>CM019065.1:16620039-17339363 GCA_009667805.1 Leptobrachium leishanense
TCAGCCTATGTAACTAATGAATGGTATAAGAGAGTGTGTGTGGTAATCAATGGTGCTGTATGTGATAAATAATGATATAAGAACTGTGTGTGTGGTAATTAGTGGTGTATGTGTGTGTGTGTTAATTAATGGTATATGAGCGCTCTGTGTGGTAGTTAATGGTATAGAAAAGCTGTGTGCCGTAATTATTGGTAAATGAGCAATATGTGTGGCAAAGTAATAGTATAGCAGCACTGTGTTCGGTAATTAATGATATAATTGCTTATGTAATATTTAACAGGAGTTATATGTTTGGTAATAAATGTTATAGCAGCATTGAGTGTGGTAATTAATAGTACAGGAGCGCCGTCTGTGGTAATTAATGGCATAAGAGCATTGTGTGTATGTAGTAATTAATGGTACAGGAGCTAAAGTGTGGTAATTAATGGTATTGCAGCACCGTGTGTGGTAATTGATGGTACAGGAGCACCGTCTGTGGTAATTAATGGCAAATGAGCAATATGTGTGGGAAAACGATATATGGTATAGCAGCATTGTGTGAGGTAATTAATGGTATAGGAGCTTATGTAATATTTAACAGGAGCTATATGTGTGGTAATTAATGTATAGCAGCACTGTGTGTGTGGTAATTAATGGTATAACAACATTACGTGTGGTAATAATGGTATAGCAGCACTATGTGTGGTAATTAATAGTACAGGAGCGCCATCTGTGTTAATGGTATAAGAGCGTTGTGTGTATGTAGTAATTAATGGTACAGGAGCTAAAGTGTGGTAATTAATGGTATTGCAGCACCCTGTGTGGTAATTGATGGTACAGGAGCACCGTCTGTGGTAATTAATGGCAAATGAGCAATATGTGTGGGAAAACGATATATGGTATAGCAGCATTGTGTGAGGTAATTAATGGTATAGGAGCTTATGTAATATTTAACAGGAGCTATATGTGTGGTAATTAATGTATAGCAGCACTGTGTGTGTGGTAATTAATGGTATAACAACATTACGTGTGGTAATAATGGTATAGCAGCACTATGTGTGGTAATTAATAGTACAGGAGCGCCATCTGTGTTAATGGTATAAGAGCGTTGTGTGTATGTAGTAATTAATGGTACGGGAGCTTTTGTGTGGTATTTAATTGTGTAGGAGTGCAGTGTGTTGTTGTGAGGAGACGCCCTTCAGCTCTCCTCCATTTTGGTACAGCTTTTGTTATTGTCCTGTTCTGTGTAAGATGTGCATTACCTGCTAAATCTGTATTATATTGATATTATAATTGTGTTTTCCATGGAGAGTCCTATCTAACCCCCTCCCTTAGTCAGGTTTGTGTGGTTTGATTGAAAAACAGCTCCAGTTCGGTGTTTGTTTATTAAGCCAACATTCCTCTCACTGTATCAGTCTATCGTGTCTCTGTGTTTTTTGTAATTACATTATCCCTAGTCAATGGCAAAACATTATCCAGACAGCCTGATGTTAAACCTGTTATTGCTAGGTGCTCTATTGTTCTGTCCTTTGGGTTTGGTTTTGGGCTAAGCTTGTTATTATGGATTGATTATGCTTATACTTCCTGTTTCCTGCTCTGACCTCTGACCTGGAGGCAGTTCTATAATCCAACATGATTCCTCACACCTTTTCGAGCAGCTTGCAGTGTCTTCATTTCTGCACGTGAAACGTGGTGTCAGAATAACTAGAATCAGCACTGAGCCTCTTGTCTGGAGCGCAGCAGCTTTGGGAAACAACACCGGTTTGTGAACTGTGGCCTAAGACTGTTCCTTGTGGATTTGTTGCTATTTGAGAGCTCAATATGGCTGCCATGAATTGCATACCTCCCCCAGAGGGAATGAGAATGAGCGGGGATTGGAGCAGCAATTGGGAATCTTTCAGAGCTGAATTGGAAGATTATTCCCTGGCTTCTGGCTTGAATGAGAAATCTGCAGCAGTGCAGGCAGCAACTCTGGGCAACTGGACTCTGGTGTTGCCTATTGCAAGCTGGCCAGCCTATCACTTTTGCTTCACGGACACTGACTCTTACTGACCAAAATCACACACATGTAGAAAAGGAATGTCTGAGTATAGTGTTTGCCTGCCATGGCTTTCACCACTACCTCTATGGTTACAATGAGATCGCGGCAGAAACTGACCATAAGCCTGTGATTTCTATTTTCAAGAAACCTCTTTTGTGTGCGCCCAAACGCCTACAGAGCATGATGCTCACACTACAAAACTATTGCCAAAATGTTGTCTACAAGCCTGGACCGGAAATGTATATTAGTGACACTCTTAGCAGAGCTACAGCAGCTGGAGGTGCACCCAAGTGTGCTCAACACACAGGTTGCAATGTTCAATGGGACCTGGATGTCCTGTCACAGATAACTCATTCAGACTACAGTATTTGATCGTCACAGACCAACGATTGCTTCAGATAAAACAGCACACTGAAACCAATGAGAGTTTGCAAGCTCTTAAATATGTTCTTCTGAATGGTTGGCCTGATTCCAAGGAGGAGGTGCCATTAACTGTGTGAGAATATTGGACTTTCAGAGACGAAATCTGCATTCAGGAAGGCATACTATACAAGGGGCCAGGGGCGGATCCAGAGACTAGTCTCGG
Organism: Leptobrachium leishanense; assembly: GCA_009667805.1. Lineage (NCBI taxonomy): Eukaryota > Metazoa > Chordata > Amphibia > Anura > Megophryidae > Leptobrachium > Leptobrachium leishanense. The sequence continues at coordinate 16,622,646 of CM019065.1, forward strand.
GAGGGGCACTTACAGAAAATAAGGTGTTTTAGCAGAGAGCCCGACTCACGAGAATTTACAGAGGGCCCGGCTCACAGGAGCTTACAATCTAGAGGAGCAGAGGGCCCGGCTCACAGGAGTTTACAATCTAGAGGAGCAGAGGGTCCGGCTCACAGCTTACAATCTAGAGGAGCAGAGGGCCCGGCTCACAGGAGCTTACAATCTAGAGGAGCAGAGGGCCCGGCTCACAGGAGCTTACAATCTAGAGGAGCAGAGGGCCCGGCTCACAGGAGTTTACAATCTAGAGGAGCAGAGGGTCCGGCTCACAGCTTACAATCTAGAGGAGCAGAGGGTCCGGCTCACAGGAGTTTACAATCTAGAGGAGCAGAGGGCCCGGCTCACAGGAGCTTACAATCTAGAGGAGCAGAGGGCACCCAGGAGTTTACAATCTAGAGGAGCAGAGGGCACCCAGGAGCTTACAATCTAGAGGAGCAGAGGGCACCCAGGAGCTTACAATCTAGAGGAGCAGAGGACACCCAGGAGCTTACAATCTAGAGGAGCAGAGGGCACCCCGGATTTTACAATCTAGAGGAGCAGAGAGCCCCCAGCTCACACATGGATTTGCCCCCAGCTCAAGGATTTTCCCAGCTCAAGGATTTGCCCCCAGGTCATGGATTTGCCCCCAGGTCATGGATTTGCCCAGCTCATGGATTTGCCCCCAGGTCATGGATTTGCCCAGCACATGGATTTGCCCCCAGCTCATGGATTTGCCCCCAGGTCATGGATTTGCCCCAGCTCATGGATTTGCCCCCAGCTCATGGATTTGCCCCCAGCTCATGGATTTGCCCCAGCTCATGGATTTGCCCCCAGGTCATGGATTTGCCCCCAGCTCATGGATTTGCCCCCAGGTCATGGATTTGCCCCCAGCTCATGGATTTGCCCCCAGCTCATGGATTTGCCCAGCTCATGGATTTGCCCCCAGGTCATGGATTTGCCCCCAGCTCATGGATTTGCCCCCAGGTCATGGATTTGCCCCCAGCTCATGGATTTGCCCAGCTCATGGATTTGCCCCCAGGTCATGGATTTGCCCCCAGCTCATGGATATGCCCCCCAGCTCATGGATTTGCCCCCAGGTCAAGGATTTGCCCCCAGGTCATGGATTTGCCCCCAGCTCATGGATTTGCCCCCAGCTCATGGATTTGCCCAGCTCATGGATTTGCCCCCAGGTCATGGATTTGCCCCCAGCTCATGGATTTGCCCCCAGGTCATGGATTTGCCCCCAGCTCATGGATTTGCCCCCAGCTCATGGATTTGCCCAGCTCATGGATTTGCCCCCAGGTCATGGATTTGCCCCCAGCTCATGGATATGCCCCCCAGCTCATGGATTTGCCCCCAGGTCATGGATTTGTCCCCAGGTCATGGATTTGCCCCCAGGTCATGGATTTGCCCCAGCTCTCACCTGGATTGTTGCCCCAGCTCCGGCAGGGGGTTGAGGGACCCAGATGCCGGGCAGCGCGAGAGCGCCTGTCCGGTCTTGATCAGTCCGTCCTGTGAAGGGGATGCGGCTGTGTGCGTGCGCAGCCGGTCACGCGGTCCGGCCAGTCAGGTGGTACAGAGACTCAGTACCACCTGATTAGCCGGACCACGTGACCGGCTGCGCACGCACACAGCCGCATCCCCTTCACAGGACGGACTGTTCAAGACCGGGCAGGCGCTCTCGCGCTGCCCGGCATCTGGGTCCCTCAACCCCCGGGCCAGTTTTAGGGGCGCGAATGCTGACCTGTGGAAAACCATGGTACATTGGAGGAACACCCCAACCGAAGGCATGGACAGAAGTCCTGCACAGCGCTTGATGTCAAGGAGACTGAAAATCTTGTTGCCTGGCTGTGGCCAACAAATTACTTGAACCTTGTGTGGTTACAGGTGTCCTAGAGCAGTGTTTCTCAACTCCAGTCCTCAGGACCCGCTGACAGCAGGATATGTGAAGCACAGCACAGGTGATATAATTTGGAAACTGCGGAGGAGGAAACAGATCGCCAAACTGTCATATGATGTGTCTGCTAAAGACTTTCCCGAACTAAGCATTGGAGAGCCAATCTGTATGAAGCCGCTTCCTGGTGACAGGACTGGTCGCTGGAGACTGGGTTCCTGTGTTCGGCAGGTTGCCCCTCGCTCATATCTTGTGGACTTGCACTGCACGTGCACTGCAATCGGGTGGACTTGCGAGGGGCAGAGTGACCCAACGCAAAAGCCTATATACATCCTGCACGTGATCCTCTCGAGGAGCACGATGCCCCTAGTCCTCCTGGACCACATCTGCAAAGTGGAGAGAATACTACTGTCCTATCAGCTTGCAGCGTCTTCATTTCTGCACATGAAACAATGCCTGGGGGAATAGGATAAATCATGGTTTCGGACAAAGTCTTTAATTGACAGCTATATTCACCGGATATGATCACAGACTATAGAAGAAAGAGACGAAATTAACAGAGGTGCTGAAATGAAGTTCCGGGAGTTTGTTACTGTGGTAACTTATGGTACAGGATCGCTGTCTGTGGTAATTAATGGTAAAAGAATGCTGTGTGTATTAATGGTATAGGAGCAATATGTGTGGTAATTAATGGTATAAAAGTTCTGCATGATAATGGTATAAAAGTGCTTTGCGGCAATTAATGGTAAAGCACCACTGTGTATTAATTAATGGTATAGGTGCTCTGGCTGGTAATTAATGGTAAAATACCGTTGTGTATGGTAATTAATGTTATAGGAGCACTGTGTGTGGTAATTAATGGTATAGGAGGACTGTGTGTGGTAATTAATGGTATAGCAGCACTGTGTATGGTAATTAATGGTATAGGAGCAGCAATATGTGTGGTAAGTAATGGTTTAAGACTGCTGTCCAGGGCTGCTATTAAAGATCTTGGGGCCTATTACTGAAACCATGGTCGAGGCAACCGTCCTTCAGCTGCACTTGACAGTAAACTAGTTAAAAATAAAACATTTTGCCTCCTCTCCTGCAGTGGCGACTCTAGGAACAATATTTAGGGGGGGCACAGAAGATACCGCAGTCAAAACTGGGGGGGCACTAATAATTTTCACCACTAAATCATATCACTGAATAAATCTAAGGGCCCTATCACCTGGTGTGAGCTAAAACGCCATCACTAAAGGAAAAATTTTGTGCGAGTCGCTAAAACTTACAGGGTTATTCAGAGAGAGGTGAAAAGCAGGAGAATGACAGGAGAATGGAAAATTCTTGGTCAAAATAGCCAAACCAGAAAAATTCTCTCAGTCATCTCACTTTCCAAATCGGCTATTTTGACCTAGAATTTTCCATTCTCCAATCATTCTCCTGCTTTTCACTGCTTTCTGAATAACCCAGTTAGTGCCTGACGACCTACTAACAGATCACCTTGTCCGCGGTAGTCCATGAACAAGGTCATTTGGCGCACGCTAGGGAAACTCTAAGACCCAAGTTGAGACCCAGCGCTAATGCGGTTGTGTACAGGATAGAACTGTTTTTCTTTTCCATACCTATCCCCCGCCCTCACAAGCTTGAATATGAACACATCCAGTGAATAACCTCTCACCCCTGCATTATTAAAATCCTCCACGGTGGCCGTATCATCCATGTTTTGATGCACACATATATTAAGGCTGATGGGCATTGCATGATAAATGCCACCCAGCAGCATGTAGAATCCTTACACTGCATTTAATAGATCCAAAAGGAAGGCCAGGTGAGCGACAACAATTTCCCTGCTGCAGCATAGCAATAATACATGTTTCAGGGCAAGACTTATTCACGTGTCCCTTTAAACATGGTCCACACAGTCACCTAATAATCAACTGCTTACATACTATGAATAACCCCCAGCATAAAATGTGGCAATATATTAGAATTAGGAATACAGTCATGGCCGAAATTGTTGGCACCCCAGACATTTTTCCAGAAAATCAAGTATTTCACACAGAAAAGTATTGCAGTAACACATGTTTTGCTATACACATGTTTATTCCCTTTGTGTGTATTGGAACAAAACAAAAAAAGGGAGGAAAAAAAGCAAATTGGACATAATGTCACACAAAACTCCAAAATGGACAGGACAAAATTATTGGCACCCTTTCAAAATTGTGGATAAATAAGATTGTTTCAAGCATGTGATGCTCCTGTAAACTCACCTGGGGCAAGTAACAGGTGTGGGCAATATAAAAATCACACCTGAAAGCAGATAAAAAGGAGAGAAGTTCACTTAGTCTTTTCATTGTGTGTTTGTGTGTGCCACACTAAGCATGGACAACAGAAAGAGGAGAAGAGAACTGTCTGAGGACTTGAGAACCAAAATTGTGGAAAAATATCAACAATCTCAAGGTTACAAGTCCATCTCCAGAGATCTAGATTTGCCTTTGTCCACAGTGCGCAACATTATCAAGATGTTTGCAACCCATGGCACTGTAGCTAATCTCTCTGGGCGTGGACGGAAGAGAAAAATTGATGAAAGGTTGCAACGCAGGATAGTCCGGATGGTGGATAAGCAGCCCCAAACAAGTTCCAAAGAAATTCAAGCTGTCCTGCAGGCTCAGGGAGCATCAGTGTCAGTGCGAACCATCCGACATTTAAAAGAAATGAAACGCTGTGGCAGGAGACCAGGAGGACCCCACTGCTGACACAGAGACCTAAAAAAGCAAGACTACAGTTTGCCAAAATGTACTTGAGTAAGCCAAAATCCTTCTGGGAAAACGTCTTGTGGACAGATGAGACCAAGATAGAGCTTTTTGGTAAAGCACATCATTCTACTGTTTACCGAAAACGGAATGAGGCCTACAAAGAAAAAAACATAGTACCTACAGTGAAATATAGTGGAGGTTCAATGATGTGTTTGGGGTTGTTTTGCTGCCTCTGGCACTGGGTGCCTTGAATGTGTGCAAGGCATCATGAAATCTGAGGATTACCAAAGGATTTTGGTTTGCACTGTAGAGCCCAGTGTCAGAAAGCTGGGTTTGTGTCCGAGATCTTGGGTCTTCCAGCAGGACAATGACCCCAAACATACGTCAAAAGCACCCAGAAGTGGATGGCAACAAAGTGCTGGAGAGTTCTGAAGTGGCCAGCAATGAGTCCAGATCTAAATCCCATTGAAGACCTGTGGAGAGATCTTAAAATTGCTGTTGGGAAAAGGCGCCATTCCAATAAGAGAGACCTGGAGCAGTTTGCAAAGGAAGAGTGGTCCAAAATTCCGGGTGAGAGGTGTAAGAAGCTTATTGATGGTTAAAGGAAGCGACTGATTTCAGTTATTTTTTCCAAAGGGTGTGCAACCAAGTATTAAGCTAAGGGTGCCAATAATTTTGTCCAGCCCATTTTTGGAGTATTGTGTGACATTATGTCCAATTTGCTTTTTTTCCTCCCTTTTTTTGTTTTGTTCCAATACACACAAAGGGAATAAACATGTGTATAGCAAAACATGTGTTACTGTAATTCTTTTCTGTGAGAAATACTTGATTTTCTGGAAAAATTTCTGGGGTGCCAACAATTTTGGACATGACTGTATGTGCATAAAGGGTACATTTATAATAGAGCTTACTGCAACAGCAGCGACATTGCTGACCATATCCATTACTATGGTGTATGGGGCCAAGAGAACACCTGTGCTGCATTCCTTTCAATTGCCTATTAATTTTGGACGAGGACCTAGTTTTTCTGGAGTTAGCACCAGGGTTGAGCAGTAGGTAAAATGTTGCAATTAGTGCACCTCAAAAAATTTAGCGCTGGCACCAAGTGATCTGTTAGCTGGAAAAGCGCTAGAGATCTCTAGCACTCCCCATGTTAAGTATAGGACGCGGAAAGTACATTAAGCACGCGGTACAAATCGCTAATAGCAACGCGCTAAGTGATTTTTCCCATTTGTAGCGGGAAGCAAACGATCTGTTGGTCAGGCGCTAGACTCAATTAACCTGGCGCTAACGCAAAATCACGCCGACGCAAGGGTTAGCTCACACCAGGTAATAGTGCCCTAAATAAGTATATATAAATAAGATTCCAAAACCCCAGAGTAATGTGACGCAATGAGTAATGTGATGCAATGATGCCTTTTTTGTTGTACTAACCTGATACTTAAATTCAATATATTTTATTTGCTGCAATTCGGCAGTTTTCGCTGAATGTCTGATAGCTGCTTCAGCGACTCCACTTTTAGCAAATTACAGTGACCATTCGCTAAATAGGGAATTCACCTTATTTTCGGAAAAATTAATTCCCCGAAATGTGACGGAAAGCAGAAGATCTACAGATCATTAGACCCTTTAGATTCTAACTTCCATAATAACCCCTAAAATGCCATAAACCCAGGGAAATACAATAAAAATAATAAACAATGTGGCATTTAGCTACCCCTTAACCCGTAAAATGCCATTCATCAAGGGAAAACATGAAATGAATACACTGAGGCATGTAGTTTACCCATCAACCTGTAAAATGCCATTAATCAAGGAAAAACCAAATGTATACTGTAAGGGATGAAGCCTGCCCATTAACCCTTAATATACAACTAAAACCAAGGCAATAACTAACGTAATACACAATGTAGTGTATAGTCTGAACATTAACCATTTCACTGCTGAGCCATTTCAACCCTGTGAAAATGTTTAAGTTTAAGTGCATGTTTTTATTTAATGTTTTATGACTTATACTTCACACTGAATATGGTCATGTTGGGTATCATTGGAAAGGCCAGAATCTGCCCTTTCGAATGACACCTAGTTCTTCCATATACGATGCATAGCAACGGAGATATGTTGGTCCGAAGACGTGTGGGAAGCTGGATGCTGATTTTTGGTGGGGGGGCACATGGGGGGGCAAGGAATAACCTAGGGGGCAATTGCCCCCCTTGCCCCCCTGTAGAGTCGCCTATGCTCTCCTGCTTACCTTATTTAACAAGGCATGGATCACATCTCTGGACCTACAAAATGATAAGTGTTCCCTGTTGTGAGAGCATTTATTCTGCAACTCTTCAAGGTACAGTCCATTCTAATCACTCCCTCAGGGATGTGCCAGAGTGCACTCACAGTGGTAATTAATGGTATAGGAGTGACGCGTGTGGTAATTAATGGTATAGGAGTGACGCGTGTGGTAATTAATGGTATAGGAGTGATGCATGTGGTAATTAATGGTATAGGAGTGATGCATGTGGTAATTAATGGTATAGGAGTGACGCGTGTGGTAATTAATGGTATAGGAGTGACGCGTGTGGTAATTAATGGTATAGGAGTGACGCGTGTGGTAATTAATGGTATAGGAGGGCTGTGTGTGGTAATTAATGGTATAGGAGGGCTGTGTGTGGTAATTAATGGTATAGGAGTGATGCATGTGGTAATTAATGGTATAGGAGGGCTGTGTGTGGTAATTAATGGTATAGGAGGGCTGTGTGTGGTAATTAATGGTATAGGAGGGCTGTGTGTGGTAATTAATGGTATAGGAGGGCTGTGTGTGGTAATTAATGGTATAGGAGCACTGTGTGTGGTAATAATTATTGGCAATTTGGTATAGAAATGCTGTGTGTGGTAATTCATGGTACAGAAGCGACATGTTTGGTAAATGGTATAAGAACGCTGTGTGTGGTAATTAATGCTATAGCGGCACCATGTGTGCTAATTATTGGTAAAGAAGCGCTGTGTGCGGTAATTAATGGTATAGCAGCCCTGTGTGTGGTAATTGTTGCTAGAGCAGCACTCTGTGTGGTAATTAATGTTATAGGAGGGCTGTGTGTGATAACTGTTGATATAGCCTGCCTACAGCCTGCCTCTCACCTGTCTCCGACTGGATGACTTCCTGTTTTCTCAAGCTCAACCTCTCAAAAACTGAACTTCTTATCTTCCCACCCTCTAAGATCTCGATTCCTGCACCCATTTCCCTTCAGGTGAATGGTGCCACCATTACTTCTACCTCTCAGGCTCGTTGCCCCGGAGTCCTCTTGGAGTCCAATCTATTCTTTACTCCTCACATTCAGTCTCTAACCAAATATTGCTACTTTCACCTAAAAAAACATTGCACGCATCCGTCCCTTTCTTAATCCAGACTCTACTAAAATGCTTGTCTAAGCTCTTATTATCTCCCGCCTTGACTATTGCAACCTCCTTCTCTCTGGCCTTAAGAGATCCCAGATTATCCCTCTGCAGTCTGTTATGAACGCCTGTGACATGCTCATTCACCTCACCTCCTGCACCTCTCACACCTCACCTCTCTGTCAGTCTCTACACCAGTATTTCAAAATACTGGTGCTCACTCACAAAGCTCTCCATAACTGTGCCCCTGCCTACATCTCCTCCCTTATTACCAGATATATCCCATACCGACCACTTCGCTCTGCCAATGATCTGATGCTATCAGTTCCTCATACCCGCACCCCTAACTCTCGCCTTCAGGACTTCTCCCAAGCCGTCCCCTTTTTATGGACCTCCCTCCCCTGCAACATCAGACGCTCCCCGTCTCTCCAGTCCTTCAAGAAGTCTCTGAAAACACATCGACTCACTAAAATAATCTCCCCACTGTACATTTCCTGCTCCTCTTCCCATTCAGCCCTCCTGCAACCTGCCACTCCACCTACCCTATTCACCCTCACCTAATATGTCACCCCTCTCCTCTTAGATTGTAAGCTCTTGAGCAGGGTCCTCCCTCCTTCTGTTCTGCATGTGTAATGTGTATGTTATTCTGTCTCTCCCATTGCACTGCGCCAAGGAATTTATTGGCGCTTTATAAATACTTGTAACGGTAACTGTATAGCAGCACTGTGTCTGATAAATTATTGGTATAGAAATCCTGTGTGTGGTAATTAATGGTATAGCGGCTCCGTGTGTGGTAATTATTGGTATAGAAATCCTGTGTGTGGTAATTAATGGTATAGCGGCTCCGTGTGTGGTAATTATTGGTATAGAATGCTGTCTGTTGCAATTAATGGTATAGCAGCCCTGTGTGTGGTAATTGTTGATACAGTTACAAGTATTTATAGAATTCCAACAAGTTCCGTAGCACTGTACAATGGGAGAGACAGAATAACAAATGTACATACACGTTACACACCCACAGAACAGTAGTCGCGAGGACCCTGCCCGAGAGCTAATAGCATTGTGTGTGGTACCTATTGGTATAGAAGCACATTCAGGGTTATTCAGAGAGCAGTGAAAAGCAGGAGAGTGGCTGGAAAATGAAAAATTTATAGTAAAAGAGTGATATGTTTGGTAATTAATGGTAAAGGAACGCTGTGTTTGGTACTTAATGGTATAAGAGTGCTGTGTGTGGTTATTTATTTTATTTATGTATGTGGTAATTAATAGTAAAATAGCACTGTGGGTGGTAATTAATGGTATAGGAGCACTGTGTTTGGTAACTAATGGTATGAGAGAGCTGTATGTGGTAATTAATGGTATAGCAGCACTGTGTGGTAATTAATGGTATGAGAGTGCTGTATGTGGTAATTAATGGTATGAGAGAGCTGTATGTGGTAATTAATGGTATGAGAGAGCTGTATGTGGTAATTAATGGTATAGCAGCACTGTGTGGTAAGTAATGGTATGAGAGTGCTGTATGTGGTAATTAATGGTATGAGAGTGCTGTATGTGGTAATTAATGGTATGAGAGAGCTGTATGTGGTAATTAATGGTATAGCAGCACTGTGTGGTAATTAATGGTATGAGAGTGCTGTATGTGGTAATGGTATGAGAGCTGTATGTGGTAATTAATGGTATAAGAGCACTGTGTGTTTGGTATAATTAATGGTATGAGAGTGCTGTGTGTGGTAATTAATGGTATAGCAGCACTGTGTGTAGATATTAAAGGTAAAGGAGCGCTGTGTGTGTTATTTAATGGTACAGCAGCACTGTGTGTGGTAATTAGTGGCATAGTAGTGTTGTTCGCATTAATTTATGGTATTGGAGCACTGTATGAGCTAATATATGGTATAGCAGCACTGTGAGTGGTAATTAATGGTATAAGAGTGCTGTGTGTGTGGTAATAGTGGTAAAGGAGCCCTTTGTGTTGGAATTATAGGAGTACCGTCTCTAGGTTATATTTAATGGTAATTGTGTGGTAATTTATACTAAGGGAACAGTATGTGTGCTAATTAATTGTATAGGAGCACTTTGTATGGTAATTAATAGTATAGCAGCACTACGTGTGTGGTAATTAATAGTAGATCAACACTGTGTATGGTAATAGCTGTTAAAAGAGAGCTGTGTTTAGTAGGTCAGCCACTTAGACTAGCCAAAAGGAAATTGAGAGTGAAAAATAGAATGATATTTTACAGCGAGAACAATAAAGCTGTGGAATTCTCTGCCTGATGGGGTGGTCAGGTCAGAGTCTGTACAGACTTTTAAACAACGACTGGACAACTTCCTGTAAAAACCATAATATAAAGGTATATAAACTAGAATGTGTGGGTAAAAGCTGCTTGATCCAAGTTGGGATCTGACCGCTATTTTGATATCACAAAGGAATTTTTTCCCAGTTGCTGCATATTGGGAAAGCATTTCAGACTGGGTTTTTCTGCCTTCTTATGGATCAAGAGCAGTATCTGATGTGTAAAACGCTGAACTCAATGGGCACACATCTTTTTCAGCCTGTATAACTATGTAATTGTATAAGAGCTTTGTGTGTGGTAATTAATGGTATAGGAGCACAGTGTGGTAATTAATATTGTAAGAGCACTGTGTGGTAATTAATGGTATAGCAGCACTGTGCGTAGAAATTAATGGTAAAGGAGCACTGTGTGTTGAAATTAATGGTATAGGAGCACAGAGTGGTAATTAATGGTGTAAGTAAGAGCACTGTGTGTGGTAATTAATGGTATAAGAGCGTTGAGTGTGGTAATAAATAGTACAGGAGCGCTTTGGTAATTAATTTTAAAAGAGCACTGTGTGTGGTGTTTAATGGTACAGCAGTACTTTGTGTGGTAATTAAGAGTATAGCAGCACAATGTGTAGAAATTAATGGTAAAGGAGTGCTGTGTGTGGTAATTAATGGTATAGCAGCACTGCGTGTGGTAATTAATGGTATAGCAGCACTGTACGTAGAAATTAATGGTAAAGGAGCACTGTGTGTTTGGTAATTAATGGTATGAGAGTGCTGTGTGTGGTAATTAATGGTATAGCAGCACTGTGTGTGGATATTAATGGTAAAGGAGCGCTGTGTGTGTTATTTAATGGTGCAGCAGCACTGCGTGTGGTAATTAGTGGCATAGGAGTGCTGTTCGCATTAATTTATGGTATTGGAGCCCTGTATGAGCTAATAAATGGTATAGCAGCACTGTGAGTGGTAATTAATGGTATAAGAGTGCTGTGTGTGTGGTAAAGGAGCACTTTGTGTTGGAATTATAGGAGTACTGTCTAGGTATTATTTAATGGTAATTGTGTGGTAATTTATACTAAGGGAACAGTATGTGTGCTAATTAATTGTATAGGAGCACTTTGTATGGTAATTAATAGTATAGCAGCACTACGTGTGTGGTAATTAATAGTAGATCAACACTGTGTATGGTAATAGCTGTTAAAAGAGAGCTGTGTTTAGTAGGTCAGCCACTTAGACTAGCCAAAAGGAAATTGAGAGTGAAAAATAGAATGATATTTTACAGCGAGAACAATAAAGCTGTGGAATTCTCTGCCTGTTGGGGTGGTCAGGTCAGAGTCTGTACAGACTTTTAAACAACGACTGGACAACTTCCTGTAAAAAACATAATATAAAGGTATATAAACTAGAATGTGTGGGTAAAAGCTGCTTGATCCAAGGAGGGATCTGACCGCTATTTTGAGATCACAAAGGAATTTTTTCCCAGTTGTTGCATATTGGGAAAGCATTTCAGACTGGGTTTTTCTGCCTTCTTATGGATCAAGAGTAGTATCTGATGTGTAAAACGCTGAACTCAATGGGCACACATCCTTTTCAGCCTGTATAACTATGTAATGGTATAAGAGCTTTGTGTGTGGTAATTAATGGTATAGGAGCACAGTGTGGTAATTAATGGTGTAAGTAAGAGCACTGTGTGTGGTAATAATGGTATAAGAGCGTTGGGTGTGGTAATAAATAGTACAGGAGCACTTTGTGGTAATTAATTATAAAAAAGCACTGTGTGTGGTAATTAATGGTATAGGAGCACTGTGTGTGATAATTAATGGTATAGGAGCATTGTGTGTAGAAATTAATGGTATAGGAGCACAGTGTATTGTAATTAATGGTACAGCAGCAGTGTGTGTGGTAATTAAGGGAAAAGGCGCACTGTGTGTGGTGATTAATGGTACAGCAGCACTATATGTGGTAATTAATGGCATAGGAGCACTGTGTGTAGAAATTATTGGTACAGCAGCACTATATGTGGTAATTAATAGCATAGGAGCACTGTGTATGGTAATTAATGGTATAGCAGCACTGAGTGTGTTAATTAATGGGAAAGGGGCACAGTGTGTGGTAATTAATGGTATAGCAGCACTGTGTATGGTAATTAATGGTATAGCAGCACTGTGTGTGGTAATTAATGGTATAGCAGCACTGTGTGTAGAAATTAATGGTACAGCAGCACTGTGTGTTGTAATTAATGGCATAGGAGTGCTATGCACATTAATTTATGGTATTGGAGCACTGTATGAGCTAATTAGTCGTATAGCAGCGCTGTGAGTGGTAATTAATGGTATAGCAGCACTGTGTGTAGAAATTAATGGTATAGGAGCACTGTGTGTAGAAATTAATGGTATAGGAGCACTGTGTGTAGAAATTAATGGTATAGGAGCACTGCGTATGGTAATTAATGGTATAGGAGCACTGTGTGTGGTAATTAATGGTATAGGAGGACTGTGTGTGGTAATTAATGTTATAGGAGCACTGCGTATGGTAATTAATGGTATAGGAGCACTGGGTATGGTAATTGTTGGTATAGGAGCACTGTGTATGGTAATTAATGGTATAGGAGCACTGCGTGTGGTAATTGTTGGTATAGGAGCACTGTGTATGGTAATTAATGGTATAGGAGCACTGCGTATGGTAATTGTTGGTATAGGAGCACTGTGTATGGTAATTAATGGTATATCAGCACTGTGTGTGGTAATTAAGGGGAAAGGGGCACTGTGTGTGGTAATTAATGGTACAGCAGCACTGTGTGTGGTAATTAATGGTGCAGCAGCACTGTGTGTGGTAATTAATGGTGCAGCAGCACTGTGTGTGGTAATTAATGGTATATCAGCACTGTGTGTGGTAATTAATGGTATATCAGCACTAGGGATGAGCTGTTCGGTTCGATCAGTTCGGAGTTCGATTCGAACATCGGCAGTTCGAAAGTTTTCGAACTTTTTGGCGTGTTCAGCTCGAGTTCGATTTTTTTTTTTAAAAAAAAAAAAGGTATAAAAATGCTTAATAAATACTAAAAAAATCGAGAAATAAAGAGACTCTTTACTGCAGAATATTCTAAGCAACGGTTTATTAGATATTGAATTAAAAAGTAATGTCTAGGTGCAAAGATTCTCACCTCTAAATGACCTGTGCTCTCAAACGGCGTAAACAACAGGTGTTTAATTAGTGTTTGGAAATAACATGTGCTTCTAATTAGTCCGGTCTCATGAATTTGATACATTGTATGCAGACTGGAAGTGCTAGGTGTCGTGTGTGGGTCTGTGATGGCGATGTTTCCATACATCCTACAAATCCGCCACTTCACGGGCAGGTTATGGGGACCTCCTAGGCACGATATTTGAAGGAATTTTTCGTTTTTATTTTTAACCCTTATTTCATGGAAAACTCACTGTCCCTTTAAAAACGTTTTTTTTTTTTTACTTTTTGTCCTTGTTTCCTGTCCCCCAGGGCAGTCCCATTGACTTGCATTGAGTTCGTGTTCGAGTTCCAATTCGAACTTTTGAAAAGTTCGAGTTCGAATGCGAACCGAACTCAGGGGTGTTCGGCTCATCCCTATTCAGCACTGTGCATGGTAATTAATGGTACAGCAGCACTGTGTGTGGTAATTAATGGTACAGCAGCACTGTGTGTGGTAATTAATGGCATAGGAGTGCTGTGTGGTAATAGTGGTATAGGAGCACTTTGTGTGGGAATTATAGGAGTACCATGTCTATTGTCTAGGTAATAATTAATGGTAATTGTGTGGCAATTAATGCTATGGGAACATTATGTGTGCTAATTAATTGTGTAGTAGCACTTTGTATGGTAATAAATGGTCCTTTAGACTGTAAGCTCTTTTGAGCAGGGCCATCTACACCTTTCATTTCGTAATACAAAGTTTGTAAATTTGTTAGTTGATTCCCCAATTCTTATTGTGAAGCGCTGCAGAAACTGTTGGAGCTGTATAAATGATGATAATATTAATAATGATGGTATGAGAGCTCTGTGAGGTAATTAATGGTATATTAGTGCTCTGTGTAGTACTTAATGGTCTATGTGTTGTAATTAAGGGTATAGAAGCACTACGTGTGATAATTAATGGTATAGCAGCACTGCGTGTGTGGTAATTAATGGTAGGTCAACACTGTGTATGGGAATTAAAGGTAGATCAACACTGTGTATGGGAATTGCTGTTAAAAGAGAGCTATTTAGACTGGCCACAAGGAAATTTAGCCTTAAGCATAGAATGATATTTTACAGCAAGAACAATAAAGCTATGGAATTCTCTGCCTGTTGGGGTGGTCAGGTCAGAGTCTGAACAGACTTTTAAACAACGACTGGAGAACTTCCTGTAAATAACATATTAATTGTATGGCGGCACTATGTGCCATAATTAGTGGTATAGGGGCACTGTGTGCTGTAATTAACTGTATATAGGAGAGCTGTGTGTGGTAATTATTGGTATAGGAGAGCTGCGTGTGGTAATGGTAGAGGAGAGCTGTCTGTGGTAATAATAGTATAGGAGCACTATGTGCCATAATTAGTGGTATAGGGGCACTGTGTGCCATAATTAACTGTATATAGGAGAGCTGCGTGTGGTAATTAATGGTATAGGAGAGCTGCGTGTGGTAATTATTGGTATAGGAGAGCTGCGTGTGGTAATTATTGGTATAGAAGCGCTGTGTGTGGTAATTATTGGTATAGGAGAGCTGCGTGTGGTAATTATTGGTATAGGAGAGCTGCGTGTGGTAATTATTGGTATAGGTTTCTGTCTCTGCTTATTAGACGTGCTATGTATTAGTACCAGTTCCTTATTATTCGATATTATAAGTATTTTTCTTTCGCAGGTCATGGTGTGAGCCGCTGGCTCTCAGTCTTTTCCCTGAGGGATAATTATGACAGATTTGTACATTTTTGCTTGCTCCCCTTGTTATTTTAAACATTCTTTGCCATAAGCTTTTTGGCCCCTCACCCTTATTTTCTCTCATAGATCCTGATGGTGTTCCTCCTCCTCGCAAACCGTCCTCTTCTGGAAAGGATGCTGGGCTCTCCCCGTCGGTGCCAAACCCTGACAGCCCTAACCTGGGAGGTAGGAAAGAGATGTGTGAGGGGCAGGGTAAGAGCGGGGAATCTTGCACAGAATGAGGGCCAGTGGAGCTCTTTCCGGCGAGCCTTGTAGAGACAAATGACAATGGAGTCTTGGTGGACACCTGGGCTCTTACAAATAAAAGAGAGGTTTGCAGGGATGGTGAATATGGGTCAGTGTGACAGAAGACAGCTTTTGTGGACAGAGTCAAGGTGACAGATACGGAGGAACAAGGTGAGTGTGGATTGGTGCGGGACAGCATGGCAGTATGCGTCATATAAAAACGGAATGGCTCTGGAGCGGTTTGATCGGTCAGTGTGACTATCAAAGTCATATAAGGGCATAATGGCAGTGGGGTTTTGGTGGGACGGTGCGACAGTAGGGTTATATGAAGACAGAATTGTATTGATGGGACAGTGTGACTATAGACGTCATACAAGGACAGAATTCCAGTGGAGGTTTGGTGGGACAGGGTGACAGTAAGAGGTCCTTCTAGGACTTACAGACAGTGGAGTCTAGGTTGGACAGTGAAAGCAGGAGGTCCTTCAGGACGTATGGACAGTGGAATCTTGGTGGGACAGAGTGACAGTAGGAGGTCCTTCAAGGAATTACAGACAGTGATGTCTTGGTGGGAAAAAGTGACAGTAGGAAGTCTTTCAAGGACTTATGGACAGTGAAGCCTTGATGGGACAGTGACAATAGGAGGTCCTTCAAAGATGTACAGACAGTGGAGTCTTGGTGGGACAGAGTGGCAGTAGGATGACCTTCAAGGACTTATGGACAGTGGAATATTGGTGGGATAGAGTGACAGTAGGAGGACCTTCAAGGACCTATGGACAGTGTAGTCTTGGTGGGACAGAGTGACAGTAGAAGATCGTTCAAGGTCTTACGGACAGTGGAGCCTTGGTGGGATAGAAAGTGAAAGTTGGAGGTTCTTCTGGGAATTATAGACCTATGGACAAGGGAGTCTTGGCTCTTGCAAGACACATTGAAAGAGAAGGTTATGCTGGGGCAGTGTGACAGCAGAGATCTTTGAGGTTCAGTATGACTGTGATGGCCTTTCTGTAGTTTTGAGGGAGGCACAGTGGCAGTCTTAGATAGAGTGACTCAACACAGATGCCACAGACTCTTACAGGGACCGAGATATGGCTTCGTCTTGGACAAACAGAGAGACAATATGGTTTCGGAGAGATATATAGATGTGTGAGTGACTCTCAATGTAGGACATAGTGGCCAAATGTTTTGTATAGAAATAAAGTATATGGTATGGCTTTGTGGGGCAGAGTGACAACACGGGTCTGGATTGGACCACGGGAGGCCTGGTCTGTCGCGAGGAACCTCAGGGAGTAGGGATGTTTAATTCCAGACTCTTACTCCGCCTGGACAGGGATACACTGCCGAGTCAGGCAAAGAGAAACCGGGAGGGGGGCTCGTTTTGAGGACGACGGCAGTGCTTCTCGCACATATCGCACGCCAGGGAGTTGTGGAGCTGTCAGTTTGAACGATACCCTTTCATAAACTCAGCAATTTGGACAGAAGGAGAAGCAGCGAGAGAGATCGGGGAAAAAAAACAAAAACGAGATTGCCTGGTGCCTCCAGGACTGGACTGATCCCCCACTCGTTCCTCTCACTACCCTGGCATCTCTCTGATTTAATGCGTTCCGCCAATTAAAGCGCAGATTCCATCTTTTTAATTAGACTTGATTAAAGTTGTTTATTTTACTGCGGCTGACGGGACCAAAATACACACAAGAAGCAACAAAGAGTCAGAAACCTACCACAGAGTGTCTGACTGTGCGTGTGTTACCAGGGTGAGAAGATTCATAGCGCCCCCTTCCTTTTACTCTGTGCCACCCAGCAAGCGGAGAGACAGACTCACAGCGCCCCCTGTTTGTATCATCCTGCAGGAAAAGAGCAGACGTGCAACACTACCTACCCGGGTCCCTATGTCACCTTGTGGGGAGGGGTACTTACTTATAGTGCCTCCTCTCTATCAGGGTTATTCAGAGAAAGGTGAAACTCTGGAGAACTTTTGGAGAAGTGAAAATTCTAGGTCTAAATGGCTGATTTGGAAAGTGAGATAAATGGGAGAATTTTTCTGGTTTGGCTATTTTGACCTAGAATTTTCACTTCTCCAGTCATTCTCCTGACTTTCACCTTTCTCTGAATAACCCTGTGCGTGCTTGGTTCTTCCGGCTGGTGGAATGGATCTTATGTTTCCTTATGCTTCATATTATAAATATTAACGGCTCACGTTTACCTCATTGTGTATGTTGTAATTTACGCTCTACGTTCTGCTCTCTTTCAGGAGACACTTCGGGTAACGCCACTAAAACTGGTGAAAATGGCCCCCTTCCGAACTCACACGTTCCTCTGGTGGCAGGAGCAGCTGGAGGTGCTTTCCTCCTCCTGTTGGTCTTTGGAGTGGTAGGATGGGCCTGCCACCGACGTCGGCAGGCGAAGCACAGCGACACCCGCCACCCGCCACTTTCCTTGGGTTCTCTAACATCCCCTAAGCGCGGAGGAGGCAACAATAATGGCCACGAACCAAGCGACATAATCATGCCTCTCCGGCCGTCCGAAGGTGGTGCCTTCTGTCCTCACTACGAGAAGGTCAGTGGGGACTATGGACATCCGGTATACATTGTCCAGGACATGGCTAGTCAAAGCCCAGCCAATATCTACTACAAAGTATGAAAGAGCCAACCACTTCTGTTATTCTTGTAGCGTTTTTTTTGTTTTACGTTTTTATTAAGGGTTGCAGGCTTATCGTAGGATGTATCATGGATGTGGTGGAGGACAATTACCACAAATGGTGGGGAGGAGGTCGGGTGAGCTCACCCGATCTTCCATTATTTGCATCTCCACCTTGTGCAACCTCTGCAAAGTTTCTAGTCGTGAGATGTGTCCGTCAATGTATTTCCGAGGCAACAGGCGCACCTAGGACAGTCAGCTGTGGTCAACCCATTTTATTCTTCTTCGTGAAGTGGAAGGTGATCGTTGAACATCATGAACTGCTCGGGTTGGAAGTCGGCCAGACTGGACAGATATTAAATTCTTGGATGTTAAGCCAAGCCAACCACCCCGTTCAGTGGAAAACCCCAACGGCGTTTGACTTTTCCTGTAGGCTAAAGAGACGGAGAACGGCGCCCAAGAGGTTGAAAATAGCCATCGGTGTTGTTGATGGCAACATTGGTTGACATGAAGGTCTGGTTCGAAATTCAGCTACCATCGAACAAAATAGCGGCTCCTGTTGTCCTCATCCATTTTTTGTATCACCAGCCCAACGCCTTAAATTGTGACATGTGCCATCTCTGCCCCCCCTTCTTCTCCCGAAGTTTGCACAATTGTTTAGAGCCAATTTCTTTTTCGAGACGTCCCTCAAGTTCAAATGATGTGATGACCTTATCCGTGTTTCGACCCCTTTGTGCCTTTTCAAATACAGGCAAGATCTCTACACCTTTTTTTCCCACGTTAACCGTTCCTTTTTTTTTTTGTGCCGACAGAGTTAAAACCCTGAGCTACCGCGCGCCCCCCCCCCCTGCCAACCTCCCCCGAAGCCCTTTCTCTTCTATTTTGTGTTTCCCTAAGAGAGAAATTGCAAACAATAAAACCGGAGTGGGGCGAGGAGAAATAAGTTGCTCTCAGATACACGCTCCCACTGTGCCCGCGCGCTGGGACATGTTGAAATATGGCACCTCTGCTGGGGGGCACGGGGAGAGGAAAACGGGGGGAATGAACAGAAAACCGAGCGTAATTAAGCTAGGCCCCGTATCCATGACGACTGATCGGGCCTACTCGCTCTTCAGCTCATCTCCCCCCTTCTCCGCCCCATGTCTGCCTCTCTCTCTCTCCTCGCCGTGGCATTAAAGTGTCGGTCGCCAGGGAGACAGATAGCGAAAATGAGCGATAAAAAAGGGGGAGATGTAGTTTTTACGGCTCAGTGTTAGGGAGATATTTGAAGATGTCAGCCGCGTAAGTAAATACACTTGATAAAAGATGGGCCGTACGGGGCGGGAGGTCCATTTTTAGGCTTGACGACGGTCTCCAGCCCCCGCTTTCAAGTGAAATCGTAGCCTGTGAAAATGAACCAAACCTCATCTCCCACGCCAACCTGAGGTCCGAGTACACAATGGCCAGAAGACATATTAAAAACCTGCGACGGCGTACCTCACACGGTTTTTTAGGGCTTCGCGTTCGTGTGGGAGCGCAAGGGCTACGTTTGGTTCAGGATCCGACAAACGGCAGTAAAGGCCTTGCCGCCTAGGTGGCGAACAGGTGTCACGCCGTGCCAAATTCTGCCTCAACCCATACATACTTCTACCTATGTATTAAAATCGTATACGCCCCATTAAAAAAATAATATAAAAATAATTTTAAAAAAATCAAAACACGTCACGAGCCAATTCATTGATATTACCTAAAAATACACTGTGAATGCATCCACACGTTGCAGTATTTAAAGCTATTTTTAAAATCATTTTTTTGTCTTTCTGACAGGTTAAAATTAAGATTAAAACCACTTATACCATTTTTTTTTTTTTTTTACCGTTTTATCATTTTTTTAAAAAGGGAAATTAAAGATTAAACAATGATCAAATGGAGCAAAATATTTTTTTTCTCTGCTTAAAAAAATAAGTCGGAAATATTACTTGAATGTGTAGAGTTAAAAAAGGAACAAAGAAATTGTATTAATTTTAAATGGTGAAGACACGTTTTTTTCCTCCGTACTTAGTTTCATATTATTTTTTTATTTCTTTCCCTGCGGCAGTGGTGCGGTTGGTTTTTCCAATAGGTGTGAAATCCTACCAGTGCCTCGTTCGAAGTGAGGAATAAATTTAAAAAGCGCAATTATACATTTTTTGCCTATAGAAACACTGCTCCTACATTTTGGCATATCGTTAAATTTTTTTTAAAATATAGATATTTAAAAAAAAAATACAAAAATAACATTTCAGTGACTTAAACCTGGCCTACGATAAAAAAAAGTTCTTAACAAAATCTGTTTATTTTTTAAGAATTTCCAATATAAAGTGTAAAAACAAAGTGTAAAAAAAGTAATAGAAAATACGTGTTTGTGACAAATATAGTTTACGCGTCACTGATTAACCAAAAGGCGATGATAATTCCACTGTTTTATTGTGTAAGGGAGTACGATTTGTAATTTTGAGATATTATCCCTATTTTTAAAATGAAAAAAATAAATAAAAATTTTTATAAAATAAACCAAAAATTTATTAAAATTATATTTTTAATATTTTTCACCGCGACAAGAAAGTGCCTCGTTCGGCATCCTGAGAGAGAGAGAGAGAGAGAGAGAGAGAGAGAGGAGGTCACGGCAACGAAGCAGCTTGTGCCTCAGATTTGTTTTTGGGTTTATTCCTCCCTCACAAAATTGGAGTTGTGTTTCCTCAGGCTTTGATATTACCAAGTAGGCCTCAGTTCCCTTGTAACCTAGAAATAAATACCCTCATGCCTTAATTTTCACACAAGCCAAACGATTAAAACATGATCATTAAAAGCGAATAAATATAAACACATCTCTACGATACAAGCTCAGGTTTTTATGCAAGCTTAACATCTTCTTTGCTCGTGGCTTCACTATTGCCATGCGCACGAGTCCCCCTGAAAATCGCGCCTCCCCCAGAGAACGTGCCATTCCTTCATTCTTTTTCAGTGGATTTGGAACTACGTGGTTAGATGTCAAGAGTTATCCAAGTGTTTTTATCATTCCTAATAAAATAACAAATTCCAACAAAAAAAAAAAATTTAAATAAATAAAAAATATCTATCTACGTATTGTTGCCTTTTACGAAATTCCCCGCGTGGTCTCCAAAAACAAACAACGACAAAAAAAATAAATAATTCTGTAAATATTTTACATTTTTTTGTAGATTTTAATTTTTTTAAGCAAAAATAGTTTTTTTTTTTTTTTTTTTTGTAAGGTTATAATTTAGAAGGGGGATCCATTTTTGAATACGAAAAAAAAAACGAAAAAAAAAAAAAAAGCCAGTGTTAGAAAAATAATTTATGAACTAAATTTAGAATTGTTAGCGCCTTGGAAAGAAAAAAAAAAAAAAAAATGTAATTAGCACATCTTTCCCTTTTTTTTTTTCCGAAGGGAATTTTTTTTTTTTTTTCGCTTCTTTGTGGAAAAAAAAATAAAAGTTTTATAAAAATAACAAAGTCGTTGCCTTGTTTTTTTTTTTTTTAACTACAAAAAAAAAATGCAGTATCTGTGGTTCGATTCTGACTTTTCTATTTAAAAATGTCAATGTAAGTTTAAATAAAATAAAAGATATTTGTTGGTCTGTGATTATGGGTACCTGTGCAATGATAAACAGTGTGTTACGCGCTTGACATCACATTTCTTGATAATAAAAGGAATAATTGAATTATTTTGCTCACTCTTTCTGCAAAGATAGCCAAATATTCCTATTACAATCAAGAAAACCTGTGGTTAATCGACCATTTAATTTTGTGTCTGTGTAGAGACTATAGGGGTTATTGAGAGAGCACCGAAATGTCACTCGTTCCCCGCACTTTAGGGAATCAAATTCCCCGACCCTGCGGTGAATTCAGCATTCGCCGCAGGGTCCCCGAAGTGCAGGGAAAACTTGCCGCAAGGATCTGAAAACTTGCCGAAAATCTACCGAACGCATCCGCCGATACGATTCGAAACATCAAATCGATCCGAAAACGCAGCAGAAAACCCGCCGAACAGTTACAAGCATTTATAAAGCGTCAACAAGTTACGTAGCATTGTACAAAGGGAGAGACAGATTAACAAATTACACACACAGAACAGTGAGAGGACCCTGCTCGAGAGCACATACCCGATGATCCGCCGCAAACCCATCGAATGCGTACGAAAAAAGCAGGCGATCCGCCGAACACAGCGCTGACCAGCCGCCGGAAAAAGCCGACAAGCCGAAGAACGGGGTAAAAATATAAATAATAAAAAAAAAACAATTGAACGTTTTGAAATTTAAAACGCTGTTTGCGGAAATAAAAAACTACGGACGAAAGTGTCTGGAATTTACATGTAAGATCCTATGTATAATAGTAAAATGGTCTGTTACAGAAAAAAGAAAAAAAACGCTATTAAAAAAAAACATTTTGCTGAAAAAATCCGGGAAAAATGCCTGAAAATATCCAAAAAATAAATAAATTAAGAGACTTTTTGCTGCAGATTAAAAGAATAAACGGTTTATTAGATATTGGATAAAAACGGGAATATTTTTAACATTGAAACCTATGGGATTCGCCTGATTAAACCTGTCGAATGAAACCACCGAACAGCAGGGCATTTCACTGACATTCCTCAGCTGTTTGGTGTCTGTGAATAGATTAACCATTGCTTCTCTATGGGGGATTTCACTGACGCCGAACAGGCACCGTATTTCCTGGCAAATCACCAAAATATGTCTTTCTGCATTCTGAATAGCCGAATGGCCACAAAAATGCACCGTACGGGGAAATTCACTGTTCGGTGCAATTTCGGGTCCAGATCGGCTCTCTCTGAATAACCCTGATAATATAATATATTGGTATAACATAATATATTGGATAATATAATATATAGGTGACTGACTGACATATTAGACCTGTGCACGGCAGAAAGAAAATCCATTTAATCAGAATCAATTCAGACAAATGTCTTCTCTCATACGAACTGAATTACATTGAGACGGTGACTCGACTCGATGGACACTCGTCTGAAAAATTTGGTTCGTTGAACCTAACAGTACAAACTAATGCAGCGCATGCACAGGCCGCTCGCCTTTTCTGCTATTTTAAGCATTTTGGAGGCAATTTGTGCTGCCTTTGCCTGCCATGTTATATGAATTAAATCTATATATATATAAACGCAAAAGCCCTGACTGACTGACTCATCAACGCCCAGCTGAAACTGTTTAACCTAGGAACGTGAAATTTTGAAGGTGCATTGTTTTTATGATGTAGGCACCCACTAAGCAAGGATTTTTGGAAATTCCGCCCCTAAGGGGGTGAAAAAGCGGGTTGAATATTTTAAACAGGATACCTATAGCTCAAAAACAGAAGATGTTACAGATGTGAAAATTGGTATTTAGATTCTTCTTGAAAAATAAAAAAAACACGTATTTTACCGTTTTTCAAAAATTCGACTGGGGGGTGAAAAAGCGGGTTGAATATTTTAAACAGGATACCTATATCTCCAAAACAGACGATGTTACAGACGTGAAAATTGGTATTTAGATTCTTCTTGAAAAATAAAACAACACATATTTTACCATGTTCTGAAAATTCCTTGGGGGGGCAAAAAGGGGGGTTGAATACTTTTATCAGTATACCTATATTTCAAAAACCGAAGATGTTACGGGTGTGAAATTTGGTATTTAAAATCTTCGTGAAAACAACCAAACATGTTTTTTGCCATTTTCCACAAATCCAATTGGGGGGTCGGGGGAAAGGGGTCTGAATATTTTTATTATTATACCTATATTTCAAAAACCAAAGATGTTAAAGACGTGAAATTTGGTATTTACAATCTTCTTGCAAAATAAAAACAGGTGTTTTACCATTTTCCAAAAATCCCAAATTAGGGGGGGGTGAAAAAAAGGGGGGCTGAATACTTTTAAACAGGATACCTATATCTCAAAAACAGAAGATGTTACATACGTGAAAATTGGTATTTAGATTCGTCTTGAGAAGCAAAAACACCTATTTTACCATTTTCCAAAAATTCAGTGGGAGGGGCAAAAAGGGGGGTTGAATACTTTTATCAGTATACCTATATTTCAAAAACCAAGATGTTACAGGTGTGAAGTTTGGTAATTACAATCTTTTGAAAATAAAGAAACACGTGTTTTACCATTTTCCAAGAATCCCACGTGGTGGGTGAAAAAAGGGGGGTGAATACTTTTCAACAGGATACCTAAATCTCAAAAACAGAAGATGTTACAGACGTGAAAATTGGTATTTGCAATCTTCGTGAAAAAAACCAAACATGTGTTTTACCATTTTCCACAAATCCAAATAAGAGGGGGGGGGGTCGAGGGAAAGGGGTCTGAATACTTTTATCAGTATATCTATAGTTCAAAAACCAAGATGTTACAGGTGTGAAGTTTGGTAATTACAATTTTTTAAAAATAAATAAACACTGTTTACCATTTTCCAAAAATCTAAGTGGGTGGGGGGGGGGTAAAAAAAGGGGAGTGAATACTTTTAAACAGGATACCTACATCTCAAAAACAGAAGATGTTACAGACGTGAAAATTGGAATTTAGATTTGTCTTGAGAAACGAAAAAAAAACACCTATTTTACCATTTTCCAAAAATCCAGTGGGAGGGGGAAAAAGGGGGGTTGAATACTTTTATCAGTATACCTATATTTCAAAAACCAAAGATGTTACAGGTGGGAAATCTGGCACTTACAATCTTCTTGAACAATAAAAAAAACACATGTTTTAGCATTTTCCAAGAATCCCACGTGGTGGGTGAAAAAAAGGGGGATGAATACCTTTATCACTATACCTATATTTCAAAAACCAATGATGTTACAGGTGTGAAATTTGGCACTTACATTCTTCTTGAAAAATAAAAAAGACGTGTTTTACAATTTTCCAAAAATTCCAAGTGGGGGGGGGAAACAAATTTAACAAATCCTAAAATCCACGCGAGCGAAGCCACGGGCAAAAGCTAGTTTTATATAAATTCAATTAACATATTAGTAGAATGTGTTATAATTAATTCTATTTTAACCTTGTTGATGGAGTAAAATGAGATACAGCCACTCAGCGAATGAATAGAATGCTCAATGTGACATGATATTTTATGAGATAAATTAAATTACTCGCCTTTGAGGCCGATAATATGTTAAATAAATAATACACGCCACATTTATAGATTTACTAACCAACCATTTTCCCCTTCAATTTGTGACAAAATCGACACTTACTGGCTGGCCAATCACCTGTTTTCTAGCTGAGGATTGGACAGGGGATACAGGTCACATCATTGGACAGACCCCCCCTTGTACTTCATGGCAAAGTGAGGTAGAGATTTGGCAAAGGAAACGACCAGCTCCTCCTTCCCTTCTTTTTATTTGGCGCCAAGAACTAAAATCGAACATCGGGCCTAAAAATCGTTAGCTTTTCGGTCGCTTCGTCGATGCGGCGTTTCGCTTCGTTGTGGTTTGGTGGAGCTGTCAAATTGCTCAAGATTCGGCCGAATCACGGATCATCCAAAATGCACACGACTTAATTTATGCAATGTATAAATGGGTTTATTCAATTGGGAATGTACCACCTTTTTTGCGGATGGTACAGAGTTCCCGTTTGGTTCGCGCAGCTTTTGATGTTCTGCCGCTGCTCCACTTCTGGCATTGGATGCAACCGAACAGTAAGGAGTCACGCCAAACAAAACATCACATAGTCCTCTATAAAGTAGGGATCCGGCTGTGACTTGGGACCTCTGCCAATGTGCCCAGCAGAACATTTTCATTCTTTTTGGTCAACATAAAAGAAATGGAGGTAGCCTGTCAAGGCGGACATCTTGCTTGACAAACCTGGAGGTCAGGTGAGAATACTTTTGTATATGTCCCTATGCACCAAGACTCTCAATACAGGCACATGCGCTTGTTGTTATCAAGTAGGGGGAAGGTAGGCACGGATAGTTGGCACTGGCACTGGGCACATCATTTTTGGCATGACATAGAGAGTTTCAGATTAGAGTCAAGAAATTTGTGAGACAATTTGGTGAGACCAGCCATGATGGAAGAGATCTAAATACTCTGGGGGGTCTGGAGGCAATTAGAAGCTCTGATGTTAACACAGTGACTGCAGTGGGCATGGAGAACTGCTGTGTAATATATGGACCCTCCTGTAAACAAGCCACCCGTGGGTCGATAGATTGGTTAAAGGTGGGTATAGGCTCTTTAGTTGACCACTGGGCCAATGGCTAGTCTGGACGTGACTAAGGGGTTCACGGTCATCATAAGTGAGACCATGCCCACCTATCAAGGTCGCCACGTTAGGCTTTGAATAAAATTGTTTCCATATGTCCTGAACACGGCGGGCAAGCAGACTCAAGGGAACCGGGATAGGATTTTCACCCAGGTTAGACTGGTATTATTCAACACGGCCGCCTTTACACCAGTTCTCTAAGAAACTCATTGTACTGATGGAGATTAATGTGACACATGATAATGTGTAGAAGCTGGGGTGACGGCTGCAATATAGTATTTATTAAGGTACCAATTCGGAGACGTAGGTGTCATCAATTTACAAAAGTGTTGGTATCACTTCCAGAAACATTCTACCCAGTAACCCTGAGAATCGGACCATTCACTCCAGTGATCTGCTTGCTCATAACTCTGTGAACGCGTCTAAGTCATTTCAATCTGCCTGTTCACTCTGAGGATCTACACGTTCAGCCAAAACAATTAATGTGCACATTCACTCAGAAATGCTTAGAATCTCATTGACCTCACAAATCTGACCACGAGTCTCAAGACCTCAAGATCTGCACTTTCAACCTAAGAATCTTCCTATCCACCCTGAGATGCTGAGTGACAATATGTTTATTCACCCAGAAACCCCTGGGTATCTTCTCATTTACCATGAGAACCTCCACATTGACCCGAGACCCTAGGTATCTCCCCATTCATCAGGAGGACCTCCACTTTACCCGGAGACACCCAATATCATCCCATTTACTTTGAGAACCTTCACTTTCACCTGAGACCATGGGTATCTCCCATTCGCCGGGAGAAAGTCCACATTGACCTGAAACCCCAGATATCTCCCATTCACCAGGAGAACCACCATGTTGACCTGGGGCCTTGGGTATTTTCCCATTCACCCTGAGAACCTCAAGATTCGCCAGAGACCTTGTGTAACATACCAATCACCATCAGAACCCCCACATTCACCTGAGGTCACAGGTATCTCTATTCACCAGGAGATCTTCCACATTCATCTGAGACCCTGGGTATCTCTCATTCTCCAGGAGAACCCACGTATCTCACATTCACTAGGAGAACATCCACATTCACCTGAGACCCCACATATCTCACATTCACCAGGAGAACCTTCACATTCATCTGAGACCTTGGGTATCTCACATTCACCGGTTGAACCTCCACATTCACCTGAGACTCCAAGTATCTGTCATTCACCCCCAGAACCTCCATAATGAAATGAGACCATAGGTATCTCCCATTCACCTGGAGAATCTCCACATTCACCCAAGACCCCAGGTATCTTCACTCTCACCCGAGACTCCGTGTATCTCCCATTCACCAATGAAACCTCCATGCTCACCTTAGACCTTGGGTATCTCCCATTCACCACGAGAACCTCCGTGTTCACCTGACACACCGGGTATCTCCCACTCACCATGAAAACCTCCACCCAGACCATGAGTATATTTTCATTCTCCCTGAGATACCGAGTATTATCACATTCACAACAGGACCCCGAGAATCGGCCAATAATTGCAGATTAAGTGCGGAGTTCAGTCTTGACCCAGGGTGCAGCCATGAGATTTTCCTAAAATAAAAAGGTCCAGATTACGGTGTTTGCTGAACATTACTGCTCTGCAAACGACTGTGTCGGCGCTTGTCGTTTTTGCTGAACGATTCAAACTTAATTCTCCGGCTTATGGTGGAGCATGTTTAATCCTGTTTCTTCAGAACTTCATTAAAGCGCCGTTTCCCCTGAGTCTTGAGACGCAGACCAATTTATTTTGTAGCACACTGTTCATAATTCACGGGGAAAAAAAAAGAAAAAGGGTAAAAACCTCCAGTATCAGAGCACGAAGGCTCTGTGACGCCACTAATACACTTAATAAGCTACAAAAGACACAAGAAAGGGTTAGTTTCCCTTTAAAGAACAGTAAATAACACAACGGGAAGAAGCCCTGGCCTAAAAATAAAAAAGTTAAATTAATAATAATAAATGTAATAAAAAGTAAAAATTAAAAAGTTTGCAATGAAATGATAATGAATCATATAAAACAATAATAAAAAGGTTTTCAATGAATAATAATAAAAAATAAAGTTTGCAGTGAAATGATAATAAATGATATAAAATAATAATAAAAAGGTTTTCAATGAAAAATAATAAAAAATAAAATTTTGTAATGAAATTATATAAAATAATAAAAAAGTTTTCAATGAAAAATAATAAAAAATAAGAAATTTTGCAATGAAGTGATAATAAATGATATAAAATAATAAAAAGGTTTTCAATGAATAATAATAAAAAATAAAGTTTGTATTGAAATGATAATAAATGATATAAAATAATAATAAGAAATAATAAAATAATAAGAAAGTTTGCAATGAAATGATAATAAATGATATAAAATAATAAAAATGTTTTCAATGAAAAATAATAAAAAATAAGAAATTTTGCAATGAAGTGATAATAAATTATATAAAATAATAATAAAAAGGTTTTCAATAAATAATAATAAAAAATAAAGTTTGCAGTGAAATGATAATAAATGATATAAAATAATAATAAAAAGGTTTTCAATGAAAAATAATAAAAAATAAAATTTTGTAATGAAATTATATAAAATAATAAAAAAGTTTTCAATGAAAAATAATAAAAAATAAGAAATTTTGCAATGAAGTGATAATAAATGATATAAAATAATAAAAAGGTTTTCAATGAATAATAATAAAAAATAAAGTTTGTATTGAAATGATAATAAATGATATAAAATAATAATAAGAAATAATAAAATAATAAGAAAGTTTGCAATGAAATGATAATAAATGATATAAAATAATAAAAATGTTTTCAATGAAAAATAATAAAAAATAAGAAATTTTGCAATGAAGTGATAATAAATTATATAAAATAATAATAAAAAGGTTTTCAATGAATAATAATAAAAAATAAGAAAGTTTGCAAAGAAATGATAATAAGTGATATAAAATAATAATAGAAAAGTTTTCAAATAATAATAATATAAAATTATTTTGCATAAAGTTTGCAATGAAATAAATAATAATAAATGACATGAAGAAATAATAAAATTTGAAATGAATAATAATAAATGACATAAAAAGCCCAAACTTTCTCATTGGATAATATAAATTTAATTTAAAAAAAATTGAATTTTACAATGAACAATAAAAAAAAAAATCAAAAAAGTTTCAATGGATAATAATAAATGACATAAAAAAAATCTAAAAGTTTTAAGCGAATAATAATAAATTACATAACAAATAAAAAGGTTTTCAGTGAGCAATAATAAATCTAATAAAAATTCAAAACGTCTGCAATGAAATAATTCTAAAATAATTTTTTTTATGTTTTTCGGTGAATAATAATAAATGACATAATTTTTTTTTAAATGTTTGCAGCGAGAGGATGATAAAAAAAATAATAAAGCTTTCCATGAATAAAAATAAATCAAATAAAAAATGTTTGCAATGGAATAATAAATAAAGTAATAAATTGAAAAACTAAAAAGTTTGCATTGAAAAAATAATAATAAAAATACATAAAATGTATGTGCATTCATGTTGTCGGGTATTTGTGTGCAGGTGGATTTTGGTGTGAAATATGGTTTCTCGAAACTTAAAATGCAACGTGTGAAGCTTTTTTCATATTGTGTTTTTTTAATATATAAAAACAATGTAATTTTGAGCGATGAGCGTGGCAGCGCGCTCTCTCTGTGCCGCTTTTCGGCTTCCTCCCGATACATTGTTGCGTGCATGACATTTGCCTGGATTGGCAATCTAATTTTGTGAGTCAGTGAAATTCTGGCTGCCAGGGGAGAATGACACAATGTTGTGTGTGTGTGTTAATAACACAATGCCACAGTGATTAATGGCCACTGTGTTATCAGAGTAGTATCCATGGCAACCCGTTTCCATGGAGACGCAACAATAGACTCCAAGTAGCCACGTAGGACTCGGAGCCGTGTGTACTCCCCCCCTCGTGTTTGTGTAACTGTTATTTTGAAAGGGGGGAGACATGGAAGGGTCAAGTGCAGCTACTAAACACACACGCTGAGGGGTCTGCGAGTTGACCCCCGGGGCTGGGAAACGAGGGGCGACAGAAAGAGATGAGATGGGGCAATGTCAAGAAGAAGAAATAGTGAGAGAGCGGGGAAAGGCGGCGAGGAGGGGGGACTGCGGCGAGAAGATGACTGAAAGCAGGTTATACCGATGGGAAAAGCGAGGCCGACGAGGGGCGAGATGGAGAAATTAAGGGGGAGCCGACTAATATTACCACCTGCCTGAAATATGGAGATGGTGGATGGAGTGTGTGTGGGGTGGGGGTGTTGATGTAATGAAATATATTGATATCACGTTTCACTGTGAGCCGTCCTTCATGTCTTCCCATGTACAATATTGGATGAGCATCAGATGGTGCCAAGATTATTAGAAGATGCGAGGATCATCGTCAGTCAATGTCATCATTACCCAGTGGAGGCTCTTTATGGCTCCTGGTTACCCATAGACTAAACTCCCAGCACTTCCGGACTTGGTGTCCCTGTCGGTGACCTCTGTCATAGTTAATATCTGATGTTCAACCTCTGTCTTGTATCACCAGGCTTCCCCACCCAGGACATGTTCTCCTCAGGCTCCTTTTCTTGTCTCAACATCCACTGACCTATGTCGGGGAGTCTGAAAAGTGAGGATGACGTGTGTTTCATGGCAGATCTAGAATGATGAAGCTGAAGCATGGCATCCCTAGTTATTCCAAAGTAAACATGGCTTCTTCTCGTGTGTCCTTTCATAAATGATGTCCCTATGTGGGTGGTGGTATAATGTAATAGCTATTATCTGATGTTC
This sequence comes from Leptobrachium leishanense, assembly GCA_009667805.1. Taxonomy (NCBI): domain Eukaryota; kingdom Metazoa; phylum Chordata; class Amphibia; order Anura; family Megophryidae; genus Leptobrachium; species Leptobrachium leishanense. Next base: position 16,653,873 of record CM019065.1, read on the forward strand.
GACTCCTGCCTTGTATCACCAGGCTTCCCCACCCAGGACACGTTCTCCTCAGGCTCCTCTTCTTCTCTCAACATCCTACCAACCTATATTGGTGTCAGGTCTCACTCGCGGGTCCCCCCATGTCCAACGAGCAACCGGCCGTTCTGCGGCTCCTTGCGGCAGGCGCCGCACTCTCCCGGACCGCCGCGGTCTGGTTGCTCACCTGGTGTCCCACGCTAGAGCTCGCCTCCAACGGAGGTCCCCGGCCTGTCCAGCATGCCGGGGGGGGGGGCAGCTGAACATGGTCTGGGATGGCGGCAGCCAGGGCGTCTGGCTAGGGGCGTGACCGGGTGGTACCAAAGACAGGAGACACACCCCTCACGACCATTGCTCACCTTCCGCCATACAAGGGCATGGGAAGGTGGAGAGGGACAGAGCCGAGGTATGTCCTCAGACATGGCGCCCTATTTAAACCCCTTCCCAAAGATAAGGTGCTTGATAGGTTCTCTAAGGAAGTAACAACTATCTGGCGTTCCTTTCCACTGAATACTTGTGTATGATCTTGGCTTACCCTCGACCCTGATACCTGCTGCTCGCACCGACCTCTTGCTTGAATTTGGATTTCCCTCTGCCATGTGATTTGGTCGATCCGCCTCGGACTCCATACCCATCACTCTTATCTGCTACCTAGGTGCTGCATCGTGAGCTCCAGCAGAACGCGTCGTGACATTTGGGGAGTCTGGAAAGTGAGGTTGATGTGGGTTCCATGACCGCTCTAAAATGATGAAGCTGAAGCTTCTAGGTTCTCCTGCGTAAACATAGCTTCTCTTAGTGAGTCCTTTCAAAGATTGTTTCCCTATATGGGTGGTGGTGGTGGACACACCATTCCAAGAGTGAAAAACCGGGCCAAGGCAGATTAAAAGGTGTCGTCTGGTTTCTTCTCATGATAACCACCACCCCCTTCCCAGTTTATCTGTATTCTCCAGGCATGTGACCGTTGACCTTGTTTCAACGTAACCTAATTAGACATCACTGCCCACCATTTCCACGTGACAGCTAAGTTGGAAAACACAAGGGTCAATGACCGCCGCGTAACTGCGGTAGCCCCATTTAAATCCCAAATACTGATCGCCTGCCGCGGCGAAAGTCGCCCAGCAGACGTCTAGCATCATTGTTCGACACCTGATGGCAATATTGTCTCTCCGAGCCCCGATTGTGCAAGCGCTCCGCCGGATGCAAGGAGCTGGTCATGGAAAAGCACATGAGCCGAGGAAAAACAAAAGACACAATCAACGCGGCTAACAAAGGAAGCGAAGAACAAGGGTGAAGGCACAGACGGAAAACAGCCAGCACGCCTCGACTCGATCCCAAAGGACCCATCCCTCCATCAAACCGAAGGCAGAAGTCAGATGTCTGCGTCATCGTAGCACGCATTGACCAAGGGTTGTCATGCCAACCTCACGACGGTGGCAACCATGCTCCCCCATCCGTAGAGGTTCGGGGGACATATAGTCCTAGGTTTCCCAGCTGTACGTCTCCCTCGGGGAATCTTCTAGAAGAAGGGCTGATCTTAAGGCACTTTGAAAGCCTCGGCCAGGGAGGTCCTGGTGTTTGTGCCCCATTAGTTAAGTGAAGGTCAATTATCCTAAAAGATCTGCGTACCACCCAAACAGGATCAAATTTGCGACCAATCAGGAGGACGGAAGCAAGCAACGTAATGGGGAATAGTCATGACCAGCAGCCCATGGTATGATGGAGCACGAGCACGCCGAGCCGGCTCCTCTCTCTGAGCTGTATTGACAAAGCCTTTAGCGTGCAATCCATTGGGGGCGTTTGATGAATCCGCGTCCCTCCAGCGCGAGCCGCCGAGCTCTCGGGGCTCCTGACACACAGAATGCGTCCCGTCAAACTGTTTGGATCAATGGCGGCCGTCAGAAAAAACTTCTAGGAGAGCTCAGGGAATGAGAACATGTCAGCCTCGTATGACGGCCCATCACTGCATCGCGTTATCATCACATCACACAGGGATGATACACGCTTCGCTATACGCAGTGTGTGTGTGTGTGTTGTGTGTGTGTGTGTGAACTGAGCGTGGTACAGGAATGCAACGATCATAGAATAACAACGAGAGTGGATACAGCGTGCTGAGAGTGATAGGATTGGGAGTGGATATAGTGTGCTGAGAGTGATAGGATTGCGAGTGGATATAGTGTGCTGAGAGTGATAGGATTGGGAGTGGGTATAGTGTGCTGAGAGTGATAGGATTGCGAGTGGATATAGTGTGCTGAGAGTGATAGGATTGGGAGTGGATATAGTGTGCTGAGAGTGATAGGATTGGGAGTGGATATAGTGTGCTGAGAGTGATAGGATTGGGAGTGGGTATAGTGTGCTGAGAGTGATAGGATTGGGAGTGGGTATAGTGTGCTGAGAGTGATAGGATTGGGAGTGGATATAGTGTGCTGAGAGTGATAGGATTGGGAGTGGGTATAGTGTGCTGAGAGTGATAGGATTGGGAGTGGGAGACACCCAAGCCGGAATGTTAGCGAGTCCTAAAAGCTGGTGTTAAATGATTCTGCAAATGTAAAATAATTTTGCACCCCATAACCCCCTCCCATTAAATCCCTTACTCACCCCTCATCCCACGGCGAGAAAGGTGCCATGATCCGCCGCTTTATGACGCCGGGAGCAGAGTGAGTTTGGCGCTGTGCGAACCCGTGACCCGGAAGCGCAACCCTTCATGATGTCCTATGGACTCCAGAAGGTGATACTTGCGGCGGCGCAGAAGCGCTACCGAGAGTATCACTGCGGTTAGAGCTGCGTTCCGGGGAGATAGCGCCTGTCCCGGTATACCATGCAGGTGCAGATTGTCCCCATTAGCGTCACCATGTTACCGTTAGCCATGGAATAGGGCCCGGTGTCTGCAGAGATAATGATTAGGTGAGGATACCGTGTTCACGACTTTGGTGAAAGAAAGTAAAATAGATGCAGATTCTCTCTGAAAATAGCTCCGCGTTGAGTAATAAGAATCGGAATTGCATGAAAGAAATGCAGAGCATTCCCTGTCCCGCTGGGTGCTGATTGGCTCCTGCTGCTGCGCAGGCGAGAAGAAGCGACACAGGAGTGCGCATGGGGCAGGAAGGGGGTCGAGGGAGAGCGAGGTCAGAATGCGCAATGAGATTTAACACAAAATGTTTCAATATTGTACAGCGGGCAATGGGGAGGCTGGCACTGGCGCTGTGTGTACCCGCTGTACTGCCGCTCTCTGTTCTGCGTATACATGGCACGGTGTCGCAGTTAGTGCTGCAACTAACGATTGTTTTCATAAATCGATAAATCACAAAAAAATCATCGACCAAATAATCGATTAGTTGGATGATTGAAAAAAATATATATGTATAGGAATGTATATAAAAATCAACCCCTCCCTCCTCCCCCCCGTTTTTCCACGCAATTTGCGTAGTGTATGTAACTTTCAGATGTACATACCCAAATTGCGAATCATGTGTAACCTGTGTACTTTTCACACACAAAGTAAGCAACGTTTGGTCAGAGTGATGGATTGATGCTAAATGTGGCGGAGCTCAAGCCTATGTCTGCTCATGTCGTGCTCATGAGAGAGAGTGGGGTGGTGGCACAGGACTGTAGCCTCAGGTAGGATAAAGCACCAGTGGTACAACTCCTTTACCCAGTGGCAGCACCCTAGGCTCTGTGTTATAGTTCGGCTCCTGTTGTAAACTAAATAAAACTGTGTGTGAGGGGGAGTCTGGTGCTGCGCTGTGTATATATGGCAGGGTGTAATATTGCATGAGGGGGAGGCTGGCGCTGCGCTGTGTATATATGGCAGGGTGTAGTAGTATGTGATGGGGAGGATGGCGCTGCGCTGTGTATATATGGCAGGGTGTAGTAGTATGTGAGGGGGAGGCTGGCACTGTGTATATATGGCAGGGTGTAGTAGTATGTGAGGGGGAGGCTGGCGCTGCGTATATATATGGCAGGGTGTAGTAGTATGTGAGGGGGAGGCTGGCGCTGTGTATATATGCAGGGTGTAATATTGCATGAGGGGGAGGCTGGCGCTGCGCTGTGTATATATGGCAGGGTGTAGTAGTATGTGATGGGGAGGCTGGCGCTGCGCTGTGTATATATGGCAGGGTGTAGTAGTATGTGAGGGGGAGGCTGGCGCTGCGTATATATATGGCAGGGTGTAGTAGTATGTGAGGGGGAGGCTGGCGCTGTGTATATATGCAGGGTGTAGTAGTATGTGAGGGGAGGCTGGCGCTGTGTATATATGCAGGGTGTAGTAGTATGTGAGGGGGAGGCTGGCGCTGTGTATATATGGCAGGGTGTAGTAGTATGTGAGGGGGAGGCTGGCGCTGTGTATATATGGCAGGGTGTAGTAGTATGTGAGGGGGAGGCTGGCGCTGTGTATATATGCAGGGTGTAATAGTATGTGAGGGGGAGGTTGGCGCTGTGTATATATGGCAGGGTGTAATAGTATGTGAGGGGAGGCTGGCGCTGCGTATATATGCAGGGAGTAGTATGTGAGGGGAGGCTGACGCTGCGTATATATGCAGGGTGTAGTAGTATGTGAGGGGGAGGCTGGCGCTGCGTATATATGCAGGGTGTAGTAGTATGTGAGGGGAGGCTGGCGCTGCGTATATATGCAGGGTGTAGTAGTACGTGAGGGGGAGGCTGGCGCTGTGTATATATGGCAGGGTGTAGTAGTATGTGAGGGGGAGGCTGGCGCTGGTATATATGGCAGGGTGTAATAGTATGTGAGGGGGAGGTTGGCGCTGTGCATATATGGCAGGGTGTAGTAGTATGTGAGGGGGAGGCTGGCGCTGTGTATATATGCAGGGTGTAATAGTATGTGAGGGGGAGGTTGGCGCTGTGTATATATGGCAGGGTGTAATAGTATGTGAGGGGGAGGCTGGCGCTGTGTATATATGGCTGGGTGTAGTAGTATGTGAGGGGAGGCTGGCGCTGCGTATATATGCAGGGTGTAGTAGTATGTGAGGGGAGGCTGGCGCTGCGTATATATATGCAGGGTGTAGTAGTATGTGAGGGGGAGGCTGGCGCTGTGTATATATGCAGGGTGTAGTAGTATGTGAGGGGGAGGCTGGCGCTGTGTATATATGGCAGGGTGTAGTAGTATGTGAGGGGGAGGCTGGCGCTGTGTATATATGGCAGGGTGTAGTAGTATGTGAGGGGGAGGCTGCGCTGCTGTATATATATGGCAGGGTGTAGTAGTATGTGAGGGGGAGGCTGGCGCTGTGTATATATGGCAGGGTGTAGTAGTATGTGAGGGGGAGGCTGGCGCTGTGTATATATGCAGGGTGTAGTAGTATGTGAGGGGGAGGCTGGCGCTGTGTATATATGGCAGGGTGTAGTAGTATGTGAGGGGGAGGTTGGCGCTGTGTATATATGGCAGGATGTAGTAGTATGTGAGGGGGAGGCTGGCGCTGTGTATATATGGCAGGGTGTAGTAGTATGTGAGGGGGAGGCTGGCGCTGTGTATATATGCAGGTGTGTAGTAGTATGTGAGGGGGAGGCTGGCGCTGCGTATATATGCAGGGTGTAGTAGTATGTGAGTGGGAGGTTGGCGCTGCGTATATATGCAGGGTGTAGTAGTATGTGAGGGGGAGGCTGGCGCTGTGTATATATGCAGGGTGTAGTAGTATGAAGGGGGAGGATGGCGCTGCGTATATATGCAGGTGTGTAGTATGTGAGGGGGAGGCTGGCGCTGTGTATATATGGCAGGGTGTAGTAGTATGTGAGGGGGAGGCTGGCGCTGGGTATATATGCAGGGTGTAGTAGTATGTGAGGGGGAGGCTGGCGCTGCGTATATATGCAGGGTGTAGTAGTATGTGAGTGGGAGGTTGGCGCTGCGTATATATGCAGGGTGTAGTAGTATGTGAGGGGGAGGCTGGCGCTGTGTATATATGCAGGGTGTAGTAGTATGTGAGGGGGAGGCTGGCGCTGCGTATATATGCAGGGTGTAGTAGTATGTGAGGGGGAGGCTGGCGCTGTGTATATATGGCAGGGTGTAGTAGTATGTGAGGGGGAGGCTGGCGCTGCGTATATATGCAGGGTGTAGTAGTATGTGAGGGGAGGCTGGCGCTGCGTATATATGCAGGGTGTTAGTAGTACGTGAGGGGGAGGCTGGCGCTGTGTATATATGCAGGGTGTAGTAGTATGTGAGGGGGAGGCTGGCGCTGTGTATATATGGCAGGTGTAGTAGTATGTGAGGGGGAGGCTGGCGCTGTGTATATATGGCAGGGTGTAGTAGTATGTGAGGGGGAGGCTGGCGCTGGTGTATATATGGCAGGGTGTAGTAGTATGTGAGGGGGAGGTTGGCGCTGTGTATATATGGCAGGATGTAGTAGTATGTGAGGGGGAGGCTGGCGCTGTGTATATATGGCAGGGTGTAGTAGTATGTGAGGGGAGGCTGGCGCTGTGTATATATGCAGTGTAGTAGTATTGTGAGGGGGAGGCTGGCGCTGCGTATATATGCAGGGTGTTAGTATGTGAGTGGAGAGTTGGCGCTGCGTATATATGCAGGGTGTAGTAGTATGTGAGGGGGAGGCTGGCGCTGTGTATATATGCAGGGTGTAGTAGTATGTGGGGGGAGGCTGGCGCTGCGTATATATGCAGGGTGTAGTAGTATGTGAGGGGAGGCTGGCGCTGTGTATATATGGCAGGGTGTAGTAGTATGTGAGGGGGAGGCTGGCGCTGGTATATATGCAGGGTAGTAGTATGTGAGGGGAGGCTGGCGCTGCGTATATATGCAGGTGTAGTAGTATGTGAGTGGGAGGTTGGCGCTGCGTATATATGCAGGGGGTAGTAGTATGTGAGGGGGAGGCTGGCGCTGTGTATATATGCAGGGTGTAGTAGTATGTGAGGGGAGGCTGGCGCTGCGTATATATGCAGGGTGTAGTAGTATGTGAGGGGGAGGCTGGCGCTGTGTATATATGGCAGGGTGTAGTAGTATGTGAGGGGAGGCTGGCGCTGGGTATATATGCAGGGTGTAGTAGTATGTGAGGGGGAGGCTGGCGCTGCGTATATGGCAGGGTGTAGTAGTATGTGAGGGGGAGGTTGGCGCTGTGTATATATGCAGGGTGTAGTAGTATGTGAGGGGAGGCTGGCGCGCTGTGTATATATGCAGTGTGTAGTAGTATGTGAGGGGAGAGTTGGCGCTGCGCTGTGTATATATGGCAGGGTGTAGTAGTATGTGAGGGGGAGGCTGGCGCTGTGTATATATGCAGTGTGTAGTAGTATGTGAGGGGAGGTTGGCGCGCGCGCGTGTATATATGCAGGGTGTAGTAGTATGTGAGGGGGAGGCTGGCGCTGTGTATATATGCAGTGGTAGTAGTATGTGAGGGGAGGTTGGCGCTGCGCTGTGTATATATGGCAGGGTGTAGTAGTATGTGAGGGGGAGGCTGGCGCTGTGTATATATGGCAGGAAGTAGTAGTATGTGAGGGGGAGGCTGGCGCTGTGTATATGCAGGGTGTAGTAGTATGTGAGGGGAGGCTGGCGCTGTGTATATATGCAGGGTGTAGTAGTATGTGAGGGGGAGGATGGCGCTGCGTATATATGCAGGGTGTAGTAGTATGTGAGGGGGAGGCTGGCGCTGTGTATATATGGCAGGGTGTAGTAGTATGTGAGGGGGAGGCTGGCGCTGGGTATATATGCAGGGTGTAGTAGTATGTGAGGGGGAGGCTGGCGCTGCGTATATATGCAGGGTGTAGTAGTATGTGAGTGGGAGGTTGGCGCTGCGTATATATGCAGGGTGTAGTAGTATGTGAGGGGGAGGCTGGCGCTGTGTATATATGCAGGGTGTAGTAGTATGTGAGGGGGAGGCTGGCGCTGTGTATATATGCAGGGTGTAGTAGTATGTGAGGGGGAGGCTGGCGCTGTGTATATATGGCAGGGTGTAGTAGTATGTGAGGGGGAGGCTGGCGCTGCGTATATATGCAGGGTGTAGTAGTATGTGAGGGGGAGGCTGGCGCTGCGTATATATGCAGGGTGTAGTAGTATGTGAGGGGGAGGCTGGCGCTGTGTATATATGGCAGGGTGTAGTAGTATGTGAGGGGGAGGCTGGCGCTGTGTATATATGGCAGGGTGTAGTAGTATGTGAGGGGGAGGCTGGCGCTGTGTATATATGGCAGGGTGTAGTAGTATGTGAGGGGGAGGCTGGCGCTGTGTATATATGGCAGGGTGTAGTAGTATGTGAGGGGGAGGTTGGCGCTGTGTATATATGGCAGGATGTAGTAGTATGTGAGGGGGAGGCTGGCGCTGTGTATATATGGCAGGGTGTAGTAGTATGTGAGGGGGAGGCTGGCGCTGTGTATATATGCAGGTGTGTAGTAGTATGTGAGGGGGAGGCTGGCGCTGCGTATATATGCAGGGTGTAGTAGTATGTGAGTGGGAGGTTGGCGCTGCGTATATATGCAGGGTGTAGTAGTATGTGAGGGGGAGGCTGGCGCTGTGTATATATGCAGGGTGTAGTAGTATGTGAGGGGGAGGCTGGCGCTGCGTATATATGCAGGGTGTAGTAGTATGTGAGGGGAAGGCTGGCGCTGTGTATATTGGCAGGGGTGTAGTAGTATGTGAGGGGGAGGCTGGCGCTGTGTATATATGCAGGGTGTAGTAGTATGTGAGGGGGAGGCTGGCGCTGTGTATATATGGCAGGAAGTAGTAGTATGTGAGGGGGAGGCTGGCGCTGTGTATATATGGCAGGGTGTAGTAGTATGTGAGGGGGAGGTTGGCGCTGCGCTGTGTATATATGGCAGGGTGTAGTAGTATGTGAGGGGGAGGCTGGCGCTGTGTATATATGGCAGGGTGTGTAGTAGTATGTGAGGGGGAGGTTGGCGCTGCGCTGTGTATATATGGCAGGAAGTAGTAGTATGTGAGGGGGAGGCTGGCGCTGTGTATATATGGCAGGGTGTAGTAGTATGTGAGGGGGAGGTGGCGCTGTGTATATATGGCAGGGTGTAGTAGTATGTGAGGGGGAGGCTGGCGCTGTGTATATATGGCAGGGTGTAGTAGTATGTGAGGGGGAGGCTGGCGCTGTGTATATATGGCAGGGTGTAGTAGTATGTGAGGGGGAGGCTGGCGCTGTGTATATATGCAGGGTGTAGTAGTATGTGGGGGGAGGCTGGCGCTGCGCTGTGTATATATGCAGGGTGTAGTAGTATGTGAGGGGGAGGCTGGCGCTGTGTATATATGCAGGGTGTAGTAGTATGTGAGGGGGAGGCTGGCGCTGTGTATATATGCAGGGTGTAGTAGTATGTGAGGGGGAGGTTGGCGCTGCGCTGTGTATATATGCAGGGTGTAGTAGTATGTGAGGGGGAGGCTGGCGCTGTGTATATATGCAGGGTGTAGTAGTATGTGAGGGGGAGGCTGGCGCTGCGCTGTGTATATATGCAGGGTGTAGTAGTATGTGAGGGGGAGGCTGGCGCTGTGTATATATGCAGGGTGTAGTAGTATGTGAGGGGGAGGCTGGCGCTGTGTATATATGCAGGGTGTAGTAGTATGTGAGGGGGAGGTTGGCGCTGCGCTGTGTATATATGCAGGGTGTAGTAGTATGTGAGGGGGAGGCTGGCGCTGTGTATATATGCAGGGTGTAGTAGTATGTGAGGGGGAGGCTGGCGCTGCGCTGTGTATATATGCAGGGTGTAGTAGTATGTGGGGGGGAGGCTGGCGCTGCGCTGTACCTGCACTGTATTAGGATTATGAAGCAATAATAAATACGGTATTTTTCTCTTTGTGCGTGCGGTGTCAGTTGTCATGGTGATTTTCAGAGCTGCCACACGGCACATGATCTCTGTAATGGTCAGCGGCCGCGCTGTGCTGGAGGTGCCCTGTGAGATCTGACACACACACACAATCTCTATTTAATGAGTTTATATGATGGCGCCGAGTACTGGAAGATACTCCTTGATTTCTTGTGGATCAATTCCCTGAGGCTCCCAGTGACACCATTACAGCCGCAGAGGCGTCGTGCCCCCCGCCCGCAGTGCCAACCTGTGATAACACCCCGCCCTGGTGAAAATGGCCGCCATAATAATAATAGTAAAGGGATGAGTTAGGTTTTGGGTTGTTTGGGATTTTTTAGAAATAAATGGTTCTCTAAATCGATTTCTGGACACGGAATCCGCGCCGTCCTTCCGTCATCAGGCGAAAACATACCGCAAAACAAGAGAATGCAAAGACTCAGGTTTGCGGAGATAAATGTTGTGAAACCCTGTCAGGATTGTGGTGAAATCGCCATGTTGAAGTTAATGCGACAAGACAGGGAAATGTTTCACGTTCCGCACAGAGGCTGAATGAGAAACAGATCTAATACAGAGGTTAGAGTTGGTTAACAGAGCTAATACAAAGGTGCGGACAGGGAACAGAAGTTATATAACGCACAGGGTGACTAAAATAAATAATACGTGCGATGGGTATAAGAGCTAATACAGAGAGTGGGATGGGTTATAGATCTAATACAGAGCGTGGGATGGGTTATAGATCTAATACAGAGCGTGGGATGGGTTATAGATCTAATACAGAGAGTGGGATGGGTTATAGATCTAATACAGAGAGTGGGATGGGTTATAGATCTAATACAGAGAGTGGGATGGGTTATAGATCTAATACAGAGAGTGGGATGGGTTATAGATCTAATACAGAGAGTGGGATGGGTTATAGATCTAATACAGAGCGTGGGATGGGTAATAGATCTAATACAGAGCGTGGGATGGGTTATAGATCTAATACAGAGCGTGGGATGGGTTATAGATCTAATACAGAGAGTGGGATGGGTAATAGATCTAATACAGAGCGTGGGATGGTTATAGATCTAATACAGAGCGTGGGATGGGTTATAGATCTAATACAGAGAGTGGGATGGTTATAGATCTAATACAGAGAGTGGGATGGTAATAGATCTAATACAGAGCGTGGGATGGGTATAGATCTAATACAGAGAGTGGGATGGGTTATAGATCTAATACAGAGAGTGGGATGGGTTATAGATCTAATACAGAGCGTGGGATGGGTTATAGATCTAATACAGAGAGTGGGATGGGTAAAAGAGCTAATAGAGAGAGTGGGATGAGTAAAAGAGCTAATAGAGAGAGTGGGATGGGTAAAAAAGCTAATAGAGAGAGTGGGATGAGTAAAAGAGCTAATAGAGAGAGTGGATGGGAAAAAGAGCTAATACAGAGAGTGGGATGAGTAAAAATGCTAATAGAGAGAGTGGATGGGAAAAAGACCTAATACAGAGAGTGGGATGAGTAAAAATGCTAATAGAGAGAGTGGGATGAGTAAAAGAGCTGATACAGAGAGTGGGATGGGTAAAAGAGTTAATACAGAGAGTGGGATGAGTAAAAGAGCTAATAGAGAGAGTGGGATGGGTAAAAGAGCTAATAGAGAGAGTGGATGAGTAAAAGAGCTAATAGAGAGAGTGGATGGGAAAAAGAGCTAATACAGAGAGTGGGATGAGTAAAAAAGCTAATAGAGAGAGTGGGATGAGTAAAAGAGCTGATACAGAGAGTGGGATGGGTAAAAGAGCTAATAGAGAGAGTGGGATGAGTAAAAGAGCTAATAGAGAGAGTGGGATGGGTAAAAGAGCTAATAGAGAGAGTGGGATGGGTACAAGAGCTAATAGAGAGAGTGGGATGAGTAAAAGAGCTAATAGAGAGAGTGGGATGAGTAAAAGAGCTAATACAGAGAGTGGGATGGGAAAAGAGCTAATAGAGAGAGTGGGATGAGTAAAAGAGCTAATAGAGAGAGTGGGATGAGTAAAAGAGCTAATACAGAGAGTGGGATGGGAAAAGAGCTAATAGCGAGAGTTGGATGAGTAAAAGAGCTAATACAGAGAGTGGGATGAGTAAAAGACCTAATAGAGAGAGTGGGATGGGTAAAAGAGCTAATAGAGAGAGTGGGATGAGTAAAAGAGCTAATAGAGAGAGTGGAATGAGTAAAAGAGCTAATAGAGAGAGTGGAATGAGTAAAAAGCTAATAGCGAGAGTTGGATGAGTAAAAGAGCTAATACAGAGAGAGTGGGATGAGTAAAAGACCTAATAGAGAGAGTGGGATGAGTAAAAGAGCTAATAGAGAGAGTGGAATGAGTAAAAGAGCTAATAGAGAGAGTGGAATGAGTAAAAAGCTAATAGCGAGAGTTGGATGAGTAAAAGAGCTAATACAGAGAGAGTGGGATGGGTAAAAGAGCTGATACAGAGAGTGGGATGAGTAAAAGAGCTAATAGAGAGAGTGGGATGAGTAAAAGAGCTAATAGAGAGAGTGGGATGAGTAAAAGAGCTAATAGAGAGTGAGAGGAGTAAAAGAGCTAATAGAGAGAGTGGGATGAGTAAAAGAGCTAATACAGAGAGTGGGATGGGTAAAAGAGCTAATAGAGAGAGTGGGATGGGTAAAAGAGCTAATAGAGAGAGTGGGATGAGTAAAAGAGCTAATAGAGAGAGTGGGATGAGTAAAAGAGCTAATACAGAGAGTGGGATGGGTAAAAGAGCTAATAGAGAGAGTGGGATGAGTAAAAGAGCTAATAGAGAGAGTGGGATGAGTAAAAGAGCTAATAGAGAGAGTGGGATGAGTAAAAGAGCTAATAGAGAGAGTGGGATGAGTAAAAGAGCTAATAGAGAGAGTGGGATGGGTAAAAGAGCTAATAGAGAGAGTGGGATGAGTAAAAGAGCTAATAGAGAGAGTGGGATGGGTAAAAGAGCTAATAGAGAGAGTGGGATGAGTAAAAGAGCTAATAGAGAGAGTGGGATGGGTAAAAGATCTAATACAGAGGGAGGGATGGGTAAAATAACTAAGGCTAAACAGGTATACAATAGATCCATTTACTCTTAGACCAGGAAGTCCTAATCGGTCAATTGGAAACCAGAGAAATGTCCAAAGTCAGCATGAGTTCCAGGGGTTTAAGGTGAAACCAATGAAGGAGTAGATAGGTCAAGCTCTACATTATTAGGTCCCAAATAGAAAATATAATGTTGAGGGTCAAACGGATACTAGAGAGCTCTGTGGGGTCAAAACAGTAAAGAGATGGACACATCAGGAAAGAGTATGAGAAAGATCTAGGGGTTTAACATGAGACCAATACAGGTGTACTCTTAGACCATTAAGTCTCATATGGTCCATTTGAGATCAGATAACCATGAAATCTATAGGAGAGATTTACTCTACTACTGGGAACTTCTAAAAGGTCAATCTGAGTCTTGCTGAACATTGATGATCAGTATGACCTAGACCTGGACTGTCAACATGAGAACAATACGGGACTAGACAGGTTTACTCTTCGATCAGAAGCCCTGAGAAGGTCCATTTGAGATGAGGCAACCATTGGGAATCATTTTAAAACCAGGTAGAGCTCTGTAAGGTCAACATGAGACAAAGTACATGACCACATGCAGCTCCAGAAATATCATTACGAGATGGAACATCTTCCAAGGTTCTCATCGGGTTGGAGTGGTGGTGAACCCTTGCCAAGTCATGGGAGATGAGATGTCTTCAGGATTATTGAGTGAAACTGGATCAGCTGAGATGTTTTAGTGGTCTATCCGACAGAAGGTTCAAGACAACCAAGGGTAGGCAACCATGACACTCCAGATGTTTTTGACCTATTTTTCCCATGAGTCTCTGCCAACCTAATGAGTAGCCGAGCACCACGGTAGTTCCATCTGAAAGGCCAAGGTTGCCGACCCTTGGTTTAAGAGATGATTAGACACAGCCGTGTACGTGTCCGGATGGATTCTGAGCAAGTCTAGATGACCCGGTGCAGGTCAATGTGTGGTCGGACAGGACACAAGGTGTCCGTGTGTCTAGTACAGGGAGCTCCAGCTACCTCTTTCAGTCCTAGAGGTTATTTGCATGCCGTGTCCTAGAGGTGCTCAGCCTGAGCGTATAATCTCCTCGCTTCGGATGCCGTAATTAGCCCTGATTAGCTACTCGTCACCTCATTACTATGTATGAGGAGATAATGAGCCTCGCCATCCCTGCATCTCTCCATCAACATATATATGTATGTATACGCCGAGGGAGGGGGGCAGAGACGGTGCGGAGGAGAGGGCAGAGACGGTGCGGAGGAGAGGGCAGGCAGGGTACAAAGAGAGGGAGATGGAGAGAGTAAAGGGGGCTTGGAGAGGGACAGCGATAAGCAGTGGGGTCAGGGTGGGCACGGGTCGTGGGACAAGCAGAAGACGGTGACTTATTGGAATCCAGCGCTCTGTGGATGACGGCAGGTGGAGGCCCTCTGGGTAGGAATCCAGGAGGTGATAGTCGCCACCATTTATGGTGTGGCTGGCCACTTCCCGGCTGAGCATCAGAGAGTTGTAGTTCACACAGGTCACCGAGGGGCCGGAAGCGTCTATTCCATACCCAGGCTCTGGGCTTCGTGGTGGTCCGGCTGCAGACTCATTGAAAGCAGAGCTGCTAGGGGAAGGTTGCAGTTGGGGCGATGCAAGAAATGGCACCGAACAGTGAATTTACCCAAATGGTGCAATTTCGTGGCCATTCGGCTATTCAGAGAGCGGACAGGTTGCCAAATATTGGTGAATTGCCTGCACGTACGGTGCTGTTCGGCGGCAGTGAAATCCCCCATAGAGAAGCAATGGTTAATCTATTCACAGACACCGAACAGCAGTGAAAAGTTGCCGAATTGCCCTGATGTTGTGTTTTCATTTGGCAGGTTTATTCAGGCGAATCCCATAGGCTTCAATGTTAAAAATATTCCCCTTTTAATTCAATAAATATATAAGGTCCTATGAATAATAATAAAAAGGTCTGTTACCGAAAAAAAACCACCCGCCATTTAAAAAAAACCACCCGCCATTTAAAAAAAACCACCCGCCATTTAAAAAAAACACCCACCATTTAAAAAAAAAACCACCCGCCATTTAAAAAAAACCACCCGCCATTTAAAAAAAAAAACACCCGCCATTTAAAAAATAGACCAAAAACATCCAGAAAGATGCCTAAAAACAATCCTAAAAAATAAATAAAGAGACTTTTCATTTGAAGCAAAAAGTCTCTTTATTTATTTATTTTTTAGGATTGTTTTTAGGCATCTTTCTGGATGTTTTATTTTTAAAGATCACGTGTTTTTTTTTCTGTAACAGACCTTTTTATTATTATTATTCATAGGACCTTATAGATTAATTCCAGGTATTTTCATGCAGTACCTTTTAAAAGTTGAGGTTTTTTTATAAACCCGTTTGGCGGCTTTTTCCAGCAGCTGGTCGGTGGTCTGTTCGGCGGATCGTCGGCTTTTTCCGGATCGATTTGGTGGATCGTCAGATGCATTCGTGGGTTTTTTACAAATCGATTTGGCGGTTTTTCAGTTCGTTGGGTGGTTTTCCAGTTTGATTCGGCGGTTCTGCGGATGCATTTCGGTGCTCTCTCCCCCTGCCACTCCTTACTGTGAGCTATGAAGGTGAGGGAGAGGAAGTGTCGGAGTCTGCAATATGCTGAACACACACGAAGTAAATCATCCCGAGTGCTAGAATGCTTCTTTTACCAAGCTGGATGTATTGGAGGTGAACGTTAAGAAGAAAAGTGGTTACATTTCGGCAGTTTTTTGTTTAGAGAAAACCGAGTGGGCTGGCATGATCCGGGGAAGCGCGTGGACACGGAAGGTCTAAGGTGGCGCAGCGGTTTAGGGAGGGGGGGGAGAGAGAAGAACGAGAAGAGGCGAGACCCGAGCCCCCACACTCTCCTAGCAACATGTACTAATTAAGTGGCGGCTCGTTGGGAGAGGGTTCAGGCTTCGAGTGGCTGTGAATGTATATAGATAATGACTATTATTACAACGCGGTAATTTTGTAACAAGAAGAAGAAGAAGAAAAAAAATCCATCAGAGAGAACCTTTCAAGCAATTCCTACTCCTGCTATTGATCCGGAAAAAATGGCTAAAAAACCCAGAAAAACAAGAAAAAAAGCACACACACGGGCGCGGGGTGACACAATGTCACACAAATCACAATGAAACACAACCCCATTTATTAAACGACAGAGGCTCACAGAGTCACAAGAACACGTGGAGAACAGACGACCTCCCCACACAGGGTGTAGAAGATGTCCCGGGCAGTGGACATCACGTGGCAATATGGAAAGATGTCAATCATACAGGTAGCATTGTGCCCAACGCTTTGATGGCAAGGCAGGGAGAGGAAGGGGGGGGGGATTGTGCCCCATTGCTCCGGCTGTCAAGGTTCAGTGTCGTCCCAGCTCCGTGATGACCTCTGGTGATCAAGTAGAGTAACTGCAGCTGGCACGACGGTGGTTGTTGGCACAATTCACGGCTGTCGTCTAGCCCAGTGATGGTCATACATGGATTCTCAGATGTTACAGAACCAAATTACCCATCATGTCGAGTCGGCATGAGCTCGGAAATATCACGGGTGCCAGGGGTACCCAAAACTGGCAAGCATTTGGCTGATGTCACCAGGGAGGAAAACTACGAAGACATCTGGAACAACATGGTAGACACTGCCTGGACATGGTCAATCTCCAAGTGATGTGACAGAATTGGATGTTTTTGCCAAATTATTTGTCTCAACAGGAAACGTGGCTGTGGTCTTCTACGTTCATCTGAAACCTGCAGCTCTTCGTAGGCTAAGGACGTTGGTCCGTACTTTGCAGTAGAGAGTCGATGGTGGTCACTCCCAAGTAGCCTTTCCTTTAGTCTACAAAGTCAGACTCTAGGTCCCAATTGGGGTTGTCCTTCTTAAACATCGGCCCACCACTCTTTTTGGCAACTACAACCTGCCCACAGCCAATCAGGGTCACGGCTACATCGGTGGCAAGCTCCAAGGCCTTCTTCTTTACCATGAAGGAGTCCAGGGCTTTGGTTGGGTTGGTGCCGTTCTCCTCCACCCCCACATTTGTTTCTCCCATCCTGTGTCTGGCTCGTAAATCCCTCAGGACGCTGGCCACGTCTAGACCCCAGTTATCAGCTAAAGCGTGTGGCAAACACTCCAGAGCCCGGGCAAAGGCGAGAAAACCTTGTTTTTCCAGGAAAGGAAATTTTTGCCCTTCTTTTTCCAGGTCGATGCCAAGCTGTATGTCCACGGCACCAGCTCCAGCCACCATTCTTGGATCTTCCCTCAGCCTTTTAAAAAGCTGAAGGGCAGCTTTCACAGATTCCACCGCGTAATTTACCAGCTCAGGGGTCGAACCTCTTACCACCACCGTAATAAGGCCCTTCCTTGGTCCCGTACAAGACTCGAATGCCATCACTGGGAGCCCTCCGATTTCTGATGGGTATACTTGGTGACATTGGCCTAGCTCCTCATGCTCTGACAAGCGATCGGTGGTGAGTGCCTGAGCTCCCGAGGCCAGCGCCAGCTGCCGAGCGTGGCTTCGTCTCTCTAGCTTTACCACTAAGATTTCAGCCCGGTTGCAGAAGTGCAATGCCAGCTCGCTAACAGCTCCCGCCACTGCCAGGACCGTCACCCCAGCACAGCGCAGTGCCTCAACGCGCTCTTCTTCTACCCGCTCTATCCCAGCTCTTAGTTTCTCCATCTCTATTGCATGTTCGATCAAGGTAGTGCCGGCCACTCTCGTCCTTCGTTCTCCAAACGGGCAAACATAAAGTGCCAGCTGGGCATCAGTCACCCTCATCCTTGTCCCCAAGGGCTCCATTTGCAAGATGGCACCTTTAAAGATGGACGTGTCCTCTAGGGTGCCACCTGTAAAGCCTAGCACCTCCACGGCCTCAGGTTCTCCATCTTTTGGAAGAGTGCATGCCCAGTCTACCAGTCCTTTCAAGGACCCATTTAGGAGTTGAGATATCAATTCATCAGAGATTGTGGAAGCCAATGAGTACTGAAGCATGGCACTGTAAAGGGGCACAGGAAACTGTGAAGCTCTCCATGGCTCTCGACGTGACACCAACACACTCCCTGATGGTGAAGAAGACGTAGGTAGCGTCGCGCCAGTGTCCTCACATACAGTGGTTGATAGTTCATCTGGGTTTGCTGCATCAACATGATGCCAGGTCTCCCATGGACTGATGCTCAGCTCTTCTAACTTTCTGCAAGCATGGGCACATGCCAGTCTGTACCCAATGCACAGGTCCGGCGCCAGCATGCCACGTCTCAGCAGGGTTTCGGCTTCGGCCATCATGGCGCTGGCCAGCTGGAGAACGCCGTTGGTGCCATCCCCACACTCCTGCTCCTGGGTATGACAGGCCTCGCGAGCCAAAATACCCGCCGGGTGCTCAATCTGAAGTTCGGGCAGGAAGGCTCGGGCACTTCCGACGACCATGGTGCAGCCTGGCCGGGTAACGAGGAGCTTGCGTCCGCCTGCAGGACCGTAGCACGAATGCAGACAGCGGGCAAGCAGAGAGATGGCCTGAGAGTGGCTCAACGCACATTCCTCCAGGCTGCTGAACACACGCGTGCCGGGCCTCTGAAACTGCGTGACGGTGGGCGGGATGGGCACGTGGGCAGCCATGATCTGCAAGAGAAAAAGGTAAAAACTGCCGTAACCAGTTATATTCAGTGTGTGTATATATAGGGCTTATTCACTAAATGCAGCAAAGCAACAATGAAAATCACCACAGTCCATGGAGGAAAATTCAAACCGCGGCACCGATCATTCATGAAACTGGCGCTCGCTGGATACCCCTCACACAGCACGCCAGCGCCTGGCGGCTGAGCGTGTCTCCAAGTACTGGCAGGCGCGCTGGATGCATTGGGTCAGTATGATCACATACCTGCTGGCGGGCCTGTTCCTCTCACCCCGCTCCTCTCACCTCACTCCTCTCACCCCGCTCCTCTCACCCCTCGCTCCTCTCGCCCCTCACCTCGCCCCTCACCTCGCTCCTCACCTCGCTCCTCACCTCGCTCCTCTCACCTCACCCTGCTCCTCTCACCCCTCGCTCCTCTCGCCCCTCACCTCGCCCCTCACCTCGCTCCTCACCTCGCCCCTCACCTCGCTCCTCACCTCTCGCCCCTCACCTCGCCCCTCACCTCGCCCCTCACCTCGCTTCCTCACCTCGCCCCACCTCGCCCCCACCTCGCCCCTTACCTCGCCCCTCACCTCGCCCCTCACCTCGCCCCTCACCTCGCCCCTCACCTCGCTCCATCTGTAACTGAAAATAACGGACAAAAACCTCATGATTCACTGACATCCTATTGGCTGAGTTAACGGTCATTGGCATAAACACCAATAGTGCCACTCACAGACAGGGGACGTCACTCAGTCTCACCATGTCTCCCTGTGCCGTACTGTGTCTGTGTGAACCTTTATATATATGTCCTGACTGCGTGTGTGTCTGAGTGTATATGTTTGCCGTGCTGCTTTTCACACCCACACACCCTAAATATATCGAGGCGCCCCAAAAAAGACACCTGCACACCCTAATATATGGAGGAACCCCTAAAAACACACCCGCACACCCTGAATATATGGAGGAACCCCTAAAAGACACCCGCACACCCTGAATATATGGAGGAGCCCCTAAAAAGACACCCGCACACCCTGAATATATGGAGGAGCCCCTAAAGACACCCGCACACCCTGAATATATGGAGGAGCCCCTAAAAGACACCCGCACACCCTGAATATATGGAGGAACCCCTAAAAGACACCCGCACACCCTGAATATATGGAGGAACCCCTAAAAGACACCCGCACACCCTGAATATATGGAGGAACCCCTAAAAGACACCCGCACACCCTGAATATATGGAGGAACCCCTAAAAGACACCCGCACACCCTGAATATATGGAGGAACCCCTAAAAGACACCCGCACACCCTGAATATATGGAGGAACCCCTAAAGAGACACCCGCACACCCTGAATATATGGAGGAGCCCCTAAAAGACAACCGCACACCCTGAATATATGGAGGAGCCCCTAAAAAGACACCCGCACACCCTGAATATATGGAGGAGCCCCTAAAGACACCCACACACCCTGAATATATGGAGGAGCCCCTAAAAAGACACCCGCACACCCTGAATATATGGAGGAACCCCTAAAAGACACCCGCACACCCTGATATATATGGAGGAGCCTAAAAAACACACCCGCACACCCTGAATATATGGAGGAGCCCCTAAAAACACACCCGCACACCCTGAATATATGGAGGAACCCTAAAAGACACCCGCACACCCTGAATATATGGAGGAGCCCCTAAAAAAGACACCCACACACCCTGAATATATGGAGGAACCCCTAAAAACACACCCACACACCCTGAATATATGGAGGAGCCCCTAAAAAAGACACCCGCACACCCTGAATATATGGAGGAACCCCTAAAAGACACCCGCACACCCTGAATATATGGAGGAACCCCTAAAAGACACCCGCACACCCTGAATATATGGAGGAACCCCTAAAAAGACACCCGCACACCCTGAATATATGGAGGAGCCCCTAAAGACACCCGCACACCCTGAATATATGGAGGAGCCCCTAAAAGACACCCGCACACCCTGAATATATGGAGGAACCCCTAAAAGACACCCGCACACCCTGAATATATGGAGGAACCCCTAAAAGACACCCGCACACCCTGAATATATGGAGGAACCCCTAAAAGACACCCGCACACCCTGAATATATGGAGGAACCCCTAAAGAGACACCCACACACCCTGAATATATGGAGGAGCCCCTAAAAGACAACCGCACACCCTGAATATATGGAGGAGCCCCTAAAAAGACACCCGCACACCCTGAATATATGGAGGAGCCCCTAAAGACACCCACACACCCTGAATATATGGAGGAGCCCCTAAAAGACACCCGCACACCCTGAATATATGGAGGAACCCCTAAAAGACACCCGCACACCCTGAATATATGGAGGAACCCCTAAAAGACACCCGCACACCCTGAATATATGGGGAGCCCCTAAAAACACACCCGCACACCCTGAATATATGGAGGAGCCCCTAAAAGACACCCGCACACCCTGAATATATGGAGGAACCCCTAAAAAGACACCCGCACACCCTGAATATATGGAGGAACCCCTAAAAAGACACCCGCACACCCTGAATATATGGAGGAGCCCCTAAAAACACACCCGCACACCCTGAATATATGGAGGAACCCCTAAAAGACACCCGCACACCCTGAATATATGGAGGAACCCCTAAAAAGACCCGCACACCCTGAATATATGGAGGAGCCCCTAAAAACACACCCGCACACCCTGAATATATGGAGGAACCCCTAAAAAACACACCCGCACACCCTGAATATATGGAGGAACCCCTAAAAAGACACCCGCACACCCTGAATATATGGAGGAGCCCCTAAAAACACACCCGCACACCCTGAAAATATGAGGAACCCCTAAAAAACACCCGCACACCCTGCATATATGGAGGAGCCCCTAAAAACACACCCGCACACCCTGAATATATGGAGAACCCCTAAAAAGACACCCGCACACCCTGAATATATGGAGGAGCCCCTAAAAACACACCCGCACACCCTGAATATATGGAGGAACCCCTAAAAACACACCCGCACACCCTGAATATATGGAGGAACCCCTAAAAGACACCCGCACACCCTGAATATATGGAGGAGCCCCTAAAAACACACCCACACACCCTGAATATATGGAGGAGCCCCTAAAAACACACCCGCACACCCTGAATATATGGAGGAACCCCTAAAAACACACCCGCACACCCTGAGTATATGGAGGAACCCCTAAAAACACACCCGCACACCCTGAATATATGGAGGAACCCCTAAAAGACACCCGCACACCCTGAATATATGGAGGAACCCCTAAAGAGACACCCACACACCCTGAATATATGGAGGAGCCCCTAAAAGACAACCGCACACCCTGAATATATGGAGGAGCCCCAAAAAGACACCCGCACACCCTGAATATATGGAGGAGCCCCTAAAGACACCCACACACCCTGAATATATGGAGGAGCCCCTAAAAGACACCCGCACACCCTGATATATGGAGGAACCCCTAAAAGACACCCGCACACCCTGAATATATAGAGGAACCCCTAAAAGACACCCGCACACCCTGAATATATGGAGGAGCCCCTAAAAAACACACGCGACACCCTGAATATATGGAGAGCCCCTAAAAGACACCCGCACACCCTGAATATATGGAGGAACCCCTAAAAGACACCCGCACACCCTGAATATATGGAGGAACCCCTAAAAAGACACCCGCACACCCTGAATATATGGAGGAGCCCCTAAAAAACACACCCGCACACCCTGAAATATGGAGGAACCCCTAAAAGACACCCGCACACCCTGAATATATGGAGGAGCCCCTAAAAACACACCCGCACACCCTGAATATATGGAGGAACCCCTAAAACACACCCGCACACCCTGAATATATGGAGAACCCCTAAAAAGACACCCGCACACCTGAATATATGGAGGAGCCCCTAAAAACACACCCGCACACCCTGAAAATATGGAGGAACCCCTAAAAAGACACCCGCACACCCTGAATATATGGAGGAGCCCCTAAAAACACACCCGCACACCCTGAATATATGGAGGAACCCCTAAAAAACACCCGCACACCCTGAATATATGGAGGAGCCCCTAAAAACACACCCGCACACCCTGATATATGGAGGAACCCCTAAAAACACACCCGCACACCCTGAATATATGGAGGAACCCCTAAAAGACACCCGCACACCCTGAATATATGGAGGAGCCCCTAAAAACACACCCACACACCCTGATATATGGAGGAGCCCCTAAAAACACACCCGCACACCCTAAATATATGGAGGAACCCCTAAAAACACACCCGCACACCCTGAATATATGGAGGAACCCCTAAAAACACACCCGCATACCCTGAATATATGAGGAACCCCTAAAAAGACACCCGCACACCCTGAATATATGGAGGAGCCCCTAAAAACACACCCGCACACCCTGAATATATGGAGGAACCCCTAAAAAGACACCCGCACACCCTGAATATATGGAGGAGCCCCTAAAAACACACCCGCACACCCTGAATATATGGAGGAACCCCTAAAGACACCCGCACACCCTGAATATATGGAGGAGCCCCTAAAAAACACACCCACACACCCTGAATATATGGAGGAGCCCCTAAAAACACACCCGCACACCCTGAATATATGGAGGAACCCCTAAAAACACACCCGCCACACCCTGAATATATGGAGGAGCCCCTAAAAACACACCCGCACACCCTGAATATATGGAGGAACCCCTAAAAAGACACCCGCCACACCCTGAATATATGGAGGAGCCCCTAAAAAACACCCGCACACCCTGAATATATGGAGGAACCCCTAAAAAGACACCCGCACACCCTGAATATATGGAGGAGCCCCTAAAAACACACCCGCCCACCCTGAATATATGGAGGAACCCCTAAAAACACACCCGCACACCCTGAATATATGGAGGAACCCCTAAAAACACCCGCACACCCTGAAAATATGGAGGAGCCCCTAAAAACACACCCACACACCCTGATATATGGAGGAAGCCCCTAAAAAACACACCCGCACACCCTGAATATATGGAGGAACCCCTAAAAACACACCCGCACACCCTGAATATATGGAGGAACCCCTAAAAAGACAACCGCACACCCTGAATATATGGAGGAGCCCCTAAAAACAAACCCGCACACCCTGAATATATGGAGGAACCCCTAAAAAGACACCCGCACACCCTGAATATATGGAGGAACCCCTAAAAACACACCCGCACACCCTGAATATATGAAGGAGCCCCTAAAGACACCCGCACACCCTGAATATATGGAGGAGCCCCTAAAAGACACCCGCACACCCTGAATATATGGAGGAACCCCTAAAAGACACCCGCACACCCTGAATATATGGAGGAGCCCCTAAAAACAAACCCGCACACCCTGAATATATGGAGGAACCCCTAAAAAGACACCCGCACACCCTGAATATATGGAGGAACCCCTAAAAACACACCCGCACACCCTGAATATTGAAGGAGCCCCTAAAGACACCCGCACACCCTGAATATATGGAGGAGCCCCTAAAAGACACCGCACACCCTGAATATATGGAGGAACCCCTAAAAGACACCCGCACACCCTGAATATATGGAGGAACCCCTAAAAGACACCCGCACACCCTGAATATATGGAGGAACCCCTAAAAAGACACCCGCACACCCTGAATATATGGAGGAGCCCCTAAAAACACACCCGCACACCCTGAAAATATGGAGGAACCCCTAAAAAGACACCCGCACACCCTGCATATATGGAGGAGCCCCTAAAAACACACCCGCACACCCTGAATATATGGAGGAACCCCTAAAAAGACACCCGCACACCCTGAATATATGGAGGAGCCCCTAAAAACACACCCGCACACCCTGAATATATGGAGGAACCCCTAAAAACACACCCGCACACCCTGAATATATGGAGGAACCCCTAAAAGACACCCGCACACCCTGAATATATGGAGGAGCCCCTAAAAACACACCCACACACCCTGAATATATGGAGGAGCCCCTAAAAACACACCCGCACACCCTGAATATATGGAGGAACCCCTAAAAACACACCCGCACACCCTGAGTATATGGAGGAACCCCTAAAAACACACCCGCACACCCTGAATATATGGAGGAACCCCTAAAAGACACCCGCACACCCTGAATATATGGAGGAACCCCTAAAGAGACACCCACACACCCTGAATATATGGAGGAGCCCCTAAAAGACAACCGCACACCCTGAATATATGGAGGAGCCCCTAAAAAGACACCCGCACACCCTGAATATATGGAGGAGCCCCTAAAGACACCCACACACCCTGAATATATATGGAGGAGCCCCAAAAGACACCCGCACACCCTGAATATATGGAGGAACCCCTAAAAGACACCCGCACACCCTGAATATATAGAGGAACCCCTAAAAGACACCCGCACACCCTGAATATATGGAGGAGCCCCTAAAAACACACCCGCACACCCTGAATATATGGAGGAGCCCCTAAAAGACACCCGCACACCCTGAATATATGGAGGAACCCCTAAAAGACACCCGCACACCCTGAATATATGGAGGAACCCCTAAAAAGACACCCGCACACCCTGAATATATGGAGGAGCCCCTAAAAACACACCCGCACACCCTGAATATATGGAGGAACCCCTAAAAGACACCCGCACACCCTGAATATATGGAGGAGCCCCTAAAAACACACCCGCACACCCTGAATATATGGAGGAACCCCTAAAAACACACCCGCACACCCTGAATATATGGAGGAACCCCTAAAAAGACACCCGCACACCCTGAATATATGGAGGAGCCCCTAAAAACACACCCGCACACCCTGAAAATATGGAGGAACCCCTAAAAAGACAACCGCACACCCTGAATATGGAGGAGCCCCTAAAAACACACCCGCACACCCTGAATATATGGAGGAACCCCTAAAAGACACCCGCACACCCTGAATATATGGAGGAGCCCCTAAAAACACACCCGCACACCCTGAATATATGGAGAACCCCTAAAAAACACACCCGCACACCCTGAATATATGGAGGAACCCCTAAAAGACACCCGCACACCCTGAATATATGGAGGAGCCCCTAAAAACACACCCACACACCCTGAATATATGGAGGAGCCCCTAAAAACACACCCGCACACCCTAAATATATGGAGGAACCCCTAAAAACACACCCGCACACCCTGAATATATGGAGGAACCCCTAAAAACACACCCGCATACCCTGAATATATGGAGGAACCCCTAAAAAGACACCCGCACACCCTGAATATATGGAGGAGCCCCTAAAAACACACCCGCACACCCTGAATATATGGAGGAACCCCTAAAAAGACACCCACACACCCTGAATATATGGAGGAGCCCCTAAAAACACACCCGCACACCCTGAATATATGGAGGAACCCCTAAAAGACACCCGCACACCCTGAATATATGGAGGAGCCCCTAAAAACACACCCACACACCCTGAATATATGGAGGAGCCCCTAAAAACACACCCGCACACCCTGAATATATGGAGGAACCCCTAAAAAACACACCCGCACACCCTGAATATATGGAGGACCCCTAAAAAACACACCCGCACACCCTGATATATGGAGGAACCCCTAAAAAGACACCCGCACACCCTGAATATATGGAGGAGCCCCTAAAAACACCCGCACACCCTGAATATATGGAGGAACCCCTAAAAAGACACCCGCACACCCTGAATATATGGAGGAGCCCCTAAAAAACACACCCGCCCACCCTGAATATATGGAGAACCCCTAAAAACACACCCGCACCACCCTGAATATAGAGAACCCCTAAAAGACACCCGCACACCCTGAAAATATGGAGAGCCCCTAAAAACACACCCACACACCCTGAATATATGGAGGAGCCCCTAAAAACACACCCGCACACCCTGAATATATTGGAGGAACCCCTAAAAACACACCCGCACACCCTGAATATATGGAGGAACCCCTAAAAAGACAACCGCACACCCTGAATATATGGAGGGCCCCTAAAAACAAACCCGCACACCCTGAATATATGGAGGAACCCCTAAAAAAGACACCCGCACACCCTGAATATATGAGGAACCCCTAAAAACACACCCGCACACCCTGAATATATGAAGGAGCCCCTAAAGACACCCGCACACCCTGAATATATGGAGGAGCCCCTAAAAGACACCCGCACACCCTGAATATATGGAGGAACCCCTAAAAGACACCCGCACACCCTGAATATATGGAGGAACCCCTAAAAGACACCCGCACACCCTGAAATATATGGAGGACCCCTAAAAAAGACACCGCACACCCTGAATATATGGAGAGCCCCTAAAAAGACACCCGCACACCCTGAATATATGGAGGAGCCCCTAAAGACACCCGCACACCCTGAATATATGGAGGAGCCCCTAAAAGACACCCGCACACCCTGAAATATAGGAGGAACCCCTAAAAGACACCCGCACACCCTGAATATATGGAGGAACCCCTAAAAGACACCCGCACACCCTGAATATATGGAGGAACCCCTAAAAGACACCCGCACACCCTGAATATATGGAGGAACCCCTAAAAGACACCCGCACACCCTGAATATATGAGGAACCCCTAAAAGACACCCGCACACCCTGAATATATGGAGGAACCCCTAAAGAGACACCCACACACCCTGAATATATGGAGGAGCCCCTAAAAGACAACCGCACACCCTGAATATATGGAGGAGCCCCTAAAGACACCCGCACACCCTGAATATATGGAGGAACCCCTAAAAGACACCCGCACACCCTGAATATATGGAGGAACCCCTAAAGACACCCACACACCCTGAATATATGGAGGAGCCCCTAAAAGACACCCGCACACCCTGAATATATGGAGGAACCCCTAAAAGACACCCGCACACCCTGAATATATGGAGAACCCCTAAAAGAACACCCGCACACCCTGAATATGGATGGGGAGAACCCCTAAAAGACACCCGCACACCCTGAATATATGGAGGAACCCCTAAAAGACACACCCACACACCCTGAATATATGGAGGACCCCTAAAGAGACACCCACACACCATGAATATATGGAGACCCCTAAAGAACACCCCGCACACCCTGAATATATGGAGGAACCCCTAAAAAGACACCCGCACACCCTGAATAAATGGAGGAACCCTAAAAACACACCCGCACACCCTGAATATATGGAGGAGCCCTAAAAACACACCCGCACACCCTGAATAAATGGAGGAACCCCAAAACACACCCGCACACCCTGAATATATGGAGGAACCCCTAAAAAAGACACGGCCGCACACCCTGAATATATGAGGAACCCCTAAAGAGAACACCGCGCACACCCTGATATATGGAGAGCCCCTAAAAAACACCCGCACACCCTGAATATATGGAGGAACCCCTAGAAAAGACACCTGCACACCCTGAATATATGGAGGAGCCCCTAAAAAGACACCCGCACACCCTGAATATATGGAGGAGCCCCTAAAAGACGGCACACACCCGCACACCCTGAATATATGGAGGAACCCCTAAAAGACACACCCACACACCCTGAATATATGGAGGAACCCCTAAAGAGACACCCACACACCCTGAATATATGGAGGAGCCCCTAAAAGACACCCGGCACACCCCTGAATATATGGAGGAACCCAAAAAGACACCCGCACACCCTGAATATATGGAGGAGCCCCTAAAAACACACCCGCACACCCTGAATATATGGAGGAACCCTAAAAACACACCCGCACACCCTGAATAAATGGAGGAACCCCTAAAAACACACCCGCACACCCTGAATATATGGAGCCCCTAAAAACACACCCGCACACCCTGAATAAATGGAGGAACCCCTAAAAACACACCACAACCCTGAATATATGGAGAACCCCTAAAAACACACCCGCACACCCTGAATATATGGAGGAACCCCTAAAACACCGCGCACACACCTGAATATAGGAGGAGCCCCTAAAAAGACACCCGCACACCCTGAATATATGGAGGAACCCCTAAAAAGACACCTGCACACCCTGAATATATGGAGGAGACCCTAAAAAAGACACCCGCACACCCTGAATATTATGGAAGGAACCCCTAAAAACACACCCGCACACCCTGAATATATGGAGGAGCCCCTAAAAAGACACCCACACACCCTGAATATATGGAGGAGCCCCTTAAGAAAGACACCCGCACACCCTGAAATATATGGAGGAGACCCTAAAAAAGACACCCGCACACCCTGAATATGGAGGAGCCCCTAAAAAGACACCCGCACACCCTGAATATATGGAGGAGCCCCTAAAAAGACACCCGCACACCCTGAATATATGGAGGAACCCTAAAATGACACCCGCACACCCTGAATATATGGAGGAACCCCTAAAAGACACCCGCATAGCCTGAATATATGGAGGAACCCCTAAAAGACACCCGCACCACCCTGAATATATGGAGGAACCCCTAAAATGACACCGCACACCCTGAATATATGGAGGAGCCCCTAAAAATACACCCGCACACCCTGAATATATGGAGGAACCCCTAAAAAGACACCCGCACACCCTGAATATATGGAGGAACCCCTAAAATGACACCCGCACACCCTGAATATATGGAGGAGCCCCTAAAACACAACCCGCACACCCTGAATATATGGAGGAGCCCCTAAAAAGACACCCACACACCCTGAATATATGGAGGAACCCCTAAAAAGACACCCGCACACCCTGAATATATGGAGGAGCCCCTAAAAAGACACCCACACACCCTGAATATATGGAGGAGCCCCTAAAAAGACACACACACACCCTGAATATATGGAGGAGCCCCTAAAAAGACACCCACACACCCTGAATATATGGAGGAACCCCTAAAAAGACACCCGCACACCCTGAATATATGGAGGAGCCCCTAAAAAGACACACACACACCCTGAATATATGGAGGAGCCCCTAAAAACACACCCGCACACCCTGAATATATGAAGGAGCCCCTAAAAAGACACCCACACACCCTGAATATATGGAGGAGCCCCTAAAGACACCCGCACACCCTGAATATATGGAGGAGCCCCTAAAATGACACCCGCACACCCTGAATATATGGAGGAGACCCTAAAATGACACCCACACACCCTGAATATATGGAGGAGCCATTACCAGTGCATGTCAGGATGGGGCCTGCTTCTCATGCACAGGGACGCCTGGGTGATATGGCACAGTGATATTACAGGCTCATGTATTCCCTGTAGAGGGTAACACATTGCATGATGATTCCCGGGCATACAGAGCTCCGGTTTCAGGGGATGAAGGGAGATGTAGTATAGCTGCATAACCCCAGTTATGATCAACTCCTCATTTTCATTGGCTGGCAGTCCTGTCAATCATTCCTCCTACTAACCTCTTACATTATTTGTCCCGCCCTTCTTTAGATCCGCCCCTTTCAGTATCAGGTTTATTGTTTCTAGAAGTCCCACTCAGGGCACGCCCCCCATGTAACCATAGTAACGCGTCCAGACCAACAGGCTGCTGCATGTAGAATCCTGCTATATTCTAATACAGAGAGAGGGTGAGTGTAATACACAGTGTGCAGGGTATATAGGGTTAATATAACCACACTGTGTGTAATATAGAGAGAGGGCGAGTGTAATACACAGTGTGCAGGGTATATAGGGTTAATATAACCACACTGCGTGTAATATAGAGAGAGGGCGAGTGTAATACACAGTGTGCTGGGTATATAGGGTTAATATAACCACACTGTGTGTAATAGAGAGAGAGGGCGAGTGTAATACACAGTGTGCGGGGTATATAGGGTTATATCACCACACTGTGTGTAATACAGAGAGAGGGCGAGTGTAATACACAGTGTGCAGGGTATATAGGGTTAATATAACCACACTGTGTGTAATACAGAGAGAGGGCGAGTGTAATACACAGTGTGCAGGGTATATAGGGTTAATATAACCACACTGTGTAATATAGAGAGAGGGCGAGTGTAATACCAGTGTGCAGGGTATATAGGGTTAATATAACCACACTGTGTGTAATACAGAGAGAGGGCGAGTGTAATACACAGTGTGCAGGGTATATATAGGGTTAATATAACCACACTGTGTAATATAGAGAGAGGGCGAGTGTAATACACAGTGTGCAGGGTATATAGGGTTAATATAACACACGTGTGTGTAATATAGAGAGAGGGCGAGTGTAATACACAGTGTGCGGGGTATATAGGGTTAATATCCCCACACTGTGTGTAATATAGAGAGAGGGCGAGTGTAATACACAGTGTGCGGGGTATATAGGGTTATATCACCACACTGTGTGTAATACAGAGAGAGGGCGAGTGTAATACACAGTGTGCAGGGTATATAGGGTTAATATAACCACACTGTGTGTAATACAGAGAGAGGGCGAGTGTAATACACAGTGTGCAGGGTATATAGGGTTAATATAACCACACTGTGTAATATAGAGAGAGGGCGAGTGTAATACACAGTGTGCAGGGTATATAGGGTTAATATAACCACACTGTGTGTAATACAGAGAGAGGGCGAGTGTAATACACAGTGTGCAGGGTATATAGGGTTAATATAACCACACTGTGTAATATAGAGAGAGGGCGAGTGTAATACACAGTGTGCAGGGTATATAGGGTTAATATAACCACACTGTGTGTAATATAGAGAGAGGGCGAGTGTAATACACAGTGTGCGGGGTATATAGGGTTAATATCCCCACACTGTGTGTAATATAGAGAGAGGGCGAGTGTAATACACAGTGTGCAGGGTATATAGGGTTAATATAACCACACTGTGTGTAATATAGAGAGAGGGCGAGTGTAATACACAGTGTGCAGGGTATATAGGGTTAATATAACCACACTGTGTGTAATATAGAGAGAGGGCGAGTGTAATACACAGTGTGCAGGGTATATAGGGTTAATATAACCACACTGCGTGTAATATAGAGAGAGGGCGAGTGTAATACACAGTGTGCAGGGTATATAGGGTTAATATAACCACACTGTGTGTAATATAGAGAGAGGGCGAGTGTAATACACTGTGCTGAGTATGTAGGGGTTATATCACCACACTGTGTGTAATACAGAGAGAGGGCGAGTGTAATACACAGTGTGCAGGGTATATAGGGTTAATATAACCACACTGTGTGTAATATAGAGAGAGGGCGAGTGTAATACACAGTGTGCAGGGTATATAGGGGTAATATCACCACACTGTGTGTAATATAGAGAGAGGGCGAGTGTAATACACAGTGTGCAGGGTATATAGGGTTAATATAACCACACTGTGTGTAATATAGAGAGAGGGCGAGTGTAATACACAGTGTGCAGGGTATATAGGGTTAATATAACCACACTGTGTGTAATATAGAGAGAGGGCGAGTGTAATACACAGTGTGCAGGGTATATAGGGCAGCGGCGTAGCTTGGGTTGTCAGCGCCCGGGGCAAGGCAAGAATTGTGCGCCCCCCCCCACCTGTGGACACGGTAACACACCATGATTCCCTTCCATCAGTATAGTATTGACCCCGTTACCCCACAAACACATGTATTGTATATTAACAAAATACTGATATAATAAAAAATGAAACACACATGCCCCCCAAAGCTATGCCACTGCTACCAGTCACCCTGTCCCAGTATACCCTAGCATAATTCCACTCTCATACTATACCCAGTCACTCTTTCCCAGTACCCCAGTCACTCTCGGTACCCCCAGTCACTCTCGGTACCCCCAGTCACTCTCGGTACCCCCGTCACTCTCTCCCAGTACCCCCACGTTCTCACAGTACCCCCAGTCACTCTCTCAGTACCCCAGTCACCATCTCAGTACCCCAGTCACTCTCCCAGTACCCCAGTCACTCTCTCGCAGTACCTTCACTTTCTCCCAGTACCCCAGTCACTCTCTCGCAGTACCTTCACTTTCTCCCAGTACCCCAGTCACTCTCTCGCAGTACCTTCACTTTCTCCCAGTACCCCAGTCACTCTCTCGCAGTACCTTCACTTTCTCCCATTACCCCCAGTCACTCAGTACCCCCAGTCACTCTCTCGCAGTACCCCCAGTCACTCTCTCGCAGTACCCCCAGTCACTCTCCCAGTACCCCCAGTCACTCTCCCAGTACCCCCAGTCACTCAGTACCCCAGTCACTCTCTCGCAGTACCTTCACTTTCTCCCAGTACCCCAGTCACTCTCGCAGTACCTTCACTTTCTTCCAGTACCCCAGTCACTCTCTCGCAGTACCTTCACTTTCTCCCAGTACCCCAGTCACTCTCTCTCTCTCTCTAAGAACCTACAGTCACTCTCTCGCAGTACCCCCAGTCACTCTCTCAGTACCCCCAGTCACTCTCTCAGTAGCCCCAGTCACTCTCTCAGTAGCCCCAGTCACTCTCTCAGTACCCCCAGGGACAGACTCACAGCGCCCCCTGTCTGTGTCGCCCTGCAGGGGGAGGGACAGACTCACAGCGCCCCCTGTCTGCCTCACCCTGCAGGAGGAGGGACAGACTCACAGCGCCCCCTGTCTGTGTCACTCAGCAAGGGGAGGGACAGACTCACAGCGCCCCCTGTCTGCCTCACCCTGCAGGGGGAGGGACAGACTCACAGCGCCCCCTGTCTGCCTCACCCTGCAGGGGGAGGGACAGACTCACAGTGCCCCCTGTCTGTGTCACCCTGCAGGGGGAGGGACAGACTCACAGCGCCCCCTGTCTGTGTCACCCTGCAGGGGGAGGGACAGACTCACAGCGCCCCCTGTCTGTGTCACCCTGCAGGAGGAGGGACAGACTCACAGCCCCCTGTCTGTGTCACCCTGCAGGAGGAGGGACAGACTCACAGCGCCCCCTGTCTGTGTCACCCTGCAGGAGGAGGACAGACTCACAGCGCCCCTGTCTGTGTCACCCTGCAGGGGGGAGGACAAACTCACAGCGCCCCCTGTCTGTGTCACCCTGCAGGAGGAGGGACAGACTCACAGCGCCCCCTGTCTGTGTCACCCTGCAGAAGGAGGACAGAGTCACAGCGCCCCCTGTCTGCCTCACCCTGCAGGAGGAGGGACAGACTCACAGCGCCCCCTGTCTGTGTCACTCTGCAAGGGGAGGGACAGACTCACAGCGCCCCCTGTCTGCCTCACCCTGCAGGGGGAGGGACAGACTCACAGCGCCCCCTGTCTGTGTCACTCTGCAGGAGGAGGGACAGACTCATAGTGCCCCCTGTCTGTGTCACCCTGCAGGAGAGGGACAGACTCACAGCGCCCCTGTCTGTGTCACCCTGCAGGGGGAGGGACAGACTCACAGCGCCCCCTGTCTGTGTCACCCTGCAGGAGGAGGGACAGACTCACAGCGCCCCCTGTCTGTGTCACCCTGCAGGAGGAGGGACAGACTCACAGCGCCCCCTGTCTGTGTCACCCTGCAGGAGGAGGGACAGACTCACAGCGCCCCCTGTCTGTGTCACCCTGCAGGAGGAGGGACAGACTCACAGCGCCCCTGTCTGTGTCACCTGCAGGGGGAGGGACAAACTCACAGCGCCCCTGTCTGTGTCACCCTGCAGGAGGAGGGACAGACTCACAGCGCTCCCTGTCTGTGTCACCCTGCAGAAGGAGGACAGACTCACAGCGCCCCCTGTCTGTGTCACTCTGCAGGAGGAGGGACAGACTCACAGCGCCCCCTGTCTGTGTCACCCTGCAGAAGGAGGACAGACAGCGCCCCCTGTCTGTGTCACTCTGCAGGAGGAGGGACAGACTCACAGCGCCCCCGTCTGTATTACCCTGCAGGAGGAGGGACAGACTCACAGCGCCCCCGTCTGTGTTACCCTGCAGGAGGAGGGACAGACTCACAGCGCCCCCTGTCTGTGTCACCCTGCAGGAGGAGGAACAGACTCACAGCGCCCCCTGTCTGTGTCACCCTGCAGGAGGAGGGACAGACTCACAGCGCCCCCTGTCTTTGTCACTCTGCAGGAGGAAGGACAGACTCACAGCGCCCCCTGTCTGTGTCACCCTGCAGGAGGAGGGACAGACTCACAGCGCCCCCTGTCTGTGTCACCCTGCAGGAGGAGGAACAGACTCACAGCGCCCCCTGTCTGTGTCACCCCGCAGGAGGAGGGACAGACTCACAGCGCCCCCTGTCTGTGTCACCCTGCAGGAGGAGGGACAGACTCACAGCGCCCCCTGTCTGTGTCACCCTGCAGGAGGAGGGACAGACTCACAGCGCCCCCTGTCTGTGTCACCCTGCAGGAGGAGGGACAGACTCACAGCGCCCCCTGTCTGTGTCACCCTGCAGGAGGAGGGACAGACTCACAGCGCCCCCTGTCTGTGTCACCCTGCAGGGGGAGGGACAGACTCACAGCTCCCCCTGTCTGTGTCACCCTGCAGGAGGAGGGACAGACTCACAGCGCCCCCTGTCTGTGTCACCCTGCAGGAGGAGGGACAGACTCACAGCGCCCCCTGTCTGTGTCACCCTGCAGGAGGAGGGACAGACTCACAGCGCCCCCTGTCTGCTTTCCTGGATTCACCTCTCCCTTTCTTCCAGTTTCAGGATCCCGGTAATGTCTGACTTGGGGAATGTCAGCTCCTCGGATCAGCTCCCTGTGAGTGAGGTGGATTTCTCAGAGATGCAGTTCGTGCCAGCAGACAGTGCGGAGGATCGAGGTCAGTGATATGTCAGTTTTCTGACCAGTATGCATTTGATGAGGGTGAGTATTGGGTTAACAGGTTTGTGTATTTTCCTTTTTCAGCTGGAGAATTAATGGAGACGGAAAACAAGGAGCCCCCCATCGAGGAGCACCTGGACCTGGTGAGAGAGTCAACATCGGTGTCAGTGCGCAGACGCTCGGTGTCAGTGAGTAGACGCTCGGTGTCAGTGGGTAGACGCTCGGTGTCAGTGGGTAGACGCTCGGTATCAGTAGGTAGACGCTCGGTGTCAGTGGGTAGACACTCGGTATCAGTGGGTAGACGCTCGGCGTCAGTGGGTAGACGCTCGGCGTCAGTGGGTAGACGCTCGGTATCAGTGGGTAGACGCTCGGTGTCAGTGGGTAGACGCTCGGTGTCAGTGGGTAGACACTCGGTATCAGTAGGTAGACGCTCGGTGTCAGTGGGTAGACGCTCGGTATCAGTGGGTAGATGCTCGGTGTCAGTGGGTAGATGCTCGGTGTCAGTGGGTAGACGCTCGGTGTTAGTGGGTAGACGCTCGGTATCAGTGGATAGACGCTCAGTGTCAGTGGGTAGACGCTCGGTGTCAGTGGGTAGACGCTCGGTGTCAGTGGGTAGACGCTCGGTGTCAGTGGGTAGACGCTCGGTGTCAGTGGATAAACGCTCGGTGTCAGTGGGTAGACGCTCGGTGTCAGTGGGTAGACGCTCGTGTCAGTGGGTAGACGCTCGGTGTCAGTGGGTAGACGCTCGGTGTCAGTGGGTAGACGCTCGGTGTCAGTGGGTAGACGCTCGGTGTCAGTGGGTAGACGCTCGGTGTCAGTGGGTAGACGCTCGGTGTCAGTGGGTAGACGCTCGGTGTCAGTGGGTAGACATCCCAACACAAGATAGTTATCTGCCACCTCCACTCCCACAGGTCCCCTCTGCCACCCTCTGCCGCTTCCTCGCAGCCACGGAGGAGGAAGTCAATTCCTTATTGTCCTCCTCACATCTCACCACGTGCCCGCTCGACCCCATTCCCTCACATCTAATTCCTCCCCTCTCCTCCTCCCTCACCCCTGCTCTCACACACATCTTCAACCTATCTCTCTCCACTGGCTCCTTTCCATCCGCCTTCAAACGCGCGCTAGTTACCCCTTTACTAAAGAAACCATCCCTCGATCCCAACTCTCCATCCAACTACCGCCCTGTATCCCTGCTTCCCTTCACATCAAAGCTCTTAGAAAAACTAGTCTTCAACCGCCTCTCCCTCTTCCTGTCCTCCAATTCCCTACTTGACCCCCTGCAATCTGGCTTCCGTCCGCTACACTCAACTGAAACTGCCCTCACCAAAGTCACCAACGACCTCCTAACTGCTAAAAAACACGGCCACTATTCTATTCTCATCCTGCTTGACCTCTCGGCTGCTTTTGACACTGTTGACCACCCCCTCCTTCTGCAGACCCTCAACTCTCTGGGTCTCGGTGACACTGCACTCGCTTGGGTCGAATCCTATTTATCCAACAGGTCCTTCTGTGTGTCCTTTGCTGGTAACTCCTCCTCCTCATTGCCTCTATCTGTTGGTGTACCTCAAGGCTCTGTCCTTGGTCCTCTGCTCTTTTCCATCTACACCTCCTCCCTGGGCAAAATCATCAACAGCTTTGGCTTCAATTACCACCTCTACGCTGATGACACTCAGATCTACCTCTCTACCCCTGATCTCTCTCCCCCTGTCCTTTCAAAAGTCAGTGACTGTTTATCTGGCATCTCCTCCTGGATGGCCTCCCACCACCTAAAGATCAACATGTCGAAGACTGAACTCCTACTTATTCCTCCCTCCAATGCCTCCCCACCTCCTGACTTCTCTATCACGGTGGAGGGTATCACCATTTCCCCATCAAACCAAGTTCGCTGTCTTGGAGTTACACTTGACTCTGCTCTTTCCTTCATCCCCCACATCAAGTCTCTTTCCTCCTCCTGCCGATACCAACTGCGTAATATTTCCAGAATTCGGCCATTTCTTACCGCTGTCGCCACAAAACAACTCATACACGCCCTGGTAATCTCCCGACTCGACTATTGCAATAATCTCTTATCTGGCCTCCCTCTGTCCCGCCTCTCCCCCCTACAATCCATCCTGAACGCCTCCGCCAGGCTAATTCACCTCACCCGCCGCTCTGTCTCTGCTGCTCCCCTCTGCGAGTCCCTTCACTGGCTCCCCATCCACTGCAGAATTAAGTTCAAAATCCTTATCCTTACCTACAAAACCCTCACTAACTCAGCTCCCCACTACCTGTCCTCACTAATCACCAAATACACCCCAGCCCGCTCCCTAAGGTCAAACAGTGACCTGCGCCTAGCTTCTGCCCGCATCACCTCTTCCCATGATAGACTGCAGGATTTCTCACGCGCAGCCCCCACTCTGGAACGCTCTCCCTCGTACTGTCAGACTTTCCCCTAACTTCTCTTCCTTCAAACGCTCCCTTAAAACATTCCTATTTAGGGAAGCCTACCACCCAACTCACTGACGCAACCATCAATCACTCTCACCTTACAGTCCTCTCCTCCTGTTTCCAACCCCAACCCTCCCAGATTGTGAGTTCCTACGGGAATAGGGCCCTCATCTCCTCCTGTACTGTTTGTCAAATGTTGTTCAATGTATTGTAACCCTGTCTATACTGTGCTTATTGTACAGCGCTGCGGAATATGCTGGCGCTTTATAAATAAAGAATAATAATAATAATAGACGCACGGTGTCAGTGGATAGACGCTCGGTGTCAGTGGATAGACGCTCGGTGTCAGTGAGTAGACAGTATCAGTAATCGTTCCCTCGGTCCAGTGCTTTGTGCTGAGCCAGACCGCGGTTGTGCGGTGTGTAATTCTGTGCAGCGTCTGTCCGCCCGGGTACTCGTTCACACAGCAGATGTTGCTCAGATGAAATCATGACGCTGGAAATGTTCTCACGGGAAAGAAAAGAGTCGACTCTGCAAACTGCGAGAAAGAACATTAAACACGCCGAGAGCAGCGGCTCCTGTACTAACACAGCACCTCGAGGGTTACTGCTGCTTCTACAGCCCGCCACCCCCGATGTGCGATATTACTCTGTATAAACCTCCTATAAACCCTGGATATGTATCCCGTCCATAACCCCTGGGTATACTGCGCTGACAGTACACAGTGTGGAGACCCCGGGACAGCCGCCCCTTCGGCAGGCTGCATACCGGGTACCCGAGGCAGTTAGAGACGGGATAAGGAGATGCTCGAGCAAGGACTCATCGAGCCATCCAATAGCCCTTGGACATCCCCAGTAGTTCTGGTACCGAAGCGGGATGGTACGACCCGCTTTTGTGTGGATTATAGAAGACTAAATGACCGTACCACAACCGATGCGTACCCCATGCCCCGAGTCGATGAACTGCTAGATCGCATCGCTCGGGGTAACTTCCTGACTACCCTCGACCTATGCAAAGGGTACTGGCAAATTCCCCTGGACACAGAAGCTATTCCGAAGTCGGCATTCCTCACCCCCTTCGGCCTGTACCAGTTTAAGGTCATGCCGTTCGGGATGAAGAACGCGCCAGCGACGTTCCAGAGGATGGTAGATCGGCTCCTCGATGGCCTCCAAGACTATGCCTGTGCATATCTGGACGACATTGCGATCTACAGCGATACCTGGGAGGAACATTTGGTTCACCTGGGCGTTGTGTTGGACCGCATTAGGGCTGCGGGACTAACCTTGAAGCTGGATAAATGTAGCATAGGGATGTCTGAGGTCCAGTACCTTGGGCATTGGGTGGGCCGTGGGCGGCAGCACCCCGAACCTGCTAAAGTTGAGGCAGTTGCCAACTGGCCAATCCCCCGGACGAAAACCCAGGTCTTAGCGTTTTTAGGGACAGCAGGCTATTATAGGAAGTTTGTGCCCAACTAGAGGGCTATTGCTAAACCCTTGACCGACCTTACCTGTAAAAACCTTCCCCGACAGGTCCTATGGTCCACAGAGTGCAAGGCTGCCTTTCAACGCCTCAAGCATGACCTAACCTCAGCACCTATCCTCGCTGCTCCTGACCCCAACAAATGATTTTCTGTTCACACAGATGCCTCTACTTTCAGGTTAGGAACAGTACTGAGTCAAGTGGGAGCCGACGGCGGTGAGCACCCCGTAGCCTACATCAGCCGCAAGCTGCTAAACAGGGAAGTGGGGTACGCGGCTATTGAAAAAGAGTGCCTGGTGCTGGTGTGGGCTCTGAAAAAACTGCAGCCATACCTATATGTAAGATCTTTCACGGTGCTCACCGACCATAACCCCTTGATTTGACTGAACAGAGTCTCCGGAGACAATGGACGCTTATTGCGCTGGAGCCTCGCCCTGCAGCCCTACAACTTCACAGTTCAATATCGGCCAGGAAAGCAGAATGGAAATGCAGATGGACTTTCACGGCAAACCGAAATAGAGCGGTCTGTACTCCCGGACATCCCCTAGGCTGACCTGTGTGGATCTAGCCGGGTCTGCCGGACTGTGGAACAGGGGGGGAGAATTGTGACAGACCAAGGCTGCAGGGGTTAAATATTATTGTGACACACCTTTTGTGTATTCTGGAAAAGAGGGGGGGGGGTGTCCCAACTGTTTTTTTCCGTGTGTTTTTTTTTATTTTTCAAGTAAAGTGGCAGTTTTGCTTTTGCTTCTCAGGCGCTCTGGTCGTGCCTGGAGCTTTGTAGAGGGAAGGTTTGGGGGCTGCTAAAGCTGGATTTCGGGGTCCAGCTTGGAGAAAGCGTTTGACAGAGGCACACAGTCGGTGTCCCCGTCGGTCTGTCACATATCCCATCCATAACCCTGATATATCCCATCCATAACCCTGATATATCCCATCCATAACCCTGATATATCCCATCCATAACCCTGATATATCCCATCCATAACCCTGATATATCCCATCCATAACCCTGATATATCCCGTCCATAACCCCGATATATCCCGTCCATAACCCCGATATATGCCGTCCATAACCCCCGATATATCCCGTCCATAACCCCCATATATCCCGTCCATAACCCCCATATATCCCGTCCATAACCCCCAATATATCCCGTCCATAACCCTCATATATCCCGTCCATAACCCCCATATATCCCGTCCATAACCCCGATATATCCCGTCCATAACCCCAATATATCCCGTCCATAACCCCCATATATCCCGTCCATAACCCCGATATATCCCGTCCATAACCCCCAATATATCACGTCCATAACCCCCATATATCTGTCCATAACCCCCATATATCCCGTCCATAACCCTGATATATCCCGTCCATAACCCTGATATATCCCGTCCATAACCCCGATATATCCCGTCCATAACCCCCATATATCCCGTCCATAACCCCCATATATCCCGTCCATAACCCCCATATATCCCGTCCATAACCCCCATATATCCCGTCCATAACCCCCATATATCCCGTCCATAACCCCGATATATCCCGTCCATAACCCCGATATATCCCGTCCATAACCCCCATATATCCCGTCCATAACCCTGATATATCCCGTCCATAACCCCCATATATCCCGTCCATAACCCCCATATATCCCGTCCATAACCCCCATATATCCCGTCCATAACCCCCATATATCCCGTCCATAACCCCCGATATATCCCGTCCATAACCCCCGATATATCCCGTCCATAACCCCCGATATATCCCGTCCATAACCCTGATATATCCCGTCCATAACCCTGATATATCCCGTCCATAACCCCCATATATCCCGTCCATAACCCCCATATATCCCGTCCATAACCCCCAATATATCCCGTCCATAACCCCCATATATCCCGTCCATAACCCTGATATATCCCATCCATAACCCCCGATATATCCCATCCATAACCCCCGATATATCCCGTCCATAACCCTGATATATCCCGTCCATAACCCTGATATATCCCGTCCATAACCCCCATATATCCCGTCCATAACCCCCAATATATCCCGTCCATAACCCCCATATATCCCGTCCATAACCCCCAATATACATATATCCCGTCCATAACCCCGATATATATATCCCATCCATAACCCTGATATATCCCGTCCATAACCCCGATATATCCCATCCATAACCCCCAATATATCCCGTCCATAACCCCATATATCCCGTCCATAACCCCCAATATATCCCGTCCATAACCCCCATATATCCCGTCCATAACCCCCAATATACATATATCCCGTCCATAACCCCCGATATATATATCCCATCCATAACCCTGATATATCCCGTCCATAACCCCCGATATATCCCATCCATAACCCCCGATATATCCCGTCCATAACCCCATATATCCCGTCCATAACCCCCAATATATCCCGTCCATAACCCCCATATATCCCGTCCATAACCCCAATATACATATATCCCGTCCATAACCCCCGATATATATATCCCATCCATAACCCTGATATATCCCGTCCATAACCCCCGATATATCCCATCCATAACCCCCGATATATCCCGTCCATAACCCCCATATATCCCGTCCATAACCCCCGATATATATATCCCGTCCATAACCCTATATATATATATATATATATATATATATATATATATCCCGTCCATAACCCCTGATATATCGCATCCCTTTCCCTCATGTATCGCTTTAAAATCTACGTATTTAAAGTCTCATGGGGAAAGTTTTTAATAACCGCCATTCAGACCTTTTATTATATCTTTTATATAGAATCCTCTGTCCCCTCGTTTTTTTTCCCAACATAGTTTGAATGCACATCATATCAAAGTATAGCACGTGTATACAAACATCCCCCTGCCTTAGTATAATATTTCATACTATCTTACAAAAGGCACAACATAAGCATCCATTTTTTTTCTTTTTTAACATCACTAAAGAAATAGCGTAAAGAAAGAAAGAGAGAGAAAGAAAGAGGCTCAGCCCAAGCCAGATAACAAAAATAACCCACATCTAGATATATAATATATATACATCTGTATACACAGCTATTATATTATAGACATATGTATAAATACAACCCTAAACAGAAAAATAGGCAAAATAAAAAATATAAACCTGCTACAGTCCTGACTCCAGCCATGGCCCCCAGATTTTATTATACGAAGGTAATGTAAAGTGGACCAATGCAGTCAGCTCGTCCATAACCCGGGTATCCCTAATTTTAGCATAGACTTTAGCCATCTTTGGTACTTGTGGCTGTCGCCAAACCTCTGCCACAGCTCGTCTAGCAGCCATTCTCATGAAAGGTAAACCCTGTAACCGGTCTGGAGAGCAGGAATGCCCAAGGGTCCATAGGAACAGATTTATGCAGCAAATCCCGTATTTCCCTCCAATATGATACCATAAACGGACAGGTCCACCACATATGAAAATAAGTAACTGCGCATATCACATAACCTCCAACAGACATCTGGGATATTTGGGTTCATATGCGCTATTTTATCTGGGGTAACATACCATCGCATAATAGTCTTAATCGACTGTTCTTGTAAGGAGGCACATACAGACACCGAGCATGACCTGTCCCATATATCCAGCCAGTCTTCTGGGTCCAATGTTTCGCCTATATCTTTTTCCCATGCTCGAATATATGATAATTCTCTCCAGTCCAACACCGATGTCAATTCTCTATATATAATAGATATTAGTCCCTTCGGGTATGTGCAATTCTTACAAAGGCGCTCATAAAATGTTGGATTAGACACAGCTGCTGCTTGGACATGGGGGCGCGTAGCAAAAGATTGTAATTGCCGCAGTTGGAAGAATGATAGCCCTCTCACTTCTGATCTAGTAGCCGTTTCGTCTATAGAGATTAGTGACCCATTGGGGTAAGGTTGGTATAGTCTGCACACACCTAGGTCCAGAAAGTGCCAAAGCGGTCCTATGGTAAGACCCGGCACAAATACCTGATTACCAAAAATTGGGGTTAATGGGGACAGGAAGGAGGTTAAATTGCATTTCTCTGCTAACTTCTACCAGATGCGAAGAGAATTCTTAATCGCAGGAAAGGCTGTACATCACAATGGGCGGTGTTCCCGACCTATCCATAACCATTGATCGAGAGCATTGGGCCTCATAAGGCCCGACTCCAAGTCCACCCATCTTCGAGAGCCTCTCGGGGAATGCCATGCTACAATTTGGGCCAGTTGGGTGGCATAATAATATGAAAGGAGTGAGGGCAACCCTAGCCCACCCAATGCTCTCGAGCGATAGAGTGTATGTCTCGCCACCTGACGGCGCCTCCCGGCCCATACAAACTGGTCTATTGCACGCTGT
Source organism: Leptobrachium leishanense (assembly GCA_009667805.1). Taxonomy (NCBI): domain Eukaryota; kingdom Metazoa; phylum Chordata; class Amphibia; order Anura; family Megophryidae; genus Leptobrachium; species Leptobrachium leishanense. The sequence goes on from CM019065.1 coordinate 16,697,363, forward strand.
AACATATCGAATTCATTAATAAGGAGAGGAATAGGTAACGTTTGGAAAAAATATAACAACCGAGGAAGCACATTCATTTTGATGCAATTAACCCTCCCTATCCACAAAATATTATGTTTATCCCAGGACTCCAGGTCCTTTTTTATATTCTTTATTAATCTGGGGTAATTTGCATCATACAGTTTATTTGGGCATGTTGGTAGACCTATTCCTAAATATTAAATTTCTGCCATTTGTATCGGAGTAGAGGCAGTGATATCAGACAATACGGACGCGGGAAGCGCCACTGGTATAGCTTCCAACCTCCCCACATTGATTCTATATCCCGATATCTCTGAGAACTCCTGCAATCTTTCCATTACCCTTGGAACAGACTTCTGGGGGTTCATCAGAGAGATAAGAACATCATCTGCATATGCTGACAGTTTAAATTGTGACTCTCCCTCCCCGAACCCAGTTATGCCCGGATCATCCCTAATAGTCTGTAAAAGAGGTTCTAGAAAAAGAACGAATAGAGCCGGGGATAATGGGCACCCCTGGCGGGTACCATTCCAAACACAAAAGAGGACCCTCTCTGTCCCAGGTATCAACATCTGTGCTCCCGGAGAATCATACAGGGCCGATATAAGCCGAATAAAAGATGGAGGGAACCCCTGATGTGCTAACAAGGTAAATAGAAACGGCCATTCAGCCCTATCAAAAGCCTTTTCCGCATCCAATGATATAAACAGTGAGGGTATACATTGCTCATGAGCCAACCCAATAAGATCTGCTGCTCTAGGCGTCCCATAACAAAACCCACCTGATCTGGCGAGATCAATAAAGATAGGTATGGGTCCAGGCGTAGAGCCACTAACCCTTTTATATCAGTATTTATAAGAGAGATTGGTCTATAATTAGCTATACCCTCAGGATCCTTCCCTGGTTTAGAGCCAAGAGAGACTCTGCTGGGAAGGGCTTCCCTGGCCTCATTAAAGGCGTAAAAGGTGACAAATTAGGCATGAAAGTTTTATAATATTGTCCGGTCCTGGGGCTTTCTGAAGCTGCATCGAACCCAGTGTCCTCTTTATCTCCTCCTCAGTGATGGGCAATGCCATTGCGGCTATCTGCTCTGCACTAAGAGAAGGAAGAGCCAGGTGGTTTAAATATGCATCTATTTTATCTATATATAAAGTATTCTCTAAAGCAGTGTTTCTCAACCTGTGGACCCTCAGGACCCACAATTGTCCTTGGTCATTAAGTCGTGACCGAAAAATAATAATAAAATTATAATTTATTCCACAAAACAATGTGAGCAATATTCTACAACGTTTGCACTTTTTAAACAATTTTGTAAACAAACAGGGATTCTTTCCAAAATGGATAGTGCAGTATTAACAGAACTAGTGAAAACGAAAAGTGCTGTTGAGGCAAAAACCCAATAAAATAAACTGTAATTGAAACATATGAAATTAATTAGAACTTAAGGGAAAACTGGGGATGCTTCTTGCTCTTAATAAGTATCTCAAAGTTTGGGGTGATGGTAGACAAAGCAAGTCTAATTTAAATCACTACTGCATAATAAAATATAATAAACGTAAACTCACTTGCTCCGCGCTCCCCCGCCTGTCTCTCCTGTCTGTCTCTCCGCTGCGCACATTTTTTCGCAGCAGCCTGCCCTCCCTGAGCCTACGCAATTTGCGTAGCTGAACGCTACGCTAATCGCATAAGCTCAAGCTGGCCAAGAGATTGAGAAGTCTGTAGTACGCGTCTGGCGCTGCCTACTTCCTGAACCTACACTCTTCAGTGCCTCAGAGACACTGAAGAGCAATGGAATAGCTTGGAACAATGGGAACGCACCATTGGTCCATGCCATTCAAAAAACACCTCCATGGGGAGGCTGGCCTATATAAATATACTTTGCTTAACTGAGGTGTGGATTGTGCACAGTGGCTCCTGGTGTTTTGGACTACAGAACGTGCCGCCAGTCACTGAGTCCCACCCCACACCTCCCATTTCAGACCCATCTTGCCATTACAGAGTATTTTACCTGATGCAGCGGGTCCCAGGTGGCGCCTGGGAACATTCAAAGGTAGCTGCGCCACCTGGGACTCGCTGCTGCAGGTAAGATGCATCAGCGGGTCCCAGGCATTAGAAAGGCCTGGGGGCACTTGCTCCGTGACCCAGTCCGCCCCTGGTCGCGACCCACATTTGGGTCACGACCCACCACTTGAGAAACACTGCTCTAAGGTGTGCCTAGGAGAATGCCTATACAGATTCCCAAAATATGCCGTAAATGCATCCCTAATGGACTCCGGAGACTGATGTACCTTACCCTGTTCATCCCTAATCACGGGAATCATCGTTGTAGGGTGCCTAGGGTGTAATATCCTGGCCAACATAGTATCTGCCTTGTTGGCACCTACATAACACCGATATTTAGACCAGAGTAATGAACGGCCCGCATCATCTAGGAGAAGACTATTCAAATCTGCTCGAGTGCGGGCAAGTCTAGAATAAGTGTTATCCCAAGGTATGTTTTTATGCAAAATTTCCAAACGCCTTAGAGTAGCCTGTAAGGTACCTATAGACTGCAGCTTTTTACGTTTGTGAGAAGAGGCCCCCCCTAATCACTGCCTTATGAGCTTTCCATAGAGTCTGGACTGATATATCCGAGGTATCCCGAACAGCCTCCCCAACCCCCATTTTTGATAAGAGTATGGGATCCAATCGCCACTGCCCTCTTCCCCCATGCGTAAAAGTGTGGACGTGCAACAGCAGATCTGTGTGGTCAGACCACGTAATAGAACCAATCGAAGCCTTAACAACTATAGGAATGCAATCAGGAGATACATAAAAGTAATCCATTCTCGAATAAACATGGTGGACTGGGGAGTAAAAGATTATACTTTTTTTTACCTCTGTCCCCTCTTATGTCTTTTATATAGAATCATCTGTCCCCTCTTATGTCTTTATATAGAATGCTCTGTCCCCTCTTATGTCTTTTATATAGAATCCTCTGAATTTTGGTTTACACTTTACATCGGATCGTCTTCTGTTTTTTTCCAGAAGCCCAACCTGAAGCAGCGGCTTGTTCTGAGCCACCTTCGGCCGGAGTTATGGACGACGGAACTGGATGCTGCCCTGGATCGCTTTGCTTCGGACGTTACTCAGCAGACGCTTGCTGTGTACCTCGATCCTGAGCTCGAACTGCACGTCGAGTTGAACATGCCAGCACAGGTGGGTGGTATATGAGAAACACATGTAGAGTTTAAGGGATGTTGCGCATGTGTATTTGCCAAAGATACCAGGTTAGAGATTCCAGGTGTCAATCAAAAAAACCTCAAAGCACCCACAGCCGGAGAATAACGAGAGATTCCCAGTATGATCGTTATTCTTGCTTGCAACTGGTAATGACAATTTTTTATCTCAGCCAAAGACCTGGATGGTATATGTAGATTATGTGGCTTGTCTTCTCCTGTCCTCCATGTGCCGTGTCCCTTAGCTCATATCAATTTAAGTTGGATTCAGTTACTCACTTAAAGTCAAGTTTTCTTGACCAGTTGATTGGTTCACACCAATAACATTTATGTAACCAGGCCAGTAGCTTGTGCCGAGTCATATTAGATTACTCAGCCCTGTAGCATAGCTCACGTCAAGTTAGCTTGTCCTTTCCATTGGCTCACATCAAGTCAAGTTAATTTTTTTTTTGTATTTAAGATTTTTATTGTGAAATAAAAGGGTCACAGACTGACCAGCACAATTGGCCTCGCAGGACCAAATATCACAGGTATAAGAATCACAAATTACATAAGGGGGGGGGATCGTCACAAAAAACAAAGAAAAACGTCAGACGATCAAAAATAAGGGGGTAGCAACAATAAAGAGAAAATGCCTCAGAGTAAAGAAAAATAAAGATAAAAGATAAAAAAAAAAAATTAAAAAAAAAAAAAGTCTCTGCAATGATGTCCCCAGCCAGGGACATACATATCACAAAAAGGGCACAAAAATATAATAAGGTGATAAGTCCTCACAAAATATATGCTTATTAAAAAAGGGGATAACGTCAAAAAGGGTGAAACTGCTACTGGGGTAATATTCTGCAATGGAATGGGAGACATCGAGGAGGCGGAATGGCTCCTGGAGAGGTACACTCAGCCAGTGTCACGAAGTGGCATCCTCTGTAAGACAGGTAGGGTTATGTTGTGCAGGCCAGGCCAGTCAGCAAGAGCACCGTCAAGGACGGGGGCTGAGATCCACAAAGCCAGGAAGCTGACAGAGCGGACACGGTGAGCGTCCAGTCCCCAGGCTGACCCAGTAGAAGCGCCAGTCGCACCGCAGAACCAAGGCCCACACTGCTTCCCATCAGCGCAAGGCCCATCAGTCCCGGTCGGCACCCCCAGCACACCCTCCGATGAGGGCTCCGTGTTAGACACCTCTGTGTCCATCTGTGCAGCCTCAGCTGTGCACGTCCCGGTCACGCTCCCTCTCCGACATGCAGACAGCAGGCACAGCCCGAAATCCAAACCTCCTGATTCACCACTCCGCAAAGACCCATCGCGGTCCAAATCTCCGTCATGTTCGGCGTCCTCCAATGTCACCTCCTCCTGGACCTCAGGCTCCCGGTCAACTCTCAGCAACTCCATCAGCCGCCTCCATGGACCACGGGTAAATAAACTCTCTTCTCCTTCTCCCTGTAACTGGTCGAGACAGGCCTCAAACCAGGCCTCCATTCCACTGGCGGGTGGGGGACAGTCCAAACTGCGCCAGTCCGGACTCCCCGCTAAGGGGACATCAGATGCAGCCGGAGGATGGGGGCCCTCCATCCCCGCTATCCGCAACCAACAAACCCCCGCAGGGGTGCACCTCAGGGGAATAAGGAGCGAGACGGCCAGGTGGCAAATGGTAGGCCTCAAAATGGCCGACGGCTAGCTGGTGTCACTGGGAGTCTTCACATAAATCTCTGCTGTGCTCCGGCAGGGAGGGCAATAACGGGCCCCGGAGCAATCCCCGTAATGACCAGCCGTGCAGGATCTTTAAAGGTGCACTATCCTCAGATAAAAACAAGCTAAAACCCCTACAAAACAGGAGAGTCCTCAGAGCTCCATGAAGACACGTCTGCTCTCATGCAGAGCTGGCCACGCCCTCCAAGTCAAGTTAATTTAACGAGTCCTGTAGCTCATGTCAAGTCACGTTTGCTTGACCAGTTCCTTGACTCTTGTTAAGTCGAGTTAGCTGTTAGTCCAGTTACATCAAGGCAACTCGTCTCAACCAGGCCTGTACATCAAGTTAGCTTGACTTGTCCAATTACTCATGTCAACTCAGGTTTACTTGGCCAGTCCATTGGCTCACACCAAAGACCTCTAACCTAACCAATCCTGTAGCTCTGGTCAAGTTAACTTGACCAATCCAATGGCTTACAGTTTAATTTAACCATTCCTGTAGTCAACGTCAAGTCATGTTTGTTTGACCAGTTTTTGGATCATGCTAAGTCGAGGTAATGCGACCATTGCAGTAATTCCCCATTGGTCTTAGGCCCCTCCTGTATATATTCAATAAAGATGTTAAGTGTGTCTGTTCCATTTTGACCCTGACAACCTCCAGATATATAGCCTTGTCTTCTTTCTGGGGGATGCTAGCACGGCCTTTTACGTGTCCCAGTCCTTGAGCTTCATCTGACGACTGGATGAAGGCGTGAGAGTCTGACTGGGGAGAACAAGGGGGTCTGGCAAGGAAGCGGCGTTGACAGATGTGACCTGGTCGGGGTATGGAGATCTTATTAAAAAATAAAATCCTGACTTTCGTTCATTTCATTAGGAAAATCTGGTAATTCTGTGGGTACATCCTAGTCTCCTCTTGGACCACCTAGCTGCTTCCCAGCCTCCGATGCCCAATTAATATCTAGAATGTGTTTTTAGCGCAATATTGGAAAAATGGCAACATGGTCACAGAGTTTTGGCTGTAGCCTCTGATCCTCTCTCTGTGATTAAGGGGAGCAGTCCTCCTGTACCTTGACAGTTCTGAGACCCCTTGGCCTCTTTATTAAATCAGTATTACTGGCTACATCTCAGAAAAAATGGCGGCCAGTATGATCTCAGTAGAAACCCTGGCCATTATACCGTAAGTTTAGTTCACTTATGTGCTCCCTCACCTTCACCTGGATGCTGTCCAGGTGTTTGTACCTTATTTAATATATATATATATATATATATATCAACGCCGCTTCCTTGCCAGACCCCCTTGTTCTCCCCAGCCAGACTCCAATGCCATCTCCATGCCCAATGACCTCTCATGACATAATTAGCTGTTCCATGGTTACATCCATGTTCCTCTACGGTTCTCCTTGTCTTTCACAGAACATCGAACAGTTGATGTACTTTATCCGTAAAGAGGAGGCTCCCCTGACACCTGAGAACTTGGATGACACCCTCCAGTTTGGCTCCATGAGAGGCTCTTACATCGTTGCCCTGCTTCGGTTAATGAACGGCATCTACGCTCCATACATCTTCAGGAACACCAGCTGGCCGGAGAGCATCCGCAACGACTTCTCGGCGCACGTCCACCGCTTCCTGGCCGCCCTCACAGGTTGATCTTTCATCATTCCATAGTGTCTACGCTCCTTTCATTCCTCAGGCTGCCGTCGATAACTTTTACTTCTGATCGATACCTACACCAATCGCTTTCTTCTCCTCTTCAGATTGTCCCAGTCTTGGTTCATTATGAACTGTCCGTGATGTCTGTCCAGGTTATGCTTTTCATCGCTCTATAATCGCTCCTCTTCTCACAGACACGCGGTACAAGCTACAAGGAAACACTGTGCTCTACATTCCCATTGAAGCTCTTAACCTGGACCCTGAGGAGGCGATCAAAGACAAGGATCTCGTCCAGAGACTGGAGAGTAAGTAGTGAAATGACTCATTCGGCCAAGGGTACAGGTTCAGTAACCCTTACCCAAAAATCTGGTGTGCATGACATATAAATGAATGTCGTGTTTAGACTTGGGTTCCCTCAAGGTATCTCATTAATATATGCAAATATTGGAAAATCCCCCCCCCCAAATCCTGACCACTTTCAGGACCAAGCATTCCAGAAAAGGGAAACACGACCGTATTTATATGTTGTGCAGATACCGGAGTGTAGACCTTTAGGCCGGCCGTCCACTGGCACCGTATTTGTGTGATGGTGCGATCATCCAATCACGTCTAACGTCGCCCGACCGATCCTACAACATGCAGGTGGATCAGCCCTCTTCCACTGCATTCGACCACCGACGGACGATTTCTGACGATTTTATGCAATCTTTACGATTTTCATGGGACTTGGTCAGATGAAATCAGATGATCTGGTACAAGTTTACATGAAAAAGATGAATTGTATGGTTAAACTTCCGTGCTTCGGGGAAACCTGTAAAAGATACAGGGCTCTATTACATTCTTCGCGCAAATTTGTATTCGCAGCACAATTTTTTCTTTTGCGTGCAGCGTCAAGCGTTATCGTGCGAAAATTAACGGTGGTATTACGATCCAAACGCATTTTTTCATCTGTCAAAAAATAACGTTTGGAAACCCGATGCACAAAACGGAGAGAAATACGATCGCAGTAACGTAGCGCACGTAAATCAGTGTGCAGACTGGGTTTTTTCCACGCGATTCAGCCTATCAGAATTAAGAACCTTAATTGACTCACGTTAAGTTTTGCGCCTGTCAAAGTCAATCTGAGTATATATGCTGCAGCAATAATAAAAACACGCACAAATTCACAATTTTATTGTTTGGGTATGCGTAGAATATGTGACTATACTTTGCTGTATTTTTTTTTCGTGCTGGTGTATTTCGTTTCGACCAGGACGTTTGGATTTGACATTAACACCAGCTTTTCAGAATCGTTAATTATGCGTGCAAACATTGGCCGTCAAAATTTGGGCATAGATTGTAATACCATCCGCGTTTCAGCGCACTAACGCATTTGCGCTCACAATGTTAAGTATAGGACGCGCAAAGTATCGTAAGCCCGCACAGCGTTCTCGCAGGTTCACCCGCGGTTGACGAATACGCGCATTAGTTTCGCAAACATTGTAATACGACGTTGTGCGCGAATGGTTTTTCCCCTTGCGTTAATGTGTTTTTGCGCACGCGTTAACGTTTGCGCGAAGATTGTAATAGAGCCCACATTGTATAGTATAACCGGCGTGTGCAGGGGAAATGTGAAAAAATATATTGTATGGGGAAATCCACCGTTCGCGAAGCCCATAGGATTCAATGGAATTTTATTCAACCGTTCGTTTTTTTTAATCTGCAGAAAAAAGCCTTTTTATTTATTGATATTGTAGGATTTTTTTAGGTATTTTTCTGTATTTTTTTGGGCTAACTTTGTTGTTTTTATAAGACATGGCTTTTTTTTTTTTTTTTCTATTTCTTTTTCAACGAGCCGGCTCAGCATTACTCCCTCTAGTGCTGAAACACTTTCAACACCAGGGGGGAGGGGGGGCTAATCCCCCGCTGCAGCCTGGCAAGTCGTTATTTTTATTCTTTTCAGCACGAGCCAACCACGCTAGACGGGGACTGTCTTTGATGCTGAAAATCCAAAATCAAAAGAAAATCCAAAATCAAAGACCGTTTATTTTCACCCGCAGTGACCTGGCACCGGCCCCGCAGCGCTTTTTTTTTTCTTACCTGGCAGCCTGTCCATCGGCCTTTCTGGGTCATCCACAGACGCTTCCAGTGGACGACCCTGATCGGTCAATGGCATTGTCCGAAGTCGGGTGACCAAGTCAGTTGCCCAACAACGGTGCCCGTGGACGGACAGCCTTATGGTTGTCAGCTCTTCAAAGCAGTGCTTCCCAACTCCGGTTCTCAGTTCCCCCTATCAGGCCAGGTTTTAAGGATTGCCTTGGGGAAATGCAGACTGTATCCTGCAATGATTGAGCAGCAAATCATATCACCTGTGCTGAGCTTCAGCTATCTGGAAAACCTGGCCTGTTAGGGGGATCTGAGGACCAGGGTTGGGGACCAGTGCTCTAAAGGGATGGCTTTTTGTTGTAAAGGTCCCAGGATGTTATACGTAAGGATTTTTTCCCAATCGAGCATGGGAGTCAGCCGTACAGTTAGTCAAAAGAGGCGGCTGCCCAAGACATCACTCGAACCGGGGCCTCTTGTGACTGGCAGGTGACACCTAGATCATGCTTATGTACATGGCCCCAGCTTCAGCTGGAATGAAAAGAAGCAGGAGGGGGTGAGATGGACGGAGACAGGCACAGCATGGCCTGGGAGAGATTCCTGAGACACACAAAGTGGATGGGAAATCAGATGGAGAGAGACAGACAGGGCATGTCAGGGATTCGATGGATCACATAAAGGGGGGTCTATCAGTTTATAAAATATACTTCTAACCAATGCTTTTTTTTCTGGAAAAATAGGTGGGGATACTCTCACACCCAGGGAAAAACTGATTATTAGGACTATTTTTGTGTCCTAATAAATACTCCTTTATTAACCCTTTAAGGGCAGAGTCAATTTTACAAGTTTGGAAAACTTCTAAAAGCATTTCAGTTATTCGCCTGTTCAACCATAATTAACCTTTTTCATATTAAGTGCACCCAGGGTCGTACCTCACAATGCTGCCAAGACGCCTGCTGTCATACTTACTTTGTGGAGCACAGGCAGCAGATATTGTGGCGATTCTAGGAGCAATACCAGCCTTTTGGGTGTAAGGCAAGGAGGCAACGCCGGACTGCGACAAGGACACAGGCGCAGAATTTTACACATAGCAGCCTGTTTAAAGACAAGCACATGTATTTACACACAGCCTCACATACATATATATATATATATCCCCTACACCCTGGGGGTATCTAGCAATAAAACTCACAGTAATGTGTGGTGTGTATGAGGGTATCATAGAGCCCAAGGCCTGAGCTCACGGCCCTGCCCAGTTCCCCCTTCCACACTTTTAAGGCCCAGGCCCATCCCCTCTCCACAAACACTTAGACCAAGGCCCAGCCCAGCCTCTACAATTAGGCCCAGGCACTCATAAAGGCCCAGCCCCCTCTCCATACTTTTAAGGGCCCAGGCCCAGCCCCCCTCAAACACTTTGCCCAGGCACCTGGGAAGGGTCAGGGCCCAGCCCAGCCCCCCTCCACAAACAATTAGGCCCAGGCCCGCCCCCCCTCCACAAAAAAATCGGCCCAGGAACTTATAAAGGCCCAGCTCCCCATGGAGGTTTGGAAGTAGGAGGGAGTCTTGCCCCCTTTTGTTAAAATTTATTTGGTGGCAGGGGTTTGCCCTGGGGGAGTCATGCTGGCACCTACCACGGCGCTGTCTGCCAGGCTTGCCCTTGGAACTACCCGGCCTTGTTGTGACGTAAGTCACTTTGGACTTTGGGTGCATGGACCTGGAGGTATATTTGTAGGGTGCAGGCCTAATGTTCTATATTATTTTCTTGCCCTCTCTTGTGTGCAGAATGTTTGTGTATTCTGAGTTAGACGATAACATTATTCTTACATATCTGTCTATTGTATGGTCCATGTGTATCTTGTTATCTGCTGATAGGGTATGCTGGAAGGATAACCTGTCTCAGGAATGTGTTAATATCTACTATATATTTGAGGAGTTGGTAAAGCTTTGTCAGGCAAACACTGTCTCCTCTGTTTGCCAATCACAATTGCATTGTCCTGTCTGTCTAGGAATGTTGAGTGAATTTTTATTCCATTCTAGGGTCAGGTTTTGTGTATGTAAACGACCCATATTTGACCATATAAATATGTGTGTCTGTCCCCAATTAAAAGAGTTCCATTCTGGCCCTAAAAAACTCCAGATATACAGCCACGCTTTATTTTTGGGGGATGCTAGCAGGCTCCCTACATATCCCGGTCCTTAAGCTTCGTCTGAGAAAGGTACAGAGTCTGGCTGGGGAGAATACAGGGGGTCCGGCAAGGAGGAACAGGCATTGACCGATGTGACCCTGTTGGGGTACTGAGATCTGTCACACTTGCGACCTCTTCCAAGGCCTCCTGTTACCTTGCGGAACCATGGGAGAGATACGGGAATGTCACCCTCCCGTTGGTCGCCATATCCCTCTTTTCCTCTCCCTCCCCATCTCTTTTTATTTTATTTATCTATTCCTCTCTCCGCCTCCCTTGAAGATGTTTTCTCAGTGCGCTGCGCCTTTTTGTGGTCCTTTTCTCCTGCACCTTTGTGTTGATTTCTTGTATGCACACTGTACGGTGACCTTGATGATCATTGTTCTTGCTATTTTTTTATTGATCTCTTCCATCTGATGTCATGTTGTACAACAAAACTCCTAAATAAAGAATTATGTATAAAAAAATACGCAGGAGTTCTGTTTAGACATACACTCTCTGGCCACTTTATTAGGTACACCCTGCTAGTACCCGGTTGGATCCCCTTCTTCTTTCAGAACTGCCTTAATTCTTCGTGGCATAGATTCCTCAAGGTGGTGGAAACATTCTTCAGAGATTTTGGTCCACATTGACATGGTAGCATTGCGCAGTTGCTACATATTTGTCGGCTGCACATTCATGATGTGAATCTCCCGTTCCACCACATCCCAAAGGTGTTCTATTGGATTGAGATCTGGGGACTGTGGAGGACATTGGAGCTCAGTGACCTCATTGTCATGTTCAAGAAACCAGTTTGAGATGATTTGAGCTTTGTTACATGGTGCATTATCCTGCTGGAAGCAGGGCTGGATTTATAACTAGGCAGAGTAGGCATATGCCTACAGGTGCCTGCCACAAGTGGACGCCTTGCTCTCAAATTTTTTTAAAATTATTTTTACAGTCATTTAAGCAATGTATCTCTGGAGCCGTATGGGCTGGAGGGACACATGAGATATCACTGGAAAGCTCAGACTATGGCCTTTCCAGTGATGCCAAATATAATCAGGTTAGATTTATGTAAAAATTAAACCACAAATAAAATAATATATATTTTTTTTCTAATGCAGCACTGTTATTCAGTTTACAATTCTAAAGTGCACAGTGATGCTGCGCTATCTCACCTTCTCATTTCCCACACTGCCAGCAAGTGTGGAGCTGATGATGCAACACATGGTTCCCTTGAAAACATTGACCATGGCAAGGTTAAATGAGGTTTCATTGGAAAGGTCAGAGTCTGGTCTTTACAATGATACCAAACATGACCATGTAATGTGTAAAAATAAAAAACAGAAAAAAAGAAAATGCTAACGGTTAATCAGAGCGTGAAAAGCAGGAGAATGACTGGAGAATGAAAAATTCTAGGTCAAAATAGCCGACTTGGAAAGTGAGATGAAAAGGAGAATTTTTCTGGTTTGGCTATTTTGACCTAGAATTTTTCATGGACAAAGCTGGTCTGTTTGAACAGGTCAAACTTACCACAAAGTGTTGGTGACAAGACATAAAACATAAACTTTATTGAGGCACAAGAGCCAATGGTTAAAAACTGGACACAACGTGATCACTAAAGGCAAACATATAAACAATAAAAGATGTTCAACAGTTTAGGACATCTTCCATGTGTATATAGGGTATCTAGAACCTCAGAATTCTCCTACAGAATCAGGTGATGCTGAAATATATATATATATATATATACCTACCTGATGGATAACCCTGTGTGAATTAATTTTTTCCCTGTTCTACGGCAGAGGCAATATATGCTTTCACATATAAAACAAACAATGCCGCTGCACTAACTCAACAGATTCTGCTCCTAATTTTGATTGGACGCAGAGAGATAAACTGTTTCAGTTTTTTTATAGTTTTTTTTTTTGTATTTTTAGAAAATATAAAAAGTCATTTTGGTGTGTGTGTCGGTGTCGCTCATTTCTGTGTCTACAGGCTCCCTGGCTGGAAGTAACCGTCAGAAGATACAGGGTACACTGTGCTCATAAAGGGATGGACATGGTCAGCAGCAATACTCAGGTGGGCCTTGGCATTTAAACGATGCTCAATTGGTACTAAGGACCAAAAGTGTGCCAAGATGATATCCCCCACACCATAGACCTTGAAAGAAGTATTATAATCACATTTGTATCATAGGATGCATAGTTAACATTTAAATATATGGTACAATAGACATTTTTCATAACGATTGTTCTTTTGAGACAGTCAAAAGGTTAAAATAGGTAAATTTGCTCATTTTTAATTTTTCATGTATTGGTACAGAAATACCACTGGGATAAAAGGTTCTAAACTCTTGTTGGCGTCCCTTATCTGGCACAATGTCACACGGGGTCTGCATTATCCGCATACAGGCAGAAATGGCCTTTGTGTCAGTAAATGTGCTGCAACAGATAATAAAATGGTGAGATCTCCTGCTTATGGGGGTTTGTAGTAATCAGAATGAGATTATTAGCAATGAAATATCTGTATGTGCTGCATAATGCCTGCGTGTGGCAATTACAGCAACACCTTGTATCTATGTGCAGCATAATGCCTGTGTATGGCAATTACAGCAACACCTTGTATCTGTATGTGCTGCATAATGCCTGTGTGTGGCAATTACAGCAACACCTTGTATCTGTATGTGCTGCAGAATGCCTGTGTATGGCAATTACAGCAACACCTTGTATCTGTATGTGCCTCATAATGCCTGTGTATGGCAATTACAGCAACACCTTGTATCTGTATGTGCTGCATAATGCCTGTGTATGGGATTTACACCAACACCTTGTATCTGTATGTGCTGCATAATGCCTGTGTGTGGCAATTACAGCAACACTGTGTATCTGTATGTGCTGCATAATGCCTGTGTATGGCAATTACAGCAACACCTTGTATCTGTATGTGCTGCATAATGCATGTGTATGGCAATTACAGCGACACCTTGTATCTCTATGTGCTGCATAATGCCTGTGTATTGCAATTACAGTAACACCTTGTATCTGTATGTGCTGCATAATGCCTGTGTATGGTAATTACAGCAACACCGTGTATCTGTGCTGCATAATGCCTGCGTATGGTAATTACAGCAACATTTTGTATCTGTACATAACCCCCTGAATCTTATCCCTGTACAGCAGCGACTGACCCCACAGCTCTTCCTGTATTCTGTCAAATCCCTGGCTGCTGTAATGCTGCAGTAAAGTTTGTTGAGTTTTTTGTTACAGTGAGGGTGGTGCTTCTCATTGTAGCTTCTTTACAGTAATACAGGTTGCCGGGAGTGAGATCTCACTGGGAGTTTCCTTCTCCACAGGGAGGAGCACTAATCCTGCATTAAAATGGCTAAAAATGGGGTTTAATCTGTAAATCTTAATTTTTCATGATAAGGTAGGGGTTAAGCGCACCCGGACATAAAGTTACTCTTGGGGTAGAAGCTGAAGTGGCTGCTGACATTCAGCCGTGCAGAGGATTCCTCAGGCTTGTAATGTAACGTGATGCGATACGCTCAGAAGAACATGAATTGGGTAGTGTGTCTCGCGGCGTATTCCTCTCTCTCGTTCTACATGGCGGTGACTGTTCATGCATAGCTAACGCTTCTTCCTTTTCCAGCCGCCATGGTCCACTGGACCCGCCAGATAAAGGAGGTTCTGAGCGCACAGGAGGCTGTGGAGATCGGCGAGAACTCGGGACCTCTGGAGGAGATCGAGTTCTGGAGAGACCGCTGCACAGACCTCTCGGGGATCAGTCAGCAGCTGGATAAGCCGGGGGTCAAACACATCGAAAAGATCATCGAGATGGCAAAGTCCTCTTACATAGGTCCCTTTCAGAAACTGTCCAAGCAAATTCAGGTGAGCGAAGCAAAAGCTTGGGGGCGAACGGGTGGGGGATTGCACACAAACATGTCTGCACATGTGCAGGGGTCAAAGCCAGTGCTGGCAAACTCCGGCCTCATGGATGTTTCTGAACAACTCCCATGATTCCCTATGGCATTCTGGGAATTGTAAACATCAGCATCTGGGGGATGTGAGTTTGACAGCCCAGGTCTAAGGGAAGTGTTGTGGTGTGGTAGAGCCAGGGTTGGGTTAACATACACCCTGATGGAGCCTGTCCCCAAAATTCTCCAGTGAAAAGTTTACTATTGTGCTTCTAACTCCTGGGGGGCTGGGCAGGGGTTGCCTGATTAGCCATGTGCTGCTATATCATGCCCTGCAGTATGTATTATTCCTACAGTGCTACCATCAGACATCTTGGGCGCCCCATATTGAGCTGCTGCTTGGGACGGCCCCTTATTGAGCCGCTGCTTGGGGCGGCCCCTTATTGAGCCGCTGCTTGGGGTGACCCCTTATTGAGCCGTTGCTTGGGGCGCTCCTTATTGAGCCGCTGCTTGGGGCGGCCCCTTATTGAGCCGCTGCTTGGGGCGCCCCATATTGAGCCGCTGCTTGGGGCAGCCCCTTATTGAGCCGCTGCTTGGGGCGCCCCATATTGAGCCGCTGCTTGGGACGGCCCCTTATTGAGCCGCTGCTCGGGGCGGCCCCTTATTGAGCCGCTGCTTGGGGCGGCCCCTTATTGAGCTGCGACTTGGGGCGGCCCCTTATTGAGCCGCGGCTTGGGGCGGCCCCTTATTGAGCCGCTGCTTGGGGCGGCCCCTTATTGAGCCGCTGCTTGGGGCGGCCCCTTATTGAGCCACTGCTTGCGGCGGCCCCTTATTGAGCCGCTGCTTGGGGCGCTCCTTATTGAGCCGCTGCTTGGGGCGGCCCCTTATTGAGTCGCTGCTGGGGCGGCCCCTTATTGAGCCGCTGCTTGGGGCGCTCCTTATTGAGCCGCTGCTTGGGGCCCCTTTATTCAGCCGCTGCTTGGAGCCGCCATTCCTCAGCTGCCCATTTCAGTAAATAAATGAGAAATTTATTTTAATAAGACTCGCCTCCGAGTCTTATTAAAATTTTAACTTTTCCATCATAGGAAAATTCAACAGATTTTCTGCCTCCTCTTCTTCTAACCTCATGTTAGAGGCAGCGGGCTCGTGTGCTCATGTTAGAGGAAGCGGGCTCGTGTGCTCGTGTTAGAGGAAGCGGGCTCGTGTGCTCGTGTTAGAGGAAGCGGGCTCGTGTGCTCGTGTTAGAGGAAGCGGGCTTGTGTGCTCGTGTTAGAGGAAGCGGGTTCGTGTGCTCGTGTTAGAGGAAGCGGGCTCGTGTGCTCGTGTTAGAGGAAGCGGGCTCGTGTGCTCGTGTTAGAGGAAGCGGGCTCGTGTGCTCGTGTTAGAGGCAGCGGGCTCGTCTGCTCGTGTTAGAGGAAGCGGGCTCGTGTTAGAGGAAGCGGGCTCGTGTGCTCGTGTTAGAGGAAGCGGGCTCGTGTGCTCGTGTTAGAGGCAGCGGGCTCGTGTGCTCGTCTTAGAGGCAGCGGGCTCGTGTGCTCGTGTTAGAGGCAGCGGGCTCGTGTGCTCGTGTTAGAGGAAGCGGGCTCGTGTGCTCGTGTTAGAGGAAGCGGGCTCGTGTGCTCGTGTTAGAGGAAGCGGGCTCGTGTGCTCGTGTTAGAGGAAGCGGGCTCGTGTGCTCGTGTTAGAGGAAGCGGGCTCGTGTGCTCGTGTTAGAGGCAGCGGGCTCGTGTGCTCGTGTTAGAGGCAGCGGGCTCGTGTGCTCGTGTTAGAGGCAGCGGGCTCGTGTGCTCGTGTTAGAGGAAGCGGGCTCGTGTGCTCGTGTTAGAGGAAGCGGGCTCGTGTGCTCGTGTTAGAGGAAGCGGGCTCGTGTGCTCGTGTTAGAGGAAGCGGGCTCGTGTGCTCGTGTTAGAGGAAGCGGGCTCGTGTTAGAGGCAGCGGGCTCGTGTGCTCGTGTTAGAGGCAGCGGGCTCGTGTTAGAGGCAACAGGCTCGTGTTAGAGGAAGCGGGCTCGTGTGCTCGTGTTAGAGGAAGCGGGCTCGTGTGCTCGTGTTAGAGGAAGCGGGCTCGTGTGCTCGTGTTAGAGGCAGCGGGCTCGTGTGCTCGTGTTAGAGGCAGCGGGCTCGTGTTAGAGGCAACAGGCTCGTGTTAGAGGAAGCGGGCTCGTGTGCTCGTGTTAGAGGAAGCGGGCTCGTGTGCTCGTGTTAGAGGAAGCGGGCTCGTGTGCTCGTGTTAGAGGCAGCGGGCTCGTGTTAGAGGCAGCAGGCTCGTGTTAGAGGCAGCAGGCTCGTGTTAGAGGCAGCAGGCTCGTGTTAGAGGCAGCAGGCTCGTGTTAGAGGCAGCGGGCTCGTGTTAGAGGCAGTGTGCTCGTGTTAGAGGCAGCGGGCTCGTGTTAGAGGCAGCAGGCTCGTGTTAGAGGAAGCGGGCTCGTGTGCTCGTGTTAGAGGCAGCGGGCTCGTGTTAGAGGCAGCGGGCTCGTGTTAGAGGCAGCGGGCTCGTGTTAGAGGCAGCAGGCTCGTGGGCTCGTGTTAGAGGCAGCAGGCTCGTGGGCTCGTGTTAGAGGCAGCAGGCTCGTGGGCTCGTGTTAGAGGCAGCAGGCTCGTGGGCTCGTGTTAGAGGCAGCGGGCTCGTGGGCTCGTGTTAGAGGCAGCGGGCTCGTGTGCTCGTGTTAGAGGCAGCGGGCTCGTGTGCTCGTGTTAGAGGCAGCGGGCTCGTGTGCTCGTGTTAGAGGAAGCGGGCTCGTGTGCTCGTGTTAGAGGCAGCGGGCTCGTGTGCTCGTGTTAGAGGAAGCGGGCTCGTGTGCTCGTGTTAGAGGAAGCGGGCTCGTGTGCTCGTGTTAGAGGAAGCGGGCTCGTGTGCTCGTGTTAGAGGCAGCGGGCTCGTGTGCTCGTGTTAGAGGAAGCGGGCTCGTGTGCTCGTGTTAGAGGCAGCGGGCTAAATCTCTGGTGGTCCAGCAAGGGGTTAAAATGTGCTCCCTGACTGGAGTGCTTTCGTTCTGTACCTTTACCTGGTGCAGACCACACTAATCGCTCCCTCATTGAGGAATCAGGGTGCTCTTACCACTTTGTGGGCCGTCCTGGGTGGCATGGAGGGACCCTTACATCTGTGACACTTAGATATGCTATGCAGGGTATGGCAAGGGCCCCTGCCTGTAGCCACTGGTCCCCTTAACATATCATTGTCTGTCACCCCCTGATGGTGGCGCTGTGGTGCTGGGCAGCAATCCGTCACCTAATCCAGGCTCAGCGTCTGGGATCCCACTTTGATTTTTTTTCTTATAGCGCATCATTTTTAGATACTGCAGGCTCTGCGCTTCTTAAAGCACCGGGTTTTGCCAATCCTGAGCCTCTTGAATGCCGCCCGTGTGACGATTTTCACTGTTGCTGACTGTCAGACGAGACAGGACGATCAGCAAAAGCCAAATGTGTTGTTTCTGGACGGGCGATCGCTGTGGCAACCGATCTAATATGCGAAATGTCAGCATTAAAAGAGTAATACCTCTCTAGTGATATTATAAAAGCAATAAAAAAATTCAGATATTCACCATTTATGAAGTATTCCCACAATCCGCACAAACCGCTGAGACTGTCCAGGGTTACTTTATTACTACCCTTTATTTATATAGCGCCACATATTCCGCAGCGCTTTACAGGATCAGTGTACAAGGGGTTAATACATTAGAATACCACACATGGGTGATATAACCTGATTCGGGGGGTCCCTGTTCCCAAGAACTTACACTCTATGAGATGTACAAGTATTTTTGTGAGGTTGGCACATCCATATTGTTAGGTGTTTTGCCCAAGTACACTCGCTGGTGGCATCTTCTGAGTGGGATCGAGTTGATAACTGTAGATCAGCGACCTGGTGGTTAGGTTGAACCCGCTTCTCGTAAAGTCGAGACTTGCTTCTCTGCAGTTGTATTGGAGGGATGTGCTGAATGGGATTTGACTTGCTTCTCCACGGTTGAAGGGCAGAGACGTCACCACTGGCACCACAGCCGATATAGGGCTCTATTAACTGCTTTGTGCAAAAGCGCCCGCACTTCACAATTTTTTTTGATGCGCAGCATTAAACGTTAACGCGCGTAAATTAACACTGGTATTACAATCCGAGTGCATTTTTCATCCGTAAAAAAAGACACGCAAAAACGCACCCACATTAACGCTGCGTGCAGAAATCTGTGTGCGTACTGTTTTTTTCACGCGATTCAGCCAATCTGAATTCAGAACCACAATTGTCTCCCGTTCAGTTTTTGCGCCTGTCAAAATCAATCTGAGTATATATGCTGCAGCAATAATAAAAACACACACAACCTCTCCATTTTATTGTTTGGGTATGTGTAGAATGTGTAACTAAACTGCGCTATAATTATTTGTTGGGCTGGTGTATTTGGTTTCGGCCAGGACGTTCAGATTTGCCGTTAACACCAGCTTTTAAAAGACGTTAAAATTCTGCGCGCAAACGTTGCCCGTTAAAATTTGCGCATAGATTGTAATACCATCCGCATACCAGCGCACGAACGCATTTGCGCTCACAATGTTAAGTATAGGATGTGCAAAGTACATTACGCTCGCGCAGGATTTGCGCAGGTTCATCCGCGTTAGACGTTAACACGCATTTTTTGTGTGGACATTGTAATACGACGTTCTGCGAAAAGGGTTTTTCCCCTCGCGTTAACGCATTTTCGCGCCTGCGTTAACGTTTGCGCGAATTATTTAATAGGGCCCATTGTGTGGTAGCAAGTATGTACCGTTAGGTGTCTCCCCCAAGGACACTTACTGGAGAGCTGCATTTCCACCATGTTTGTAGAATTTATTATATTCAAATCTGTGGGGGTGAATTATTTTTATTTTTTCCCATTTTCTTAAATTTCTCCCCCGTAAAATGATTAGATATCAATATAAACTGCCTGGTCAAAAATAAAGTCATCCCCTCCCGTACAGACCTGTTATGATCCAGGGTGGCTTCAGTTGGTCGGGTATGGATTCAGCGACGTTATGTGTTCAAAGAACGAGGTCACGTGACTCCCTGAATATACTGAATGAGCAGAGCCCCGTTCAATACCTCAGCAGCTGCTGAATTGATGCAGCGCAGCAATTCAGTTTGCTGCAGCAGTGTCATTGAACACTTTGGATGTGAATTTCGAAGTAAAATGGCCGTCGATTTCTTAATGAAAGATTCAGATTGTTTTTCTTATCACTCGATATGATAAAGAAAAGCAGTCAGCACAATCACAAAATTTTCCTATTCCATAACGGAAAGTTTAGATTTTAATAAGGACACGGAGGCGAGTATTTGCTGTTCTCTCTTAACTGCCCCAACAGCAGCGAAGAAAACTTTATTGAAAATTAACAGAAAACAAACAGTCCTCCCTTCCCCAACGTGGGGAGGGGGACCAAGCTCCCCAGCTCCTCCCCATCCAGTCCATAAGCCACTCCCCCGGAAGCAGCCCCTCCTCTTTCGAAGCTGCGATCTGACACCGGTGGGAGCCTCAGAAGCAAAACTGGAGTAGGAGATCGGGAGCCAAGACGTAGGGAAACCCTATCGGGAACTCAGAAGGCTGAAATAGACAAAAGACATGAAAGAACAGTGAGACACTGAAATCTGGTTAAACAAAGGGAGCCCTGGCAGCCGCCAAAACAGTCCATCCCATTCCAGGAGAGATGCGTGAATCAAACAAACCGGGTGGGGTAGGGCGGGAAATACTCGCCTCCGTGTCCTTATTAAAATCTAAACTTTCCGTTATGGAATAGGAAAATTTTGTGATTTTAAGGCAGGACACGGAGGCTTCGTATTTGCTAGTTCAAAGCGGAACAGGAGCCGCATCCGACCAATGGACAATGGGCTTAAAGTAGAAGGTACGAAACGTGGATTCGTTAGACCAGTCAGCCGCACGTAAAATGTCCTCCAGTCGACATCCCATCGAGGCCGCCTTAGAGGCGGAGGCACTACGGACAGAATGGGCCCCGAAAGCCGACACATCCACCCCGGCTTGTGCCATAAGCCATCGCATCCAACGAGCCAAAGTGGGAGAGGAGACCGGTTTATGAGGAGATCGAAAAGAGACAAAGAGAGGTGAAACCGGGAGAACCCTGAAGGAGTGAGTACGAGACTCGTACTCCCGGAGACACGAAACCGGGCTGAGACGGGGAGAGACCCGAAAAGACGGGAAGAGTACCGAAGTCAGGGACGTCTTGGTACGACGTGTGATATCGAAGCGTACACCTTCTGGAACATAAGAACGGGCGCCGAAATCCAGCGCCCTGACATCTCCAACACGTTTGCAGGCCACTAAACAGAAAAGCATAAGGAGTTTAGCCGAGAGGGCCTGCAGTGAGAGAGCGGCATTCTCAGGCCAGCGATCCAGGAAGGAGAGGATCCGGGACACGTCCCATGTGCAGGAGTATTTGGGTGCCGGAGGGCGGGAGAAGCGCATGCCTCGTAGCAGGCGACAGACCAAAGGATGGGAGCCCGCGGCGACTCCCGAAAATCCAGAATGGCCAGCCGAAATGGCCGAACGAAGGACATTCACTGTGCGATAAGCCTTACCAGAGTCGAAGGCGTGGGTGAGGAAGTCCAGGAGGGCTGTCACAGGGGCCGAAAAGGGATCTCTATCCCGTTCCAGACACCAGCCAGCCCACCCATCCCACGCGGACTTGTAGGCGAGTCGGGTACCCGGAGCCCAGGATTGGAGCAAGAGGTCTGTAGTGCGCTCCGAAAGGCGTGAGCCTGTAGGGGGGTGCCAGAGAGCCACCACGCCAGGAGTTGAAGACGGTGGGAGGTCATCAGTGGGTGGGGTTGTCCCTCGTGGTCCAGTAGAAGGTCCGGGGAGGGAGGCAGAAGCCTCGGGACATCCATCGCCATACTCAAGAGTGTTGGGAACCACGGTTGGGACTTCCAAAACGATGTTATCAGGACCACTGAAGCCTCCTGAGCTCGGATCTGTGACAGAGTGCGAGCAATGAGGACGAACGGCGGGAAGGCATAGTGGGGGCCCTTGGACCAATCCTGGAGGAACGCATCCGTGGCCCTGGCGTCCGGATCTGGTCTCCAGCTGAAGAAGTCTGGTAGCTGAGTATTGAGCCTGGAGGCGAACAAGTCGATCTGGAAAGGCCCCCAGAGGGCGGATAGTGTAGAGAAACTGTGCCGTGACAGTCGCCAGTCTCCCGAGTCCGCGAAGTGCCTGGAGTTCCAATCGGCCACTTCGTTGGTCAGACCGGGAATGAACTGGGCGTGGACCGAGATCCCGA
Organism: Leptobrachium leishanense; assembly: GCA_009667805.1. Classification (NCBI taxonomy): domain Eukaryota; kingdom Metazoa; phylum Chordata; class Amphibia; order Anura; family Megophryidae; genus Leptobrachium; species Leptobrachium leishanense. Next base: position 16,719,348 of record CM019065.1, read on the forward strand.
GGGGAAGGCAGAATTCCCAGAGTCGCAGAGCCATGGCAGATAGGTCTGCAGAGCGAGGGCCTCCCAGGCCGTTGATGTAGCGGACTGCAGGTATGTTGTCCATCCGAAGTACGACCGAGTCCGGAGGTGAGCGTCGTGCAAAGCACCGGAGTGCAAATAATCCCGCCAGGAGTTCTAGGCAATTGATGTGCCACAACTGTTCCGGAGGTGACCAGCGACCGCCTGTCTCCTGGGACCCACATCTCGCGCCCCAGCCCAGTCTGCTGGCATCCGAATCGATGGTCATCGTGGGAGGAGGGGGTACCAGGGGGCGACCGTTCCAGGTGACTATGTTGTCTATCCACCATCGTAGATCCGATCTGGCGTCCTCTGTCAGCGTCACGTGATCCGTATAGTCGAGGTCCGCCCGGAGTGAACGGGCCTTCAATCGTTGGAGGGCCCTGTAGTGTAGTGGGCCCGGTGAACCGCCATGCGAGCCGCCGCTAGGAGGCCCACCGTACGGGCCAAGGAGCGGAGGGGGAAGGTCTTCTTCCTGAGCAGTATCCTTGCATCTTTCCTGATCGAGGAGATCTTTGACAGTGGAAGACTGAGGTTCATGAGGTCGGAGTCCACCACGAAGCCCAGGAATTCTATAGAGCGAGTGGGCGTGAGAATCGATTTCTCTGGATTGAGAAGGAACCCTAGTTCCTGGAATAGGGAAATAGTGTCGCGTAGATGGGTCCGAAGGGTGTGAGGTGATTGGGACATAAGAAGAACATCGTCCAGGTAGATCACCAGTCGGATACCCCGAGCACGGAGGGAGGAAACCACGGGTCTGAGTAGCTTGGTGAAGCATCGCGGGGCGGACGACAGTCCGAAGGGGAGGCAGGAGAATCTCCATAGTTTGCCGTTCCAGCGGAATTGTAGGAGGTCCCTTTGGGATTCCGTTATGGGAACTGAGAGGTAGGCATCTTTGAGGTCGAGTTTGACCATCCAATCTCCCAGAAGGAGCATGTCCTTTAACGTGGGGATGCCCTCCATCTTGAAATGATGGTAAATGACCCAATCGTTGAGGGAGCGGAGGTTGATGACCGGACGGAACCCCCCGCCTTTCTTTGACACCAGGAAGAGGGAGCTGATGAAGCCCCTTGGATTCGGTAAAGCGGGTTCTATGGCCCTTTTGCGGTTGAGGTCTATCACCTCGGAATGAATGAGCGTCCGAAGGGCATCCGCGAGCCGAGGAGGGTAGGGGAAATGGGTCTGAGTGGGAAAACCGCAGAGTTCTATCCGGTAACCCATCACGGTGGAGAGGACCCACGGGTCCGATGTGAGTGAAGCCCACCTTGGGAGGAATTGAGTGAGGCGGCCACCCACGGCAACTAGGGACGAAGGGATAATGTAAATTGGTCTTACCTTGTCCTTGTGGAACGGGAGGACCACCTCTGCCACCTCTGTATCCGCGGGCTCGCCAAGCTCGCGACCTCGGAGGGTAGAAGGAGCTGGAACCACGGAAGCCACTGGAACCAACGGTGGGTTGATTGTTGGAAGCGGAGCCTCTAGCGATGCGGGAATTATTAGCGCCCGCTCGGCCGACAGGGCGACCCCTGAACCTGCCGGCCCTGCCAAAAACGCGGTTAGGTGAGAATATGCGTTTAAGGGATGCCTCCGACTTGTCGATTGAATTGAATGCCTGAGTGTATTCCCCCATGTCTTTAAGAAAGGGTTTCCCGAAAAGGAAGCCCTGTGCGGAGGCACCTAGGTCATTGGTGGCTAGGTGCAGCATCTCAGTGTCAATTTTGAGCAGAATGCTCTTACGTCTCTCGGTTGAGAGGGCAGCATTGGCGTTGCCAAGCAGACATAGGGATCGTTGGACCCATTCCGTGACCTCGTAAGGGTCCATCAGTGATGCATTGGTTTTGGCCTCCTCTGCCAGTTGGAAGAGCTTAATCAGGGGGCCGGCCGTGTCCAGGAGACGGTCCTGGCAGCCTTTAATGGCAAATTCAATGCCTCTTTTGGGGTTCCAGCCACGCTTGGACACAATTTTTTGGAAGCTGACGTCCACATTGGGAGTCAGGCATGATTTACCGGCAGTAACCGGGCGAGGACATTCTAATTTCATTTTGGCCCTGTCCTCTTTGGTCATAGGGCACCTGATGTGCGAGTCGACCCATTGCTCCACGTGTGGAGATGCGTACCAGATCGTGGAATTAGGGCGAGCAATATCCTCAGGCTCGAAGAGGGGATTGCCCTGCGGATCGTACACCACCGTACCCCGAGATCGGGGCTGGCAAGTGGGTGCGTCCGCATCTAGCAAATCTAAGTCCTCCGGAGCATGGAGTTCGAGGACTTCTCCCTCAGCCATCCCTGGATCTGCTTCGTCCTGATCTGAATCTGAGTAATCAGTGAGGGTGACTATAGGTCTAGCACGGCAGACTTTTTTGGTCTTTTTAACCCGAGCCCCTTGGGGTAGGGTGCGCTTTCTTGGCACAAGTGCCGTGGTGGCTGGTTTAGGCAGTGATCTGGGGGTGCCGGCCCCTCTGCTGCTGCTGCTTGCAGCTGGACTACCGGTGGGAAGTCCGATCTCAGGTGCACAGGGTGCGGGGCCGAAGCCCATATTAAGGTCCTCTGGAGGGACATCAGGGATCTCTGGAGCCGGATCAACATGAATGGGGGGGAGGGTGGAGGAGATGGCCTCCGTGAGAGATTTGTGCCATGACTCAGAGAGTGAGGAAACTGCTGCAGCCACTGCCTGTGAGACGGATGCCTGCAGGGAAGCCTCCATGCGGGCGAATCTGGACTCTGCAGAAAGTCGTTTGGATTTTTTATGTTTCCTGCGGGCATATTGCTCCGGGGAGAGGGAGCTCCGTTCAGATCCGGGGTCTGAGGCTGGTATGTCCTCCGAGGAGGGAGCATCCGTTTGGCCAGGCTTGGGAGCCGACATGGTTTAAAGGGAAGCGATCGGCTGCAGAGCTAGGCTGAGCGGGGAGTGCGTGTGTGTGCCGCGCTGTGTGAAAGGGGAAATCCAAGATGGCGGCCGCTACCTCCCGCGATACTGCGGAGTTTGAGGGGGCGTGGCTAGAGACGCGTGTGGAGCTCGTGCGCGCAATGCAGGGAGACAGCGCGAGAAATCAAAGCTGTGCAGAGACAGGGAGAATGCCCGAACCCGGCGCCGGCTAACACTGCCGACGCCAGGAACGGACGAATGAGCGAACCGCCGCGGTTTTGGACCGGGTCGGGAAGCTCAGAGTGTAAAAGGAGATAGAAGTAGATAAATATATGAGAGCTAATACTTATCTGACTGCTACCGTCGGGAGCAGCGAAGAAAGAGAGGGGCTGCTTCCGGGGGAGTGGCTTATGGACTGGATGGGGAGGAGCTGGGGAGCTTGGTCCCCCTCCCCACGTTGGGGAAGGGAGGACTGTTTGTTTTCTGTTAATTTTCAATAAAGTTTTCTTCGCTGCTGTTGGGGCAGTTAAGAGAGAACAGCAAATACGAAGCCTCCGTGTCCTGCCTTAAAATCCCGATTTGTACGCACACACCACAAATGATAGTTTTTATTGAATAAACGTTTTGTTTACTTCTAAAACAAAATATAAATTGAACTGTAATATATGTCTATGTGCAGGGGTAAATAATAAATAAATATTTTGTGCTTTGGTTAACAAAAACCTCAAAATTAACATTGCTGTACGGAATTATTACTTGCTTGATGGCGGCGGCCATCTTTAATACGTCACACTCAGCTACACGCAGCATCTCCTTGGGTCGCTGCAAGTGCTAAGTTAGCAGTGCTGAGCGCTGAGCTGCTGAACGCTGTTCAATGGCAAGTTGCTAACTTAGCACTTGCAGCGGCTGAGGTATTGAACGCGCCTCTGGTTTTTCCATCAATGGGTTTTTTCTCCCCTGATGGCACAGCGGGCATATTCCAAGATGGCAATGCCAGGATTCACTGAGCTCAAATTGTGCGAAAGTGGTTGAGGGAGCACAAGACCTCATTTTCACACATGGATTGGCCACCGCACAGTCCAGACCTTAACCCCATTGAGGTTAATCTTTGGGATAATGTGCTGGAGAAGACTTTACGCAGCGCCGCGACTCTCCCATCATCAATACAAGATCTTGGCCACAAATTAATGCCACTCTGGCGCCAATAAATGCTGTGACGGAGCACGAGCTTATTGACACGATGCCGCGGCGAATATGTGCCGCGATCACAGCAAAAGGCGACCCAACCACATATTACAGTGTGTGAGTTTTGTTCTTAGGGCCAGGCAGTATGTATTAAGCATAAATAAAAAGCTGTATGTGTCCTTTACAGAGCGTTATATAATATGTGGGGGATGCCGTAGATAAGGATGCCGGAAATCTCAGGAGAACATGAGCAGAGCAAAAACTGCAAACATGCACTGGGCCTTAAAACCGCCTCAGTCCTCAAGGGGTTAAGGTTGTCGTTTGAGCACACTGGGTACTTTCACTGTACTGAGGAGCCCAGATAGTATTTCAGTCTCCTCTCTGGTTGTACTCCATGATTTGAGCTTGTCCTCTCCTTTCCAGGACGGCTCTGTCCAGGCGCAGTCCAACCTCAGCTTTCTGTCCGTGCTGAAAGCGCCGTTTGAAGCGCTGACCTCCCTCAGCCCCAAGGAAATGCCGGCAAAGTTCTTGCATCTGCTGAACCTGATCCGAGTCATCTGGGTCAACTCTCCGTATTACAACACCCGGGAGCGTCTCACCGCCCTCTTCCGCAAGGTGAGGGATCATCCGGGGCCGCTCATCAGCCCAAGTCTTCGCCCGTTAATGTGGCCGTCATGATGATATGTATTTTTGGGGGATTTATAACCTGGACACAGTTTAAAACCATTGCTGGAAGCATAAAATGCATCATACAGGGTGCGTGAGCAGATCTTGGTATCGGCTGATGATCTGAGTCCATCGTGTGTGTCTTTATTCTCCCAGGTGAGCAACGAGCTGATCCACCTTTGCAGCCGCCAGATCTCTCTGGATCGTATCTTCGACGGGTACGTGACGCCGAGCAGGCAGGTCCTGATGGATTGCATCCAGTGCTGCACGTCATGGAAAGAGCAGTACCTGAAGGCCTCCCGCCTCCACAACAGGTAGGATATTGCACCGTGCCACGCTGCCTTCACCAGCAGGTTTGCATCCACAGGGGCCACGCTCCCTAACCCAGAGCCGTAAGCCAGTCACTGCAGCTCTCGGCCTCGAGGCTTGGCTGCTCAAAAAAGCCACACTCATCCAAAGGGTCACTCGGCTATGGAGACACTTGAGGGGTTATTCAAAGAGCACCGAAATTTCACCGCTCTGTCATTCGGCGCAATTGGGTGCGATTCGGCAAGTTCAATTTACTGACCCTGCGGTGAATACAGTCCTCCGACTGGATCCGCCGAATGAATCCGCCGAACGCAGCCACAAACCGCCGAATACCGCCAACAAAAGTCGGGCAGCCGCCGAACAATTTTTAAAAGGAGTTTAATACAAAAACAATGCAAAAAATGCCTGGAAATAAAATCTAAGGTTCTATGGATAACAATAAAAAAAAAAGTCTGTTACAGAATAAAATAAAAAAAACGGCATTTAAAAAAAAAAAAAATCCCGAAAAATGCCTAAAAAAATTAAGAGACTTTTTGCTGCAAATGAAAAGAATAAACAGTTGAATAAAAATTTTATAAAAACGTGGAATATTTTTTTAACATTGAAACCTATGGGATTCGCCTGAATAGACCTGCCGAATGAAACCACCGAACAGCAGGGCATTTCACTGACATTTCTCTGCTGTTCAATGTCAATAGATTAACCATTGCTTCTCTATGGGGGATTTCACTGCCCTTGAACAGGCACCGTATTTCGCTGGCAATTCACCAAAATTTGGTGCACTGCCAGCTTTCTGAATAGAGGAATGGCCACGAAATGTCACCGTACGGGGAAATTCACTGTTTGGTGCAATTCGAGGCCAATTCAGCTCTCTCTGAATAACCCCTTAGGCTAATCCTGACTCTGACGGGAGTCGCTTCCCGGCACAGTGAAGTCAAACTGTAAAAGAGGAGAAAGTCTCTGACTGACAGCAGGAGAGTCATCTTATGGAACCAATCACTGATTTGATTGACAGGCGAGGTGGAGGTACAGAGTGTAGAGTTTTAAAGGAAGCCTATATTCACTAACCGCGATTTTGACCGCGACGTTCACCTAGTTGCAAACAAGTGTAGCGCTCACCCCCGGAGGAGCCGCTGATTAACCCCAGGATAATCTCACCGCACCAGGAAATCACTATACACCAGCACTGTTTTGGATTTTCTATATTATATACTTTACTGATCCCAATAAAGCCGCATATAATGCACATATACGGTATTTGAATGACAGGAATTCGTAACGCGGGAAAAGCACGCAGCAGAAATTAAACAGTTAACCCCCTCAGTTCTGGAGTGTAAGTCCCGTGAAATGGCTCAAAAATATATATATGTGGTGTCTAGGGTACCCGGGTACTGTGTTCAACTGGCCAGTGAACGAAAAGAGCAATCTTCGACTAGTCACCGTTGGGTCCCTGTGAATTGAAGCAATATAACAAGTGTGCGTTTTCTTTTTGGAACCGTGGGCCTGGAGGCCTCTCACCCATCCATCAAACGAACTGTCCAGCACTCGATGCCTCAACCAAAGGATCTTTCTCCGTGTTGAACTGGGACTCTGTGCCAACGAATCTGCTCCCTGCTTGCCGAATCTCCGCAACTGGAACAAACGATCTGCCGCCTGCACTCCCGTTCGATCGTCGCGGCCTCCTAACGCGGGGTCCTGCTGAAACCAGCTTGTCCTCCAAATCTCTCAGGGCTGAGTATGTAGTTGACAGCATGATCTCCGTCCCGATCTCCAGCCCGAATAAAGCAGCGACCGCACTCTGGCCTGGTTGTGATCCTTGACGATTCCAGCGTGCGTCCTACACCTCTCGTTGCTCTGCTCACACTCCACGTGCCAAACACGAGGCTGCCGATGTATATCCTCCGCTTTGTTCAACCCACTTCCTGTCCTCAAGCTAAGGGTGCTGGGAGATGGAGTCCGCTTTGTCCAGCATAGTCCACAATGTCTCCAGCACTATCTCCCCCTTGTGGCAGCCATAGTCCAATGCACCAGAGCTAATATTAAAGCAGCGCTACACAAGGGTTAACTAATTCCCATTGGTGCAACTACATTCAACTTCGTCAGTCCAGAGAAGCAAGATCTAACACCGGCAGGCGACATTGCTTCAAGCATTGGTGAGCAACAGCACCACGGCTTTTTTTCACTGACCTATTTAATGTAAAAAAAGGAGTTATTTCTAAGTTTCCCACCTCCCCCCTGGTTCCAGCACCATGTTAACGGGGGACTGAGCACAGCTTACAGAGAGTCCTCCAGGTCAACCCTCTGCACGCTCTGTGTGCTGCTCTGCCTGTCACTTATAACGTGACAATCAGACACTGCAGCAGTTACAGCGATCAGAGGGCGGTCCTGTAGGAAGCTCTCTACCCACACCTGTCTTCCTCACTGCGGCATGCCACAGTCACATGGTGGAGGGGGAGCTTAAAGTGACACATATAGAGGAAAATATCACACAATGGATGCGCCCTGTGACACATATAGAGGAAAATAACATACAATGGATACTCCCAGTGACACATATTGTAACGGGGGGAGGTAGCGCCCACTAGAGATTAGCGAAGCTGAGATCCTTAAGGACTGATAAATATGCTTGACGTTTAAACACTGCTTGGTAGATTCAGATTTATATGCTTGAGGAAGGGATAATGAGCGGTTACTAAGCACTAAAGGTTTCGAGACCGATAGACCACTTAGAGCACGTTCAGAAACACAAAGATACGTCAGACAGTTGGTGAATTGCTTGGACTGCAGGGCAGTCAGGAAAGATGGCGCTTTAACGTTTTCTGATAAACGGAGCAGGTCGGCGGTACTTTATGATAGTCAGTGGCAACACATACATATCGGGGTCTATCTTTGGTACAGTATCTAGTATATTTGATAGTGAGAGCACACTGAACATGAGCCGCATATAAACGGTACCTTTCGATCGCAGTACTTATATACATGTGTAGCAAGAAAACACGAGCCCTTGGTTGGGTATAGGAACCTAATGAGGCCACAGACGATACCCACAACTTAGAAGGGACAACACCCCAGTAACGTGTAAACACCCCAGCGGAAATCATGGGGTTACACCACCAAAGCACCACATAGGCGTTCGTAAACGAGCAGCAATAGAATGGTCAGAGCAAGCCGGGTCAAAAAGCAGGAGCAGGGATCGTATCCAGAAACGGGTTGGCAACAAAAAATCAATACACAGAGTAAGTTAGCGTTGCGGGAACAGAACTCCACGACAGGGCAACGAGGCAACTCCTCGCGCCCTGTTTTAAACCCGGCGGCTTCTTGTGACCATGCCAGGCCCCGCCCCCTCGGACGCCGCTCGGCCATTCCCCAGTGCTGGCAGACGAACAGCTCTTGGCACAGGACCTTGCCGAGACCCCCCAGGCAGCACAGCATGGGCTGAGGATATGACACCTATAGAGAGAAATATTTTCTTAACTAAACACAGAAGATAAAAACAAAACACATGTAAAATATCAGCAACATCACATAAATGCAATAAGGACATGGTATTATTTGGGGGTACTGGCCCTTTTTAAGAACTGACTATATACTTTTTCTTACTTTAAATAGGTCATTGAAAAACACTGGGGAGGCACATGTCCTGTCACATGGGTAAAAGTCATTCCATGATAGGGGCAATTTACAGAGGCGATCTCAGATGTAAACAATAGTAAAAATGACCCTGGACAACTTCAACTGAAATTACCGGGGGGGACTGAGGTGAAATCTGCGCTGAATGAACATCAGAAACCTATCAAACGATCCTGGACGTCTGTGGCAGAGATTACAGTGGAAAATACAGAGAAATATGGTGGCAGCTTCCATGAACGGCTCATATTAAATAATACATGGAGGCCTCGCAGGAAGGCCGGGCACCAGCTTATTCATATAGGGTTCATCATCATGTGCTGTGAAATGTGTGCCGGTGTGACTGTGTCTGTCTTTGTGTACCTGCCCGTGTGTGTCTGTCTTTGTGTACCTGCCTGTGTGTGTCTATGTCTGTCTTTGTGTGCCTGCCCGTGTGTGTCTATGTCTGTCTTTGTGTGCCTGCCTGTGTGTGTCTCTGTCTATGTCTGTATTTGTGTGCCTGCCTGTGTGTCTGTCTTTGTGTGTCTGCCCGTGTGTGTCTTCATCTGTCTTTGTGTGCATACCTGTGTGTGTCTATGTCTGTCTTTGTGCGCCTGTCTGTGTGTGTCTATGTGTGTGTGTGCCTGTCTGTGTGTGTCTCTGTCTGTGTGCCTGTCTGTTTTTTTTTTCTTCTTGATTTAATCTCTTGCTGATTGGATTCTGAATCATCTGTAAGTCAGAGATGTTTATGATAATGTCACAGATCTGAGAGGGAAAACTGATTCCTGTTACTGACCGGGAGGTGTTTCATGATTTAGGTTTTCCAAGGTCGGATGGGTTCTGGATCAGACAAGCATCTTCGCTCAGGTGGACGCGTTTATACAGCGATGTAAAGACCTGCTGGAGGTGGGTGAGAGCAACGCACAAACGATGAAGCAAGCAGACTGTGTCTGTGTCCCTTCCTGTAGAATATCACAGACGGGGTGTGGCAGATTAGATATAGATATATTGATACAAATCTATTTATATATATATATATATATCTCTGTATATATACCGGGGTCATTTTGCACAGCTGCACTAGTAAAAACCTCAGTTTTTAGTGTGTTCTAGGAAAGCAATTAAAATGTTAATGATCCTTGTCTCTGTGAAGCCATAGAAGGTGTGAATGGGGGGAAATTGCCCCTTTTTGTTCTGCTCAGCAGGTGGGAGGTGCAATTGCTCATGGCAGGGAAAAAGGGTCAGCCTGAGCGGCACCACAAGTGCATATCAAAGAAGCAATCGTATCCTTTGATCAGAGACGATCTTTGGATAATTGCTATTACAGCTGTGCGTTAAGATTAAAGAAGCAGTGCACTGAGCATGCCCAGGAGTGGGAATTCTGGGAATTGTAGTGAGTGGGCTGTACCCTCTATGGGCTGTATTTTGAATGAACTGAAAACTCTATATATTCTGAAACACGCCATGTGGCTGGGCCTTTGTCCACTTGGGGTTCATGTAAGAAGTGAGGATTTTGGCCTGCGGTTTCCAAGCTCCAGCCCCAGGAGTCACAGATGTCCTTTAGCTTACTGACGTGTGAGTAGGTTCTGTGTTTTAATCTTCTTAATTTCTTGCTGTTTGTTAAATTATCATATAAATTTTTCTGTAACTCTAAATGCACAGTGATATACATAATTTGTTACATCATAATAAAATTTAAAACTTATTAAGCTCTGCTTCTGCCTGATATTCGATCCACGCTAACTGAAGGACTGGATTATCATGGAGATTTGCCTTTGTTTAAGCTCAAGTCTATATACTAAACTGTGAGTTGTGGTGGGGTGCATGACCAGAGCTTCAAACCGTCTCTGGTTCAGGCGGTAAGGCCCTTGGGTAAAAAGGTCAGTTTGTGGTGCAGTGTGACGAATAGAATAAGAAGAGTGGGTACAGGAATTGTGGGCAACGTAGTCAGGATTCCGGGTCGAGTGTAGACGGATACTGAGTTGCAACCCTGTGATCATTTCATCACGTTTGCGTTCCCGTCGCGAGCGAAGGCATTGCTGGGACAGTTAGGCAAGCGCGCGCGGGGGATTGTTAGCCGTGTAGTCATTATTTTGGGTCTAGGATAGACAGTGATTTGCTTAACCCTGAGCTCTTCATCGCGGCGCGCGTTTTTGTGACAGGGGGCGTTGTGAGTCTGTCCCTTCCTGTAGAATATCACAGACAGGGGGCGCTGTGAGTCTTTCCCTCCTCGCAGAATATCACAGACAGGGGGCGCTGTGAGTCTGTCCCTCCTCGCAGAATATCACAGACAGGGGGCGCTGTGAGTCTGTCCCTCCTCGCAGAATATCACAGACAGGGGGCGCTGTGAGTCTGTCCCTCCTCGCAGAATATCACAGACAGGGGGCGCTGTGAGTCTGTCCCTCCTCCTGCAGGGTGACACAGACAGGGGGTGCTGTGTGTCTGTCCCTCCTCCTCGCGTTGAGATGGGGTCGTTTTAACAGTTGTATGTGTTTTCTCTTTTCTTTCTAACCTGACGGATTAAGCATTTTGCCCTTACTCAATGAGGGCGTAGTTTATTGTGGTTTGGCTACATGATTTATGCATGCTTTGCACGACCTTTTTGAATATACTGTTGCCTTTAACGTTGAACTTTGTTTGCAATTTGGATCAGTATGCTATGGTCTCCTTTGTATTAAGCTTAATCAATGGTGTATTACTCTGCATTTTACTATACCTGCATTTTACTATACATTTTAATAATATATATTATTTGTGGGAACCATGTCTGGTTAATTAATCCTTGGGATTGAAATTGGCAAACTCTACCCACTTTATAAATTGGTGTCCAGAACAGTCTCACCAGCAACCAATTATGGTACTGACTGGCTTCCCATTATAATCAGTGCTTTGGCGTGTTATATAGCAACCTAGCCTGTTACCACATAGTGCACATTATTCCCTTCAGTGGGCGGTATGGTTATCCACCCTGTGTACGGAGGATCGCACTTTGATTCACTCAATTTCGTTTTTTAACAATTGTGATTATATTGTACTCGTTTAATAAAGTTATTTAGGTAGCCGGTGTCTACCGTCTTTTGTTCGATTATTCAATAGGGTTATGCCCATGTTGACACTGGCTTTACTTCAAATCCCCCGGTGTCTTTAGTGTTGTTTTTTCTTGTCCCTCCTCCTGCAGTGTGACACAGACGGGTGGCGCTATGAGTCTGTCCCTCTTGGAGGGTGACACAGACAGGGGACGTTGTGAGTCTGTCCCTTCCCGTAGAATATCACAGAGAGAAGGTGCTGTGAGTCTGTCCGAATACTACAGACAGGGGGCTCTATTGTAACCGGAATCCACTTGGTTCACTCGGGACGAGGCCGGGCCGGCACGGACAAGGATTGACTGAACACGAGTCTCTTCAGGAAAGGCAAACTTTATTGTGATATCACAACAGATGCTCAAACAGGATTCAATCGCAAAGAATGAGCCCCCCGTACCCAGTGACATGAGGTCTTATATCCCAAATACATAATTAGGTACATCCCAATTAGCCCACCTCCCGGTGACACTATTCCACCCCACGTGGGTCTGTACCTCCCTTAATTGAATACAAAGAACATTGGTCATAAATTGGCAAGCTTCATGTTATTCTGACACAAGAAGATTTACTTCTGCTCTAGATCCTGCCTGTACCCACCTCCCTTGCGCTTGTTTAGATAAGGCCTGGTCTGGTCTTCTCACTCCTCATTGTCCCAGCTGCAGGCTTCTGTGACCTTGATGTATCCATCCCTCATCCTGTCTCTCCGTGCCAGCAACGGCTCGGATCTTCCCTATTTTAATTGCTTTTACTGCTGATCTAACACATTCCTAAGACTCTATGTAAACTTCATTCTAATTCCAACTAATATCTACCTAGTTATATTCAAGTGAACCAATATTCTGCACAAGATGGCCGCCTGGCTCAGAATGGCGACCGTCTTCTTGCCTGAATCTCCTTCACTATGAGTCTGTCCCTCCCCCTGCAGGGTGACACAGACAGGGGGCGCTATGAGTCTGTTCCTCCCCCTACAGGGCGACACATTCCCCCCTTGGCTCAAGTCTCAGGTTCTCCTCCTGAGACTTGTAGCCACTACACTCCACTAGTGTTATCCTTGAACTCCTCGTACTTTAGGGGACCTATTTTTGTTGGGAACATGTTTTGTGGGATTATCAGTGGTATCTTTTGTATCTGTGTAGGTGTCAGTGCTCTCTTGCATAGTGGCCATAGACATAGCCCTATGCGGTACAGTAGTGTCCCTACGACCAAGATCACCACCAACATCAAAATCATGGATCCAATCTGCGAAATAAATCTCAGGATGTATCCGAACCAATCTCCGATTGCTCCGAACCCACGGAGTGGATTCCAGCCTTCAGCAGGGATCCGTCTTGCTGTGTTCTGCAACTGTGCTACTTTCTCCTGGTGATCTTGGATTACCTGGTAATAGTCAGGGACGTCATGTGTGGTGTTATTGATGAATGTGCAACATTCATAATGCATTGTCATCTCACACAGTCCATTCAGAGCTGCAATGATCTGTTCCAGTGCCATATCATGTATCATTTGTACCTTTCGTATCTCTCGTACTTCCAGGTTCAGCAACTGAATGTCCATACTAGTCTTATTCAAAATTTCGTCCATCAGACTGGCATAACTGTTCATTCTTGCCATCAACTCTCTTCCCCATCCAGTCCATGCTGGAAACCATGCCCACACCCGATTCGCTTTCTTAAACAACTCTCTCTTCTGTTTCTCAAACACCAGTGGGTACCTAGGGTGTAGTGCTGTGTCTGTATCCGTGTCATCTCCCCTTACTCTCTGAATTGGAATCAGTTTAGCCAGATAACACATTCCCGTTATTGTCGGTGGTACCCATGTGTAACACACCCTTTCACAACACACCTGGTTACCCCCCTTTCAATATAAATGGTGATAAATATAATGTTCCCTTTGATATTTCTAACATCAGTTGTCTCAGTCGTCTCATCATATCCAATGCACTCTGCCTACCATTGGTCACATTCGCAATTACCACCTCTTGGTCTCTAGTGATCTTTCTACATCGTATATATCGAAAATTCGCCTGCTCCTTTGTGTTGAATGTGTAAATGTACGATGTCCAGTTGAACTTACTTGAATTACACAACCCTCCCCCATTACTTATTTCTCTATCTGGTCCCAATTGAAAGCACCATTCTGGTGGGTATACTGGTCCTGTTATTGGATACCCGGGAGTGAATGCCTCTGGTTTTTCTCGTGGTTCATCAAAAGCATATATTGTGACATTTCAAAACACAAACATACTTAAATTCATTGGGACAGAGGCAAATCGTATATGGATTGTCTCTGGGTGCAGTCTACTACACACCCAGCACACAGTTTGCCCAGACTTTTTGGCATATTCATATTTAAACTTCAAAAGTAAATGTCCTTGTCGGGTAATCTCTGGGTCCGCATCTCGCCGGTATCTTTGCATAGTGTAGTTCTCCACTTTTGGACGTGTATCATTCCCAACTTGGGAGGTGTCGACTTTGTCAGTTGTGCTTGGGCACCTGGGGCAGGTCCCATAGGTTAGTCCATAAATCAAATTTGCAAGGTACAATATCAGTACCAGAAATGCCCCAAATGTCAAAATCCCTTGGGCAATTCTTTTCACAGTCACATAAACCCAATCCCTCCCCACCGGAATTTCAAAAATAAAAGTCATCTCTGGATAATCAAGGGTCGGGGCAGGGCCCCTAAAAATAGCCCTTGGGGTATCCCCCGGGGGATCCCTTTGCTCTCTTGTTGGTGGGTGGTCAGGCATTATTGTGTCCGTCAAAACACCCACTTGTTGAATCCTTTAGGTGCTTGGAACCGTGGACCTTGTCAGCTTTAACCTTAATGGATTGGTCTCGTTGGTGATGACCTTCCACTCTGGTTCAGGGTTGGCTGCCGCTACTTTCAGTCTGGAGTGATGTATCCACGGGACCACCTCGGCAATCTTCACTGCTGTGGGGGTTGATAACAGGACAAAGTAAGGACCTCTCCACTTTGGGCCTAGTGAGTCATTTTTCCACTCCTTCACCCAAACCGAGTCACCTGGACAATACTTATACAGTGGGGGATATAAAAAAATGAGGTATATTATCTCCCACCCAAGTATTCAATTTCTGCATTGATTTACCTAACAGTACAACCTGATCATTTAGTTTAGTTTTCCCCAATGCCCGAAGGTCCCCCCTTTAGTCCATTAATCAGAGGGGTAGGCCGTCAGAAACATAAGCTCGTACGGACTTAGCTTCAATTGGGGGGTTGGCCTGCACCTAATGTGCAATAGGACTATTGGCAGCACATCCAACCAGCCTAGTGACGTCTCTTGGCACAGTTTGGACATCAAAGTTTTTAGTGTGCGGTTCATTCTTTTGACTTTTCCCGAGCTTTGGGGCCTGTAAGCTGTATGTAGCTTCCAGGTGATGCCCAACAGGCGGGCGAGCTGTTGTAAACAGTTCTGTATGAATGCTGGGCCATTATCCGACCCTATCTCGAGGGGAAGTCCATAGCGTGGTATTATTTCTTTCATTAAGCTCTTCACCACTTCCGTTGTCTTCTCTGTCCTTGTCGGGAAGACTTCCACCCAACCAGTGAGAGTACACACCATTACCAGTAGATATTTATATCCCTTGCAGGGTGGCAGCACTGTGAAGTCTATCTGTATTGACACCATTGGGGACAGCCCAATTGGCTGTTTCCCTGGAGGTTGAGATGGGCCTGTTCTTGGATTATTCTTGGCACATAGAAATGTGGCTCCAACTGTTGTTCCATCATCTCTCTTCCTCCATATCTTTCACTGCCAGCACGAAGAAGTTCATCACACTTTTCTTCATTCTTGGTAGCTTGTTTTTGATAAGGGTCTCTTTGAGAAAGAACCTCACCAACGGGGCTTGATATTCTTCTGCTCCCAATTCTCCCAAACTTAGCAGTATTCGTGTGATCCTCAAATTAAACGTGAGGCGAAATTTTCTGCCCGTTCAACTTCGGTCACTTCTGTATCTTCTCCATCCTCCCCCACTATTTTTACGCCGAAGAATTTCAGCATCATTTTGTATGCTCTGCGGAGTCTTTGCTGAACTTCTGAGGTGTCTATTATGAGACGTGTTTCTTGTGGGTTCAGAGGAGTGTTGTAGAAATTTCGGCCTTGGGACTGTGTTGGGAGAAGCCACTGGATATAATCATGGTTTCCTTCTAATAGTTCATAATTGCTGTGCCACTTGTGCAAAATAGTTTCAATAAATTCGCCTTTTGGTTAAAATTTTCTCCAATTCATGTAGAATTCGTAATTAGGCATGGGAAATTGAGCCTCTTGCTTGCAGAACAGGACCTTGGCTTGATCAGGTGGTATTAATGGTTTTGCAGCGGCTTTTGCGGCTTGGTCAGCACGCCTGTTGCCTTTTGGGATTTCATCATGACCTTTCTGGTGGCCACGACAGTGCATAATACTGACAGCACTTGGTTTCCATACAGCTTCCAGAAGGGCTGCGATTTCAGCTGCATACTTGATTTGTTGTCCTGAGGAAGTAAGCAGACCTCTTTCTTTGTAGCGTGCACCATGTGCATGGACAGTCATAAAGGCATATTTGGAGTCAGTATAGATGTTCACTCTTTTGCCTTCAGAGATTTCCAGGGCCCTGGTCAGGACTGTTATTTCAGCCAGTTGTGCTGACGTATGTCCTGGTAGAGGATTTGCTTCAATAATTTCTTCTGCTGAGACAACTGCATAGCCGGAGACTTTCTTCCCATCATCCATGTAGCTGCTTCCATCAGTGAATAACTGTAGATCGTATTTGTCTATGGGTACGTCTTTCAGATCTGGTCTGCTACTGAATACTTCTTCCATGACTTGGAGGCATTCGTGATTTGGATCCTCTTCACAGTCAGGCAGTAGTGTAGCTGGGTTTAGGGTAGCGATGAGGTCCAAATGAACCCGTGGATTCTCACACATCATGGCTTGGTGCTTCGTCATCCGGCTATTGCTGAACCAGTAACTTCCTTTTACATCAAGCAGGGCTTTGACCGCATGTGGCACCTTGACATGAAGAACTTGTCCAAGGGTCAACTTGTCTGCTTCCGCTATTAGCATTGCGGTGGCTGCCACGGCTCTCGGGCATGGGGGTAGGCCGCAGGCCACAGGGTCGAGGTGTTTGGATAGGTAGGCCACAGGCCTTGGCCATGAGCCAAAATTCTGGATCAGTACTCCTGTTGCTGTCTGGTTATGTTCATGCACATACAGCTGGAAGGGCTTGCTGCGATCTGGCAGACCCAGTGCTGGAGCTTCCATCAGGAGAGTTTTTAATTTCAGGAAAGCTGCCGCTTGTACTTCTTCCCAGAGGAAGGGGTCATGCTCTCCACCCTTTGTGGCTTGGTGGAGAGGCTTGGCAATATCTGCAAAGTTGGGGATCCACAGGCGGCAGAAGCCTGCGGCTCCTAGAAATTCACAGACTTGTCTCCTTGTCTTTGGCTGGGGTATGCAGCATACTGCTTCTTTTCTTTCTGCCCCCAATGCACGCTTGGTACCTGTTAATTGAAAACCTAGATACTTTACACTTTGTTTGCATATTTGTGCTTTCCTTTTGGAAACTCCGTAACCTGCGTGGCACAGCAGATGCAGCAGGGCCTTTGTGGCAGAGGGACAGTCTTTTTCTGTGAGGGATGCGAGCAATAAATCATCTACATACTGTAGTAAAACAACCTTGTCTGGCTGAGCGTTGAAGGACAGAAGGTCCTGGCTGAGCGCGCAGCCGTTGTAGATTTCTCCCACTGAAAAGCAAAGAGGGGTTGGCTTGCCGGAGCCAGGCGGATGCAAAAAAAAAAAAAAAAAAAAATCTTTTAAATCAAGCACTGTGTAATATTTTGTATCACCAGAAATTAATACCAATAAATTGTATAGATTGGGAACCACAGGGTGTAGGGTCACTGTGGCTTCATTGACGGCCCGTAAATATTGGACTGGGCAGTACTCTTGTGTGCCCTCTTTCTGTACTGGCAACAGTGGTGTGTTCCACGGTGACACGCAGAATTT
Organism: Leptobrachium leishanense; assembly: GCA_009667805.1. Taxonomy (NCBI): domain Eukaryota; kingdom Metazoa; phylum Chordata; class Amphibia; order Anura; family Megophryidae; genus Leptobrachium; species Leptobrachium leishanense. The sequence goes on from CM019065.1 coordinate 16,737,118, forward strand.
CAATATCCCGTGGTGTTTAAATCTCTGCAAATGTGTCTGTATATTTTGTTTGGCTTTCTGTGGAATGTGATATTGGCTTAGAGCCACAGGCGTTGCGCCAGGTTTCAGATCAACATACACTGGAGGAGTATTTACAGCTAATCCGGGCGGGTTTTCTTCTGCCCAGACTCTAGAGACTTCTAAAAGTAGTGTGTATAGGTCTGGGGCGTCCGGCAGGGTTGGTGCGTGCGCCATTTTTCTTCCCTTGGCATAATTACTGCAATTTTTACAGGTTGGGTATTCTGGCTGGTTGAGCTGTACTGCTGTACAGAGCTGCCACTCTCAGGCAGGTCTAATCTAGCGTGACCCCCGGGAAAAAAATAAATATGTAATTTGGGCTTGCAATTTGCAAAGAATATCCCGCCCCAGGAGTTGGATGGGACATTCGGACATATATATATACACATTGTATATTTTAACTAAAGAGAAAGACTATCTATACATACAAACAATATTCACAGAGGTCTCTCTCCCGTAGCCAAAACAGACTCTTAATAACACATCAGAAAAATAAAATTAGTAATCATTTAAAATACTCTTAGAACAATAGAATAACTATCTTATCAGAAATTGAATAGAAATATATTTTAATTTTTTTCTTTCACCAACATTCCTGTAATATTTTAATTGAATTTTTAATCCTAATTTTGCTATATCTAGTTTTGCTATATGCTTAACTATATGGGACATGAAACAGTATAAAACTTGTTACTTTAATTATTTCTCGAACTGCTCTTTTAATATTATCTTCTAACCGTTTCATATATTTCTATTTAGTTTGTTAATAAATTTTATTATATTTTGGTAGACAATATTGTATATATTATATACTTTAAATTTTCTTCATAAAATACATGTTGTATTATAAATACCCATTATTGTTATATTCTGTAATAATATAAAAACCAGGACACCTTCTTTTATTTAATTCTAGCTCTGTGAACAAAACTAGAGTTTTTGGAATAATATCAACACATTGCGCAACATTGCTTGAAACAACCGGACGACAATACTAGACAATATAAAACTTTCTCACATATAGCCTAGATTATATAAAACTATTTCAATATAGTCTGTCAAGACAGACCTAACTAAATATATCAACACAAAATATAAACATACATCTTGCACTCGACAGACTTCATACATTCTATTGTAGCACACATAAAAATTAGCTAAACCTAGCTATATAATTAGTAATTAATTTTTTTTTCTCTTCTTTATTTCTTTGGTAAACTTAAGTTCGCTGCACAGACACATAAAGGGTTAATTCCTTTGTTCATCAGAGAGCAAGGAGCTGACTCCCTCCCTCCCCTCTGTGCAGACAGTGTGGGCTAGAAAGGAGGGGGAGCGAATGCGGGAAAAAAAACCTGTTAATCTCATTACCTCTCAGCCATCACGCACTCTAAATTAACATATAAAACTTATTACAAAGATCTTTTGTAACTACTTATCACACTTTACTCTTAATTGAACAGTTTGGTAAACTAAAAATAAACAACATATATATACACTGAGTTGTTTCTTCTTATTTGGCAGTTATAGGGTATATAGCATTGCCTGATCAATTATAGATACAATCAGACAAAAACTTTCTTCCATATACCATTCGATTATACAGCACACACTATCCATTAATAACATTCTCTGACTTCATACTCACGCAGGACGGTACAGATATCACATCCGGATGATCAATCCGAATTATATACACAAATTATACAACACTTTTTTTTTTTTTTTAAACCTTCTAGATTACCATCTGATCCATTGATCATCTCCTTTTCTTCTGGCCCAGGGGGAAGTGGGGGCTCAGAGACTCCTGCAGATCATTACATAATCCACACACAGAGCTTGTAAATTATCTTTGTTTAATTTACTGGTATATTAAAACACCAAATATATATAGACTTATTCTCACACTCATATTTATATTTATTTGAGGGCATACCTTTCTTTCTTTGCCCTACTAACATAACAAAATGGCTTTTATCTCTCACACAGTACCTCCAAATATCTACATACGGGTACTGATCAGGGTGACCATATCTCCCGGTGCCCTGGGAGTGCATCTTCTGTATTAAAACTGGATCTATAGATCCCTGTTCTGGCCATTTGGGGACTAACATTGGCCAGACTATTGTACACAACAATCGCAATTTCTTCTTACTCAAACTCACACCATAATCATGTGTTGCATACAACACTTAGAAACATAGAAAAATGTCGGCAGATAAGAACCTTTCGGCCCATCTAGTCTGCCCAATTACATGGATACTTTACCTGGATTTATCTTTTGCTTACCTGGATTTACTTCAAAATTCCGTACCATATACTCCAAGGTGTCTCACCCTTCTTAGACTTCTTGGGTTTGGACGACCCGTTACCCATTGTTGCTCTTGCGAGCGGTAAGTTTTCACACTGCAGATATTTCTTTCTACACAATTACTTAATCACTTAATATCAGCTGTCTGGTACTTCAGTCAACAGTTCATTTATATCGTATTCGCTTCCTCCGTCAGTAGCCAACTGCAGTCGCCTGAGATGGAAACGTACTTTAGGAGTCCACTCTCAGATTTGCTTCCTTGATGGGCAAGTAGGCGCACAATCACTCACAACACTCTCAGCACCACTCACAGCACGTACTGTACCAGATACATTCAGCACAAAACAATACATAAACAATTCTACTCTTTCTACTAGCCGAGGGCTCGCCGACCCTCCTCTTGGCTCCTTATACCCAATTAATTGAACTTTAACTCTTGTCTGCTTGTGACTATGTGCACCCCGTTCTATAACAACACTCCCGTCTGCAATTCGAATTTGCCTATGGGCAATACACCCACTCGGCACCACTCCCGCTGCAGCTACCACTGGCCCCAATTGGCCCCCTTCACTACACGACATACACACTAGCACTGACTCAGGGCTCTCAGCCCAGTCACAGAAATCCCCCTCCTTTCTTTGTCCACGTGCAGAAGCTCTATTTACAAACACTGACTATAACAATGCAACTCCACGTGGCTTCCCTCTCCCTCAAATTCAGAACTACCCTTTAGTCAGCATCCGATTCCCCCGGGCCCAGACACGCGCACTCTAATCCGTCGTGCAATGTCCGTGCTGTATGCGGCGGGTTCGGTATGCTGACGAAACCGTGGCCGCGGGTTTCCTTATCCAACTATGGTCGGACGTCTTCAACTATACCGGTATCTCCAATACACATACAAACATAGAAGACACTTTACCTATTGCCGCACTGCTCGCTGTTTCCTCGGACTCGGTGGTGTCCCAGTGTTCCCGGGCCGGGGGTCTGTTTGGGACGAGACGAGGTCCACTGAACAGGAAATCCTGCTTGGCACCTGCAGATGTCGGCTCACCTTCAACGGACGCCCAACCGGCGGGATCACTTGCACCTGCAGTCAACCGCTACGGTGTCCAGCAGTCGTTGCCGTACCGGCAAAGGCCCGAATTCCGGGTCACGAGCCCCCAGGAAATGTAACCGGAATCCACTTGGTTCACTCGGGACGAGGCCGGGCCGGCACGGACAAGGATTGACTGAACACGAGTCTCTTCAGGAAAGGCAAACTTTATTGTGCTATCACAACAGATGCTCAAACAGGATTCAATCGCAAAGAATGAGCCCCCCGTACCCAGTGACATGAGGTTTTATATCCCAAATACATAATTAGGTACATCCCAATTAGCCCACCTCCCGGTGACACTATTCCACCCCACGTGGGTCCGTACCTCCCTTAATTGAATACAAAGAACATTGGTCATAAATTGGCAAGCTTCATGTTATTCTGACACAAGAAGATTTACTTCTGCTCTAGATCCTGCCTGTACCCACCTCCCTTGCGCTTGTTTAGATAAGGCCTGGTCTGGTCTTCTCACTCCTCATTGTCCCAACTGCAGGCTTCTGTGACCTTGATGTATCCATCCCTCATCCTGTCTCTCCGTGCCAGCAACGGCTCGGATCTTCCCTATTTTAATTGCTTTTACTGCTGATCTAACACATTCCTAAGACTCTATGTAAACTTCATTCTAATTCCAACTAATATCTACCTAGTTATATTCAAGTGAACCAATATTCTGCACAAGATGGCCGCCTGGCTCAGAATGGCGAACATCTTCTTGCCTGAATCTCCTTCACTATGAGTCTGTCCCTCCCCCTGCAGGGTGACACAGACAGGGGGCGCTTTGAGTCTGTTCCTCCCCCTACAGGGCGACACAGACATGTGGCATGCAAAAAGGCATTCTCTCTGTACATTCTGTGCCTGGAAGGCATGTGCAGGATGTTTCTCTCTGTACATACTGTGCCTCTGTAGCGTGTGCAAGATGTTTCTCGGTATACCAAGCCTCGGTGATGTGTGCAGGGTGCTTCCCTCTGTATATAATGTGCCTTGGACATGTGTGTCAGTGTGTAGCTGTGTATATTGCGCGTCACGTTTCACGCTGTGCATGTCAGTCGGTGTGTAGCTGTGTATGCTGCGGGTCACGTTTCATGCTGTGCATGTCAGTAGCTGTGTATACTGCGGGTCACGTCTCACGCTGTGCATGTCAGGCGGTGTTGCTGTGTATACTGCGGGTCACGTTTCACGCTGTGCATGTCAGCCGGTGTGTAGCTGTGAATGCTGTGGGTCACGTTTCACGCTGTGCATGTCAGTCGGTGTGTAGCTGTGAATGCTGCTGGTCACATTTCACGCTGTGCATGTCAGTCGGTGTGTAGCTGTGAATGCTGCTGGTCACATTTCACGCTGTGCATGTCAGTCGGTGTGTAGCTGTGTATGCTGTGGGTCACGTTTCACGCTGTGCATTAGACATGTGCACAGCACAAAATTTCGTTTTGAACTAATGGATTAGTCCTAAAATGCAATTTATTTAGTTGCTAAAGAAATTCGTCTTCAGTTCTTTAGTATGAAAACTAATTTATTTCATTCATCCGAAAACCAGTGGATACAATTACTATTGTAGTGGCTCCTCAGAGGGCTGAGATCGCTGCTTGTTACAGTATCTCTCTCTCAGCACAATGTGGGCCATATTACATAGTTGGTGCTAACTTAACCAGAGCTGTTGTAAACTTCCCAGAGTCATTATAGCCTATGGAGGTTTTCAGTTTACAACAGCTCTGGTTAAGTTAGCACCAACATTGTAATATTGCCTCGTGTCAGGCAAAGCTGTTACAGTAACTGACTGCTGCTCATCACAGCGCTCAGAGTTTCAGTAAAACTAGTAAATAATATTTTTATATATAAGAGGTTAGAACAATATTATTTCCTTGTTTTACTGAAACTCTGAGCGCTGTTACAGTCAGTTACTGTAACAGCTGAGCCTGATACATTGTACTGAGAGATAATGTAACAAGCAGCCGATCTCAGCGCTCACAGCCACTGGATTTAAAGGTCTAAAAAAATATATATCTCTGTATAATGTTTAGAGCATCCTCCTGCATTAATTAATACCCCTCTCTGTATAATATGTAGAACATCCTCCTGAATTAATGTCCCTCTCTGTATAGAACATCCTCCTCAATTTATACCTTTCTCTGTATAATGTATATAACATTCTCCTGCATTAATTAATATCCCTCTCTGTATAGACCATCCTACTGAATTGGCATGTGGAGAGTGCAGAACTTCGGATGTTGCGATGTTGCACTCTTCATTGCTGGTCTCCTTCACTCATCAATGTAATATCACAAAAAGGACTGAAACTAAAAATGTAGTGCATTTTATTTTAGGTTCTTTCGTTTTTTGTACTGAGCAGTTTCGTTTCTCTTGAGTCATACGAAAACTAAATTATCCCAAAATTCGGACTAAATCGTTTTAGTACTAAAACGAATGCACATGTCTACTGTGCATGTCAGGCGCTATGTAGCTGTAGTGTGTATGCTGCAGGTCACGTTTCACGCTGTGCATGTCAGTAGCTGTGTATACTGCAGGTCACGTCTCGCGCTGTGCATGTCAGTCGGTGTATAGCTGTGTATGCTGCGGGACACGTTTCACGCTGTGCATGTCAGCCGGTGTGTAGCTGTGAATGCTGCGGGTCACGTTTCACGCTGTGCATGTCAGTCGGTGTGTAGCTGTGAATGCTGCGGGTCACGTTTCACGCTGTGCATGTCAGTCGGTGTGTAGCTGTGAATGCTGCGGGTCACGTTTCACGCTGTGCATGTCAGTCGGTGTGTAGCTGTGAATGCTGCGGGTCACGTTTCACGCTGTGCATGTCAGTCGGTGTGTAGCTGTGAATGCTGCGGGTCACGTTTCACGCTGTGCATGTCAGTCGGTGTGTAGCTGTGAATGCTGCGGGTCACGTTTCACGCTGTGCATGTCAGTCGGTGTGTAGCTGTGAATGCTGCGGGTCACGTTTCACGCTGTGCATGTCAGTCGGTGTGTAGCTGTGAATGCTGCGGGTCACTTTTCACGCTGTGCATGTCAGTCGCTGAGTAGCTGTGAATGCTGCGGGTCACGTTTCACGCTGTGCATGTCAGTCGGTGTGTAGCTGTGAATGCTGCGGGTCACGTTTCACGCTGTGCATGTCAGTCGGTGTGTAGCTGTGAATGCTGCGGGTCACGTTTCACGCTGTGCATGTCAGTCGGTGTGTAGCTGTGAATGCTGCGGGTCACGTTTCACGCTGTGCATGTCAGTCGGTGTGTAGCTGTGAATGCTGCGGGTCACGTTTCACGCTGTGCATGTCAGTCGGTGTGTAGCTGTGAATGCTGCGGGTCACGTTTCACGCTGTGCATGTCAGTCGGTGTGTAGCTGTGAATGCTGCGGGTCACTTTTCACGCTGTGCATGTCAGTCGCTGAGTAGCTGTGTATGCTGTGGGTCACGTTTCACGCTGTGCACGTCAGGCGCTATGTAGCTGTAGTGTGTATGCTGCAGGTCACGTTTCACGCTGTGCATGTCAGTAGCTGTGTATACTGCAGGTCACGTCTCGCGCTGTGCCTATCAGTCTATGTGTAGCTGTGTATGCTGCGGGTCACATTTCATGCTGTGCATGTCAGTCGGTGTGTAGCTGTGTATGCTGCGGGTCACTTTTCACACTGTGCATGTCAGTCGGTGTGTAGCTGTGTATGCTGCGGGTCACTTTTCACACTGTGCATGTCAGTCGGTGTGTAGCTGTGTATGCTGCGGGTCACTTTTCACGCTGTGCATGTCAGTTGGTGTGTAGCTGTGTATGCTGCGGGTCACTTTTCACGCTGTGCATGTCAGTCGCCGTGTATGCTGCGGGTCACATTTCACGCTGTGCAGGTCAGTCCCTGTGTAGCTGTGTATGCTGCGGGTCACGTTTCACGCTGTGCATGTCAGTCGCTGTGTAGCTGTGTATGCTGTGGGTCACGTTTCACGCTGTGCATGTCAGTAGCCGTGTATACTGCGGGTCACGTCTCATGCTGTGGATGTCAGCCGGTGTTGCTGTGTATACTCCGGGTCACATCTCACGCTGTGCTTGTCAGCCGGTGTTGCTGTGTGCTGCGGGGGTCGGTGTGCGCCGTGCGGTGCCCGAGCCGCTCTCTTCTGATCAGAGCGGGAGATAATAATTATGGAGATGAGGCTTTGTGCGTCCCTCGTTCTTATAATAATAATATAAAACCCTTTTCATGTGTGCGGCGCGGGGCTGTTAGCCGCCGTCCTTGCGCGTTGCCATGGGGATGGAGCGTGGAACGGACACTTCTCTGTAGAGTGGCAGAGACTGGTCGGGTTAACCCTTTCCCTGCCAGAATGGACTGCTTTTAGCGCACGGGAAGGGTTAATGCCGGTACCATCCTGGCACTTGCCTTTTGGGGGGTTTCTAAGATTGTGCATTCTCTGGTCGACTTCCTCCCCCCACCCCCAGGAAGCATCAAGTTCGGAGTCATTGCTTGCCTTTCACTTATGTCGGCGACATGATCAGTGGCGCAGGAGATAAGGGAAGGAATATCGTGTTGGAAAGAAAGGCGCTGACCTGCCACTGAAGGAGCAGGGGGAACGAAGTGCGCCGTGACATACATACATACATAAATACGTAAATGGAGGTGTTTTTGCCCCCGGGATGCCGGAGCTGGGCTGCGTCAGGAGCTGAGAAATGCCGCTCCGTTGCCATGTATTTAGGGAAAGCAGCTGGATGCCAGTACTGAGTGTTCTCTGCCCGCACCGCTTCCGTACTATTAATCCCGTGTCGGTATGGGGTGATTACGACCCGCTCAGGGTAAAGGAATAGTTTCTGCAAACCTTACAATCTGACGAATAAAATGTTTGCGATTTAAACTCGAGCGGTGTACTTGGCGAGGATTTTATTTGAGTGAGGTCGTTACAGCGTCCATGATGGTGCACACCGGTACCAGCATATCATTATATAAACCCCCAGTAAGGCCATGTGACAGCCAGTCTGGGGCCCACTGCAATACCAGTGCTGTAGCGATGCGGTGCGTTTACCCCCATGTTGAGGGGTGTCCAGGTCGGGGTATTAGATGTACTGTTTTGGGGTACGGGAGAACATTCAAATAAGAGCTATGATATGATAAGAGTTACACCCCAGAGGTCAGGCGGCGCCCCGTAATGAGAAGTCTGTCAAAAAAACCTCAAATCCCATCCTTAGGTCTACAAACCTACTGTAACATAACGGGGCTCTGAGCTCTTCATATCCCCCCCTGTTCAGGTCGCGGTTTTTGACCCAGCTTCTGCAGGGGTAACGCTTCTGGTGAGGAGCAGCGATTTATAGCTCCTTGCGCAGGGCGTCCTAACAAGGACCGAGCCGGAGCTGCTTCCCTAAGCCAAGGTAGCCATCCCGCAAGGAACAGAGTGTGCATTTATAGCTGGACCCAAAACCAGAGACAGGACTGTGTGTAAGGGTGAACGCAGAATAAAGCTGTATTACGGCGCTCTCTTTATACACAGTGGGCCATATTACAATGTTGGTACTAACTTAACCAGAGCTGTTGTAAACTTAAAACCTCCATAGGCTATAATGGCTCTGGGAAGTTTACAACAGCTCTGGTTAAGTTAGCACCAACTATCAACTATGTAATATGGCCCAGTATGTGGCTGGAAAATAAGCCACACTGAGTGTGGCAGCAGGGGTGTTCCCCCTATCTCTCCTCCCCACACTTCCCTATCTTGTGTGTGCTTTCTCAACATTGCATCATCCTTTCCCGCTGCCCTCCAGCTGACCCTGAGGGTGTAGCCAACACAGAATAATAAATGAAGAAACACCTTTACTTAACTACCTACAGCATTGAAGAACCAAGTAATAACACACTGAACAGTAAAACGAGGCATATCGTCTAAGTGGCTGCTCCAGTTAATACTGGATTATACACCGAGTGGCCAGATTATTATGACCACCCCATCAGTACTTCGTTGGGCCACCTTATGCCTTCAATACTGCAGCGATTCTTCTTTGCAATGACTCAACGAGATGTTGAAAGGTGATGCAAGGAATCTGACACCATGCCTGATGAATAGCACTGTCCAGTTCTGTGAGATATGATGGTCGTGGAACCAGCTGCCTGATGGCTCTTTCAACTTCGTCCCACAAATGCTCAATTCGATTTAGATCTGGTGATTGTGGGGGCCACCTAAGCAAGGTAAATTCTCCCTCATGTTCTTGAAACCACTCCTGCACAATACGAGCACCATGGCATGAGGGCGCATTGTCTTGTTGGAAGAAGCCATCTCCATTGGGATACGCCATCAACATGATAGGATGAACTTGATCAGCAACGATGCTTTGGTATGTTGTGCTATTCAGACGTTATTCCACACGAAATAAAGGGCCCCAAACCATAACACTGTCCCCACCAGCTTGAAGGGTTGTACTCATGCATGTGGGGTGCTGCTTTCATGTTGTTTCCGCCAATTTCTCACTCTGCCATCTGCATGATGCAACTGGAAACGTGATTCATCGCACCACATGACTTTTTTACAATGCTCGACTGTCCAATCCTTGTGTTCCTGTGCGAATTGGAGACGTTTTATCTTGTCAACTGCAGACAGCAAAGGTGTTGGAACAGGCCTTCGGCTTCCATATCCCATACGATGCAGTGTATGGCGAGCAGTGCGTTCAGAGATCATTTGAGAGGGTCCCTGATTAGGATCTGCAGTAATTTGATGCACTGTTGCCCTTCTGTTGTCTTGTACCAGTCTTGCCACTCTCTGTTCTGCCCTAACATTGACTAGTCGCTGACGACCACAATTCTCACGTTAAGACCCAGATTTCCGGCTGAAAGTCCAGTCTTTAAACACTTTAACAACAGCTGCTCTTGAACATTTAACGAATTCTGCTGTTTTGCTAATACTCGCTCCATGGCTTTGAGCACCAACAATCATCCCACGTTCAAAGGCTGTTAAATCGCGTTGTTTACCCATATCTTCAGAAAAAAAAAATCTCTTCTACTGTCGTGGTAAACAACCTGCTTCCCTATTTATAATGGTCTGGCCCTCGAGCAACTTCAGCGCCAAATTATAGCTAATTTGCCTAAAAAAAGTCATAATAATCTGGCCACTCAGTGTATATCGTGTTCACTAACTGTTTAATAAAGTTTTACCCTTTACTTTCACCAATCAGTCTCGTGTCCTATTGATTAAATAATAAAATTAATTGATGATTGATTAGGCAATACAATTTTACAATTGGGAAAAACACACTCAAAGGGTGAAGGTATAAGACCAATGGAAACCCGCCCAGCATTGAAACAAATGATCAGGGAGTAGCACAGTGATCCGGTTAAAGATAGTTGCTGGGGGGAGGTTGATAGAAGCATGTGAAACAAAGGAATCCATTACTCACAAATACAGATGGGAAAAACAGCACAGTATATACCACAGGAGACTCCACAATAAATACATAAGGGAATATTAATATAACATAGACATCAGGGAATAGGGTACCGAAAACACAAACACTCTGCATCTACAATTGTAGATACAGGATGACTTCGACAAAGGAGAGGGCAGGAAAACAATGCGAAACCCCAGACCAGCACCTCTCAAACACACCTCCAGGCTCCTGAACCCCAAGTCCAAAGTGACGCATGTCACAGGAATCCATAAACCAGGCGCTGCAGGGCAGCCATATTGTATGTCTTGGTTTCTGGCTTTCTAATGTTGAATAACCCCAGGACTAACCTCCTGTCGCCACCTCCAGGTCTGCCTTTGCCAGCAACAGTTTGGACGTTGGGAAGATGGAACCCAGACCCCACTTCCGTGTTTCTCTGGGCGCAGCGGCCCTCAGCTCACTACCAAGTTACTGGAGATTGAAGAGACCTTTAACAAGAACCTTGATATCCTAAAATCCGTCAAGAAGAACATCCTGGACGTAAAAAACACATCATGGCACGATGATTATAACAGGTAAAACAGGGGAGGGTGTGGAGGAACGCACCAGGGCCAGAAGGTCCACACCTCACCCATTAGTGTTGTCAAGATGTGGCTGCGTAGTAATGGACTGATACACTATAGGTGTTACTCAAAGAGCACCGAAATTCCACCGCAATTTCGGTGCTCTTTCGTTCCTCGCTTTTCGGGGAATCAAATTCCCCGACCCTGCGCTGGATTCAGCATTCCCCGCAGGGTCCCCGAAGTGCAGGAAAAACCCACCGACAAACCGAGTCGAAAATGAAAACCGCCAAAATTATCGGATCCGATCCAATAAGCTGGCGAAAACCTGCAGAACTCGTATAAATAAAAGCAGACGATCTGCCGACCAGCCGCTGGAGAAAGCCGACAAGCCGACGAAAGTGGTAAAAAACCAACTTTTAAAAGTTTAAATGCTGTTCGCAAAAATACTACAGGACGTAAATGTCTGGAATTAACATATAAGGTCCTATGAATGATAATAAAAAGGTCTGTTACGGGAAAAAAAAAATGCTATTAAAAAAAAAAAATGCCTAAAAAAAATTCCAAAAAATAAAGAGACTTTTTGCTGCAAATTAAAAGAATAAACGGTTTATTAGATACTTTATAAAAACGGGAATATTTTTAACATTGAAACCTACGGGATTCTCCTGATTAAACCTGACGAATGAAACCACTGAACAGCAGGGCATTTCACTGACATTTCTCTGCTGTTCAGTGTCTGTGAATAGATTAACCATTGCTTCTCTATGGGGGATTTTACTGCCGCTGAACAGGCACCGTATTTTGCTGGCAATTCGCCAATATTTGGCAAACTGCCAGCTTTTTGAATAGCCGATTGGCCACGAAATTGCACCGTACAGGGATGTACGGCAATTTTGTGGCCAGTTCGGCTGTCTCTGACACAGATGGACATATTGATAAGTTCCATGAGGGAAGGACAAAACCGGGCAAGGGGGTCTAGGTGAGACACAAAACCATACCTTTAAAGGGCCAGAACATACTCAGAATTACACGGCATCACAACATCTGTCTGTTTGTGCAGGTTCCGAGCCGGCGTGAAGGATTTAGAAGTGATGGTGCAGAACCTGATCAACATGGCTTTTCAGATGGTGCGACGGGTGGAGGAAGGCGTGGAGCTCCTGGATGTTTTCCACCATTTTTCAGCCCGAGAAGTAAGTAGTAAACCTCGCGCAGAAAATGTGTAGGAGCATGGGTTGACCCAACGCCAAAAAGGCATTGCAGTGGGAGATGGACTCCTTACACGTGTTATTATTACCCAAGTACTGTCAGTCAGCTGGAACCGATACTAGAAGAATGAGCCCGACAGGTGACATGATATTCTAGATGGGTCAGGGGGAACTGGCAGCAGACTCAACAGTTGGAAGAGTTCAGATGATTAGTTGGAGATGATATTTGCAATCCTGGAAGCAGATATCTTCAAGCCATGTGTTTGTATAACGCACAGGTATATCTGTCTGTGGTATATCTCACTGTGTCTGTATTGCCATCATTTTATCTGACTCTGTATTAACACTCAGTGTATGTCAGTGGTTCCCAACCGCGGTCCTCAAGTACCACTAACAGGCCAGGTTTTAAGGCTTACCTTGGGGAAATGCAGACTGAATCCTGCAATCACTGAGCAGCAAATCATATCACTTGTGCTGTGCTTCACATATCCTGCAAACCTGGCCTGTTAGGGGTACTTGAGGACCGCGGTTGGGAACCACTGGTGTATATCAATATATCTCTGCTGTCACTTAATGTCTTTGTATTGTCCATCATTGTATCTGTTGCTGTGTTATTACTCAATGTATGTATTGTCAGTTAAAATATCGGTAATGTCCATCGATGTATCTGTCTCTGTGTTATTGCTCAGGGCATCTGTATTGTCGATTGACAGGTCTGTCTCTGGTATCTGCATTGTCGATCAATATATCTGTATGGACAATCAATGTGTCTGTCTTTGTGGTATTCCTTGTTTATCGGTGTGTCTGTGTCACCCATACATGAATCTGTCCCTGCATTCCCTCTCACTGTTCTATATGGTCAGTCAGTGCCTGTGTCTGATTGCTCATTCTATCGGTATTGTCTCTGTTCTATAATGTCAGTCATTGTCTGTCTGTGATTGCCCAGTGTATCCGTACTGGGTCTTCCTGTTCTGTTTTGTCAGAGTCTGTGTGTGATACTCAGTGTATCTGTATGGTCTCTCCCTTGTCTGTACTGTCAGTCAATAACTATGTGATTGCTCATTGTATCTGTATTGTCTGTCCGATTTCTATACTGTCAGTGTCTGTGTGTGATTGTTCACTGATCTGTGTTGTCTCTTTTTTTTCTTTACTGTCAGTCAGTGTTGTTAAATAATCTTTTTAACTTCCCTGTGTGTGTATATATGTATATTTATATATATATTATACTGTATATGACCCAAATATACCCCTTAGCTAATAACCCCTTGAATTTAAGCAGGCATGGGATAGGCATAAGGCTATCCTAAACAAAAGATAAATCCAGGTAAAGTATCCATGTAATTGGGCAGACTAGATGGGCCGAAAGGTTCTTATCTGCCGACATTTTTCTATGTTTCTATGTTTCTCAACAAATGTAACTGCAAACCATTTCGCTGTAGAAAGTCTCCGGGAACGAACGTGGGATACTATATAAACAGAAATATCAGGGTTATTCAAAGAGAATCAAAAAGTCACCGCACGTTTGGTGACTTTTCGCTCTCTTCAATTCGGTGCGATTTGACGATCCTAGTTCGGCGACCCTGCGGTGTATTGAGCAAGCACCACAGGGCCGCCGTAGTGCAGGGAAAAGCCGCCGCAAACCCGACGAACACTCACCGCAAAACCCGGTGAACGTACACCGAAACCCGCAAAAACATCTGGATTAACCCTGCCAAACACGCTGGAGAAACCCGAGCAGCTGCCGGAAAAAGCCGACATCGCAGACGAATGGAGTGAAAAAAGAAACAAAACTGTACTCTTGAAAGTTTGAAAAGTGAAACGCTGTTTGCAAAGAAACTAGAGAACGAAAATGTCTGGAATTTACATATAAAATCCAATGAATGATAATAAAAAGGGCTGTTACAGGAAAAAGAAAAAAACATTTAAAAGAAAAAAGGGGGAAAAAATCGCAAAAAAATGCCTAAGAGATCCTAAAAAATCTATACATAAAGAGACTTTTTACTGCAGAATATTATAATCAACAGTTTATTAGATATTGAATTAAAATGGGTATATTTTTAACATTGAAACCTATGGGATTCGCCTGAATAAACCTGACGAATGAAACCACTGAACAGCAGGGAAATTCAGCAACTTTTCATTGCTAGTTTTTGTGTCTCTGAATAGACAAAGCATTGCTTCTCTATGGGGATTCACTGCCCTTGAACAGACACAGAAAAACGCCGTATGTGCAGACAATTCGCCAGGATTTGGCGAACTGCCTGCTCTCTGAATAGCTGAAGTAACCGTACGCCGAACTTCACTGTTGGGTTACCTTTCGGCCAAGATTCGGATCTCTTTGAATAACCCCCTAAGTCTAAAAGGGGCCCCTCTTTAATACCAAGTCTAGTTACTAAGCAGGTTTTCTGCACGTGATATGTTACTTAAATATGCAGATATGCTGCTCTTTTGGGAAACTCCAAATATGGTAACAGTGCTTTTGGGCTCTTTGTGCTGGTCAACTCTGATGTGGAAAATGTATCTGTACACTGATTGGTTACTGTTACTCCATTGTATGGATGCTATATAAGCCAAATCAACGGAACATAAGATTGAATCTATTTTAACCTGCATCTGCTGCCTGTCAATTCATTTTCCCGTTAGCTAGCGAGCGCCGCGCCTTACTGAGGAACAAAGAAGCACAGAAATCTCCTAAATTGCCTGTTTCGGCCATGATTACATTTCATTTTTCATGTGTCTGTGTGTGATTGCTCAGTGTATCTGTATTGTCTTCAATGGCATCACAAGGGGGGTGCGGGGAGTGCGTTCCGCACCCGGGTGACACCACCCCTAGGGTGACACCTTTAAAAAAAATATTATCATTTATTTTTTACGAAGTATTTTACAGGAAGGATACAGTTGAGGTTTCTCTCACTTACAAGTATGTCCTGGATAGGCAAGGCCTAGGCTGGCACTTTCCAGGGGGCGGCAAAAAAAAGCTGCCACTATGTGTCCGCCGCCCGCAATACTCTTCACCCGGCGCTGGCGGGTTGATTGGCATAGGCTGGAGCCGATCGGAACATCTCGCACAACCTGCTGTGTGTGTTCTGTAGTGTCAGACAATGTCTGTATCTGATTGTTCAGTATATCTGTATTGTCTCTCCTTTTTCTGCATTGTCTGTGTGTGATTGCTCAGTGTAGAACAGCGTATCTGTATCCTTCTGTCCAGGCCATAAAGAGAACATTCGATAAGAAGACTGTGCAGGTCTATGAGATTTTCAGAGAAGAATTGGATCTGGTGAACAAGGAGCTGGGAAAGAAGGTTCCGTCAATTCCTCGTAACATGTGCCGATACGCAGGGCAGGCTCACTGGGTGCAATCCCTGAAGAGACGAATAGACAGGCCCATGGAGGTATGGAGCATAATGGTGTCTGAGGGATCAATATGACAATAGGTGGGACCCTGGAATGATTAGCACCCCATGTAGGACCAGGGGATAATGGGCACTGGGCAGACACAGTAGTTTCCTCCCCTTTCCCCACCCTCCTGCTGATTTAATGATGGGTTCCTCTCTCTCTCTGTTTACGTCATATTCGATACTTGAATCCCTTAATTCTCTTTCTTCACCTTTCTTGCTTATTCTTGCTCTGCTGTCTCCATGTTCCTTTTTCTGTTTGACCACACACCTTCAGAAGTCCCCGTATCATCTATAATATTCCAGCAGCACGCGCCTCGGCCTGACATGTGAAATAAACCATTAACACCCTTTTGGTTATTTTATAGATATAGCTATTTTATGGATGTGTTTTCTTAAAACCTTGTTACAACGCGTGATGTTTCCTCCCCTGATAATACCCCAGCTGTCTATTTTCAGTAGAACGTAGACAGCTTGATCCATCCGAAGTGGCTCCGTCACCTGATTTTCCCTTTACATAAATTGGTTTTGCACCAGTATCCCCCACGGTTTAATATTATTTATATCGGTCTGCATGGCGGCGAGCGTCGCTATCATTAGCCCTTGAAGGTCTGACAGTGTTTCAGCGCCACTGGAGCCACCCGGGAATTGTGTCATTACATGCACTTTGCAAACCATCACTTATAGTCACTTTAAATAAAATTAATGCCGCTGAGAAGCATGTGACGGATCCGGGATCTCAGCGGGGGATCTGAACCGCGCCAGGGGTCTCCCTGGCCCCAGGGGAGAGGAAGAGCCGTATGGTGAGGATGCCAAGTGCCCAACGTGCCCGCAGTAATCACGCCTAATTATTCTATTAACCAGAAAAATCCAAATTAACTTCTGACTGTGCATTTGACCTTGTATAGGGTGCTGTTACCTAGATACGGACTATACTACTTCAGTGCGACTGGGGAAACTCTGGGACACCGATGTTATTTTCCCCCTCCCCATTTTTCTTGCTGCCGGAAATGGCATTAAAAGAAAGATAAAGCACTTAATACTCGCCACCAGGTCTTTAATAAAATTGCAATTTCACATCGTGAGCTAACAAAATCTTTAACTTCTGACTATGCATTTTTATTCTTTAAGAAGCCTAAAGTTCTGTTCAGTACAAGTATAAGGTACTGTCATGGGGACCTGCTCTGCTCCAGTGTATGTGGTCTGTATGTACCAACATGCTGCCACATTTGTTATCTTTTTGTTTACCAATGTTGGGAGATTTGCTGTGGTTTTTTATACTTTTTTGTTTTTGGTTGCCTCCTGGGACATGTAGCAAAGCAGCTGAGATGTCAAGGTTAGCATCACTGTTTTAGGATTTATGTACCAAGTGTTTAGAGGCATTATGGGTATACGGGTTAGATTTAAGGACATAAGGGTACGGATTATCTTTTTGCGAATGCAGGTCAGTACTGATAGGAAAAACGCAGCATTGAATCCTAAGATCCCAGACGTCCGCTGAGCGGCCATGTCTGTGTCCTCACATAGCCAGGTGATGCGTTGAAGCACTCACATGTGTGTTCTGTTTGCCCAGTGCCTGGCTACTGCCCACTTCATGCCCCGCATTGGCATAGGAGAGGAGATCATACAGGAGTACCAGCAGCTGTGCCAGAAGTTGGATGAGCTGGTGAGGAAGATCTTCAGCGAATGGTCACAGACGGCGGATAAACAGGTGCAGAAAAAGCTGGATGTCCCACTCATGACTCGGAGCCAAGAGCAGGCTGGCATGCTGGACCTGAACTTCGACAAGTAAGTTACAATGGGCATCACCCTATGCCTGCAACTTTGGGATTTCCATGTACAGTCATCGATGGGGCTGTGTGTGTGTGTGTGTGTGTACCATCAGCGATAGGGCTGTGTCAGTCAGTCTGTGTGTATGTGTATACAGTCAGTGAT
This sequence comes from Leptobrachium leishanense, assembly GCA_009667805.1. Classification (NCBI taxonomy): domain Eukaryota; kingdom Metazoa; phylum Chordata; class Amphibia; order Anura; family Megophryidae; genus Leptobrachium; species Leptobrachium leishanense. The sequence continues at coordinate 16,755,007 of CM019065.1, forward strand.
GGGACAGTGTACTGTCAGTGTATGTGTGTGTGTGTGTATACAGTCAGTGATGGGGCAGTGTACTGTCAGTGTGTGTGTGTATACAGTCAGTGATGGGGCAGTGTACTGTCAGTGTGTGTGTGTGTATACAGTCAGTGATGGGGCAGTGTACTGTCACTGTGCGTGTGTGTATATACAGTCAGTGATGGTGGTTCTGATGGTGTGTGTATAAAATGACACCGCCCCATCACTGACTGTATACACACACACACTGACTGACACAGCCTTATCTCTGACTGTATACACACACACACTGACTGACACAGCCTTATCTCTGACTGCATACACACACACTGACTGACACAGCCTTATCTCTGACTGCATACACACACACTGACACAGCCTTATCTCTGACTGCATACACACACACTGACTGACACAGCCTTATCTCTGACTGACACAGCCTTATCTCTGACTGCATACACACACACTGACTGACACAGCCTTATCTCTGACTGACACAACCTTATCTCTGACTGCATACACACACACTGACACAGCCTTATCTCAGACTGCACACACACACTGACACAGCCTTATCTCTGACTGCACACACACACTGACACAGCCTTATCTCCGACTGCACACACACACTGACACAGCCTTATCTCTGACTGCACACACACACTGACACAGCCTTATCTCTGACTGCACACACACTCACTGACTCAGCCCTATCTCTGACTGTATACACACACACTGACTGACACAGCCTTATCTCTGACTGCATACACACACACACTGACTGACACAGCCTTATCTCTGACTGCATACACACACACTGACTGACACAGCCTTATCTCTGACTGCATACACACACACTGACTGACACAGCCTTATCTCTGACTGACACAACCTTATCTCTGACTGCATACACACACACTGACACAGCCTTATCTCTGACTGCACACACACACTGACACAGCCTTATCTCTGACTGCACACACACTCACTGACTCAGCCCTATCTCTGACTGTATACACACACTGACTGACACAGCCTTATCTCTGACTGCACACACACACACACTGACACAGCCTTATCTCTGACTGCACACACACACACTGACACAGCCCTATCTCTGACTGTATACACACACACTGACTGACACAGCCTTATCTGTGACTGCATACACACACACACTGACTGACACAGCCTTATCTCTGACTGCATACACACACACTGACTGACACAGCCTTATCTCTGACTGACACAACCTTATCTCTAACTGCATACACACACACTGACACAGCCTTATCTCTGACTGCACACACACTGACTCAGCCCTATCTCTGACTGTATACACACACACTGACTGACACAGCCTTATCTCTGACTGCATACACACACACACTGACTGACACAGCCTAATCTCTGACTGCATACACACACACTGACTGACACAGCCTTATCTCTGACTGACACAGCCTTATCTCTGACTGACACAGCCTTATCTCTGACTGCATACACACACACTGACTGACACAGCCTTATCTCTGACTGACACAACCTTATCTCTGACTGCATACACACACACTGACACAGCCTTATCTCCGACTACATACACACACTGACACAGCCTTATCTCTGACTGCACACACACACTGACACAGCCTTATCTCTGACTGCACACACACTCACTGACTCAGCCCTATCTCTGACTGTATACACCCACACTGACTGACACAGCCTTATCTCTGACTGCATACACACACACACACTGACTGACACAGCCTTATCTCTGACTGCATACACACACACTGACTGACACAGCCTTATCTCTGACTGCATACACACACACTGACTGACACAGCCTTATCTCTGACTGACACAACCTTATCTCTGACTGCATACACACACACTGACACAGCCTTATCTCTGACTGCACACACACACTGACACAGCCTTATCTCTGTCTGCACACACACTCACTGACTCAGCCCTATCTCTGACTGTATACACACACTGACTGACACAGCCTTATCTCTGACTGCATACACACACACTGACTGACACAGCCTTATCTCTGACTGCATACACACACACTGACTGACACAGCCTTATCTCTGACTGACACAACCTTATCTCTGACTGCATACACACACACTGACACAGCCTTATCTCTGACTGCATACACACACACTGACACAGCCTTATCTCTGACTGCATACACACACACACTGACTGACACAGCCTAATCTCTGACTGCATACACACACACTGACTGACACAGCCTTATCTCTGACTGACACAGCCTTATCTCTGACTGCATACACACACACTGACTGACACAGCCTTATCTCTGACTGACACAACCTTATCTCTGACTGCATACACACACACTGACACAGCCTTATCTCCGACTACATACACACACACTGACACAGCCTTATCTCTTGACTGCACACACACACTGACACAGCCTTATCTCTGACTGCACACACACTCACTGACTCAGCCCTATCTCTGACTGTATACACACACACTGACTGACACAGCCTTATCTCTGACTGCATACACACACACACTGACTGACACAGCCTAATCTCTGACTGCATACACACACACTGACTGACACAGCCTTATCTCTGACTGACACAACCTTATCTCTGACTGCATACACACACACTGACACAGCCTTATCTCTGACTGCATACACACACACACTGACTGACACAGCCTTATCTCTGACTGCATACACACACACTGACTGACACAGCCTTATCTCTGACTGCATACACACACACTGACTGACACAGCCTTATCTCTGACTGCATACACACACACTGACTGACACAGCCTTATCTCTGACTGCATACACACACACTGACACAGCCTTATCTCTGACTGCACACACACACTGACACAGCCTTATCTCTGTCTGCACACACACTCACTGACTCAGCCCTATCTCTGACTGTATACACACACTGACTGACACAGCCTTATCTCTGACTGCATACACACACACTGACTGACACAGCCTTATCTCTGACTGACACAACCTTATCTCTGACTGCATACACACACACTGACACAGCCTTATCTCTGACTGCACACACACACACTGACTGACACAGCCTTATCTCTGACTGCATACACACACACTGACTGACACAGCCTTATCTCTGACTGCATACACACACACACTGACTGACACAGCCTTATCTCTGACTGCATACACACACACACTGACTGACACAGCCTTATCTCTGACTGCATACACACACACTGACTGACACAGCCTTATCTCTGACTGACACAACCTTATCTCTGACTGCATACACACACACTGACACAGCCTTATCTCTGACTGCACACACACACACTGACACAGCCTTATCTCTGACTGCACACACACACACTGACACAGCCTTATCTCTGACTGCACACACACTCACTGACTCAACCCTATCTCTGACTGCATACACACACACTGACACAGCCTTATCTCTGACTGACACAACCTTATCTCTGACTGCATACACACACACTGACACAGCCTTATCTCTGACTGCACACACACACACTGACACAGCCTTATCTCTGACTGCACACACACACACTGACACAGCCTTATCTCTGACTGCACACACACTCACTGACTCAACCCTATCTCTGACTGCATACACACACACTGACACAGCCTTATCTCTGACTGCACACACACACACTCACTGACTCAGCCCTATCTCTGACTGTATACACACACACTGACTGACACAGCCTTATCTCTGACTGCATACACACACACTGACACAGCCTTATCTCTGACTGCATACACACACTGACACAGCCTTATCTCTGACTGCACACACACACACACACATTCACTGACTCAGCCCTATCTCTGACTGTATACACACACACACTGACTGACACAGCCTTATCTCTGACTGCATACACACACACACTGACTGACACAGCCTTATCTCTGACTGCATACACACACACTGACTGACACAGCCTTATCTCTGACTGCATACACACACACTGACACAGCCTTATCTCTGACTTCACACACACACTCACTGACTCAGTCCTATCTCTGACTGTATACACACACACACACTGACTGACACAGCCTTATCTCTGACTGCATATACACACACTGACACAGCCTTATCTCTGACTGCACACACACACACACACTCACTGACTCAGCCCTATCTCTGACTGTATACACACACACTGACTGACACAGCCTTATCTCTGACTGCATACACACACACTGACTGACACAGCCTTATCTCTGACTGCATACACACACACTGACACAGCCTTATCTCTGACTGCACACACACACACACACTCACTGACTCAGCCCTATCTCTGACTGTATACACACACACACACTGACTGACACAGCCTTATCTCTGACTGCATACACACACTGACACAGCCTTATCTCTGACTGCATACACACACACTGACACAGCCTTATCTCTGACTGCACACACACACACTGACACAGCCTTATCTCTGACTGCACACACACACACTGACACAGCCTTATCTCTGACTGCACACACACACACACACTCACTGACTCAGCCCTATCTCTGACTGTATACACACACACACACTGACTGACACAGCCTTATCTCTGACTGCATACACACACTGACACAGCCTTATCTCTGACTGCATACACACACACTGACACAGCCTTATCTCTGACTGCATACACACACACTGACACAGCCTTATCTCTGACTGCACACACACACACACACTCACTGACTCAGCTCTGTCTCTGACTGTATACACACACACACACACTGACTGACACAGCCTTATCTCTGACTGCATACACACACACGCACACTGACACAGCCTTATCTCTGACTGCATACACACACACGCACACTGACACAGCCTTATCTCTGACTGCATACACACACACACGCGCACACACGCGCTGACTGTATATACACACGCGCACTGACTGACACAGTATTGTTTTCACGTTGATTTGAGCAGGTTTGATGCATTGCTGGGATTGCGCTGCTTTATATAAACAATATCATATTTCTGCTGGTCATGCGGTCATACACCCAGGTTAACCCTTTGTGAGGCGTAGAGACGGTCACCCTGTGGTATGGGTGTACGTTACCCAACCCGCAGAGAAATGACTGGCATGGCTGCGGTATACGCTTACTGACACAGAGCGCCTCTTCCATCTGGAGTGGTGTGCGTGACGTCTGCTCGCCAGACAAACCTGCTGGATCAGGCGTTCCGTCTGCTTCTCCCCCCAGCGAGGCAATTCCAAGGTGTAAATTTATTCCTTATTTTTTACATTATTTTGCCATCATCTCCTTCTCCTGATTTCCTAAATAATGGATGGGACGCACGGGCAAAAGCACGAGGACGGAGAATCACTCTGCGGGACGTCATCATCATCTCTTACACGTTACAGATAAAAGCAAAACCCCCCCCAGAAAACCATAATATACAGCCGTGTGTAATATACAGGACATCCGAGACGCTCAAAGCCGTCACAGCCGCACACAACACCTTCAACATACAATTAATACTCAGTACCACGTGGGGATTTAGGAGGGGGGGCGCAGTGTTACCCCCTGGCTTTATTCTCTGCCTATTTGATTGTGTTTTTCCTCCTATCCTTGGTTTATTGTAAGGGAGAAGATGTAGGATCCATCACTTTGATAACATGGACGTGTCTGTAAACATGGCGTTACCGACCCTGAAGTACTTTTTGTTGTAGGTCAGGGGGTGGATTTTGGTTGGAGATTGCATCCGCAGCAATGCCCCACTAGAACAGAGGCAAAGCAGGAGTCTCCCTGTTCACTGGAGAGAAGGGAGACCTGATGAGTTGCAGAGCACTGCGCGCTGACGTCACAGTCTCTCAGACGGCCGGCGATAGTGGATGGTCTCAGAGGCTGCCGATGGATTGGATCAACAATGGATGGATCTGATCCATCGCTCTGCGCAGGTGCAATGGATCTTGTGTGCGCAAAGTGGGTCCCCGACGGGGGTGCATTTTCCGGACCGTACCCAATGCATTTTGTGCTGACCCGCAAAGCTGCAGGCATTTCCGGGTTCATAAGCCCCTGAGTCGACGGGGGCGACCTGCGCACACCAAAGTACAAAAGGTAAGTATTTTTACCCTACAAAATAGAGAATGTATAGTGCACCGCATGTGCTGAGGAGACAGCGTGATCCATAAACCTCTGATATATGTGTTTGTGTCTTCAATTAACCGTCACTCTCCCTATGCTGCACCATGAGACCAGATTGGTGGATGGGACTGTCGGGAGGGGCTTTGGGTCACTCGTGTTTTTTCTTTTTTAACCAGCACCTTTTACAACTTGTTAATATGCTGTGAGGCTAAAAATAAAGATAAAGCAAATACTCGCCTCCGAGTCATTATTACAATCCTGACTTTCCTTCATTACACTAGGAAAATCTTGGCATTAACCTGCGTTCCTTCTCCCTCCACCAGGAGCCTGCTGAAGCTGTTTGTGGAGATCCATTACTGGCAGCGGCTGCTCTTTGACATTCCTCATTATTTGTCGGAGGTCTACCAGAAGAAGGAAGAGCTGAGGAACCTGCGGGAGAACGTGCTGCTGGTTGTAAGGGCATACAACAGGTAAGCTGGTTTCCTGGCATTGTCTCCCGGCGTCAGGGGATGGGTCGTTCCATCTGGATGACTGGATCTTCCTGCCGAAGGAAGACAATCCGTAATCTATCTCGCACGTCTATTTCTCTGTCACTGTGTAGGATCATAGCGGCCCTGTCTCACGAGGAACGCGGCTTATTCAGGGAACGCATACGATACTTGGACAAGAAGATTCAACCCGGACTCACCAAATTGCTGTGGTCATCCAAGGGAGCCTCCAATGCCTTCATTAATGAATGTCTGCTGCATGCAAGCAAGGTAACAATACACAAGGAGGGCACCTGACTGCTGCCCAGGGCAATATGAGCTTTGCACGAGAATGACCCATGGGAAGAGGGGTTATGGGTGTTATCAGGGAGTAAGCTTGTCCACCAAGAAGAGATCATTATAGGTGTGAAGGATACATCCTGGGTGAATGGGCCATCGCCTGAGTAAGACATCACTGAAGGGGTTATTCAGAGACAGCCGAATTGGCCTGGAAAATGCACCGAACAGTGAATTTCCCCGTACGGTGCAATTCCAGGGCCATTCGACTATTCAAAAAGCTGGTAGTTCGCCAAATATTGGTGAATTGCCAGCGAAATACGGTGCCTGTTTGAAGGCAGTGAAATCCCCCATAGTGAAGCGATGGTTATTCTATTCAGAGACACCGAACAGCAGAGAAATGTCAGTGAAATGCCCTGATGTTCGGTGGTTTAATTCGGCAGCTTTATTCAGATGAATCCCATAGGCTTCAATGTTAAAAATATTCCCGTTTTTATTCAACTTCTAATAAACCGTTTATTATTATATTCTGCAGAAAAAAGTCTCTTAATATGTTTTTTTTATTATTTTTTTAGGCATTTTTCAGCAACATTTTTAATTTCCAATATATATATTTTTCTTTACGGTGTTTTTTTTAATGTTCTAGAACAGACCTTTTTATTATTATTCATAGACCCTTATATATTATTTCCAGGCATTTTCATGCATTTATTTTTTTTTAAAAAAAACACGTTTTAAAAGTTGCAGGTTTTTTTTTGTGTTTTTTTTCCAGCGACTGGTCAACCGTTTGTTCAGCAGGTCGTCTGTTTTTTTCAGATTGATTCGGCGAATCGATTTGGCGGTTTTGCTATCGTTTCGGCGGTTTTGCTGCGTTTTTTTTTTGGATGTGTTCGGCGGGTCGATTCGCTGCACTTCCAGGACCCTGCGGTGAATGCTGATTTCACTGCAGGGTCGGCAAATTTAACTTGCCGAAGTGCCGCGAACGGATACCACCGAAATGTCGGTGACATTTCTGTGCTCTCTGAATAACCCCTTCAGTGAGGGGACCTTTCCCTGGCTACATTTTGGTGGCAAGGGTCTTTCCCAAGAATGAGATAACAGATCAGTAGGTGGGTAGAGCTTTGTAGGAGTAAGGCTGGGGCCACACAGGCGCAGAAAGCACGTGTGTTGAAATGGACATACTTTTGCCCGACGTACATGTAGACCCCACCACGATGCTCGTAAATTTAGTCGTTCAGATGAAAAAACCTGAGATGTACGGAAGCTGAAGAAGCCGTTGCGTTCTGTAGTCTCGTTTTCCTACAAATGAGCTAGTCTGATGTCCTGTACTCCCACCTGTAGAAAGCATCGGGTCTGTAGACATGTCTACACGTTCGTCCAAGCATTTTGACACCGACCAAAAATCAGCGGCAGTTCTAACATGCGTGAAAAGGTGTGTGTCTACTTCTACTACGTCGTGTGTTGTTCCCTATATGATCCGTCAGAATTCTATGAAGGACGTCATAATGCGGGTCACAACGGACACATAGAGTACAACCGTGTGGCTCCAGCCTAAATGGTCAGTGTAGGTGGGGACAGCTTCATGGTACCGTATGTAAAGTCACCTCCTTCTGTCAGACCTCTGTGACGGCAAAAATGTCCACAGAACTTACAGAGAGACCGTCTTCAGATAATGGTTATGCTGTTGTTTGAATCTAGTTTCTCCATAGCTTATTCAAACAAAGGCACTACCTTTACATGTTCACGTTAAGGTCAATGTGTTGAAAGTGCTGTGAGCAGCCGAATCCGCATCATTTAGTAAAAAAAAGTGTGAATTGGGTCTGGGAACATCGCTACAACTATAGGTGGTACCGTATGGTGAAAAAACGCTGCTGATTTTCGCTTCAGACAATGGGAATACCGTTGTTTGAAGCTATTCTCCAATATCTTGCATACTCCACGTTAAGCGATCCACCTTTTAACCACTGTGACTTTTTGTAGTCTCTGTTGCAAAGGTCACCGCAATCTCCCCTGAGGGTGTTTTGGTGAGGAGTGTGCTTTCCGAGTGGGAGGTCCGTATGGGTTTGGAGGACGCCACCTCGGCAAGGAGTTAGTGGTCATTGGAAGAGCTGCATCCAAGCAAGAGATCGGCCTGGGTGAGAAGGACTTGGCACACTAAACTAATCACAATCCACTCTCTCTCCAGGTCCAGCAAATTGTGGATAATTACAAGAGCGCCAACCTGAACATGTCCCGTTGCGCCCAGCTCATCAGCGAAACACTGCTCCTCCGCATCGATGGGAAACAAGTCCTCAGAGACTTCGAGTTCCAGGAAGTGCAGGAGGAGAACCGGCGGGTCGCACAAGCTCGGCTGCAGAACCTCCACGAGGAGATCTGCAAAGTGATGATGTCCACTTATGAGGTCTTCAAAGCAGACGGCCCTGAGGTGAGCTAACCATCCTGTTTGTGTCCAGGCACTGTACCCACCACATCCGTCATCCCATCCCTCCAACCCCTGCACTGCATGTCCTAGTCTGGAGGGTGTTGTCTCTCAGCTGTCTTTAGTGAAATGGCAGCCACCACGTAGGACACCTTGTCGTTGAGAGTCATATGTGACTGGGGTGCTGCTGTGGCTCTGTACAACATTATGTGATGGCAGGGATTTTAACCTCCGCTAGCTGGAGGATGAATCGCATTAACATGGATCATCAATAATGTTTCTCCTTAGATGTGGCCATATGTCAGGAGAGTGACGGTGGAGATGGGTAAGAGAGCAGGATGGGAACCAGCTTATTATTTTACTGCCTATTTCTAATGGCTGGAGGCCACACGAAGCGGAGTATGAGTGATGCGGGCTCCCCTGATCTCACCCAATATCCCCCTCTCCATACTTGGGATACCAAGAGTCCCTTTAAAGCAGTTGTGCAAATTTTTCCCTTTTTTCATGCGACTCTCCACCAGTTTATATGTTCTGTGGTTTCCCCTCGGCTCTCTGTGTCTCTGTGTCCGGCCGTGGACTTTCAGCTGATGTGTTATGAACGGGTGACTCTCATCTGCAGGTCCAGCAACACTGGATGAATTACACAGACAAGATGGATCGCCTGGTGGAAGAAGCCTTCAGGTTGAACGTTAAATGGTCCTTTCAGGAGCTCTCGAAGGCCATCAATGGAGACAGCAAGACCACCCCGAGTCCTATGATACGAGTAATGGTGGTACTTCAGAATGATTTTCCTGGATCAACTGCAGAGGTAAAAAAAAAAATCCTAGAGACGTGGAGTGAGTGGGAGCAGGGTGGCCGGTGAGGCAGGAGTACAGCTAGACCTCTCTGGTGTCCACCATACTTGTTCATTTCCGGGCCCTGACTCTCTCTCCCGGTTCTCTTTGCTCTACAGGCAGAGTTCTCCCCCACTCTCCTGCAGCTCGCTAACCTTATGAGCACCGTCTGCAGCGACATATTCAGCACTATGTGCAGTTTCCGGAGATTGCCGGACATACTGACCAAGAGGAAATCTCAGAGGGATCCCATACACAGCATTGTGGGTAAGTGGACCGAGTATGGAGTGAGAGGATGGATTAGCCGACTGGTAGGACTGAGCGAGGACTCAATCATACGCTGGAGTGTGAGGAGCTGTGGGATAAATAAATCAAGTGTAGTCCATCGAGATGACCCTTTTCCTCCTTTTTAGAGCGCGACGAGGAGATCAAGAAAATCCAGGCTCAGATCAGCGGGGGGATGTCCACCAACGCCGCCCTGCTCCAGGCACATCTGAAGAAAATCTCTGACTCCTTCGAGCTGATCTGGAAACCGAATAAGGACAAGCTACTCCAAAGCTACCTGCTCAAGAACCCCGGAGTGTCCTCGTTTGATGCTGACATTGCTCGGTGAGGCCGCGCTAACCCTTCATTGTTTCTCAGTGTGACTCTAACACCCCGTCCCGGTGGGTAATTGTGTCTCGCTGGTATCCTCCTCTCTGGACGCCGTTGTGTGCATTGTAAGCCCCGACAACTGCAGGATTTTTACTATAGTCACTCGTCCCTCTCCTCCACCTTCACTCAGTGCTTCCCCGTCCCTCCTTGTCCGTCTCAGGACCCTCTCCATCATCTCCTCTGGGTAGTATGTCAGTAATCCTCTCAGCCACTGGTTCCTTCAATTCATTTTCACTGGGCAGTTTTCTGTCACCTTGAAACCCCCTCAAACACCTCCTTAATCTCCTCTAAGTATTATTCCCCATCATTCCCTCTCCATCTACTCAAGGTAGTGTTCTCATCACTCCCTGTCAGGCTCTAGACCCTGTCCTCCTTCTCCTCCAGCTAGTATTCCACGTTATTGCCTGCCAGTCCCTGGACCTTCTCCATTCCCCATAATTCCCTGTCAGTTCCTGGACGCTATCCTTCTTCTTCTCCTCCAAGAAATGCCTCCATCAATCTGTCAGTCCCTGGACCCTCTCCTTCTCCTCCAGGCAGTATTCCCAAGCATTCTCTTAGACCTTGAACCATCTCCTCCAGGAAAAATTCCCATCATTCCCTGTCAGTCCCGGGACCCTCTCCTTCTCCTCCAGGCAGTATTCTCCCTCATTCCCTGTCAGTCCCGGGACCCTCTCCTTCTCCTCCAGGAAAAATTCCCTGTCAGTCCCGGGAGCCTCTCCTTCTCCTCCAGGCAGTATTCTCCCTCATTCCCTGTCAGTCCCGGGACCCTCTCCTTCTCCTCCAGGCAGTATTCTCCCTCACTCCCTGTCAGTCCCGGGACCCTCTCCTTCTCCTCCATTCAGTATTCTCCCTCATTCCCTGTCAGTCCCGGGACCCTCTCCTTCTCCTCCATTCAGTATTCTCCCTCATTCCCTGTCAGTCCCGGGACCCTCTCCTTCTCCTCCAGGAAAAATTCCCTGTCAGTCCCGGGACCCTCTCCTTCTCCTCCATTCAGTATTCTCCCTCATTCCCTGTCAGTCCCGGGACCCTCTCCTTCTCCTCCATTCAGTATTCTCCCTCATTCCCTGTCAGTCCCGGGACCCTCTCCTTCTCCTCCAGGCAGTATTCTCCCTCATTCCCTGTCAGTCCCGGGAGCCTCTCCTTCTCCTCCAGGCAGTATTCTCCCTCATTCCCTGTCAGTCCCGGGACCCTCTCCTTCTCCTCCAGGCAGTATTCTCCCTCACTCCCTGTCAGTCCCGGGACCCTCTCCTTCTCCTCCAGGCAGTATTCTCCCTCATTCCCTGTCAGTCCCGGGACCCTCTCCTTCTCCTCCAGGCAGTATTCTCCCTCATTCCCTGTCAGTCCCGGGAGCCTCTCCTTCTCCTCCAGGCAGTATTCTCCCTCATTCCCTGTCAGTCCCGGGAGCCTCTCCTTCTCCTCCATTCAGTATTCTCCCTCATTCCCTGTCAGTCCCGGGACCCTCTCCTTCTCCTCCATTCAGTATTCTCCCTCATTCCCTGTCAGTCCCGGGACCCTCTCCTTCTCCTCCAGGCAGTATTCTCCCTCATTCCCTGTCAGTCCCGGGACCCTCTCCTTCTCCTCCAGGCAGTATTCTCCCTCATTCCCTGTCAGTCCCGGGACCCTCTCCTTCTCCTCCAGGCAGTATTCTCCCTCACTCCCTGTCAGTCCCGGGACCCTCTCCTTCTCCTCCAGGCAGTATTCTCCCTCACTCTTTGTCAGTCCCGGGAGCCTCTCCTCTCCTCCAGGCAGTATTCTCCCTCATTCCCTGTCGTCAGTCCGGGACCCTCTCCTTCTCCTCCAGGCAGTATTTTCCCTCATTCCCTGTCAGTCCCGGGACCCTCTCCTTCTCCTCCAGGCAGTATTCTCCCTCACTCCCTGTCAGTCCCGGGACCCTCTCCTTCTCCTCCATTCAGTATTCTCCCTCATTCCCTGTCGTCAGTCCCGGGAGCCTCTCCTTCTCCTCCAGGCAGTATTCTCCCTCACTCTTTGTCAGTCCCGGGAGCCTCTCCTTCTCCTCCATTCAGTATTCTCCCTCATTCCCTGTCGTCAGTCCCGGGAGCCTCTCCTTCTCCTCCAGGCAGTATTCTCCCTCACTCCCTGTCAGTCCCGGGACCCTCTCCTTCTCCTCCAGGCAGTATTCTCCCTCATTCCCTGTCAGTCCCGGGACCCTCTCCTTCTCCTCCAGGCAGTATTCTCCCTCACTCCCTGTCAGTCCCGGGACCCTCTCCTTCTCCTCCAGGCAGTATTCTCCCTCATTCCCTGTCAGTCCCGGGACCCTCTCCTTCTCCTCCAGGAAAAATTCCCATCATTCCCTGTCAGTCCCGGGACCCTCTCCTTCTCCTCCAGGCAGTATTCTCCCTCATTCCCTGTCAGTCCCGGGAGCCTCTCCTTCTCCTCCAGGCAGTATTCTCCCTCATTCCCTGTCAGTCCCGGGAGCCTCTCCTTCTCCTCCATTCAGTATTCTCCCTCATTCCCTGTCAGTCCCGGGACCCTCTCCTTCTCCTCCAGGCAGTATTCTCCCTCACTCCCTGTCAGTCCCGGGAGCCTCTCCTCCTCCAGACAGTATTCTCCCTCATTCCCTGTCAGTCCCGGGACCCTCTCCTTCTCCTCCAGACAGTATTCTCCCTCACTCCCTGTCAGTCCCGGGACCCTCTCCTTCTCCTCCAGGCAGTATTCTCCCTCATTCCCTGTCGTCAGTCCCGGGAGCCTCTCCTTCTCCTCCAGGCAGTATTCTCCCTCTTTGTCAGTCCCGGGAGCCTCTCCTTCTCCTCCAGGCAGTATTCTCCCTCATTCCCTCGTCCCTCTCCTCCTTCTCCTCTAGGTAGTATTATTCCCCATAATTCCCGGTCAGTCCCTGAATCTTCTCCTCCAGGTAGTATTTTTCCATCACTCTCCCCCACCTCCAGTGCCATGGTATTTCTCCACTCCTCACGAGGTATTATTATCCTCGCACACACTCCTTTGCAGTCAGACGTCTGCCCCGTGTCCCGGTTTTCCTGTGAGCTGTCGTGTTTGCAGGTACACCGAGCTGGCCAACAACGTGCAGAAACTGGAGGCGGTGCAGAACATTCAGTTTGTGCTGGTGGATTGCAGCCACTTCAAATACTCCTCCGTCCAGCACTGCCACGAGTGGCAAAGCAAGATCACGGGTCTCCTACAACACATGGCCACCGAGAAGCTGCTGGAGCTGCACGCTTACCTGAAAGACAACGCTGACCGGTGAGAGCGCTCTGCCATTATGTCCTGAGAGACATGCAAGAGAATATGCGGAGATAGTAAAGGGTAGAGCGTGCCGGCAAATGAGGAGGTGCTCCGTCCTATCAAGGGGCTTTAATGGTCAACCATGACCCCTCAGATGTGCTCTGAGTGACAGGAGACCTGTACAAGACATAGCTGAGGTGCTGCGAGTAGCTGCAGATGGCTTGGATTGCTGGAGCCACTCCATGCAGGGCACACGGGGTGCATCCTATGAAACCCAACCCTCAGCTCATCTATGAATGGAGGTTTAATCCTCTAGCACCTCACATGAGGAGCAGGGCACACTGGCATCAGGACCTAAGGAGCAACTGGTACCCAGACCCACAGTATGGCTCTCCTGTCCCGCAGGAAAGTGTCTGTGTCTGCTGTAAGTCCTGTAGAAGACGGCTGCTCATCCTTGGACCTCCAGGTGGTTTGTAAGTACTTTCCTCAAAAGGCTCTGTTGGCTCAGCATCATGGGAGATGTAGTTTCTAAATATCTGGAGGGCCGAGGCTGAGCACCTCAACTATAGGAGGATGTGACCATAAGAGTAATGACCCACGACCCTGGAGACGGCTGCAGACTGTGTCTCGTGGGACGACCGACTGTTACACGGAGCCTGTGAGGCAGGGCTGTCAATCTCCGGCCCCCCAGATGTTGGTACCTGCAAATCCCAGGATTCTTTTAATACAATAGATGGCTAGAGAATCCTGGGAGTTGTAGTTGAGAAACATCTGGGGGGCCGGAGTTTGACAGCCATGACGCAAGGGGGGGGGGGTTATTCACTAAATGCCGATGTTCACTGCAGTGAGCTTCGGCGATACAGAGAAGGAAAATCCATAACCAGGCAACGACGACCAATGGTGCCCTCTGCTAAACTTCTGTAAACGGAGTATCCTGCGGCTGGTCTCCATGTGGCGCGGTTCTGTCAGTGTTGGTAACACCGGGGAATATACTGCCGGGATTCTAAAGATCGACACTACGGCAAATACAACTTCAACTGGGGGAAACTACCGGGTAATGTGCGCTACATAACTACAGCGGACACCGAGGTGGAGAGAAGGGTGAAACTACGGAGAACTACAGTGACAGCTTCCCCAAATAGTGAAATCACACCATTTATGGCCATACTTGATCCACCGTAGTTAAATGGGGGCCACACGAGCGCACTAAATGCGTTGATTGTAACGTGCGTCTTGACGTCCCTCATAGAATTCTGATGGATCATATAGGGAACAACACACTACGTACGCGTGCAAGTTAGAACAGACGCAGATTTTTGGTTGGTGTCAAGACACTATGACGCGCGTGGAGACCAGTCTTCGGAGAGACGAGCGCCGTGTGTAGGAAACAGAGACGGCGAGATGCAACGGCTTCCACATTTCTCCAGTCCGTGCACAAGTGTGGCCGTTACAGCGGTCGTAGTTACTGGGTGCGTGTCCGTGTGACCCCAGCCTCAAACCATGGGTAGAAAGGGGTTTAGTGAATAACACCTATACACTGCCACACGGGGTGTCCTGGAGGAGCGCGTCAGGGGGTTTATTGCTGCAGGATTGCACAGCGCATGGAGCACACACACACACCTGTTTTGGGTCGCACGTATCGCTCTGGTGCCGTTCTGATTTTCCCCGGTGTTTCCTTCACTTTCTTCATTCAGCCGTTGTGTCCCTCCCTTCATCTCTTCATCCCTTCATCTCTTGTTTTCAGGGTGCAGCAGCCCCCCCAGACCCTGGAGGAGCTGGCACACAGCCTGGAGCTTCACGCCACCCTGCAAGCCGACCTGTCCAAGACCCAGAGTCAAATCGCGCCCATCCACGAGCAGTTCGCCATCCTGCAGAAGTATGAGGTCCCGGTGGACGACGCTGTGAGTTCCTACAGCCCCAAAACATGGTCTACACAGCCCTCACACAGCACTGGCATGACAGGCACTATACACGGACTGACCGTTTAACCCATTAAACCCCTCACTGCCATTAATTAACCCATTGGATGGTTGTGGTTGTCCTCTTAGATCTTGCAGATGCTGAATTCGATTAATGGGGCCTGGATGTCCTTCCAGCAGAGCCTGATAGACAGTGACTCCATGCTTAAGAAGCACAAAGAGAAGTTCAAGAGCATCCTGATCCACACAGCCGAGGAGTTCAAGAAGAAAACGCACTCTCTACTCGGGGACTTCACTTCCAGTGGTGAGCGTCTATGTATACCCAGGGATGGAGCAGCTGAGGACTAGCAGGGCTCAGTCTGTACGCACACACCACTAGAGCTGTGGTGCAGCCGTCACTGTGTTACTGATCACCTGGAGTAGTCTGGGTGTTGTAATGAGAGGTGGATACTTACCTGCTCGTTCAAGGAGTCGCTAGCATGGAGAGAGGTTGTTGCGCTGCCATGTCTTACCTCCTGCTGTGCCGACAGGTCCATTCTCCAGCTCGGTGGGCTTCGATCCTGCATTGGAGCAGATCAGTACGACCCGGCAAATGATGAACGTTCTGAAGGAGGAAGAAAAGAGCCTTCGCTCGGGTCTCGGCATGTTCAAGATTGAGCAGCCATTCTCCAAAGAAATCCAGGCCCTGGAGAAGGTCTGTTTTGAAGCTGATAGAGGTGTTAGTGGCTGCAGTGCTGCTGCCAGGGTGTGACGGCTATAACTCTACCAGGCAGAGGCCCTGGAGGACCACAGGAAGATGGGGATCCATCTGCTCACTAAGAGAAGCTGATGTCCATTATCATCTTGGCGTTTCCGGTGGGGAGAGTAGACTGGCCTCTCTTACCTCGATTCCAGGATAGATCCCCATTACCCGGCTGCTGGGCACATTGGGTGTGGGGGGGGGGGGGTTATGATTAAAGACCTGACCTTATTGATTGGGAATTATAGACCTGTGAGTTTAACATCTGTGGCTGGGGAAGTATTTGAGGGGTTACTAAGGGATAATATTCAGGATGCAGGGATTCAGGCTGGACCAGCAGGACATGAAGAGCAGATCCAGACGCATATTTAACCCTCGGAGTCTTTTTTTAATAGTGTCCGAGCCAATTAAAAGCCTCCCCCTTCTCGCAGGACCTGGACTCCATCCAGCTGGTGTGGGAAGCTGCCAAGGAGTGGGACCAGGACTGGAGCGACTGGAAGTCTGGCCGTTTCCTCACCCTGAAGACGGAGTTAATGGAGAACACGGCCCAGGGCCTTTACAAACGCCTGGCCAAACTGAGCCGGGAACTGAAGGTGAGTAAGACTGAATGAGAGCGCACTCACTGTAAATTCAGAGTGCCCCTTATCCGAAATATCCCCAAAGCCTTGAGGAACTAAGTCTATGGTTAGGTTGTGCAGCCACCATGTCCTCCTCCCTCTGGTAACACATTGTCCCCATCAGCTCAGGGCCAGGTCAGGGCTCTGACCTTGTCGGACGCCTGGTGACTTTTCAGGCCCTCTTACAATGGGCAGTAATAAGGTAGATGACCCAAGGTGTATTTGACCCCAGGCGTGAGTTGGCGACTCTGTGGTGGGAGAGTGGTGGTCACGTTGCGTTGGAGATGGATGGGTCATCGCGTTGGGGTTACGCTGGGCGCTGTTGAGTATTGGAAAGTGTGGTCGCTATTCACAAACTGAACTTTTCTCTCGCAGGATAAGAAATGGGAGGTGCTGGAGACCACCAGGGTGCGCATCGAACACTTTAAGAGGACCATGCCCCTCATCACAGATTTGAGGAACGAGGCGATGCGGGAGAGGTGAGCTCCTTGCCTGCCCATGCAGCCTGTAACATTCATATCAGGATACTGATGTATATCGGCTATACCGCTGATTCAGGTAGGACAGGTGTCGGCAGCGTTGGACCTCGGGATGTTGTGGCACTACATCCCCCATGATGCTCAGATACTCGTTAGATTATCAGAGCTTGATGGGAAATGTAGTTCCATAACATCTGGAAGGCCAAGGCTGCTGACCCTGTTGTAAGAGATGAAGCGATCCAGCAGACTGCGAGTGGGTCTCCCAGCCTCCCAAGCAGGTTTAATCAGGCGAATCCCATAGGCTTCAATGTAAAAATATTCCCTGTTTTTATTCAATATCTAATAAACCGTTTATTATTTTAATCTGCAGCAAAAAGTCTCTTTATTTATAGATTTTTTTAGGATCTTGTTTTTGATATTTTTCAGGAGTTTTTCAGATAAATTAATCCCCCCCCCCTCCCTACAGACCTTTTTATTATTATTCATAGTACCTTTTATATTGCCCTGTTCGTCTGCTTTTTCCGGCGGGTGGTCGGCACTTTGGTGGGTCGTTGGCTTTTTTCGGCTGCGTTCCGCTGTTTTGCAGCTGATCGTCAGGTACGTTTAGCGTTTTTTTGGCGGCTTATCTGATCACTCTGATGTTTTTTCAGTCGTTTTGTGGATCGATTCTTTTTCAGCGTTTTTTCCGTTGGATTCGGCAGTTTTTCAGCGTTTTGTCCGTTGGATTCGGCGGTTTTTCAGATGTGTTGCGGTGTAATTTCGGTGCTCTTTTAATAACCCTGATAGTTTACCGTTATGATCTCTCTCCTGCCGTTAGCGAGTCATTCGTATCAAAAGGAAGAGCCGGCGGACTTTTCTCTCTCACCTAAGTGCGGTGCAGAGCAGATGCGTCCCTGCATTTCCGTGCACAGCAGGATCGGGAGTCTGGGCACTCTGAATTGTCCCATAACCGCTATAGAACTTCACCTGCCATGATTCTTTGCCGTCCCGGTCGTGCCCTGTGTAAATGGATGGCGTGACTCCAGCTCGCCTTGTCGGACACCTCATGCAGTTTCTTCTCGTTTCTAGGCACTGGAACCAGGTAAAGAAAGAGATCAATGGGACATTTGACCACACGGCAGAGGACTTCACTTTGGAGAAGATCGTGCAGCTTGGGTTGGATCAACACGTGGAGAAGATCAGTGAGATATCGACTGCCGCCAGCAAGGAGCTCTTAATCGAACAGGTAGAATGGGGGGCTTTATGTGGGGATAATGTCAGGCGGGAACGCTCGGAAACTCAGGTCCACCACTATTTTTGCAGGGAAGCTGATTGAATGCTTTCTCAGCCTTCTGCTTTAGAAGTCTGTCATGGCACCCCCCCCCCCCCGGACAGCCAATGGAGAGGAAAGGGGGGCAACTAGCACACCACTACCATTTAAAGTGATGTGATGTGAGTGAATGGGTCAGTCACCGACTCACCTCATTGTATTGTGTGGGATGTATTCAAAGGACATCACCAGGGGGTAGAGTAGAAGCCTTTTTTTTTTTTTATAATTCTTTATTTTAGAATTTTAGCATAGACATCATGAAATCAACATTGTAAGTTAGCCACGCAGGGCCATATGTCATCTGAAGAATTATCCCGCCAGCAATAATAAACACACAGGGACATAAAGCAATGGGTCGAAGACGTAAAAACACTCAGATGGCATCGTGCATAAACTTTCCATTGGGGTGTCCCCAGCCGGAGACATCCACTACGCAGCCCAAAAAAAAAGATAAATAAAAATAACGCAAATGTCCACAGAGACTGCGCAGTAATAAAATAAAATATAAGGGAGGGAAAAAAAAAAAAAAAAAGGGGGGGGAGGGGGGTCAGAAGGCATCTGCAAAACAGAAAAAGACAAGGGGGGTTGCATAACTACAAAGCGTACAGTAAGAGTAAAATCAAAACCGCTTTAAATCTTCTGAAAGTGTCAAAGAAGCATAAACGTCCTCCGCAAAGAAGATCTCAAGACGTAGTCGTAGCAGAGAGCGGGGGGGGGGGGGGGGGGGGGCGAGAAGCAAAAATCACGGCATTAAAAAACAAAAAAAAAAGTGGAGAGGTAATTACAACGGATAGTCATCAGGCAGGAAAAAACAATAGACTGCTCTCATCCAGTGTCCCGAAACAGCGGTCGCCGCGGGGCAGGCAAGGAAAGGCATCCCCGTAGTAGTGCGATCACAGCGGAGACAGCTCCATGAGGCCTAGGCACACTTCTCTTTCCTCCTATGGGGCATACTCCGGCAGCAGGCATCACCTCCACCTCGGTCTGCGACGTATCTGGCAACACCTCCACTCCATCATGCGGCGGTGGGCTCGCGTGCGGCGTCGCCGGTGTCCCATGCCCCTCTTCCCTGACTTCTGGGACCAGCTCACCTCCAGTTGCGTCCTCTGTTACCGCAGCAGGGAGGACCACCATCCGTCCAGGAGGCACCTCCGTCAGCTCCGGACGTTCAGTTAAGTCCTCCGTCTCCTCCCGACCTCCATGCAGCTCCGCCATCTGTGGTCGCCAGGAGCCTGTAGCAATCTGGTTCCCCTCGGTGTCAGGCACCATTACCAGGCACTCATCCAAGTCCGCAGACATGGCCTCCAGGGCTCCAACACGAGGAGGGAGCATTGGCTGTCTCCATGTCGTGCCAGCTCGTTCCTCCAGCAGCCCAGACGCTGCGGCCGCCGCCGCGTTCAGAAGATGGGGGCCCTCCATCCTCCGAGCCGCTACAGCTGACCACCCATCCAGGTAAAACCGCCGGGGGAAGTTTGGAAAGCCCGAAACGGTCCGAGACTGATCCCGGTGATAGGCCTCAAGATGGCCGACGCCTGAACGCCTCCGCTGTGGGACAAGGCCGCAATCTCCGCCATGCTCTGGAGGGGGGACCGAACCGGCTCCAAAGCACTCCTCCCGGTGGCCGACCATACAGAGACTCCCTGTGGGGCAAATTAAACGAGGAATTCGGTCCAAAACCGCTGTCGCCAGCGATTCCAGACGGAGCTCAGCAGAAGCACGTCTGGTCCCCTGCATGGTCAGCCACGCCCCCGCCAGTAGAAGCCTTTTAAGCTCCCTGTTTTATCTCATTCAGCTGCCAGCTCTTATCTCAGGTAGCCTGGAGAACAATAGCCTCCTGCAGCCTTATCTAAACATCCCATCCTCCACCTCATCAACTGTTAAATAATGTATAGGATAAACCACAGCCACAAAGTAAAACTCAATGTAAGATTTTGGTAAATGTTGCATCATGGGAAAAAATCCACAAAATAGAAACAGGAGCTAAAAACCTAATTTTATTTTTCCCTTTTCCATGCAATTACTTCAAATAATGTATAGTGTGTTTTATAATGTATAATGTGGTTTATAGTGTCTTTTATAAGGTGGCTTATAACGTGTTTTATAACGTGGTTTATAATGTGTTTTATAAGTTTGTTCATAATGTGTTTTGTGAGGTGGTTTATAAGGTGGTGCATAAGGTGTTTTATTAGGTGTTTATAGTGTGTTTTATAAGTTGGTTTATGTGCTTTATAAGGTGGTTAATGTGTTTTATAATGTGCTTTTATGTGGTGTTTTATAAGTTGGTTTATAATGTGTTTTATAAGTTGGTTTATAATGTGTTTTATAAGTTGTTTATAATGTGCTTTTATGTGGTGTTTTATAAGGTGGTCAGTTTGTAATGCACAAGTAATTGAGGTACAGTTTAGTAAGTGGTCCTGTCCCTTTAAATATGCAACAATTGGACGGGCATCTGATCTCGGTTTAGTATAATCACGTCGCCACCTTGTGGTGCATAAAATAACTTTCCTAATATTAGGATTCTGGGAAACAATTCTGTAATTGACAAAAGGTTTTCCAGTCACAATTAGTTAATTCTAACCCTTACCTACAGATTCTGCTCCTTTATCACCGTTTACTATGGAATATACACGTTTTTAGACGTGTCACAAAAAGACTCGTGTTTATATATGGCGATCCAGTTTGGCTGCGGCTGGTTTTTATTATTTTATTTTTCCAATGCTTCAAATTCAGCCACGGACGTATTCCACGCTCCAGGCCCAAACCAAGCGTCAATTTGGATTTGGCCGTATTGGAAAAAAATAAATAAATAAAGGAAGTCTCCGATTCCCCTTATAGGGGTTTAAATCAATAAACATGTAGTAAAAATGTGTCTAAATGATAAAAAGGTCTGTTAAAAAAATAATAAAAAGATTTGTTAAAATAATAGTAAAAAAGTCTTTTAAAAAATAGAAAAATGTGTTTTTTGCAAAAAATAATGGTCTTTAAAAAGAAATTACATTTTTTACATCGAAACCTATTAGATTCACCTGTTTAAACCTGTTAAATAGAAACATTGAAAATCAGGTAGTTTTCTGAAATTTCGGTGCAATTCGGCTTTCTGTGAATAGACGAATCTATAGTTTCCATTGGGACAATTTTGGTGCCGCTGAATTGCCGCGAATTGTGACATATTTCACTGTCAGTTTGCCTGTATTTGGTGCATTAACAGCTTTACGAATGGACAAACTTCCTAAAATAGGGGCGTTAATTTGCACTATTATTATACTTTATTTATAAACGCAGCATATTCCGCAGCGCTGTACAATGGGCACAATATACACAGGGTTACAATACACGGAGACTGAACAACATTTGACAAACCAGTACAGGAGGAAATGAGGCCCCTATTCCCATGGGAACTCACAATCTAGAAGGGTTGTGGGTGGAAACAGGAGGAGAGGACTGCAAGGTGAGAGTGATGGACTGCAAGGTGAGAATGACGGTGAGAGTGAGGGGCTGCAAGGTGAGAGTGAGGGGCTGCAAGGTGAGAGTGAGGAGCTGCAAGGTGAGAGTGACGGGCCGCAAGGTGAGAGTGACGGACTGGTTGGGGCAGTGAGGGGTTATTCAGAGAGCACCTAAATATCGCTGACATTTCGGTGCTCTCGTTCCCTGCACTTCGGGGAATCAAAGAAAACCCTCCGAAGAACCACCGGGAAAGGCCAACAAGCTAATGAATGGGGTAAAACAAAAAAAAACTGTTCGCTTGAATGTTTGAAAATTGAAACACTGTTTGCAATTAAACTACTGAACGAAAATGTCTGGAATTTACATATAAGACCCAATGAATGATAATAAAAAGGTCTGTTACAGAAAAAAGAACAAATGTAAAATCACTAAAAAAATCTGACTGTTATTTTATTCTGCAGTAAAAAGTCTGTTTATTAGATATTGGATTAAAACGAGAATATTTTTAACATTTGAAGCATATGGGATTCGCCTTAATAAACCTGGCAAATGAAACCACTGAATAGCCGGGCATTTCACTGACTTTTTTCTGCTGTTTGGTGTCTGTGACTAGATTAACCATTGCTTCTCTATGGGGATTTCACTGCCGCCGAACAGGCACCGCATGTGCAGGCAACTCGCCAAAATTTGACGAACTGCCTGCTCTCCGAATAGCAGAATGGCCCCGAAATGTCACCGTATGGGGAAATTCAGTGTCTGGTTACATTTTGGGGCCAGATCGTCTCTCTCTGAATAACCCCTTAAGGATCTGCTAAAGCCGCGGCGCAGACAAAGTGTACGGCTAGAGTGTAATAGCGGCTTCAGACATTGATTTCACGGCTAGGTCAAAATAGGGCACATAATCGGCTCATTCGTTTCCTCCAGTCAAATGGTAACTTCTGTTACGACTCAACTGTTACGGGCAGTTACTGTATCGTTGCACATTGTAATGGTGCTGAAGGAGTTAATAAATGCTGTATTATGAATGCTGCGTCCCTGAGATTACTCCTGATAATGATTCCACCTCTCACAGGGCTTGGATGTGATCACAGACGCCTGGGAGCGGGTCGAGCTGGACATCGGGCCATATAAAGACAAAGGACACCACCGTCTCAAGTGAGTCTTTGAGACTTTCCGGAGGACGCGCGTGCAGGAGCAGGGGTGGGGGTCACACCGTACCAATCTTTTAACATTGCTTCTCCCTCTGTCTTGTGAAAAGTGACACCATCCCGATTTTTCCAATAGGGAAAACCCACGAGTAAATCCTGAACACATTGTCCAATTACGCCTTGTGATATCAAGTCTATAAATCAATTCTGTCCGGCAGAAGGATTAACGATTCAACCCCTATTCATCACCTCGATCGAGTTACCTCCATCTTTAAAAGCCCCAGGAGGTACCGGAGATTGCGTTATATCGATCTGGATGTGTTCTGCAGGAAAGCAGTACACAGTACATCCGTCATGAGAGCCAAAATTCACCATTTGGTGCAATTTCTGACCCAGTACCGGCTGTGTGGAGTAGAGGTAACATCACTGCTCTATACCTGTGGAGTCCAGGGAGACACAGGTTTGATCCTGGCAAGAGCACCTCTCCAGTAAGTGTCCTTGGGCAAGACACCTAACGGTACATACTCACCACCCAGGACATACTTGAAAACGAGAGAAATCTCAATGTATCCTTCCTGATAAAATACTTTCTCAAATGTCGGCGAGATGCCCGTTACACGACTGAGAAACGCTTGTAACAAAGTTCCACTGGGCCACTGGTAGCCCGTACTGGCTACACACTCTACAGTAAACATTAAACTCACGGTTGAAGCTTGTACGATGGGATCTCGCAGCCAGTATACGGCCAAGCCACGGTTGACGTCTTTCGTTCTTTTCCCTTCAGAGGAACGGATGAAGTTTTCCAATCTCTTGAAGACCACCAGATCAGTCTTTCCACCATGAAGGCATCACCCTTCGTGAAGGCTTTTGAGCAGGAGGTGGACAGATGGGAAAGGTGTCTGTCTCACATCCTGGAGGTGACGGAAATGATCCTCACAGTGCAGAGGCAGTGGCTGTACCTTGAGGTGAGGCCACCATAACAACTGTAAAACCAGATCGATGGTCCTTGTCCAGCGAAATCAATCGTCATGTGATGGAGCTCTGTAAGTAAGTCTCACTCTTTCTTTGTGACAGAATATCTTCCTGGGGGAGGACATCAGGAAGCAGCTGCCCCAGGAGTCTGCGGAGTTTGATGAGATAAATGTCAGCTGGAAAACCATCATGACTAGACTGGCCAATGACAGAAATGCCCTACGTGGGACACACCACCCAGGTATTCAGAGATTAGACCCTTCACGGCTGAAACCGACTGGAGGAACCCGCTGTCTCTTGATATGATCATTTTTACTGTGCGTGTCTCAGGCCTCCTGGAGAAGCTGGGAGAGATGAATGAGGTCCTGGAAGGAATTCAGAAGTCCTTGGACACGTATCTGGAAACCAAACGTCACATCTTCCCCCGGTTCTACTTCTTGTCCAACGATGACCTGCTAGAGATTTTGGGTCAGTCCCGAAGGCCCGAGGCTGTCCAGCCGCACCTCAAGAAGTGCTTTGACAACATCAAGTCACTCAAGATCCAAAAGGTAATCTCCTCTTCATACAGGCACTGAGACATCGACAACACCGCCTCACTTTCTAAGGGTTTACCATAGAAATGACACCTGAAAAAGTCACACGCAAAAAAGACACGTATCTGAAAAAAACACGCGTTTCAAAAAGACCCCTCCCTCCATTGAGCACGTTTCCAATTCAATGTCAGAGTTAGAGATTAGGATTAGGGTTAGAGATTAGGGTTGGTTTACCATTTGAGCTATTAGGGTTAGAGATTAGGATTAGATTTAGAGATTAGGGTTAGAGTTAGATTTAGAGATTAGGGCTGGGTTGCCATTTGAGCTATTAGGGTTAGAGATTAGAGTTAGATTTAGAGATTAGGGTTAGAGATTAGATTTAGAGATATGGGTTGGATTACCATTTGATCTTTTTTAGGATTAAAGGTTCGGGATTGGGGTTAGAGATTAGATTTAGAGATTAGGGTTGGGTTACCATTTGAGCTATTAGGGTTAGAGATTAGAGTTAGATTTAGAGACTAGGGTTAAAGATTAGGGTTAGTTTTAGAGTGTAGGATTAGAGATTAGATTTAGAGATATGGGTTGGATTACCATTTGAGTTTCTTTTAGAGTTAAGGGTTCGGGATTAGGGTTAGAGATTAGATTTAGAGATCAGGGTTAGGGATAGAGATTAGGGTTGGATTACCATTTCAGCCTCCTTTAGGGTTAGAGTTAGATTTACATTCTGCTCCCCTCTAGCTCCGTTTTTAGGCAGCAGTTAATCCTAGTCTAGTTTCTAGCCCTAAACCCAGAGCGCGAGTTTACCCACAAGCCAAACTGCATGCGATTCGGAAACTTGTCCAGGCTGAGGTGCGTCTTTTTTAAATGTGTGTTTGTAAATGCATGCTTTGTTGCCGCAGCTTTTTCCGCAGGTCTTCTCCATAGGATGCCCCTTTTGGGTGGATTTTGGGATACAGCAGTGATGATGCTCCGGCAGGTTCCCAACACATTCCATAAATAGAGAAGAAACCTCAGGCCCGTGTTTCATGAAACGAGGTTTTCAACCTTAATCCCATCTCGTATTACCTGTCATTGTAGACCAGTGTTTCCCAAACCTGTCCTCAGGTCCCCCTAACAGGCCAGGTTTGCAGGATATGTGAAGCTCCTCACAGATGATAGGATTTGCTGCTCAGTGATTGCAGGATTCAGTCTGCATTTCCCCAAGATGATCTGCAAAACCTGGCCTGGTTGAGGATCCCAAGGACAGGTTTGGGAAGCACTGTTGTAGACCATAGAAAGACCACTGTAGTCGCTCCCTCTGATCCTCTTTAGCCAGGCTGTTAGGCAGACACGTAGCCTCTCGGGTACATGGATGCTATGCCTCCTTTGGGCCAAGACAATGGACACTGGTCACCCCTAAAGGTCCAGCAGTTATCTAGGGACACAGCCAGAGTAGTCTTTACCACCAAGCATTGAAGTTCATGAGACTGAAATGCCTTTCCCAGATCCCACAAACACAGCCCAAAATTATGAAGTCTTAACCTATAAACAGGGAAGAGGAGCAGTTTGGGGATAACTAACCCCTCCAGCCCCTCATGTGTGTAGCCTAGGGTGTCTTTCTATGGACCCATCTAATCACAGCTTGTCTCTAAAGTCCCAGGATGGGGGCACACAGCACACTCCAATGTTTTGTATGTCCAGCACATTCTCTGCCACCCTAACTTTTCCATGTTTCGCTGGACCTTCTACTGGTCTCCGATGGTTGGTTGGAGTTTTGTAACATTGCAAGCTGCATTCTGTGGGGGCCTTTATCTCCTCTTTGCCTCTGTTAAACAGGTTGGTGTGAGTACCAAGTCTGAGGCTGCGGGGATGTACTCTGCCGAGGGGGAGTATGTGGAGTTCACGCATCCAGTGCTGCTGGAGGGTCCTGTGGAGGTAAGAGAAGAACCGTGCATGTAGATATACCAAACTAGCAGCACGTCCTGCAACGCCATGCTTTTGCTTTCCGACTTCCTAGGCCTGGCTGTGCGACATCGAAAGGACCATGCACTACACGTTGAAGGAGCTGCTGAAGAGCTGCAGACTGGCCCTCAAGAAGATGAGCAGCAAGAGAGACAAGTGGGTGAAGGAGTGGGCAGGACAGGTGAGTGGACATGTTCCCCATACTCCCTACGTCCCTGGAACATGGTTTGTGTACATCTTTCCTTTCAGATCTCTGGCCTGGTCTGTGTTTCCGTACGGGTCAGTCTGGGGTCTGTCTGGTCCATTCTGTCTATGCACGTGGTGTCCATTTGTTTCTTGCATGCATTTCATAAAGAAATGAGTCCTCCTTCTCTTCCCATGACAGACCCAGGTTTTATTTACCAATGGATAACGTGATACCTTGGGGAGCTCACACACTATCCCGTCCTTCCTTCACATTGTCCTCTTGACCGTTTTCAGTATTCCTGGTGGCCTTCTCTGACTCTCGGTGATCTGAGTACATAGTGGCTTGCCGTCCTCCGGCTCTTCTCCCAGTCGTTATATCTGATATATCTAAACCTTACCTCCAGATGTTGATAACGACCAGTCAGATTCAGTGGACCACAGACGTGACCAGGTCTCTGGTGACAGCCAAGGAGCGCCAGGATAAGAAAATCCTGAAGATCATGAAGAAGAAGCAGGTGGGTTACATGTATTGCGACGATGAGGAGGACGTAGAACGGGCATACGTATATCTCATACCCAAAGCGGAGTGGCATTAAAATATTGAGCTTATCTAGGAGATGACTATTTGGCCACTTCCCTGAAGACTTAGGGCTCAATTTAATTCCGAAATGCTGAAAGGTGCTGATAAAGGACATCGAGCAATACTTCCCATGATACTCCACTCCTAACACATATACTAAGTCTGTGAGTTTATTCCCTTTTGTCTTCAGGTGTCCATGCTCAACAAGTACTCTGAAGCTATCCGTGGAAACCTGGCCAAGACCATGCGCCTGAAACTTGTGGCGCTGATCACAGTAGAGGTCCACGCCAGGGATGTCATTGACAAGATGCTGAAGAGCGGCTGCATGGACGTGGCTTCCTTCGAATGGCTGAGCCAACTGCGATTGTACTGGGACAAGGTGGGACACCTCGGTTGTTTTTGTTTTGACTTCAATCCAAGACTTGTTTTGATGGTTCCTTGGTCTTAATGATCCGAAACCCACGCATTTATTTTGAGATCCTGTTGAAATGGACTCAAATCGCTATATGTGAAGGCAAGGGTTGCATCGGAGCAAGGAGAACCGCTAGGGCAGGGGTCAGCCACCGTGGCCCTCCTGATGTTTTGGAACTGCACTTCCCATGATGCCCTGCTAAACTGATAAGTGGCTGAGCATCGTGGGACATGTAGTTCCAAAACATATGGAGGGCCAGGGTTACTAACACCTGCACTGGCGGAAAGACGCAGTAATTGGTGGCATTCAGGTGGTAGAAAAAGATAGAGCAAGGTGGATCGAATGGAGTGGAAGGGGTGACAATAAGACTGGCAAAAGTATACAACGAGATTGCAATAGTGATAACTAGTGATGACCTTCTCTTTTAGGAGCTGGATGACTGCACCATCAGACAGACCAACACCGAGTTCCGTTATGGATACGAGTACCTTGGAAACTCGGGTCGCCTTGTGATCACTCCACTAACTGACAGGTAACTGCGTCTGCTTAACCCTATGGATACATAAATCCCTTAAACTCTGCCCGCCATCTGTCATAAAGATTTTTTGATTTGTTGTAACCTACTTTAACCAGTAAATCTTTTTATTTTACAACGTCAAATGGAGTTTTGTGAGTTTTTGTCGCTCCTAATCTGCCTGCTCTTCTCATGCAGGCAGCCATGTCTTTTGTTTCCTCTCTTTTGTGGGAGGGATTGAACATCTAAGCCGTGTGATTGACAGCGCAGTCCAAGATGGCGCAGGGGGTGGCTCATATAGCAAGGATGCTTCTAATATTAACTCTGAAAGGCTGAAAAGTTCCCCCCCCCCAACCCATCCCACTTCTGAACTGCAATGCAAACACAGACACACAGGTATATATTTATATACCCCTCCTTTCCCCAAGAATACATTTTTCTTTAGCTGACACTTGCAGGGGGAATCACAGCAATGCAGGGAAGGGTCAACCTTACCGAGCTTCCAGCATCCCTGTCTGTTCAGAAGATCAATGAGTCCTTTTCAAATGCTCTGTATCTGTAGGAATTTTCAGTCCAGTAGCAGCTTGGGGGGGAGTGTCTCCTGCTGTGAGAGCCATCAACCCCTCCCCAGGGAAACACGTGATGTGGCATGCCACAGCTCTGGGGGAGGGTCTCTTGCTGTGCAAACATAAATCCCTCTCCAGGGAAACACATCATGCCGCAGCACTGAGAGCAAACCGGACGCTCAGGGCGATTTCTTTCCAAGGGTTTTAATGTAAAAAAATATTCATCTGTCAGCAGCAGTTTGGCTAACGCAATGTATGGGCGGATCTGGGAGATCCTTCAGATGAGCTAAAGTTGTTTTGTGCGCGATTGGTGAACTTTAATGGGAAATGTCCCCTCCTAGGAGTTTTTATAGCTAAAGGTTGATATATTGTAGCAGGCTTGCTTCTTCACAAGATGCCAACTGCTGTAACGTGCTATAATAACACATTCTCAGAATGAGATCTATGGATTCCTGGAGTGTGAATAGTCATAGCAGCTGAGATATTCCCAGGTCCAGCTCTATGTGCATGATCTATACAAATAGTGTACTCAGTAACAGTATGGGGGTCCATTGTTTGTTCTATTGGAAATAGTACTAAGTATCATGGAACCAGATTCATTATTTGTTTCCCCCATATGCTTTTACTTAAGAATGGATTAGTCCACTCTCCCTGTCTAACTTGCATAGATAGTTTGGCCCAGTCCCATTTCCTGTGCTGCAAAGCTTCCCTTCCTGCGTTCTATCCATGGAGGCTTGTGCGTAGCAGCATCCTGTTTATACTGGGCAATTGCATTCTGTTTTACCTTCCTCCTATTACAAAGCACCACTACAGAGAAGGATAGAGAGCATCTTCCTCTCATAGCAAAGCATACCAAGAGAAGCCCTCTCTATCCATCTTCCTCCCATAACAAAGCATACGCAGAGAAGCCCTCTATATCCATCTTCCTCCCATAACAAAGCATACCCAGAGAAGCTCTCTCTATCCATATTCCTTCCGTAACAAAGCATACCAAGAGAAGCCCTCTCTATCATCTTCCTCCCATAACAAAGCATACCAAGAGAAGCCCTCTCTACCCACTCCATACATTTCATTTGCTGTTATTTTCCCTTTAAAGTGAAGAAAATACAAAGGACTTTTATACCCATTTCATGATAGTCTCAATTTTGAGTTCCAATTTACATCATACGCGAGACGCTCATGGTACATCCTGATTCCTGCCATGCAATGCAAGTTATCATAACCACCACGATGATCCATATCTGTCATGATACACAGCCAGCTACGTTACCACGGAAAGACTGCACGGTGCACGCAGAGTCACATGGCATTATGGCAGAAAGTAGGTGACCTCAGGTCCTGACGTTTCCCTCTCCTGCCCTCTCCAGGTGTTACATAACCCTCACCACAGCCTTACACCTGCACCGCGGAGGGTCCCCGAAAGGCCCAGCAGGAACTGGAAAGACAGAAACGGTGAAGGATCTTGGGAAGGCGCTGGGGATGTACGTCATAGTGGTGAACTGCTCGGAAGGCCTGGATTACAAATCCATGGGAAGAATGTACTCCGGCTTGGCACAGGTGAGTGCTGGCCACTTTGTCTACAGGACGGTCATTCCTTTTTGTCCTTCCAGGTTCTCGACTCTTACTCTTTTGGTTTTCAGACTGGTGCCTGGGGATGCTTCGATGAGTTCAATCGCATCAATATCGAGGTCTTGTCGGTAGTTGCCCAGCAGATCCTATCCATCCTGTCCGCCCTCTCTGCCAACCTGAACAGATTTGTCTTTGAGGGTCACGAGATTAACTTGGTTTGGTCTTGTGGCATGTTTATCACTATGAACCCAGGTGAGGTTGCTCCCTCAGACGCCCAATGTAGACTGGATACAAAGCCTGAAGTCCTGCTGTCCCACTGTTACTACTGATGAGCATTGTGGAGTTTGTGTTGCTTCCAGAGAAGCTCGTTCTTACCCCCTTCATTTACCACCGGTTACAGGTTATGCTGGACGTACCGAACTTCCAGACAATCTCAAGTCCATGTTCAGACCCATCTCCATGGTGGTACCTGATTCAACGCTGATTGCTGAGATCATCCTGTTTGGAGAGGGCTTCAACAACTGCAAGGTATTTGTTTCCTTTTGTGAATGTTTTGAGCCTTCCAAAGGGTGGACAAGAAACATGGTCACATTCATTAACTTATTGAGAACTTCTTGGACCATACAACCTACAAACGAAAGGCCACTGGACACCACTTACTGCTACCGACCTTTCTCGAACGCCTTCCTTTAACAAACCCTACTGAATTTTTATGCTATGAAGTACCTACACATTTTTCTGATGTCACCCCACTCCTTCTGTTATCTAACTTACCCCTGATCACCTTGTTTTCAGCCAGCAGAGCTTTCTCTGTTCCTTCTCTTCATAGTCCAAGGCATCTCTTCTTCCTCCTCTCGCTCTCCTCTCTTTATTGACTGTACATCACCCCCATATAACTCAAATGACTGTAATCCCCCTTCCTGGCACCATACCTCCTCAGATCACCCCTCACCTGCCAACTGACCTAATGTTTGCCTTCCTTTCACATTGCTTCCCTTTGACATCCATTCCTCCTTTCTCGTCTCCTTCTGCCCCTGGCATAACTATTCATTAGGGCTGCAGCTGCTAGCCATCTTGAGACCAAATCTATGTGATGTTGCAGCTCAGT
Organism: Leptobrachium leishanense; assembly: GCA_009667805.1. Classification (NCBI taxonomy): domain Eukaryota; kingdom Metazoa; phylum Chordata; class Amphibia; order Anura; family Megophryidae; genus Leptobrachium; species Leptobrachium leishanense. Next base: position 16,787,096 of record CM019065.1, read on the forward strand.
CCATAATGCAAAACAAAATTTTACGTGTCATAGCATTCACTGGCAATCCTATGGATCCAAGCTCTAAAGCTATAAGGTGGAATGGGAAGATGCTTTCCATAGTTGATCGCAATAATGTAGGACGCTTATAGTTGGTGGGGCTGCAAGAGATTATTTGTCTGACTTTCAGCTCCTGGCTAAGAAGGTCTACACCTTGTACTCTCTGGCCGTGCAGCAACTTTCTAAACAGGACCATTACGATTTTGGCCTGAGAGCTCTGACCTCGTTGCTCCGCTATGCTGGGAGGAAGCGCAGAATGGAATCGCAACCGTCTGATGAGGAGGTGAGATGTGGGCAGTGGAGGCTCCTCTAAAGGGACATTCAGCAGGATGACGAAGCAAGAGTAGTAATTGAGCATGCCACAGTTTATGGACGTTTTCTGAAACCTGTCCTGTCTGAGGGCACTTGGCACATGCTCAGTCTGCCTCTTTAAGGTAATCCTAGAGTCACCCATTCATCTCCTTACAGACGTTTAGGCACAAATGTCCCGGAAAACGGGCAGATGGCTCTAGGTCCCTCATTGACTCAAAAGGAGCAAATGGTGACGACAAGTCTGAAACGGATGGTGATATCTAGGAGCGATTTGACCTGATGAAGTGAAAGAAGCTCAGTAACCAATCTAATCTCGATACGCAGGGCAATGACCAAATAGCCACAAACTTGTGGAGCTGAACTGCTCCTTGGGTGTAAAAAATAATTTTCAAGGTTGGGTCTGGCACCCCTCCATCTCCACTTCCAGCCACTTTATGTGGGTGTGGTACAAGTAATATTTGTAAATTAATCCTTTCTATGTCAAATGTTGGGAAAGTAATTGTCAGGCCGTAGCATCATCTAACCTGCACTATGGGCATAAATATTGTTTTTTATTGTCCTCTTCAGGGAGTGACCGACTCGTATCATCCTCCTTGAGTTCACCTTATGTTTCCTTCTTCAGATTCTGATCATGTCCATGAAAGACATGAATATTGCAAAGCTGACATCGGTGGATCTCCCTCTGTTCAACGGCATCATGCAGGACCTCTTCCCTGGCGTTGAGACCACCTCTTTTGTCAAGAACGAGGTGTGTATCTGTGTAAAAGTATGGGAATACATCCATGGGCTTACGTTTGTGTGTGGGGGGGGCACAGGATGCATAAATGCCCATGACGTTCACCATGGCTCCATGTAAGACTCCCATGTTCTCTTCTTTTTTCTTTTTTTTGTTCCTACTCAGCTGCAGGAGCAAATCGAGCAGGAACTGCGGCACTCCGGCCTGCAGGTCACCCCATTTTCTGTCACCAAAATAACCCAGCTCTACGAAACCAAGACATCGCGACACTCCTGCATGATAGTGGGTAGGACTTGTAGTGGCAAGACCACCACCTGGCGCTGCCTTCAGGGGGCACTATCTGCTCTCCACCGCACCATCCCAGCAAGCTACAATCTTGTGAAGGTAAGAGGAAGGGAAGTGATGGCTGGCAGAAAACACAACTTTATACATTGAGATGATTTCACAACGTCTCCTTGTCATTTGTTTTTCTACTCAGGATTTCCCATTGAATCCCAAAGCGTTATCACTGGGAGAGTTATACGGGGAGTACGATTTATCGACAAACGAGTGGACTGATGGAGTCCTGTCCAATCTTATGAGGACAGCATGCGCAGGTATACAAATACAGCATATAGACTGATTTATATACAGAGAGGGCACGCTGACCGGTCTGTCTTTTCGTATAATTTTCCGGATTAGATGACCGTCCTGATGAAAAGTGGATTGTTTTCGATGGTCCGGTGGATACGCTGTGGATTGAGAGCATGAACTCTGTGATGGATGATAATAAAGTTCTTACCCTCATCAATGGTGAGCGAATCGCCATGCCCGAGCAGGTAACTCACGCAGATTATTAGCAATAAACTTAAATGAAAAAAAAAATCTTCTTGTGGGTAACCGTTTTCATTGCTTCATGATGTGTAGTGATGATTTTATTAAAGACACTGAGGCGAGTTTTACAATGCATTCTCTCTATATTACTTCTTCTGTTATTATCACTGTGAATAATTAAGTTTAATGTATTAATTAGCTATTCTGTGTTTACAGGTTTCCCTCCTGTTTGAAGTATCTGATCTCTCGGTGGCCTCTCCAGCCACCGTATCCCGGTGTGGTATGGTGTTCACAGACTATACCAGCCTGGGCTGGAGGCCCTATGTGCAGTCCTGGTTAGAGAAGCGGAACAAGGTATGAAACAGAAAACACATGCGGTAGGTTCCTCAGTGTGATGGGCACAGATGGGTTTTAGGGGTTAATACCGCAGGTCTCATCTGATTGCAAAATGAACGTAGAATGAAGGCTCATGTAGCTCATAGGTTTGGACTGGAGGCCATAATATGAGGGTGAGTGAAGCTGCTTTTCAATAGGAAGCCGTATCAGAGGTATGATAATAGAGCCTGGTCTTTAAATTCTGAATCGTACTAAGCATTACCAGAATGAGCCAATCATTACTGGGCTATAATTATTATGGATAGTTCATGGCGAAGGAGTGAATGTCTTGAAAAAGGCTACTTTCAGCCTAAATTTCACAATGTCATTAATAAACTTTCCCTTTATTTTAAAGGGACACTCTACTCATCCTGACCACTTTATTGGTTTAAGAGTAGAGAGCAAAGGAGTTTCTTTCACTCCACCCAGCGTCACAAGCAGACAGGAATTTAGAATCTTCCTGCTGCCGGTCACCAGATCGGTCGCTAGTGTTGTCACATGCAGAGAGCGGCCGACATCACCCTCTGAGACCAATCGCTGTAGCGAGCGTTCTAAGAGAAGCAGCTGATGGATCAGATCTGTGCATGCGCGTGCAGCTCCAATCCATCGCTCTGCACAGGCACTACTTAACTTGCTTATGTAAAGTGCCATAGCGGTGCGCAGTTTGCAGTTCCTACCCTTCACAAGTTGCGCAAAAATTCTTCATGGGCTGCCGAGTTCAGGAGTCCCTGAGCCAAAGAAGAGGAGCTGCATGCGGTGAGGGACAAAAAGATGAGTAAATTGCCAAAACAGAGAGAAAAAATTGAGGAATTTTCCTATTTCCATGACGGAAAGTTCTAATTTTAATAAGGACTCGGAGGCGAGTATTTTGCCATCGCTTTCTTTACTTTATTTATAGCAGCAAAGGTTTAACGGTAAGAAAAAACTTCCCCAACAACAGGGGTAAACACGCCCACACCATCTCCCAGTCTGTCAACTTAGTCTCGCCCAGAGATAGGCTCCTCCTCTTTCTTTGCAGGCCAGAAGTCAGAATCTCCAGGACGAAACGGAGCTACCCGACGGGGAGACGAAGAAGCCAAACACGGCCGGGCGTGGGGAAACCATGAAAAACGCCGTCAAGGCAGGCCGATCAGCGCGAGGCTGGAAGAGAAGAAAAGAAACACGGGGCAGAGGTTAAAACCGAGCCATCAGCAACTTGCAACGCAAGGTGCAGTCAAAGAACACGAAACCAGTCCCAGTAAAACCCTTTATTCAGGAACATGCTCGTAGAAGCGGCGTAGATTACAACGCAAGGCGCAGGCGCGCGCAGTAAATAAGACACGGACAACCAGAGGAAGCTTTAATGAAGGAACAGTCGATAGGGAGGGAACCAAAGGGGGGGGAAAATACTCGCCTCCGAGTCCTTATTAAAATTAGAACTTTCCGTCATGGAAATAGGAAAATTCCTCAATTTTATCCCAGGACTCGGAGGCTCCTATTTTGCCAATTCAAAGCTGGGCAACAACAGTCTCCGTCCAGTGTCTCAGAGGACGTACATAGAAAAGACGAGCAGTAGATTCCCTCGACCAGTCTGCAGACCGCATGACGTCCTCCAGGCGACAGCCAGCCGCCACCGCTGAGGAAACCATGGTGGCCCAGACCGAGTGGGCCCCATAGGAGGCGATATCGACCCCCGCCAGCTCCAGCAACCAGCGCACCCATCGAGCCAAGGTCGCCGAGGCCACTGGGCGATCTGGGGCACGGAAGGACAGGAACAGGGGGGAAACGGACCCAGTCCGAAAGCCCACAAGGCGGCTCTCATAGAGCCTGAGACATCTAACCGGGCACAACAAAGGACGGAAAAAACACAGACGAAATAGAGGTCTTAGTACGTCTAGACACATCAAAAGTGACGCCGTTCGGGCCAAAGGAACGCGAAGGGTAATCCAGGGCCCGAACATCACCCACACGTTTACAAGAGAGTAAACATAAAAGCATCACCAGTTTCGCCGACAACTGCCGTAGGGACAGATCCCTGTTATCCGGCCAGGCCTCCAGGAAACTTAACACCCAGGAAACATCCCACGTGGAGGAATACCGAGGAAGGGGGGGTCGTTCGAAGCGAGCTCCCCGCAACAGACGGCAGACCAGAGGGTGTTGTCCTAGAGCCACTCCGGCGAAACCAACATGACCCGCGGACATGGCCGATCGGTACACGTTCAGGGTGCGAAAAGCCAGTCCAGAATCGAACAGAGACATCAGAAATGCCGAATTCAGAGATGCAGAAACGGGATCTTGATGCCGTCCCATACACCAGTCAGCCCATCTGCCCCAGGCAGATCTGTACGCACTCCGGGGGCCCATGCTTGTAACAGAAGTTCCCCAGTCCGGATCGAAATCTCTTGGCTTTGCCAGGCAAACCGGAAAGCAGCCATGCCAGAAGATCCAGAGTGCCGTCCGCCATCAGAGGGTGGGGTGCGTCCGCTGCATCCCGAAGGAGGTCCGGCCGGCGGGGTAACAACCTGGGGACATCGATCGCGAGTTCCAGAAGGGTCGGGAACCAGGGTTGAGTCGTCCAAAAGGGAGTAATCAGGACCAGTGTTGCTCCCTGTGTCCCGAGTTGACCCAACGTCCGAGCAATCAGGGCGAAAGGGGGAAAGGCATAATGACGGGACTCGGGCCAATCCTGCAGGAAGGCATCCACTGCCAGAGCGTCCGGATCCGGTCTCCAGCTGAAGAACTCCCGTAGCTGGGCGTTCAATCTCGAGGCAAACAGATCCCAGCGGAGAGGACCCCATAGTGAGTGAAGTTGATCGAACACTGAAGACGGTATCCGCCAGTCCCCCGAATCCGACAGGTGATGAGAATTCCAGTCGGCAATTCGATTGGAGAGGCCCGGGATGAATTGGGCTTGAACCCAGAGATCGTGTCAAAGGCAGTACCCCCAGAAGTCGGAAGCCATGAGCGACAGAGATTCCGATCTGGGGCCCCCCATGGCGTTGATATAACGCACTGCCGGGAAGTTGTCCAGACGAAGGAGGATCGAGCGATGTGGGGAGTTCCGTGTGAAACAGCGTATGGCGAAGAATCCCGCCAGCAGCTCCAGGACGTTGATGTGTCGGATCTGTTCCGTGGGAGACCATCGTCCCCCTGTCTCCGCACCGTCGCAGTGGGCACCCCATCCGAGGCCGCTGGCATCGGAGTCTATGGTGAGAGTCGGGGGAGGAGGAAACAGGTGTTTGCCATTCCAAGACATCATCTGGGAGTGCCACCACGTCAGATCCGCTCGGGCGTCTTCCGTCAGGGACACCATATCCGAGTAATCCGAACCCGCTCGGAGGGAACAGGCCTTCAGGCATTGGAGGGCCCGATAGTGTAGGGGAGCTGGTACGATCGCCAGACGTGCCGCCGCCAGAAGACCTACTACCCTGGCCAAAATCCTCAGAGTAGGCGCTGAGTGTCGGAGGAGAGAGGAAGTTTCCTTGCGGATGTTCCGAATCTTGGAGGGAGGCAGGAACAATAATAGGTCGTGGGAATCCAGGAGAAAACCCAAGAATTCGATGCGGTGTGTTGGAGACAGTAGGGACTTTCCCGCATTGATCAAGAAACCCAGTTCTTGCAGGAGGGAGATCGTCCATTGAAGGTGCGTCAGAAGTGTGTCCCTGGACTCGGACATCAGGAGGCTGTCGTCCAGGTATATAATCAGGCGGACCCCTCTGGTTCGCAGGGAAGCGACCACCGGCTTCAGTAGCTTCGTGAAGCACCATGGTGCTGAAGAGAGGCCGAACGGGAGGCACGTGAACCGCCATACCCGATCTTGCCAGATGAACCTGAGGAGGGTGGAGTTGAAGGCGGGGCCAGAGGTACGGGAGTAACCCACTCGGCCGGTAGAGCGACCCCTGCTTCTGCCGGCCCTGTGGGAGACCCGTCCTGGGAATACTCGTTTCATCGTGGCCTCGGCCTTGTCCAGCATAGAGAAAGACCCCACATATGTGTTGAGCTTCTTAGCAAATGGGTCGCCAAAGAGTTGGCCTTCAGCTTTGGCGCCCAAGTCGGTAGCGGCCATGTGGGTCAGGTTTGTATCCATCTTTAATAGGATAGTCTTTCTGCGCTCTGACGCTAATGCAGCGTTCGCGTTACCTAGCAGACAAAGGGAGTGCTGCAGCCATTCCTCAATGTCCGAGGGATCCAGTTGGAGCTTCGTTAATTTAGCGTGGTTAACTATGTCTAATGCTTTTACTAGAGGGCCAGCCGTGTCAAGCAATTTGTCTTGGCATGTCTTTATGGCAAAATCTATGCCTTTTTTAGCCGACCAACCTTTGTTGGCGACGAACTGCTGGAAGGCTTCATCCACCTCAGGGGTGATACATGTTTTACCAGCAGTGGTTGGCCGAGGGCATTCTGCCCGCAGGTTGAGTCTAGTTCCCTTGTCAAGAGGGCAGCGCATAACGCTGTCGACCCAGCGCTCAATATGGGGTTGGGGGGTCCAAGCGGTAGAGCTTGGATGGGAAATTTCACGGGATTAAACATGGGATTTCCCACTGGGTCGTATATCGTATCCCCAGCCTGCATAGGGGGTGGCTCCACCATAAGGTCCTCATCATGGACCGGGGCGTATAATGTAATGGAGTCATCTCCGTCATCGCTCTCAGGATCGCCGTCCCCTGAACTTGTCCCTCTTGGGACGAGACTCCAGGGTGATGCCTTGGGTCTCTTGTTCTCTGCCGCATTGGGTGCCCCGCGGTCAGGGGCTCTCTTGTGAGGATCAGACTCGCGAATCAATAAAGGCATTGCTGCGGGGTTGCCAGCCCCTCCATAAGCACCAGCTGGACGTGGGATATGGGGATCAATATGCCCTAAGACTGAGGGGTCTAAGACCCTTTGCAGGGAGGCGTCCTGTAATTGTTCCCGGGATTGGGAAGGTTCTGAGGCTTGGGACACATTCCCTTGCAGGAAAGCGGAGCAGGAGGCTACTTGGGGGGGCGCTTGCAGGGCAGTCACTGCTTCCTCCATGGAGCGTCTAAAAGTGTAGTGCATGTCTGCTACAGCCGCAGACATGGACTCGGTAATTGAGGAGCGGAGGGAGACCTCGAGGGCTGCAAATTTCGCTGAGGAACTAGAGCGCTTGTGTTTTTTTGGCAAAGGAGGGGTATTCCCCTCAGGGGCAGCTGCTCTGTGCATGGAGCTACTCTCCGATCCGGAGCCCCGGGAGGGAGAGTGAGACGCGCTGCGGTGGGAGTCTGACATCGCGGTACCTTGCTTTAGTGATCGGACTCGAACAGTGAATGGCGGTCAGCGCGAGGGAAGGTGGGCGTGGTCTAACGCCGTCGCTGGAGGAAGCGCGCCTCGAGCGGGAAGCCCACGAAAACTGAGGTGAATGCACGCAGGCGGGAGCAAGCAAAAAAATGTCCCGAATGAACGTGGATACGTCCGAGCGGGGTTAAAAACAGTGCGCGAATGCCGGGTCAGATGCAGGGACCTAGTTGGTCTCCCGGTAAGACCCGGTGGGGAGCGCCAACCCCCGCGGCTAGCACCGGAGGGTAGCGGCGTCCCAACAATAGAGTTGTGATTATCTAAAAGGAAAATGTAAAACATAAACTAGATACACATGAAATTGTAGGAGAAATAAATAAAAGCAATTTATCTGTCTGAAGAGCAGCAAAGAAAGAGGAGGAGCCTATCTCTGGGCGGGACTAAGTTGACAGACTGGGAGAGGGTGTGGGCGTGTTTACCCCTGTTGTTGGGGAAGTTTTTGTTTTTTCATACTGTTAAACCTTTGCTGCTATAAATAAAGTAAAGAGACGGCAAAATAGGAGCCTCCGAGTCCTGGGATAAAATTTAATTTTAAGATAACTGGGCTCCTTTAATACAGTATTCCTTTAACTGCTCTTTGAAGTGACTGAATCCTCTGCTTTTTTATTTTAATATTTTACAAGGGTTTAGGTCATACTGCGGTCCATGAGCACCAACCAGGATAGCTCACTCAGTTTGCAATCTGGTGTGCACCTCATTCTTTGTTAGAGCTTATATTTTGTCTGGTAGTAGGTTGTGTTAGACTGAGCTGAGAAATTTTAGATTGACGCAGCTACAACAGAGTTTTTAAGGCAATGGGGTGTGAGAATCTCACTCTGACAGACTGAGCATGTCCAAAGTGGCCTCAGCTGGGGCAGAGTTGAAAAACGTCCCAGGTTCTTTACACGCTCAGCTGCAGTGCTCTCAAAAACAGAAAGAGGGTATGAGACTTTGCAGGGCTTTACACGTGAAAGAGCTACAGTACAGGGGTGTTGATCTTTGTCTCTGACAGACTGAGCATGTCTAAAGTGGCCTCATATTGGGCAGATTTCAAAAGTGTCCCAGGTTGTTGGCGTGCTCAGTCGCCAGTGGTGGAAGTACCAGGGTCGCAGCGGTCGCACTTGCGACCGGACCCTGGCATGCCGCCACTGGAGGGGGGGGGCCCAGGCAGCCCGCAGATTCCGGCAATCAGCGCCGGAATCTGCGAGCAGTGCTGCCGGCATGCAGCTTGGCTGCAACCATCTGACCAGCGCACGCGATCTCGCGAGAACGCGGCTGCGCTGGTCAGGTAGGTCCCGGCGAGCGGCCAGGTTGCATGCCAGCGGCCGCTCGGAAGAAAAGGGCCGTAGACAGGAGGTGAGAGCCAGGGGCAATTTTTATCTATGTGAGCTGGGGGCAATGTATATCCATGTGAGCTGGGGGCAATGTATATCCATGTGAGCTGGGGCAATGTATGTCCATGTGAACTGGGGGCAATATATATCCATGTGAGCTGGGGGCAATGTATATCCATGTGAGCTGGGGCAATTATATCCATATGAACTGGGGGCAATGTATGTCCATGTGAACTGGGGCAATTATATAAATATGTGAACTGGGGCAATTATATAATCATGTGAACTGGGGGCAATTATATCCATGTGAACTGGGGGCAATTTATATGCACGTGAACTGGGGGAAATTATATCCATGCGAACTGGGGGCAATTATATCCATGCGAACTGGGGGCAATTATATCCATGCGAACTGGGGGCAATTATGTCCACGTGAACTGGGGGCAATATATATCCACGTGAGCTGGGGCAATACTATCTTTTTTTATATTGCAGGACAAAAAAAAGTAAAAATATAGATCTTTTTTTGGGGGGGGGGGGAAGGGGCTTCATGGATTCTTGCACCGGGGCCCTCAGGTTTCTAGTTACGCCACTGTCAGTCGCTCTCAAAATTTAATAAGTAGTAAGAGACCACGTAGGTGTGTGCAAATGAAAGCGTTAGTCTGTGCATTTGACTAATTGCTTTTTTTACTTTTGTCTTCATAGACGGAGGCAGACACTTTGCAGCGTATGTTTGACAAGTACGTGGACCAAATGCTCGAGTTCAAGAAGATAAACTGCAAGGAACTGGTCCCACAAGAAGAGACCTGCAGTGTTATGTCCCTCTGCAAGCTGTACGATTCACTGGCAACGGTGGACAACGGGGTGAGTTGAAGGGACGTATGTCATTGTTTTGGTTGTGACTTTCTGAGGGCGTTCTGATGTCTTTGTCTCACCATCTCCTTTAACAGGTGAATCCAGCAGACGCTGATAACTACAGCCGGATGTCGGAGCTCTGGTTCATGTTCTGCCTGGTGTGGTCGGTCTGTGCTTCGGTAGATGAGGACGGGCGAAGAAAGATTGACAATTATCTGAGAGAGCTGGAGGGGAGCTTCCCAAACAAGGTAATGTGACACTGAGTAAGCAAACGCTTGGTGCGCCCGATGGCCAGTTTGGGCCTGATATCGCTCAATTGCTTTACTCAATTTACTTTTCTTCTTCCCAGGACACTGTGTATGAATATTTTGTAGATCCCAAGACCAAGAACTGGGCCTCCTTCGAGGACAAGCTTCCAAAGGGATGGAGGATCCCACCCAAGTGCGTGTTCATTGCTTTGCACATCTCCCTCTTCTCAGGATCTGTATATGCAATACTTTGCACACCCCATGTAATTCTCTTACTATGTCCATCCATTCCTGCTCTCCCTCTCTTTCCCGCAAAGCTTGGGGCAAAATAACGGTGTAGGAGTTTCTCACGTAACCTCCTTTTGACCTAACGCTTTGCAGATATCCTCCTCATTCCTCCCCGATCCCTATTATGTACGTGTTCCTTGGTATGAAGTGATGTTTTCACACTTTTTTTTTTTTTTTGCAGCGCCCCCTTTTATAAGATCATGGTGCCGACAGTAGACACAATTCGATACCAGTTTATTGTCAACGCTCTGGTGTCCCGACAGTGGCCTGTTTTGCTTGTGGGGCCAGTGGGTACTGGAAAGACATCAATCGCCCAAAGCGTTCTGCAGTCCCTCGAATCCAGCAAATGGTCTGTGCTGACCATCAACATGTCTGCGCAGGTAACTGAGATGCCCCGGAGATACCCCGAGACACAATCCACCCAGTTCCTCCAGGTTTGTTACAGTTTGGCAGATCATATTCACGTCTACATTTGCAGACGACATCTAACAACGTTCAAGATATCATCGAGAGCCGTGTGGAGAAGAGAACGAAAGGTGTGTATGTGCCAGCAGGCGGGAAGCAGCTCATGACCTTCATGGATGACCTTAACATGCCGGCCAAGGACACATTTGGTTCACAGCCTCCCCTTGAGCTGCTCCGTCTCTGGTTAGACTATGGCTTCTGGTACGACCGTCTGAATCAGACCATTAAATATGTCAAGGTGAGGCCCATTTCATGTCTTCTCACATTAATTCTTCTTCATTATTTATGGTCTACAAAATCTTTGTTATATTACAGACCTTCTCGCGTCAACATGTCCTCTCATTCCCACCATGCATCCCGCACATCCTCTCATTCCCACATGCATTAAACATGTCCTCTTATTCCCACCATACATTCAAAACATCCTCTCAGTCGCACCATGCATCCCAAGCAACATGTCCTCTCATTCCCGCCATGCACCCACACATCTTCTTATTCACCCATGCACCCCGCACATCCTGCCATTCGCAACATGCATCCTACATGTCCTCTCATTTCCACCAAGCATCCCTTACGTCCTCTCATTCTCACCAAGCATCCCTCACGTCCTCTCATTCTCACCAAGCATCCCTCATGTCCTCTCATTCTCACCAAGCATCCCTCATGTCCTCTCATTCTCACCAAGCATCCCTTACGTCCTGTCATTTCCACCAAGCATCCCTTACGTCCTCTCATTTCCACCAAGCATCCCTCACGTCCTCTCATTCCCACCATCCCATCACCTTTTTACATGAACATGCACTCATTCTTCCATTCCCACCATGTAACATCCAAGCCCCTCATTTCCTCTATGGGAGCTCACGCCAATCCTGCCATACCCTGAATCCTAGTTTTCTTGCGGCTTCTAGATGCGCCATTTTACAGGCCACCGATTTCACCTCTCTCGTTCTGTTTACATATTGCTATCTCCTTAACCTTACTAATAAAGACATTTTCTGGTTAATTCTATCTTCCGTTGTGTTCTATGTTGGGATGGAGATCACCTCTACCTCCATATTATTACATTATAACGCCGCTCACTGCTGTTCTGTCTCTAACCTTCAGACTGTGCCCTCCATCCTTTCTCTGTCCAGGGGGAGCACAGACTCTTTGTAGTTTCTTTCTCGACTTAAGGTAATAATCTCTGTACTCGTCTCTTTGTTGGTAACCCCATTGTCCCGGCCTGTCCACTCACTGTTCTATTGCTGTCTCTGTAGGACATGTTCGTTATGACTGCCATGGGTCCTCCCGGTGGAGGTCGCTCCGCTATCTCCCCCCGGCTGCAGAGCCGGTTCAATCTCATCAACATGACCTTCCCCTCTGTGAGTAATTTGGCCATGGTGGGATTTATGGTCTCTGTAGAGAGTATGTGGTGGGTTATACACAATACAGGAGTAACAGGTACTTTATACAAAGTCAGTGAAGAAATGAGAATGGTCACCAGAGAGGTTGTCCGATTGGCATGAGAAAAAAACGGTGTCTTAAAAGCAGGAATTTGGCCAATGGGAGAGGATTTTATCCATCGAGCTCCGTCATGGCACCGAAGTTCACCATATCTTCAAAGGCGAAGTTCCAGCAAACGCAGACTAGCAATGAACAATGGCAGCACCGCTGTTCTGTAAAATGAGTATCATGCGGCTATTGTCCATGCATTGTGGTTCTGCCGTTGTTTCTAACCCCGGGGAATATACTGCATCGATTTTAATGTGGTGACCTCATAAACCTACGTTAGACAACTTTGCCTGAAATAACACCGGACGCAACTTCAGTGAACTCTACGAAAAATGGCTTAAGGGGTTATTCAGGGAGCACCGAAATTTCAGCGGTCTCTCCTTCGGCACCTTTAATTCGCCTACCCTGCAGTGAATTGAGCATTGCAGCCGCAAACTGCCGAAAAATTACCGGAGGAATCGAAAAAGCGCAGAAAAGTCACAGAATCAATATATTAATCAGCCGGAAGCATCCGGCGATCCCCGAACAGAACGCCGAACGCATCCAAGAAAAGCCGCCCAGCCGCTGAACAGGGGTAAAAAAAAAAAAAACACTTTTAAAAGGGGTTTTAAAAAAAAAAAAAAGTGCATGAAAATGCCTGGAATTAATATATAAGGTCCCATGAATAACAATAAAAAGGTCTGTTACAGAATAAAATAGAAAAAAACGCCATTTAAAAATAATCGGAATAAAAGATTTTGCTAAAAAAATTCGAAAAAATAAAGAGACTTTTTGCTGCAGATTAAAATAATAAATGGTTTATTAGATATTGAATTAAAACGGGGATATTTTTAACCTTGAAACCTATGGGATTCGCTTGAATAAACCTGTCGAATGAAACCACTGAACAACAGGGCATTTCACTGACATTTCTCTGCTGTTCAATGTGAATAGATTAACCATTGCGTCTCTATGAGGGATTTCACTGCCGCCGAACAGGCACCGTATTTCGCTGGCAATTTGACAATATTTGGCGAACTGACAGCTTTTTGAGTAGCCGAAGGCCACTAAATTGCACTGTTCCGACACTGGTTCGTGAATAAAGCACTATATTCAGAAATGTGATTATTTTCCGGTGGGAGTTCCTTATTATCGTCTTTTGTTATTATCGTCTTGGATTGACCAGCTCTCTGAAGCTTCTGGTGTCTTTCTGCTTCTTCCCTCCTTGTGCTGCAGGAGTCTCAGATCAAACGCATCTTTGGGACAATGATGAGCCAGAAGCTTCAGGACTTTGACGAGGAGGTGAAGCCCATCGGCGAGATCATTACGCAGGCCACAATCGAGCTCTACAACGCTGTCATCCAGAGGTTCCTTCCGACGCCGGCCAAGATCCACTACCTGTTTAACCTGAGAGACATTTCCAGGGTGAGGGGGGGGTTTGGCGCTGATGGCGAGTCATAGATAACATAAGCAGATGATTGTGGAATTAAATGGTGGAGACCACGAGAGAAGGAGAAGACACGCGGTAAGAGAATGGAAAGTCTGAAGTGGCTCACCTACTGCTGTCATCCACAGGTCTTCCAAGGCATGCTGAGAGCTCACAAGGACATGCATGATACCAAGCACAGCATCACCAGACTATGGGTGCACGAATGCTTCAGGTAGGATCCTGGCTGGCTGTAGCAAATACTGGCGTGTTTTCACACTCAGGTACACATACAATCACACACATTAGCATTGTGTGCCAACACTCTGAGATTGCCACACATCTCTAAAAGGACAGCCAGGTGAATACAGGCAGAAACATTTCTTACCGCTGATACCACCAAACAACTCATCCACGCTCTTGTATTCTCCCGTCTTGACTACTGTAACAATCTTCTAGCTGGCCTCCCTCTCTCCCACCTCTTCCCCCCCCCGCATCACCTCTTCCCATGATAGACTGCAGGATTTCTCAAGCACAGCCCCCATTCTCTGGAACTCTCTCCCTCGTACGGTCAGACTTTCCCCTAATCTCTCTTCCTTCAAAAGCTCCCTTAAAACATTCCTATTTAGGGAAGCCTACCACCCAACTCACTGATACAACTCACTGCCCCAACCAGTCCATCACTCTCACCTTGCAGCCCATCACTCTCACCTTGCAGCCCATCCCTCTCACCTTGCAGTCCGTGCTTCTCACTTTGCAGTCCGTGCCTCTCACCTTGCAGTCCGTGCCTCTCACCTTGCAGTCCGTGCCTCTCACCTTGCAGTCCGTGCCTCTCACCTTGCAGCTCATGTGTCTCACCTTGCAGCCCATGTGTCTCACCTTGCAGCCCGTGTGTCTCACCTTGCAGCCCCTCACTCTCACCTTGCAGCCCCTCACGCTCACCTTGCAGCCCGTCACGCTCACCTTGCAGCCCGTCACTCTCACCTTGCAGCCCGTCACTCTCACCTTGCAGTCCTCTCCTCATGTTTCCACCCCAACCCTTCTAGATTGTGAGTTCCCACGGGAATAGGGCCCTCATCTCCTCCTGCACTGGTTTATCAATTGTTGTTCAGTCTCAATGTATTGTAACCCTGTCTATCTCGGGCCCATTGTTTTGCGCTGCAGAGTATGTTGGCGCTATATAAATAAAGTATAATTGTAGCAGGTGATAGCTGCAATGCGCAAACTCCTGTCTCGTATAACAGAATGATACATTACAGAAGGTATTGGGTGAGTTGTCTGTAATATATGTATCATGCTGTATCCACACTCTGCATTATGGCGCTCCTTCAGTAGTATCTGTGCATCACATGGTGGATGTTTCTGTTCTTCTCGCTTCCCTTAGAGTCTTCTCTGATCGTCTTGTGGATCCGTCAGACAGTGAAGCTTTTGTTGGGATCCTGAGTGAAAAGTTAGGGTCTCTTTTTGACCTCACCTACCATCACCTGTGTCCCAGCAAGAACCCTCCAGTGTTTGGTATGTACCTTTATTTTCACACATACCTTCCTGGGGCTCTATTCCAACCCTGGTGCAAACTTAACCAAGGTTAGCAACTTCATAGACTTTGGGCCCTATTCCATAGCAGTCGGTAAAATGGAGATGATGGCATGACACTGTGCGCCTGCAGAGGACTCCATGGAGCCTTGCGCTTCCCGGCCGCGAGCTATGACCAAGCTTGCTCTTTCGAAATCTTGCATTGCCACTGAGGAATCGCGGAGTGAGACTAGAAACTATTTGTTCCCAATCTCACTCTGCTCACGGTGAGAAGAAACGGTAGATCGGGCCACAATTTTCACTGCGGGATGAGAGAGGAGTATGGGATGTAAAAAAAAAAATATGCTATTTTACGTTGAGTTCATAAAATGTCAGGAATAACGTCAAACTTCACCCAAAACGTTTTTTGTTACACTCCGGAGACTTATTGTAGGTGCCATTAAAAAAAATGCATCAAGGAGGTTGCAACCTTACAACCTTTGGATACCAGCAGTGGTTCCCAGCCCTAGTCATCAGGTCCCCTAACAGGCCAGGTTTGCAGGATATCTGAAGCACAGCACAGGTGATATGATTTGCTGCTCAGTGATTGCAGCATTCAGTCTGCATTTCCCCACGGGAATCCTTAAACTCTGGCCTGTTAGGGGGACCTGCTGACTAGAGTTGGGAACCCATGGTGTACACTATTGATCAGCATTCCTGCACCCCCCCCTTCTATATATTGGTTCTACATCTTCCATGATGCTCAGCCACTCATTAGATCGATTGAGCATCATGGGTAATGTAGTTTCAAAACCTCTGGAGAGCCCCAGTCTATAGCCTTCTCTGTGTGTCTGCATGCACTCCTACCAGGGATGGTGCATGTCGCTGCCTCCATGTCTAAGCACGCACCTAGTAACCTTTTTGTTGTGTGTCACTTTTTCTGCCCTATCCACATGCCAAGTGGTGCACATCTTTTTCTCGTGTGCACATTATTCTCTGGATCCCAGAACATGTCTGTAGTGCCTGGTGCCCGTTTCAGCCCATTTTTGTTTTTCACCAGGGGATTTCATGAGGGAACCTCCTGTCTATGAAGATATCACAGACCTACAGGCCCTGAAAAGCTTTATGAAGGTCCAGCTCCAAGAGCAAAGCCATCTTCCCGGGGCCAGCGCCAAGAAACTGGTTCTGTTCACAGACGCCGTGCATCACGGTTTGTTCCCTCACACGCATTGCAAGATATGGGATATAGCCTGCAGCTCTGCTTGCATTAAGTCACGGCTTTAACCCTCTGTGCATTGATCTTTTTCCCTGCAGTGACCCGCATTGTGCGTGTGATCAGTCAGCCGCGGGGTAACATGCTATTGGTTGGCATCGGGGGAAGTGGAAGACAGAGCTTGGCCAGACTGGCTTCCTATATCTGTGACTACAAAGTCTTCCAGCTGGAGGTGACCAGAGGTTATCGCAAGCAGGAATTCCGAGAAGGTGAGCCTCTAATTTTATGTAGCACGGTATTGATCTCCTGGGTCCTAGGAGGATTCTGGTGAGAGCCTGGTGACTAGTCCACCTGCAGCATCAAAGAATGACGGAATGGTGTCCCAGCATTCAATCTCCCAGTCTTATATGGTCAGTAGATTTGATAAAAACAGAACTTAAAAATTCAGCAGTAAAGTCACCTGGCAAGTTTTAACCCAAAGCTCAGTGTGATCTTTTCTATGCGGGAATTTCCAGGTGTAATACCTAGCTTGGCCACAGTGGCGCTGTTTTGCAGCTGTCACTGAAAGATCAAGCAGTAACTTTCTGAGAGACCGTTTTAGGGGAGCAGGGCGAGGCTGAGTGTAAGTAGACCGTTTTAGGGGAGCAGTGACAGGTTGAGTGGAAATAGATCATTTTGTGGGAACAGGGACAGGGTGGGGGAAAATACCGATATTTTTGTTTTCCTCTTTCTATGAGGAAATGGACAGTTTTGTTTAGTTTATCTTCTCTTTCTCTATACTAACCGTCCTTCTGTTTTCTCCCAGACCTGAAGAAGCTGTACCGGCAGGCGGGGGTGGATGGACGTCCTTCTGTCTTCCTTGTGACAGACACTCAGTTCACAGATGAGTCCTTCTTTGAGGATATAAACAATGTGCTGAGCTCAGGAGAGGTCCCCAACCTCTACAAGGCCGATGAGTTTGAGGAGGTAATACCCAAATGGCTGCTTGCTATTTCAGTGGAGTATGCCTTCCTTGTAATGCTTGCTATTTCAGTGGCGTATGCCCTCCTTGTAATGCTTGCTCTTTCAGTGTGGTATGATCTCCTTGTAATCCTTGTGTTTCTGTGAGGTGTGCCCTCCTTGTAATGCTTGCTCTTTTAGTGGGTTGTGCTTTTTTTTTTTCTCTCTCACAGTTGTGTGATCCCTGCATCATACCTCTATGTCATGATTGACTTGGAACTCCAGCATCAATTGCATTACAGTACCATTAACCAATCTTTTTTGTCTTTTTAGATAAAGACCATTTTGCAAGAAAAGGCACAGAATGAAAACGTGCCGGACACTGCGGAGAGTCTCTACAACTTCCTTATAGAGAGAGTGCGCAACAACCTGCACATTGTGCTCTGCATGAGCCCCGTGGGAGATCCCTTCCGGTAAGGATTAATATCAAGGGATGCTCACTGTGTCACCCTGCACGCGGAGGGATCGACTCCTTGCACTTTCCTTTACAGCAGGGGGGGGACTGACTCACAGCACCCCCTGTCTGTGTGCTATCCTATGGAGGATCAGGCTTTGTAGCTCCGTCAGCGTCTGTCTAGCTTTTTGACAGGGAGGGCTTTTTCATGTCCGATGGTTTGCCCTCCCCGTCAAAACAGCACAGACACAGGGAAGTGCGGACACACGCAAGCACTCAGTGCGCTTGTGTGCCAGTAGCCTTAAGATATATATGTGATTGTGTCTCTAGAGGTAGCCAGATTACCGACCACATAAGGATCAGAGGGGTAGATAGGGACTGCCTAAAGGGACTTGCGTCGTGATATATATAGGGGTACGTGACACTCATAGTTTAAGACCGTGGTCTTTATACAGAGTGCAAGGTCAACATTCAGCCTTTGGCAACATCCCGTTTTAAGACGCAAAAACCTTAGATTCCTCAAATGTCAAGCAAAATGAGTTAACCGGAGTTTCGAAGATAGAAACAGCTTGTTCAGAAAGAGTCCCTATGTGCTGGTTGCATATTACCTGTGACCTTTGACCTTGACACAAAATGTCTATGATTCATTCTAGACTCCGTCACTGTGAACTTGGTGACTGTCAGGTTCTCTTGTGATGATGAAGATGATGGTGACATGGCTTAGCAAAAATAAAAAATAAAACAAGAAAATATGTATTTTCTCGAAACCTGTCCAAGCTCTTATACAAATTCATTCATTTTTCATACATCAATTACAGCTGCACGAAAACAAACAAGACATGTTAATATCACAAGAAGAAACACATATAATAAATTTTAAAATTATCCCGTAAACCATATGGGCCTCACGCAGGAAAAAATAATCCTACTTGGTCTGACTCCTTTCATTAGAGAATATATATGTACGCAACTTTGGCTCAAAAAGGAAATAGCTGAAGTGCATACTCCACTCATTTTAATATCAAAAATATTTGTTTTATTTATAAAGGATTTTACCAGGAAGGATACATTGAGATTTCTCTCGTTTTCAAGTATGTCCTGGGTTCAAGAACATTGAGTGGTTACAGAAATACAAAATAGTAAAATGCAAGATATTAACACAAAACCAAATATACAGATTAACAGAAAAATAAATATGTAGGAAATAAAGTCATTGTTACATGTTTACAGGTGCATTCCGTATTGAGGTATGTTAATAGGGAACTCTTAAGACTGGGGGAAGATTTGATGGTGTCTGGGAGGTTATTCCATATTTGCGGTGCTCTGTAGGAAAAGGAGGATCGAGACACTTTCTTTTTGTATTGCGGTATTGCAAGTAAGGTGCTGGTCCTGGATCTGAGGTTATAGGATGAGGGAACTGCTGGGGCAATCAGCCTAGACATGTAGGGTGGTAGCTTCCCAGAAAAGCTCTTAAACACCAGGTTGGAAAGGTGAAGGGTGCGTCTAGATTCCAGCGATGGCATGTTTAGTTCTTTTAACATGTCACAATGGTGGGTCATGTAGTTACATTGTAGCACAAAGCGGCAGAATGAGTTATACAATGTAGTAAGTTTCTGAAGGTGTGTTTGAGGGGCAGCTGCATACACTACATCTCCGTATTCAATGGCTGGCATAAGCATTTGTTGTACAATCTGCTTTCTTACCGCGGGGCTCAGGCAGGATTTGTTTCTGTACAGGGCACCTAGTTTGGGGTAAAGTTTGGATGAGAGTTTTTCGATGTGGGGGCCAAAAGATAGATTTGGGTCTAATCCCATACCTAGATATTTGAGAGAAGTGACTGTAGTCAGCGTGTCATTTGATCTTGTCCCCACACATAGATGGGGTGTTTGCAATTTGTGTAGTTTAGGTTTTGTGCCAAAGAGCATTGTAACCGTTTTGTCAGCATTTAGAAAAGGATTGTTATTTGTGATCCACTTTTCTACCCCTGTGAATTGTTCTTGCAGTATGCCTCCAGCTGCGGGAGATTTGGTTGGCTGGTATAGATTACAGCGTCGTCTGCGTACATGTGTACAGTTGAGGCTTTGCAGACATTGGGCAGATCATTTATGAATATTGAGAATAGCAGGGGGCCGAGTATCGAGCCTTGGGGTACACCGCACGTGACTGGGAGGGGAAGGGAAGTGCTGTCAGAAATGGACACATATTGCGACCGATCAGACACATATGATTGGAACCAGGTTAGCGTGCTATCACCAATACCAGAGTTTTTAAGTTTTTGTAATAGGATGCCATGGTCTACAGTGTCAAAGGCCTTGTCAAAATCAAGGAAGATGGCTCCAGTTAGGTTTCCTTGTTCCATGCCCGCTTGGATATCATTACAAACTTTTAAAAGGGCAGTTGTAGTTGAATGATTTGGATGAAAGCCTGATTGATCTGGGGTTAAATAGTTCCAATACTGATAATAATCACGTAATTGAGTGTAGACACATTTTTCCAGAATTTTTGACATTACAGGGAGCAGTGATATTGGGCGGTAGTTGGATACCAAAGTATTGTCTCCACTTTTATGGATAGGTACCACCCTTGCAGTCTTCCAGAGTTTGGGTATGTATCCAGTCGCCAGTGATTCATTGATTAGGGTTGCGACAGGTTTTGCAATTGCTGGCGCACTGATTTTCAGCAGCATTGCTGGGATTTGATCAGGTCCAGACTGGTATTTCATTTTTTGGTTACGGAGAAGTTTAGTGATGACACTGACAGGCACTGGTCTAAAACTGAATTTCTCTGCGTCACAGGGTCTTTGCTCAGTTGGTGGGGCCTGACCTGTGTGCGGCCTTTCTGATTGCGTGTCATTTCCTAGTTTAGCAATCTGGGTGGTGGCGCATCCAACAAAATAATTCTAAAAGCATTTGCTAGATCTAGGGGGTGTTGTACAGTTTGGTTGTTTACTTTGACAGCAGCCGGTTGGGAGTGGACGGGGGGTGCTTGTATGTTACTTATGGTTTTCCAAAAATTTCTAGGGTTTGATATGTTATTGTTTTAATTTTCATTGAAGTATTGGGCTTTAGCCATTTTTGTTTGTTTTGTGCATGCATTCCGGCATTTTCGTTATTCACAGTGATCGTTCATGGATCCAGTACTCTTGAAATTTGACCACAGGGAGTCTCTAAACTGGTACATATGCGTGAGGTCAGCTATAACCCAGGGGAGGTGTGCCCCTTTTGCTCGCACTTTGCGCAGTGGGGCATGGGTGTTCCAGACTTTCAGGAGCTCGGATTGAAAGTATTCAATTGCACAGTCCAGGTCTGGGATTAGGTTTAGTCTGTATCATGGGAGCTGTTTGAGATCATTTAGGAAGGATTCAAGATTAAATTTCTTGAAAGACCTGGTGATTATTACCTTTGGTTGACATTTTGTGGCCCTTATTTTGTGCACACAGTACACTAGGCAGTGATCACTGAAACTGTTAGTGAGAACGGCTGCCTCCTGTATTCGATCAGGACATGAGAGAATCCAGTCCAGCAAGGTGTGGTTAGGGCTTTTTATATTAATGCGAGTGGGGGAGGAGATTAATTGTGTTAGGTGCAAAGCCTTAAACAGTGAGCAGTGTTTATTGTTTTTAGGATCCAGCCAATCAACATTAAAGTCGTCGAGGACCAGCAGTTCACTTTTTTGGTTTTGAGCTACTAATTTACTAAGGATTTGGGTTATGTCAGAAAGGGAGTGCCCTGGGGAACTCGGTGGGCGGTAGAATTCAGCAACAATAATTGTTTTACTGAACGGGCTCTCAATAGTACCAGAAAGGAAATCAAATGTGGCCGGGGAGCTAGGATTCTGCAAAGGGGTGAACTTTATGGAGTTGTCAACATAGATAACAATTCCCCCTCCTCTCTTAGCGCTGTCCTTTCTAGAGCATGAATACCCTTGTATTGCTATGGCAGAGTCTGGCACTTTAGGAGTTAACCATGATTCTGTCAGCACAATAACTTTAGGTTTGTAATAGAAGCACCAAGCTTTAAGCTCATCCAGTTTAGGGAGTAAACTGCGGATGTTGCAGTGCACAAAGGAGAGGCCTTTTTTAGTGGGGAGATTAAATATGGTGTCAGCTATTGGACCAGGGTTGGACTCAACATCATTTGCCAGTGCAAGCAGCAGAATAAAAAGGAATTTGGACAGGTTTTTCTTTTTGGAAAATAGTGATTGGAGAGTTTTAAAGCTCTGGTGTGTGGGGGTGGGAGGGCTGGATTTTAACACTCTCCACCAGCACTCAGCTGATAAGTTAAAGGAGCTGAGCAAGCTATGGTGTATTTGAGTTTCTTTTCCAGCTTGCTGTAATTTGTAGGGTGTATAGGGAGGGAGGGTAGATTTAGAGAGAAGGGAGATGGTAGAAAGAAACAGCAAGGGGGGAAGAGAGGGAAAAACATTTCTAGAGAAAGGTGGTGTGGGAGAAGGGGAGGAAAAAAGGAAAAGTAGAAGACAGGCACGGAATTGATAAGGAAAGCAGAAGATGGAAGGGAGTCTGGTAGGGGAAGATTCCAGAGTGGCGTAGGTTGGTAGCTGAAAATATCACATGACCAAATTAGTTGGGTATAAATGAATTGAGAACCGTGGGGTGGGTGGGTGGGTGAGGGGATGGAGGGCGGGAGCTAAGTCCAGGTGGGAGCTAGTAGCACACTGTGATAGAGCCTGGCCCTGGAAGCTGTATGGAGGTGTGTATGCTGGAAAAACAGAAATCTAGGATTACATTGCATCTTTGGGGAATGTTGGTGCAATAAATTTGTTATATACTACCCGTTCTTGATTGGGTTTTATGAAACAAAACTTTCCCAATACAATCAAATAAAAGGCAACTGATAACTTTACCGTATTAAAACTTTCCTGCAATCATTTAGACCCGATTCATATTAAAGGAACACGCTAGGTTGAAAATCACCCCCTTTTTTACATTATACTATACCTATTGCCCTACCTAGTCATTCAGGTTTTTTTTTATGTTATACTTACCCTAAAAACGACACTTTTCCAACGGCATTTTTTTTTTTTTTTCACTCCCCTCCCTCCTCTTCCGCTCCCGTCGTGGTAAATCTTCAACTTGGCTTAAGGTTTACGTGCAAAGCGCGCATGCGCGCCTATCACGTAAACCAGCCAATCAGCAGGCTTCCTCCCGGCTCCATCTTCCTTGATTAGTGTTACGCGCAAGAGGATTCGCGCAACACTAATCACAGCCGCCGCCGACTCGCTCCCGCCAGCTACTTCGGCGAGTTGGAGACGTCATCACGCTGAAAGCGCGATGAAGTCTCCTACTCGGCAATAGTCGGCAGAAGCGGGAAATACAAATTCACGCTCTGCTGATTGACAGCTGGGAGAGCAAAGGAAAGTCCTCCGCGTCTCTTATCTGTTTCAGCCGATCGGCTCAGAGGAAGGATGAGCAAAGAAAAGGGCATTCTTAGGTCATCATGACCACCTAAAAAATCTTAGGTGGTCATGTTGCCTAGAGTATCCCTTTAAGAGTGAAGGTATTATAACTGTAACATTAAAATAAAACTACATTCCATTTAACACTAGATGTGTCATAAAACTTTTTTATGCAAATACATTAAGTTATATGTTCCTAGATACATTATTTAACTCTAATTTTAATTGAATGTGATCTCCAGAATCCTAAATATGTCAGGGCATTTGAAAAATGAAAATTGTGACCACACAACAAGAATATTCAATATAAAATATACATAGTAATCATCAATTAGAACAGTACAATATGAAAACAACACAATGATGATTCATCAGAATATAAAATGCAATATTTTTTTTCTTGTTCTCTCCGTGTTCTGTCTCATCGGTTCAAAATCAAACACAACGGTCTTGTCAAAGTGTAATGCCGATATCTGATAACTTTATTCCGCAAAGATGATATGTTTGTTTGAGTTTATTTCCTTAATTCCAAATCAATGATCTCGTTAATCGAGCATGAGCTTTGTTGATGATAAATCTTTGTTGATGGATAATCTTCAAATATGACTAAATGGAAAATGTTAAATATAATGTAATTGCGATAACAGCTGTATAGGTTGGCAAAACTTGCATCTGAATGGCATAATCGTTCTTTGTCTTCGCTAGCATTCTAGAATCAGGAAATAATTCTGAAAAAAACCCTATTAATATCCTGTAAAAAGAATAATGAATTAAACCTAATAAATACTTTAAAGAAAGCTGAAAACACATGAATTCATGGTTAACTTGGAGCAAAGTACCCTTGTTTTTTTATTTTTCTTTATTAGTCAAGACACACCAAGAAATATTGAGAAAAGGGAGGGGGAATGGAGGAGGGAGAAGGGAAAGAGGGAGGGGCTATTACTTTTTTTATTATTTGTATAACGGTCATTCTTCCTTAAATTCTCTTGTATATTGAAACAAAAACAAAACATAACACAGACGTATAGCTATACAAACAATACATTACAATTCAAACAAACTTCAATTTTCCCTGCAGTTTTCGTGTCGTCTTTGTTTTTAGTTTTTATTTGTTATTTTACTCACATCATGCACA
This sequence comes from Leptobrachium leishanense, assembly GCA_009667805.1. NCBI lineage: Eukaryota > Metazoa > Chordata > Amphibia > Anura > Megophryidae > Leptobrachium > Leptobrachium leishanense. Next base: position 16,811,396 of record CM019065.1, read on the forward strand.
CCCAAAACGCTTAAAGCAATATACTGTATAATCCAGCATGCAGACAAAACCCATATGCACTAACATGCCATACAGCACACAATTGCAACTTGGTACAGACTTTTAAAAAACTACTGGATGACTTCCTGCAGACACAGAATATTAAGGGTTAGAATATTTAATATGTGGGTAAAAGCTTCTTGATCCAAGGAGAAATCTGACTGCCATTCTGGGGTCAAGAAGGATTTTTTTCCCAGTATGTTGCATATTGGTGTGCATTTCAGACTGGGTTTTTTGCCTTCTTTTGGATCAACAACAGTAGGTTATGTGGGAGAGGCTGAACCCGATGGACGCATGTCTTTTTTCAGCCTATATAACTATGTATGATTCTGTCTTGTCCTCTAATTAACTATTATCAAGCTCCATCCATACATTTATCAACTGCATTCAAGACAAGCCACAAGAATAAGACAAAACAAAGTACAGCCAATATCCGTTACATGTATATATAGATACGTGATGCAACGCTGCAGCATCAGAATCCAGTGTGTCTCTTAAATCCCAGATGATGTCTAGATTAAACTCCCAACTAAACAAATTAACATGTCACCAGAAGCGCACACATTCAAAACACACATATAACGGTGAACAATTGTTAGTGTTTCTGGGTAGAGTAGAGTTAACATCACTGCTCTATAACCGTGGAGAGAGACTGTGGAGATAGAGGTTTGATCCTGGCAAGAGCACCTCTCCAGTAAGTGTCCTTGGGCAAGACACCTAACGGTACATACTTGCCACCCAGGACATACTTGAAAACGATATAAATCTCAATGTATCCTTCCTGGTAAAATCCTTTCTCAAAAAAAATAATAATTTAACATTTGGCATGTCGGTGCTAGGGATCGCGCTGGATAAATCATTACCGATCTATACTGATATTTCTCTGGAATCATTGTACATATGCAAGCTATGTATCAGAATCATTAATGTGATTAAAAGTCTTATTTAAACTTCCTCAGCTTTCCCTGCCTCTGAGATTGGAAGCTCTCGAGCAGGGCCCTCTCTCCTGCTCTGTGTGTGTGTAATATACAGTATATATATTTGTCATTCTGTCTCTTCCTTTATACAGTGCTACAGCACTTGTGGGTGCGTTTATAAATACTCAGGTGATTACGGTAAATGTGTAAATACAACTTGCCCTTACTACACCTAAAATAACTCTGTATAAAATCAATATTAATAATTAAAAATTAAATAAATGACAATTTTTATTTAATAACAAAACTGCACTGGCGACCATGCCCTTAACTATCATATTAAGGTGTGGCCAATCCTTTGCCCTGAACACAAGTTGAGACCAGAGCATTGGAGAGAAAAAAAAACAGCAACTCGGTCACTCAAGACAACATTCTTGGTGTGTGTCTGAAACTGCCAGATTAACCCCGGCAGGTCCAGTTAAAACCACATCTGCTGCACTTATCAAAACAAAGCACAACAGACTTACAATACACATACATACAGTCAGCGACAAAATACAAAACCTAAATCTTCATGTCTATGTATGTATTAATGATGACACAAGACATAACAGATTCCGTGACAAAAAACATAAAACAGACATGTTAAACTGAAATAAAAACAGTGTCATCTACTTAGCAAAAAAATAAATGCAAATGTACGCTGGACAGGTTCTAGGGGTCAGCAATAAATAGTGCCAATCATGGCAACCAAGCGACATGTGTAAAAGGAAGTCAGTCCCTAAATAGATATATATGGAAAAACAATGGCAGCTTCATATTTTAAGAAATTATAAAACATGAAAGATATTAATCCTGAGTTAGAAACAAAGAAATAAAAGCTGAAACAGTGGCATTTTAATAAAACACAAAAACAAACATGAAATCTGAAAAAAAGAGAATTTTCCATTAATCCTTTATAACCATAACATATAAAAAGAACTTCACATGTCACCCAAAAACCAGAGGAAAGCAGCCTGCAAAAAAAGGCACCAGCGCAGAAGCGGGCGCGGTAACACAGGGAGGACAATCGCAATGGAAGTGCAGCGTCTTTGTTATATGAAAAAAAAAACTGACAGAGGTCTAATCAATTAAAAATAAAATGCTCAAAACTGCAAGCAGGCATGGACGAGTCAAACTCCATAACTACGCGTTACAGTGAACTAATCAGACAGACAAACAGACAAATCTTAACCGATACTCAGCATGGCGGGCAAGTGGTTATAAAATAAACAGCATAAATCGTCTTAACAGGGAACTCTAACACTTGAAGCATGATCCTCCGGGTGAGTTTCCACAAAAACCTATAAAACCCATAGACAACATCCAGAAAATATCCTTGCAGCAAAAACACACACAGGCCCTCATAGTCAGAGCAAAAACATTCCTCAAGGAAAACAAACGCCAGGAAGACGCACTCAAACAATTAAACTCAAAAAAGGCGGCAAGTTCACTCTGTACAAGCAACTCGCGTAAGTCTGGGCTTCAAAAAGCAAAAACCCATTAACAATCCAAAAGCAAGTTGAAGGGCAGAAGCCACCTCTCACACCATTTGTAAAAAAAATATTATTAAATCAATCAGTATTCCTATTCATATTTACCAAAGCATGCATCCCAGAAGACTTCTGTTATTTTTCTCATATAAGCAAGAAAGACCCAAAGCACCGCTATGCTATAGCGGAGAGAACTGAAGACAGTCACACAGGATTTGGTACTTCAAGTATCTGACGTTGCTTTGTCCAGCCAGCTCTTTTATTAAAACTCAGACACATTTATAACCAATAAGATTATCTCAACACAGATAATTACCAGTCAACCCACAAACATATATCATATATAGTGACAGAACAGAAATGTTTTTTTTTTTTACTTTCTCTGCCCTGCAACAAGTGGGGGAAGGAAGGGCACCTCTTGGTACAGGATGTAGCTGTGACTGGTTCTAAAGTTTCAACAGGATATATGGCTACAATGATTTTAAACTAAGCACTAAGCGATAAGGGCATGTTGACTAAGCTATGTATTTGAATCACAATATTTTTATATTCCTACAGGAAATTAAAAGATAAATATTTTTACATTTTATTGCTGTGGAGCTCTGTGATGCGCTCATACACATCACATATTTAATAAAGACTCTTAAGCGAGTATTCGCTTCATCTTTCTTTTTGCCATCCACAGCAGCATAGTGAAAAACATTCCTTGATTGGAAAAACACAGACAAACATTTAGAGCCCTTCCCCACAGACTCTTCATCCAAACCAGGGTTACAGATTATCCTTAGAAGTTAGTTTCTAGTGATACTGTTGGTCTTTCTGTCCTTGGTTTGAATCTGCTGTGGAAGAGAGTAAGTCCCACTCGCCCTTTGACGTTCCATTGCTGTCCGTGTCTCACTGCCATTTTTTTCCTTAGGAATCGGATCCGTCAGTATCCAGCTCTCGTTAACTGCACCACCATAGACTGGTTCTCCGAGTGGCCTCAGGAGGCTCTCCTTGAAGTGGCTGAGAGATATTTAGAAGGGGCTGAACTGGGGAGCATGGACGGGGTGAGTACAGACATGGCGCCAGCCAAATATTTTTTACTTTAACACATTTTCTCACAATGGACATCTCCTTCCTTTTGTCCTCCCGCACACGTCATTCTTTATTTTTGAGCCATTTTGATTATGCTGTCTGTCAGCTGCTGGTCCTTTCCTTGTCCTGTTTTGACCAATCTTTCGGTCTCACTGGCTTCATCTTCCCAGATCCACGGAAAGGTGTCTCAGATCTTTGTGACGATGCATCGCTCGGTGGCTGAATATTCACACAAGATGAAAGTGGAGATGAGGAGACAAAACTACATCACGCCGACCAGCTATCTGGAGGTGGTATCCCAATACAAGAGGTGAGCTGACAGCGTGTTCAGAGAGACACGGGGCCCTATTACAAGGCTGTCATTAGGCTTTAGCATTTAAGATGGACAACATAACGGCAGGTGTTATCAGCTTGATTTAGTTTTTTCGCGTCCTATTCCTCCCTTGCCGTTAAAGGAGACATTCCCACCTTAGCTCCTCGTGTCCTGCGTTCCTTACTGATCTCGGCGTCTCTTACTTATCATGTGACGTGCAAGTCCTCAAGAAATGCAAGAATAACGACCTGTTCCATAAAGACTTCTGAGACATCGACAACAAATTCACAACTGTCAGCCGTAGTATCGCCTACAGGCTAGTGATGGGATAAAGGCAAAGGATAGCATGGTGACTTAAACGGCCACTACCTCCAAAAACTGAAATGTCCTTATTGTGTTTATATGATGTTGCTGATATCTTACATGTGTTTTGTTTTTCTCTTGTATGTTTAGAAAATATTTTCCTCTATGTGTGTCACTGGGTGCATCTATTGTGTGATATTTTCCCCTATATGTGTCACTGGGTGCATCCATTGTGTGATATTTTCCCCTATAGGTGTCACTGGGCGCATCCATTGTGTGATATTTTCTCTATATGTGTCACTGAGATCATCCATTGTGTGATATTTTCCACTATATGTGTCACTGGGTGCATCCATTGTGTGATATTTTCCTCTATATGTGTCACTGGGAGCATCCATTGTGTGATATTTTCCACTATATGTGTCACTGGGTGCATCCATTGTGTGATATTTTGTGTTGTATCTTTCCATCACTTGCTTCTCACTGTGTGGCTTTGGCCATAGAATGGAGTGAATGGGTCAGTCACCGACTCACGTCATTGTATTGTGTGGGATGTATTCAAAGAACATCACCAGGGGATAGATTAGAAGACTTTTAAACTCCCTATCTCATTCAGCTCAGCTTCCAGCTCTTATCTTGGGTAGCCTGGAGAACAATAGACCTCTTGCTGCCTTATTTAAACATTCCCTCCTCCACCTCATTAACTGTTAAATACTGTAGCTTAAATAAACAACAGCCACAAAGTAAAGCCTTTTTTCGGTAAATGTTGCATCATGGGAAAAATCCACAAAATTGAAACAGAAGATTAAAACGTATCTTTGTTTTTCCTTTTTACATGCAGTTTTTTCAACCAAAGAGAACCACAGCAGCATGTGTTTTATAGTGTGTTTCATAATATGTTTATAAAGCACATTATCAAACACTTTATTAAACACCTTAAAGCACATTATTAAACACATTATCATTAGTTTTATAGTGTGTTTAATATATTTATAAAGCACATTATTTATCAAACACATTATTAAACACCTTAAAGCACATTATTAAACACATTAATAATGTGCTTTATAGTGTGTTTTATAGTGTGGTTTTGTTTGTAATGTACAGGTAATCTAGTTACAGTTTATGTAGTCGGTAGGGTCCCTTTGAAACCAGTGGTGTATTTAGGTTTTGTGCTGCCCTAGGCCTGACTAAACTCGTGCACCCCCTAATTTAAATTTGACGCACCCCTTCCTGTCAAGGGCACACCTCTTCCTGGTTAATCCCCACCCTTCCTCTTTAAGCTCCACCCTTCCTCTTTAAGCTCCACCTTTTCCTCTCTTTATATTAAAAGTGGATACCAAGTGCCTACTTGTATATTTTGTATACCATTTCAAATGTATCTATTGAGATAATGAAAATTATGAAATGTTTAAATTCAAGCATTTTTTACAAAGAACAGCCACGCATGTCAAGTAAACGGGATCACAGCCGCTCTATTTGGTTGAACAATAAAATCCACAGAAACGTGCACTGCATATGAGCGTATCACAGAGCTGCACAGCAATAAAACCCACAGAAATGGGCAGTGTGTATGAGCGTATCAGAGCTGCACAGCAATAAAACTCACAGTAATGTGCAGTGTGTATGAGCGTATCCCAGAGCTCCAGGGCAATAAAACTCACAGTAATATGCAGTGTGTATCACAGAATCCACAGCAATAAAACTCCCAGCAATGCAATGTGTGGTGTGTATGAGTGCATCAGAATCCACTGCAGTAAAACTCCCAGCAAACCGAGTGTATATGAGCACACAGCAATTATGCTGTGGAGCCATCTTGTCAGCAGTGGGGTGCCACTACCAGAGGGTGCACTGTAGCTTTGATTCCCCTCCCGGTGGGTGTTCAGTCCAGAATAGAGTCTGTGTTAACGAAAGGGCGGACAGCTGCGCGCGTGCGTTTCACGTGGTTCAGCCAGTCATGTGGTACTGAGACTCAGAGAAATGCCCTGATGTTCGGTGGTTTCAATCAGCAGGTTTATTCAGGCGAACCCCATAGGTTTCAATGTTAAAAATATTCCCGTTTTTATGCAATATCTAATAAATCATTTATTATTTTAATCTGCAGTAAAAAGTCTTTACTTATTGATTTTTTTTTAGTACCTTTTAGTCATTTTTCAGATTTTTTTGGGCAAAATTACCCCCCCTTTTTTTAATAGCAGTTTTTCTTTTTTCTGTAACAGAACTTTTTATTATCAATCATTGGATCTTATATGTAAATTCCAGACATTTTCGTTCAGTAGTTCTTTTGAAAACAGCAGGCCACGGGTTTGCGGTGGCAGCATTCAGCGGCCGACTCCATTCACTTTGGGGACCCTGCGGTGAATGGTGAATTCACTGCAGAGTGGGGAAATTTTATTCTCCTAAGTGCAGGGAACTACAGAACACCAAAAAGTTGGCGTCATTTCGGTGCTCTGTGAGTAACCCATTTAGTGCTGAGGTTTTTTGCTGCCCCCTGGAAAGTGAAATTGAAAGTGTAAATTAGTGAAATCTCAATGTATCCTTCCTGGTAAAATACTTTGCAAAAGTAAAAGAAAAAAAAAAAAATGTATTTTTTTTTTTAGGGGTGGGGCCACCCAGTGCGGGCCGCCGCCCCCTGGAAAGTGCCGCCCTAGGCCTGGGCCTAGTTGGCCTAGGCCAAAATACACCAGTGTTTGAAACACCATGGAAGTAGCTATACAGTAGTTTTGTAGCCGCAGGGTTGGATATTCTATTTGTTTTATGTCTGTGCCTTTATTAATGCTTCTGTATTGAGGACAGCGGAGATGAAGTCTCTGATATGTGTATGTTCTTCACAGGCTCCTGGATGAGAAGAGGACGGATCTAGGTGAGAAAGCCACTAAGCTCCGCAACGGACTCTTTAAGATCGATGAAACCCGTGAGAAAGTGGAGAAAATGTCCGAGGAGCTGGCGGTGGCACGAACCAAAGTGGCCGAATACCAGAAGCAGTGTGAGGAGTTTCTGGTCATCATCGTCCAGCAGAGACGCGAGGCCGATGAGCAGCAGAAGGTCAGCCGGACACAAGACCTCTGTGTTCTTTACTGTATCAGACGGTCATTCTGTCTGCTGGTTTATCATACACTAGTTGTAAAGCCTGCCCAGAGGGCAGTCTATTGTGGATATACTGCCCCTGCTCATGTATACTGCCCCAGCTCGTGGATACTGCCCCAGCTCGTGGATATTGCCCCAGCACGTGGATACTGCCCCAGCACGTGGATATTGCCCCAGCACGTGGATATTGCCCCAGCACGTGGATATTGCCCCAGCTCGTGGATATTGCCCCAGCTCGTGGATATTGCCCCAGCACGTGGATACTGCCCCAGCACGTGGATATTGCCCCAGCTCGTGGATATTGCCCCAGCACGTGGATACTGCCCCAGCACGTGGATACTGCCCCAGAACGTGGATACTGCCCAGCACGTGGATACTGCCCCAGCACGTGGATATTGCCCCAGCACGTGGATATTGCCCCAGCACGTGGATATTGCCGCAGCACGTGGATACTGCCCCAGCTCGTGGATACTGCCCTAGCACGTGGATATTGCCCCAGCACGTGGATATTGCCCCAGCTCGTGGATACTGCCCCAGCTCGTGGATACTGCCCTAGCACGTGGATATTGCGCCAGCACGTGGATGGATACTGCCCCAGCACGTGGATATTGCCCCAGCTCGTGGATACTGCCCCAGCTCCTGGATATTGCCCCAGCACGTGGATACTGCCCCAGCACGTGGATATTGACCCAGCACGTGGATATTGCCCCAGCACGTGGATATTGCCCCAGCACGTGGATACTGCCCCAGCACGTGGATACTGCCCCAGCACGTGGATATTGCCCCAGCTCGTGGATACTGCCCCAGCACGTGGATACTGCCCAGCACATGGATATTGCCCCAGCACGTGGATTGATACTGCCCCAGCACGTGGATACTGCCCCAGCACGTGGATGGATACTGCCCCAGCACGTGGATACTGCCCCAGCACGTGGATACTGCCCCAGCACGTGGATATTGCCCCAGCTCGTGGATACTGCCCCAGCACGTGGATACTGCCCAGCACGTGGATATTGACCCAGCACGTGGATATTGACCCAGCACGTGGATATTGCCCCAGCACGTGGATACTGCCCCAGCTCGTGGATACTGCCCCAGCACGTGGATATTGCCCCAGCACGTGGATGGATACTGCCCCAGCACGTGGATATTGCCCCAGCTCGTGGATACTGCCCCAGCTCGTGGATATTGCCCCAGCACGTGGATACTGCCCCAGCGTGGATATTGACCCAGCACGTGGATATTGCCCCAGCACGTGGATATTGCCCCAGCACGTGGATACTGCCCCAGCACGTGGATACTGCCCCAGCACGTGGATATTGCCCCAGCTCGTGGATACTGCCCAGCACGTGGATACTGCCCAGCACATGGATATTGCCCCAGCACGTGGATTGATACTGCCCCAGCACGTGGATACTGCCCCAGCACGTGGATACTGCCCCAGCACGTGGGTGGATACTGCCCCAGCACGTGGATACTGCCCCAGCACGTGGATACTGCCCCAGCACGTGGATATTGCCCCAGCTCGTGGATACTGCCCCAGCACGTGGATACTGCCCAGCACGTGGATATTGCCCCAGCACGTGGATATTGACCCAGCACGTGGATATTGCCCCAGCACGTGGATATTGCCCCAGCACGTGGATACTGCCCCAGCACGTGGATACTGCCCCAGCTCGTGGATACTGCCCCAGCACGTGGATACTGCCCAGCACGTGGATATTGCCCCAGCATGTGGATATTGACCCAGCACGTGGATATTGCCCCAGCACGTGGATATTGCCCCAGCACGTGGATACTGCCCCAGCACGTGGATATTGCCCCAGCTCGTGGATACTGCCCCAGCACGTGGATACTGCCCCAGCACGTGGATACTGCCCCAGCTCGTGGATACTGCCCAAGCTCGTGGATACTGCCCAAGCACGTGGATACTGCCCCAGCACGTGGATATTGCCCCAGCTCGTGGATACTGCCCAGCACGTGGATACTGCCCAGCACGTGGATACTGCCCCAGCACGTGGATACTGCCCCAGCTCGTGGATACTGCCCCAGCACGTGGATACTGCCCAGCACGTGGATATTGCCCCAGCACGTGGATATTGACCCAGCACGTGGATACTGCCCCAGCTCGTGGATACTGCCCCAGCACGTGGATACTGCCCAGCACGTGGATATTGCCCCAGCATGTGGATATTGACCCAGAACGTGGATATTGCCCCAGCACGTGGATACTGCCCCAGCACGTGGATATTGCCCCAGCTCGTGGATACTGCCCCAGCACGTGGATACTGCCCCAGCACGTGGATACTGCCCCAGCACGTGGATGGATACTGCCCCAGCACGTGGATACTGCCCCAGCACGTGGATACTGCCCCAGCTCGTGGATACTGCCCAAGCTCGTGGATACTGCCCAAGCACGTGGATACTGCCCCAGCACGTGGATACTGCCCCAGCACGTGGATACTGCCCCAGCTCGTGGATACTGCCCCAGCACGTGGATACTGCCCAGCACGTGGATATTGCCCCAGCACGTGGATATTGACCCAGCACGTGGATACTGCCCCAGCTCGTGGATACTGCCCAGCACGTGGATATTGCCCCAGCACGTGGATATTGACCCAGCACGTGGATACTGCCCCAGCACGTGGATACTGCCCCAGCACGTGGATATCGCCCCAGCACGTGGATATGGCCCCCCCCGCTCGTGGATATGGCCCCCCCGCTCGTGGATATGGCCCCCCCGCTCGTGGATATACTCACCTACATCGGCCCTCCAGCGATGGCGGTCCCGCGTCCCGCTTCAAGCGTCCTCTCTCGCTCCGTTGGTCGCCGGGATGACGTCACGAAAGCCTTTGACCCCCGGGGTCAAAGGCTTTCGTGACGTCATTCCGGCGAACAACGGAGCGAGAGAGGACGCTGGAAGCGGGACCGCCATCGCTGGAGGAGCTAAGGGCCGATGTAGGTGAGTATGTGTCCCCCTACATTGGCCCAGAGCCTCAGCGGTGGCTGTCGCAGGCTGCTCGGCCGGCCTCCAGGCTTAGGCGAGCCCCCGGCTCGGCTGGGCCTGTAGGCCCAAGCCAAGCCGGGGGCTCGCCTGAGCCTGGAGGCCGGCCGAGCAGCCTGCGACAGCCGGAGGACAGTCACCGCTGGAGCTCAGGGCTAATGTAGGTGAGTATGTGCTCTCCACACCCACCCTGCTTACTCGGCCGGTATCCAAGCTTAGGCGAGCCCCCGGCTTGGGCCTAGAGGCCCAGCAGAGCCGGGGACTCGCCTGAGCATGGAGGCCGGTCGAGTTGCATGCTCGGCCGTCCTCCAGGCTCAGGTGAGTCCCTGGCTCGGCTGGGCCTCTAGGCCCAAGCCAAGCCGGGGGCTCGCCTGAGCCTGGATGCCGACCAAGCTTAGGCGAGCCCCCGGCTTGGCGTGGGCCTAGAGGCCCAGCCGAGCCGGGGACTCGCCTGAGCCTGGAGGACGCCCGAGCATGCAACTCGACCGGCCTCCATGCTCAGGCGAGTCCCCGGCTCGGCAGGGCCTCTAGGCCCAAGCCAAGCCGGGGGCTCGCCTAAGCTTGGATACCGGCCGAGCAAGCAGGGTGTGTGTGTGTAGAGCACATACTCACCTACATCGGCCTCGAGTCCTCCACCGGTTCCACACATACTCACCGACATCCGCCTTTAGCTCCTCCTGCGATGGCGGTCCCGCTTGCAGCATCCTCTCTCCGTTGCTCGCCAGGATGACGTCACGAAAGCCTTTGACCCCCGGGGTCAAAGGCTTTCGTGACGTCATTCCGGTGAGCAACGGAGAGAGAGAGGATGCTGCAAGCGGGACCGCCATCGCTGGAGGAGCTAAAGGCCGATGTCGGTGAGTATGTGTTAGGCAACATCGGCCCTGAGCTCCAGCGGTGACCTCCTCCGGCCGAGCAGGCTGCTCGGCCGCCTCTACGCTTAGGCGAGTCCCCGGCTCGGCTGGGCCTGTAGGCCCAAGCCAAGCCGGGGGCTCGCCTAAGCCTAGAGGCCCGCCGAGCAGCCAGCGGCAGCTGGAGGAGGTCTCCGCTGGAGCTCAGGGACGATTTTGGGGTGTATTTTTTGGGAACTTCGGCCCCGATCCTCCAGCGGTGACCTTCTCCGGCTGCCGCTGGCTGCTCGGCGGGCTCTAGGCTTAGGCGAGTCCCCGGCTCAGCTGGGCCTGTAGGCCCAAACCGAGCCGGGGGCTCGCCTAAGCCTAGAGGGCCGCCGAGCAGCCAGCGGCAGCCGGAGGAGGTCTCCGCTGGAGCTCAGGGCCGATTTTGGGGTGTGTTTGTTTGGGAACTTCGGCCCCGATCCTCCAGCGGTGACCACCTCCAGCTGCCGCTGGGTGCTCGGCGGGCCTCTAGGCTTAGGCGAGTCCCCGGCTCGGCTGGGCCTGTAGGCCCAAACCGAGCCGGGGGCTCGCCTAAGCCTAGAGGCCCGCCGAGCAGCCAGCGGCAGCCGGAGGACGGTCACCGCTGGAGCTCAGGGCCGAGTTAGGGGAGTATGTTTTGGAACTTCGGCCCCGATCCTCCAGCGGTGACCTTCTCCGGCTGCCGCTGGCTGCTCGGCGGGCCTCTAGGCTTAGGCGAGTCCCCGGCTCAGCTGGGCCTGTAGGCCCAAACCGAGCCGGGGGCTCGCCTAAGCCTAGAGGGCCGCCGAGCAGCCAGCGGCAGCCGGAGGAGGTCTCCGCTGGAGCTCAGGGCGATTTTGGGGTGTGTTTGTTTGGGAACTTCGGCCCCGATCCTCCAGCGGTGACCACCTCCGGCTGCCGCTGGGTGCTCGGCGGGCCTCTAGGCTTAGGCGAGTCCCCGGCTCGGCTGGGCCTGTAGGCCCAAACCGAGCCGGGGGCTCGCCTAGAGGCCCGCCGAGCAGCCAGCGGCAGCCGGAGGAGGTCACCGCTGGAGCTCAGGGCCGATTTAGGGGAGTATGTTTTGGAACTTCGGCCCCGATCCTCCAGCGGTGACCACCTCCGGCTGCCGCTGGGTGCTCGGCGGGCCTCTAGGCTTAGGCGAGTCCCCGGCTCGGCTGGGCCTGTAGGCCCAAACCGAGCCGGGGGCTCGCCTAAGCCTAGAGGCCCGCCGGCAGCCGGAGGACGGTCACCGCTGGAGGATCGGGGCATCTGGCCGTTAGAACACACAGGTAGCTGCGCGCGGCTCGTGCCGTTTTTTTTTTTTTTTTTTCACGCGGCCGGCACGCGCAGCTACCTGTGTGTTCTAACGGCCGCTTTCAAATGTCCGTCGCGCATGCGCAGTAGGGTTTTGGCGACGGACAGTTTTTAGCTTATCCTTTTATAGTATAGATTGCTTATCCACCTGCTGACGGATCATCCCTCACTTACTGAATGGACGTCCACCTTCACACCAGCCCTCTCTATTACCCGCAGGCTGTCGCTGCCCACAGCGAGAAGATTGCAGCGGAGGAGATAAAGTGCAAAGCTCTGGCAGAGAATGCCCAGAAGGATCTGGAGGAAGCCATGCCTGCCCTGGAGGAAGCCATGAGGGTCAGCACGCGTGATAACACTTATTATTATGGTTCCATATAGTCATTCTATGTTCCCTTCCTAATGAGTTGTCTCTGCCAGCTGTGCACACACGCACAAGCACACACACAGCCATCCTAATCCCAGCATGGCTGCCATTAGAAAGCTTGGGTTCCCTTACTGCCCCACTGATCGGGGGCCCCTCTCTCTCAGCTGCCCATAACATTAAACCAATTTAAACATTTCGCCCCCTCTCCTGCTTACGTTATGTTACAGGGAGTGGGATGAATCCCTGTTGGGGATAAAAAGTGTTCCCAGGTGGGAGAGCGTTCTCTCTGCACGTCTATCTGGTGCAGACCATAATAATCGCCCCCCCCCCTATAATGAGTCAGAGTGCTCTTACCGGTCTCAGATGCCGCGGCCCACCGGGAAATTTGATATATTGGTGGGCCACTCCCAGGTGACATGGAGGAACCCTTACATCTGTTGCTGCGCAGGGTTTGGCAAGGCCCTTCTGGAACATGTCATGGGCTGTCACCCCTCTGACTGCGGCCCTGAATCCCAGCTTTATACGTACTCCTGCTCCTGTGGTCCCCACTTTGTACCATCACATGCTCTGCACATACTCCATGCCAGGAACGTGACACGTCATTATTATATCGCACTCCCTCTTCCATTCCGGCAGGCACTGGAGTCCCTGAACAAGAGAGACATGACGGAGATAAGGTCCTATGGACGCCCACCGTTGCAGGTGGAAATAGTTCTGCAGGCTGTCATGATCCTGGGGGGGAACGAGCCCACGTGGGCTGAGGCCAAAAGACAGCTCGGTAAGGACGGGATGTATATACAGTGTGCTCTGGGGTTGGTGCGCGATGCAGAGGGAATAAACGTTGATTAAAGTGATACATGAGCAGCTTTGTGTTGCTGGTGTGAATGTAAGGTCAGTGTTCTGGGGGTTCTCTGCTTCATTTCCTTCTTTCTCCGCATTCTCAGGGGAGCCCAACTTCATCAAACAACTCATCAACTTCGACAAAGACAATATCTCAGACAAGACTCTGAAAAAAATCGGACAGTACTGTGCACAAGCTGACTTCCAGCCGGACACTGTGGGACGCGTGTCTCTCGCTGCTCGCTCCTTATGTATGTGGGTGCGGGCCATGGAGGTAAGGGGTTACATCGACAGAAAACACTTTATAGATGGACCTCATGGTGGTGAGGGCTGTGTATGTGTAGATGAATATCATGGTGGTGAGGGCTGTGTATGTATAGCTGGGTATCATGGTGGTGAGGGCTGTGTATGTATAGATGGGAGACATGGCGATGAGGGCTGTGTATGTATAGATGGGAGACATGGCAATGAGGGCTGTGTATGTATAGATGGATATCGTGGTGGTGAGGGCTGTGTATGTATAGCTGAGAGACATGGTGGTGAGGGCTGTGTATGTATAGCTGGGTATCATGGTGGTGGGGGCTGTGTATGTATAGATGGGAGACATGGCAATGAGGGCTGTATATGTATAGATGGATATCGTGGTGGTTAGGGCTGTGTATGTGTAGCTGGGAGACATGGTGGTGAGGGCTGTGTATGTATAGCTGGGTATCATGGTGGTTGGGGCTGTGTATGTATAGATGTGAGACATGGCGATGAGGGCTGTGTATGTATAGATGGATATCATGGTGGTGAGGGCTGTGTATGTATAGCTGGGAGAGATGGTGGTGAGGGCTGTGTATGTGTAGCTGGGAGAGATGGTGGTGAGGGCTGTGTATGTATAGATGGATATCATGTAGGTGAGGGCTGTGTATGTATAGATGGATATCATGTAGGTGAGGGCTGTGTATGTATAGATGGATATCATGTAGGTGAGGGCTGTGTATGTATAGATGGATATCGTGGTGGTGGGGGCTGTGTATGTATAGATGGATATCGTGGTGGTGGGGGCTGTGTATGTATAGATGGATATCGTGGTGGTGGGGGCTGTGTATGTATAGATTGATATCGTGGTGGTGGGGGCTGTGTATGTATAGATATCGTGGTGGTGGGGGCTGTGTATGTATAGATGGATATCGTGGTGGTGGGGGCTGTGTATGTGTAGATGGATATCGTGGTGGTGGGGGCTGTGTATGTGTAGATGGATATCGTGGTGGTGGGGGCTGTGTATGTATAGATGGATATCGTGGTGGTGAGGGCTGGGTATGTATAGATGGGAGACCTGGAGGTTCTAATTTCAATTGTTCTCCTTTTAGATGTATGGTCGGATATTTAAAGTGGTGGAGCCTAAGCGTGCCCGTATGACTGCGGCACTGGCGCAGCTGGCAGAGAAGCAGGCATCACTGGCCGAGGCGCAGAACAAACTGAAAGAGGTATTTTAGTACCCTTACACATATGAGAGCAATAAGACTGAAAAGGCACGGATTGAGATAGACGGGGTCACGGGGGGGTCACCGCGTCTCCCTGTCGTCCTTTCTGTTTCTGTAGACGGAAAATTTGGATTTTAATATGGACTCTGAGGCGAGTATTTGCATTCTCATTCATTATTGAAAAACACAGCATCAAAGAAAGACATCAGTAGATCATAAAAAAAACAATCAATCCCCTAAAGTGAAACCCCTCCCAACCCATCCTCAAGCCACCCCCTTCCCAGTCCATAAAAAGGCCGTGCCAGGGCGGCAAATCCTCTTTCTTTGCTGCTGCTGCGCAGCTCAGATAACTATTCCTGTTACTCATTGAGTTGTTGTTGTACATAATAGGTTGGTGATATCTGGGCTCAGTCTCCTGTAGCTTCCGCTGATTGGCACAGGCTGGCACCTGTCCGCTGTATGCTGTCTGAGCGTGATCAGCTGTCGGTATAGACTGGCTTTTACACCTGTGACGCCGATCCTCGCTTTACATTTTGATGCTAGTTAGTGCCGGGGTGCTCCACAGTCTTGGATCTGCAGTCCACTCAGTACACGTGCTTGAAATCAGTGGGCTACACCAGGAACTCAGCCATGTTTATAATATGTATTTATTAAGGATGGCCACAGGGGCACAAAATACAGCAAAGCGTCACATGTTACCCCTGTGACCACCACCTGGCACTGGTTATCATTATCACACTTCTTGTTGCCATTTTCTAGTCTATTTCGCATTGAGGAACCCTGGGGAGATCCTTGATTTCCCTGTGGCTGTGCCCAGACCTGTGTGCTCCATGATAGCATGGCAGAGTGCCCAGACACACGGTCCTATGTAGACTCATAGGTGTTGGTGGTCTGCTCTGGAAGGTTGTGTGTCCCCTTCTTCTCACTGACCTCATGCAATAGGTGGGCGAGCGCTTAGAAAAGCTGAAGATGCAGTATGATGAGAACCTGGCACAGAAGGAGAAACTGCGGGCCGAGGCCGAGCTCATGGAGGTGAAACTCCAGAGAGCAGGCACCCTGGTCACGGGACTGGCAGGAGAAAAGTCCAGATGGGAAGAGACAGTAAAGGTGAGAGATCACCTAGGTTTGTCCCGCCTCTTTGCTTTCCACTGCTCTTCCTGTCCCCATCCCCATGTATTGTCTTCTCTTTGTCACAGGGCCTGGAGGAGGATCTGGGGTTTTTGGTTGGTGACTGTCTACTGGCCTCTGCCTTTTTGTCATACATGGGTCCGTTCCTCTCCAGCTACCGCGAAGAGATACTTCATATCTGGATGAAAGAGGTAAGACGGCATCTAACACGCCACTGCATGGAAACCTTTCCATCGACAAGGACACTGCTCAACACACACTATGCCCACCTTCACCATGACGTTCAACCATGAATACCTTCTTTTCTTCTCCTAACGTACACACCAGCCAATGCTCTCCACATACTCGCCTTCCCCATGATGTCCATCCATGACCATCCACCTCTGTCTCACAATGCACACACCAGCCATGCTTTCCACACTCTATACCCACCTTCACTGTGACGTTAATCCATGACTATCCACCTCCCGTCTCACAATGCACACACCAGCCATGCTTTCCACACTCTATACCCACCTTCACTGTGACGTTAATCCATGACTATCCACCTCCCGTCTCACAATGTACACACCAGCCAATGCTCTCCACACATTGACAGAAAAGCACCTGCATGATCAGTATTCTCTCCATCTTTTCATCATGTTCTTCAGCCAGTGCATTTCATGGACCCATGTCCAGCACAACATCTCCTCATGAAAATCTACTTTGGAACGTGTTCACCATCACCAATATCTCTTTATCCACTGACCTCTAGAACGACCGATACAGGCTCACCAGCTGTCACACAAACGACCCCTTATTGCCGTAAATATCCACCAATATCACAGCAGATCCATAATCAGACGCCATCACCTTCCTGGCATTAGTGTCCTGCACATATCTTCCTCCTAACATCCATCGCTGCTTAGAGTTTCATGGTCACAAACCTCAATGCCAGTGAGGGGTTATAAAGTCCTTTACTGAAAAGATCCTCTCCATTCTTGCTCAGTCACCGCCCTTTCTCTACCGCTCAGAGGAATTAAATGTTTTTAATGCATTCTATATTCTGAAATCAATGCCTAGCAATGCCACCATGACATCTTCTAGAGAGGAGAGATGTGTGTGCACCAGCAAATACACTCCACAACCTCCCAGAGCACCAAAGGTCGGTTGGGAGGCTTCACGTTCACACTTTGCACAGGGAACCCACAAAGACTTAGGATGGCATTCGGTTTCATGTCGCCTTCTGAATCTGTATTTAAATACCCACCTGTCACGCCGACCTACAGGGTGCCGCCATCTTGTCGATCGCAATGGCAAAGCATTCTGAATTCCAAACCGATCTGGTGGTGTTTACCCGTCAGGAGACACGAGAAGAGCTGCAAAATGGTAGCGCCAATCAGTCCTTCTGTGCCGTAAATCCTCACTGTTCTCGTTCAGCTTCTTACCGTTGCTCTCCTTTTCTGTCAGGTTAAAGAGTCACTGGTCCCTTGTTCACCAAACTTCTCCCTGGCATCTTTCCTGTCGAGCCCTACCATGGTGCGAGAGTGGAACCTGCAAGGTCTTCCATCAGACAGTTTCTCCAGTGACAACGGGGTCATAGTCACCCGAGGCAACAGGTATCTCCTACTTTGTGCTTTTTTCCACTTTCTGTCTGCTGAACGTCTCCAGCTCCATGTCAGGGTAAGGTCTTAGAGACTGCTCTTATGGTGAGAGACAACCTGGAGGCCATGTTGTCCCTCATGCTCCAATGAGATTAGGTCTTAAACCCACGCTAAAAGATCTCCACGCTATAACGGGGGTGGTAGGGAGAAAGAACTGCGCTCGCAGTTTCCCCCCTACCGCCCCCGTTTTAGCATGGAATTACAATGCAGGCGCTTAAAAAGCTGCCTGCCTTGTTACCCGCTCTACGGAACGGGATACTTGCAGCAGCGCTGAGCGCAGCTGCGAGCATCCACTCGAAGGAGTCCATAGGACTCCATTGAGTTTCCCCCTGCCGGTCACGTAACCAGCCGGATCTCTCCTCGCGAGATCCGGCCGGTCAGCGTAGTGATATGCAGGGAGAGACTGGGGGGACTTTTTCCCCCAGTCTTTCCCTGCTCCCGCCGGACGGAGGAGGTGGTCGGAGCCGCGGTCCTCACCGCGGGACAGGAGGTGAGTATACACTTTTGTTTTTTTGTTTATGGGCTGGTGTTAACGGATTCTGCTTCTGCAGAATCCGTTAACACCAAGTCCAGGCTGTGGGTAACTTTCCACTAACCAGAGCCGGACGTTAATCAGCGCTGGGACTTTGTAATCCAGCGCTGATTAACACTTTGCGCTCCCCATGTTAAGTATAAGGAGCGCAAAGTATAGTAACCTCGCGCTAACGGGTTTCTTAACCCGTTTGTGTTTGGATTGTAATATGCGGTAAATACCGCGGTAAACGGTAATGCTCATGCAGGTGAGCGTTAGCGTTAAGAGTGTAATGTGGCCCTAGGTGTAGAGGGCCCTGCTCATCGGAGTTTACAGTCTAGAGGGATTGGGGTTGAGGATGACAGGAGGAATTTCACTAGATAGCAGGATCATTAGTGCCAGTGTTTCAGGAATGATGGGGCCATAGAAGCAGCTTCAATCATGTGTGAGTAGGTGAGCAGAGGGATGAGTTGCATCAGTGATGTGGTACGCTAATCTGAAGAGATGGGTTTTGAGGGATTTCTTGAAGGCCTGAAGATTAGGGGAGAGTTTGATAGGGCGAGGTAAGTCATTCCACAGGACTGGTGCTGCCCTTGAAGTCTTGGAGGCGAGAGTTGGCCGTGCAGGTGTAGACAGATGAGAGGTGGAGGTCGCCCGCTTACCAGAGTTGTCTAGATGGGACGTGCTTGCGGAGTAACGAAGACATGTAGGGAGGGGTTGAGTTATTGAGTGATTTGAATGTGAGCGTCAGTATTTTAAACTGTATCCTGAAACGTACAGGAAGCCAAAGGAGGGACGGCAGTGGGGGGAGGTACGCGAGGTGCATCTGGTGAGAAAAATAAGCCTGGCCCCTGCATTCATTACAGATTGCAAAGGGGCGATACGGGAGTTGGGGCCAATAAGGAGCGAGTTGCAGTAATCAAGTTGTGAAATGACAAGAGCATGAACCAGCACCTTCACGGTATCTTGTGTCAGAAAGGGGCGGACACGGGCAATGTTCTTGAGTTGAAAATAACAGGATTTGGTCACTGTCTGAATGTCTCGTAGAGAGATGGGTGGTATTGGGTTTTTCTTGGAGGGAGGAATCACAAGAATTTCAGTTTTGGCAAGATTGAGTTTAAGGAAGCGTGAAGCCATCCAATTTGAGACAGCGGAGAGACAGTCAGTGACTTGATCCAGGAGGGCTGGAGAGAGATCGGGGAGGAGAGGTAAATTTGAGTGTCTCAGCATATAGGTGGTACTGGAATCCAAAGGAGCTGATCAGTTTGCCTAGAGAGGCCATGCAGAATGAAAAAAGTAGAGGGCCAGTACTGAACCTTGGGGCACCCCAACAGATACGGGCTGCCGGGAGGAGGTACTTCCAGAAAATGAGTACCAGGAATGGACATTAGATCATTGGTGCAGTGATAGCAGGACTATGCTTGCAATCAACCATAAATGACCTACATATAGGATATCGGAACCTTGGAGGAACCACACGGAAACCAATGTCATGACCTATCTAGGCTTCTGGGGTTCTGTTAGATATTGGGGCATCGATTACCCGTCTGATTATGTTCATAGTCAACATGTAATATGTCTACTCTTTTTGCACAGGTGGCCTCTAATGGTTGATCCTCAAGGACAGGCATCCAAATGGATCAAGAACATGGAGTCCAGCAAGGTGAGAGCGCAGCTTGCGGCGACTCCTGTACGAGAAACCTCTGTGTACATGATCTTTTCCTAATGGGGGGAACGGCTTGATTTCCTAATTTCTATTTCATGAAGACGGCAGCATGAGCTCACACTTCTCACTCTGTAACCATCTCTAGGACCTGAAGGTGATTGACTTGCAGATGACAGATTTTATGAGGACACTGGAACAGGCTGTACAATTCGGGTCACCGGTACTGCTGCAGAACGTCCAGGAAGAGCTTGACCCGTCACTGTCACCAATCCTAAATAAAGCAGTCACTAAAGTTGGTAAGAAAAAGTAATAGAGAAGGATAATTCCAGATTTCCCTAATAAGATTACGCCTTCCTGTCATAACTTATTAAAGACCGACGGAGGCGAGTATTATTATGCCAAAATCTCCTTTATTGCTTCTCCCAGCAGCAAGAATCAAAGAAAAAAGTAACAGGTTTCACAAGTAACCCCCCCCCCTCCCCAACAGACATGGTATGGGCCGTAACAACCTTTTCCTATAGAAAAAGTCCATAATTCCTGGGAGTTTCCTCTTTCTTGATGTTAAAAGGTAGATGAAGAAATAACTTGAGACAAACAGGAACCCAGCCGACGAGACGGAACAGAAAAAACTGAGACATTAGAACAAAATAGCGAATCGGACAATCCTCTGAGAGCCGCTGCCGGTGAGATCCGGAGACTCGAGTGGCTGAGACAAGAAGAGGAATAAACAAGGAGACAATTACAAACTCGAAGTGACCTGTTTGCACAACAGCAGATCACAGCATAACACCGTAATAACCTTTCTAAGGGAAAACATCTAAGGTTAAGCAAAACCACAACCTGATCTGAAAGAAAAAGCTAGAACAAAACTGAACGTATCATCACAAAATGACAGAGCACTGATAAGATCCACACATCGAACAGCACACACACCAGGGAGGGAAAAATCAGTAAATGAAGGGTAGGACTAATACTCGCCTCCGTTTATCTTTACGACTTCCCGTTTATAATTTTAACACACCGACTCAGAGGCTCATATTGCATCTCTTTTCTTGCCTTTAATGTAGCAGCAAGTATAGAATATATATATAATAACATAAATGGGATATACATTTGAACAAAAAAAAAGCCGTGATCGAGCAAAAGTAAACATAAAAACTCCAAAACGAAAAACTTCCTAAACCTGGGAAAAACATATAATTAAATACAAAGAAATCCAATATCCATACAAAACACATTAATATATATATCAAAGAAACATCCCACAGCCAGAAAAGGAGCAAACATATAAACGACTTATCTGGTGCAGGAGCAGCAAGAAAAGAGGCCGTTGGAAGCTGATCCTGATTGGTGGAAGGAGAAGATGCTACAGGATTGGATATGGGACTGTTGGGGGTGTGGCCATACGACTACCTGATTTTTTTTTGTTCAAATGTATATCCCATTTATGTTATTATATATATATTCTATACTTGCTGCTATATTAAAGGCAAGAAAAGAGATGCAATATGAGCCTCGGAGTCACTTATTAAAATTCAAACTTCCCTTCATAACTTAGGAAAATTTCGTAATTTATTAGGGAAATCTGGACTTCTATTACAAGACACAGAGGCTCCTATTATTATGCCAGTTCAAAGAGAAGTCAACATCCTCGGGGACCAATGGACCTCTGAACGAACATAAAAACTCCTAAAACGTGGTCTCCCGGGACCAGTCAACTGCATGCATAATATCTTCTATACGACAACCAACCGTTACGGCTCCAGTAGCCATAGCACGCCTAGCAGAATGGGTTCCAGATATGGACACATTGATACCAGCCAGGGCCATCAACCATTTCATCCAGTGAGATAGAGAGATCGAAGAGACCAGATGAAATGGTCGACGAAATTAAATGTAAGGAGGACCCATAGATATGGTACGCAACCGTGCCCGAAACCATTTTGTATGGTCATAAACACTGTACAGGGCACAAACTGGGTGAATCAGGGAAAGCCAGACAGAAAATATTCTGTGAAAAGGTCTTGCGCCTGGATATCTGAAATTCTACCCCATGGGGTTGGTATGTTTTTGCATGGATATCCAACGCATGCACGTCAGAAACCCTCTTGCAGGATAGTAAGCATAAGAGCATGGTGAGTTTCTTGGATCATTGCTTAATCCCTTAAGGACCAATGGCGCAACTGTTACGTCATAAATTCATTGACTTTAAAGACCCCTGGTCCTTAAGGGGTTAAAGGTTAAGGCATCGTTGTCAGGCCAGGTAGATAAGAGATCGAACATGCGGGTGACATCCCATACAGCCATATACTGGGGTTGGGGATGTCTAGACAAACGAATACCCCGGAGTAATCTGCAGACCAGAGGGTGTCTACCCACTGCCACTCCACTAAACCCATTATGATTGGACGAAATAGCAGAGCGATCGAGATTCAGAGTTCTGTAAGCCCTGCCAGTGTCATATTCTGCTGAAAGGAACTGTAAAATTTCATGGAAAAGTGCCAAAACGAGATCCAGACCTCGTCCCAAGCACCAGCTAGAACGTGCTGCTCAGGCATATTCTTAAATCCAACGGATGTTCGGTGCCCATGACGCCACGAGGAGGCAATCAACTGTGTTCGAAAAGCCCTCGGTAGGAGAGTGTCCTCCGGACAGCAACCATGCCATCAGGGGAAGATGACCCTTTACCCGTGTAGCGCTCACTCCCAGAGGAGCCGCTGAATTTAACCTCGGGTTAGTCTCACCGCACTAGGGAATAAATATACACCAGCACTGTTGTGGATTTTATAGATTATATACTTTACTGATCCCAATAAAGTGGCATATATAATGTGAACACGGTATATGAGCGACAGGATTTTCGTAATGCGGGAAAACACGCGGCGGCAAAAAGGAAAGTTTAACCCCTTCGTTTCCGGAGTGTAAGTCCCGTAAAAGTAGTGTCCCAAAAAGGTGTGTGTGTGTGTGTTATCTCAGGTACCCGGGTACTATATTCAACTGGCCAGTGAATGGATTGAGCAAATCTTCGACTAGTCACGTTGGGGCCCTGTAGATTTAAACAATACTGCAGCGTGCTTTGTTTCAACTTTGACTGTGGCCTGGAAGGCCTCTCACCCATCCGCTAGACAATCTGTTCCGCTGTCCGATCAAGGATCTCTCTCCGCTTGGTTATACTGGAACTCTGTGCCACCGGATCCGCTTCTCCCGCTTGTCTGATTTTGGTAACGAGAAGTACGGCCTACCGCCTGCACTCCCAGTGGATCATCGCGGTCTCCTTACTCGGGGTCCAAACTGGAACGTTGTGTCTGCGCAAAACCTCTCAGTGATGTGTGGATAGATCTCTGCCAGCACTGTCTCTGATTCTCAGCATCTGCAAGGCAGCTCCTGCTCTCCGGCCTGGTCTTAATCTCTGGCAGTCTCACGTGCGTCTTCCACCTTTCGTCGCTCGGCTCACACTGGCTCTCCTTCGCAGGAGGCTGCGGATGTCCTTCGCTCTCTCCCACCCACTTCCTGTCCCCGCCGCAAAGCATGATGGAAAACGTAGTCCCGTTGTGTCCAGTATACTCTACATTGCGCTTGTCTCCCTCTGGTGGCCAAACCCGAGCAATACATCAACAGAGTTTTTAAACAGCGCTACACTCTCCCCCTCCTAGAACTCTTGGGTCTCTCCAAGGAGGTGTAACATTTACATAACATTCCAACATTACATTAGGCAATATATACAGGCTCAGTAGCAAACATACAATGGGTAAGATATACGTCTTCAAGTTGACTCATGCTCCTGACTACCTCGGCTAACATAGCAGACACTTCGGGCAACCTTCGCACTGTGGTGACCGCCTCTTCAGTGCTATGTCCTGGTGAGTCGTAGGTAAGTCTCTGAGGGGGTCGGATAGAACGTTTTGATTCTGGCTCAATCATCTCCTCTTCAGGTGGAAATACTACAGGTACGGGTTCAGTTCTTTCGTCCACAACTGGAACAGACATCTCTTCGGAATATGATACTTCCAGTGAAGGCATAGAACTATAGTCTATAGACACATTTTCAGGAACTACAGGAATTTCCAAAGTTTCAGGAACTTCCAATTGGAATTCAGGAGCCTCAGGTTACTTTCCCACTGTTCGGAAACTGTAATGACCTCTTCAGGCTCAGGCGAGCGCACCCAGTCCAGACAAAAACTTCCTTCCTCACTATCCCCTTCACTCTCTTCAACAACCCGTGTCTGCTGGGACCGAGTAACGGGAATCAAACGTGGAGCAGGCGGGTTCGGCAGAGGAAGTTCGCCTCCAACTGGTATCCTCACTGCTTCCCTCAAAGGCAACAGATGATTTCGGTGCCAGTTTTTAAGAGGCCCGGCCTTTCCATCCGGTCGGATTTGGTAAACTGGCAGACCCGGCAGTTGCTTGCAGACAATGTAGACTTGAGAACTCCCGTCTATCCGCCAACTTATGCCTTGCAGAAACACCCAAATTCTTCAACAAAACCCTATCACCTGGTTGTAGATCCTGTATCCGAACTCTCAAGTCGTAGTTTCGCTTATTCCTCTGTTCCCTGTTTCCAGATGTCAAACGGGCCTGTTCAAACGCAGAGGCCAAATTCTTCCGAAGTCTATCCACATAATTTCTATGAGAGGCCACAGACGTCTGATCCAGAGATAGCCCAAACGCCAAATCAACCGGCAGTTGAGCTTCTCTTCCGAACATAAGACGGTACGGTGAGTATCCAGTAGCGTCACTCTCCGTACTGTTGTACGCATGCACCAGCGTAGCTATGTGACGACTCCAGCTCTGCTTCTCTCTGTTCGACAATGTCCCCAACATATTTAGCAGCGTGCGATTAAACCTTTCTGGTTGAGCATCACCTTGAGGGTGGTATGGTGTAGTTCGGGTCTTTTGAATTCCTAGCAGTTCCAGCAATTGCCCAACAAGCCTGCTCTCAAAGTCTCTGCCCTGGTCCGAGTGTATTCTCCTTGGTAGGCCATAGTGAACAAAAAACTTTTCCATCAAAACCTTCGCCACTGTAGGAGCACGTTGGTCTTTCGTAGAAAAAGCTTGGGCATAACGCGTGAAATGATCAGTCACTACTAGAATATTTCCCTGCCCACTAGCATCCGGCTCTAAGCACAGGAAATCAATGCACACCAAATCCATGGGTCCTTGACTTTGTAGGTGGCTCATTGGAGCAGTTCGGGTTGGTAGGGTTTTCCTCTGAATACAACTCAAACACGAATGGCAGTAACTTTCAACTTCAGATCTCCTACAGGGCCAATAAAATCTGTCTCGCACTAGCTTAAAAGCTCTCTCTGCACCCAAATGTCCATGTTCATCGTGTAATGACCGCAGCACACCCTCTCTGTGTTTGGTGGGAAGGAACAACTGTTGGGTCTCTTCAGCATTGTTTGAGGGGCCCCTTCGGTAGACCGCCCCATCCAACATCTTCAACCGTTCCCACTCTTTGTATACCAATCGGGCTCCTTCTGGGGAATTTGTCAGTAAAATTTCTCGTTGGTTCGCGTTTAGGGCCTTCACG
The DNA here is from genome assembly GCA_009667805.1 of Leptobrachium leishanense. NCBI lineage: Eukaryota > Metazoa > Chordata > Amphibia > Anura > Megophryidae > Leptobrachium > Leptobrachium leishanense. The sequence continues at coordinate 16,836,984 of CM019065.1, forward strand.
GTTAAAGCAATCAAAGGGTCTCTAGCCTGATCGGCTCTTAGGTCCTGTTTCGAGAAAGTAGGCAGTCTTTCATCCCTCAACTGTGTAGGATTACAGTAGGACTGGAACAGCCGCAGCCATAACTCCTATAGCCTCTGCTTCAACTCCTCCCTTGACCCGGCGCTCCGCTCCTTGACATAAGGCTTGCACCCCATCTGGAGTCAGCTGAGTCCATTCTGTAGTGTAGGGCCTTCTTGACAAAGCATCCACATCTCGATTATTCACTCCAGGGCGATACTTCAGGCTGAACCGAAACCCTGACAGAGCGGCCAACCACCAATGTCCCGTTGCATCCAGCTTCGCAGTAGTAAGGACGTACGTAAGAGGATTGTTGTCAGTCTTTATCACAAATTCGGCTCCATACAGATAATCTTTCAGCTTGTCTACTACCGCCCACTTCAAGGCTAGGAACTCTAATTTGTGGGTAGGATAGTTCTTTTCTGAGGGCATAAGGCTTCGGCTTACATACGCTACAGGCCTCAACAATCCACCATATTCTTGGTATAGGACTCCCCCTAGACCAGGGATCTCAAACTCACGGCCCCCCAGATGTTACTGCCTACAAGTCCCAGAATGCTAACTTCTCTGCTGACATCCACATGCAATTCGTACGGCTTATGAGGATCAGCGTAAGCCAGGACAGTTCCATGAAAGCACTTTTGCATTGATTAGTCCATTCTTCTTGGATGGATTCTCGATCCTTCCTTGGCCCCGGAGCCGACGAACTTCGATCAGAGGCCTTCGGGCCTTCTCCTGCATCTTCCTTCTGTAGGAGCTTGTTCAGGGGTTGAGCTATCTTGGCAAATCCTCCTACGAATCTTCGGTAATATGAGCAGAACCCCAGGAAAGATCTAAGTTCAGTAACGTTTCGGGGTCTAGGCCAGGAAGCTACGGCTTTCAACTTCCGCGGATCCGTCGAAACGCCTTCCTCTGAAACAACATGTCCCAGATACGTAACGGAAGGTAAACAAAATTGACACTTCTCCAGAGACAGTTTCAACCCCTCTTCATGGAGCCGCTTCAAGACCTTCTCTAACCGTTGCTCATGTTCTTCCAAAGTCTTCCCGAACACAATAATATCATCCAGATACACTAACACTTCGATTAGGTTCATGTCCCCGACTGTCTTCTCCATTAACCGTTGGAACGTGGTGGGAGCCCCCGTAAGGCCTTGAGGCATTCTGTTGAACTCAAAGAACCCTAGTGGGCAGATGAACGCAGTCTTCTCCTTGTCCTCAGGATGCATTGGTATCTGATGATAACCATTTTGCTCCAGACAAACACTGTAAGGCATCTTCTATCCGAGGAGTGGCATATTGATCCGGAATCGTTCTCTGATTTAGTGTGCGATAGTCTATACAAAGACGAATAGAACCATTCTTCTTCCGAACCATCACTATTGAAGAGGCGTACGGACTCCTGGACTCTTGAATCACCTTAGTCCTTTGTAGTTCATTCAGCTGTTCTCGTAGATCATCTAAGTCTCCCAGCGGAACTCGTCTTGACCTTTCTCGAAACGGCTTATCTTCCTGTAGTCGAATGCGATACTCAGTACTCTTAGCTAAACCCACGTCGAACTCATCCTTCGAGAACAAGTCCCTCCATTTTAAGATCTGGGACTGAAGACGTTTCTTCCATTCAGGTGAGATGGGAGCGTCCTTAGGATAGAACCTTTCAGCTGGAATCTCTTTGTTCACTCCCCCTCCTAAATCAGTAGGGGAGAGAGGCGTAGCAGACGCTACTTGCCCGATATAGGCATTCGTGCTTTCAGAATCACTGGAGAATCAGACACATTACATACACTGAGACTCTTCCTCGTGTCCGTTTCAAAGCTCTTGTGGAGATTATTTCAGGGATTACTTCTACTCCGGCTTCACTCCCATGATTGAAATCAGTTTCCAGTACCACATAGGGACCCGGCTGTGATCCGTTCAACTTAACTGAAGCCCGGAAACTCGCCACTTCTCCTGATTGCAGAACCTTCTCTGTTCCTCCCAATCTCCACAAGCACCCCACTTCGGCAGGTGCCTTCTGCTCTTCGACCATTTGCTGATAGACCGGACGTAACATCGGATGTACTCCCCTGGTAGAACCTTCTTCCATTACTATAGGAGTCAGGAGACGTCGCACCAGATCAGTATTCGTCCCCACTATCATAGAACTTCGGTTGGCCCCTGAAGGCCAAGGACACACAATGGCCAATGCATCACAACCTCCAGACTGTCCGATGACTTTGGATCAGATTTCTAGCTTCACCTGTAGATATCCGTCATAGGGAAGTTTCTCAGTTCCGATACCCCAGATCTCAAGGTCCTTTAATTTATGTAGAGGTATGTGCCTCAAGTGCTTCTCGTAGAAATCTCGATAGATCAACGTCACTTGAGCCCCTGAGTCTAACAGAGCTTTAGTGTAGACTCCCTCTTCTTGGATTGGAACGATGGGAGAAGGACCTATCAGCTGGTCAGGAAACTTTGTCGTAGCAGCAGGGAGTTTAGACCCGGTTCGCTGTACCCTGGCCTTCTTCTTGGCCCGTGTAGGTTTTGGGTGTGCATTGCTTCCCCATGACGTAGGACCGGACACTAGGAGTAACTCTTTCAGTCCTGGCAGGCTCAGCAGTTGGCAAGACTTTGGGCCTTCGCTGCCGTTCGGTTCTGGTTTTAATTTTGGAGCGGTTTTCAACCATTGGGCACCTAGTTTGCTCCTTCACTTGGGCCCCCTGGCGTTTTCCACCTGTGAGGTAGATAGCAGCCCTTCCAAGGCTTTTAGGAACTCTTCTACCCTATTTCCTTCAGGCCTTTGGCTTTTGCATTGCGCTCGGAAATGACCCATTTCTCCACAGTTGAAACCTCTCTTCTTCGAAGACGGAGACGCACTTGTTCGTGGTGACTCGGTTGAAGGACCCTGGCCAGACGCCATAGCAACTCCTTTTGTCCCCATATCAGTGAGGAACTTCTGCATATCGGTCTGTGTCTCTGCCACCTTCAAAAGTACTCGGCACAGATCAGTGTGTGCTTGTTTCAGCTCAGCTTGAGCTTCTTGTACCTTCTTAACGGTTTTGTGTAACTCACTATATGCAGGGAGGGTTGGTTCTTTGGCAGCACTCTCTGTGGATATAGGAACTAGCAGATGCTCTTGTCCGTCAACTTCAGATCCATAGGCGTCCATCGAATCATCTTCAGTTTGCAGATATTCGTTATGCCTTACTGGTTGTGCGTAGGCTCTTTCTCCTCTCCTTAAAGACTTTTCTTCTAGCAGAGCCTCTTCCTCTCTAACAGCTCAAATCAGCTCCAGGTATTTCAACTCTCGGTTACCTTCTCTGGTTCTCAGCTGTAGCATCACAGGATCTAGAGGTCAATATCTGCTGCATTTGTATTTTATCTATTGTGGCTGGTTCGGCCCCTTTCTTAAGGAGTATCTGGTGCAGAATCTTATCTAGGCGCCTTATATATTCAGTCATTTTCTCACCTTTTCGCTGGTAGGTGTGTTCATACTGGTACATGAGCTCAGCAGCCTTTTCTGTTGCCCAAAGACTTCCTGTAATACGTTTAGGTAATCTAAAGCAGTGCAGTCTTGCTTACTCAATTTCAGGTTTCTGACCGCCTCTGACGCAGGTCCCTTTAAGCTCTCAGTAATTCTTTGCTGCTTCTGCGCTTCAGGGACGTCCCACTCATCCAGAGCCTGCATCGCCTGTTCTACCCATTCTTCAAAGGTTTCTTCTCCCGCCGGAGTTGGTACGTTTCCTGTAAAATTCCTCAACCGTCTATAACCAAAGTTAGTGTGAGGCGGGCTTGTTCTTTGACATTTAGCCAGCAAATCTCCAATAGCCACTATGAATTCAGGCCCGATCATGGCCAGCGGACTGGGCACGGGAACACTCACGGGATCGCCACATGGCGCACTTAGCTGAACTTCCACCTCCTCGGTCAGCTTCACGCTCGCGACCTGAAAACACACTGGAACACCCTTTCTCCACTCAAAAAGAACATACGTGTGAGAAGTATCCGGGTTCGCTTTAATGTCCAGGATTAACCCCCGATGATCTGGTGTCAGCGCGGCCACGGGCCGGCGAATCTGATCTTCGGCCCAAGTGTCTGCAGGAATATCCATGACTATGCTTAACTCTATCTGACTACTTTGCTCCTCACACCATTTGGCAGCAGTGTCTGGATCCATAATTAACCCTTTAAATGCGGTTTTATTATAGAGACTGTAATCCCGGAACGAGCCCCCACGTGTAGTGCTCACTCCCGGAGGAGCCGCTGAATTTAACTTCGGGTTAGTCTCACCGCACTAGGGAATAAATATACACGAGCACTGTTGTGGATTTTATAGATTATATACTTTACTGATCCCAATAAAGTGGCATATATAATGTGAACACGGTATATGAGCGACAGGATTTTCGTAATGCGGGAAAACACGCGGCGGCAAAAAGGAAAGTTTAACCCCTTCGTTTCCGGAGTGTAAGTCCCGTAAAAGTAGTGTCCCAAAAAGGTGTGTGTGTGTGTTATCTCAGGTACCCGGGTACTATATTCAACTGGCCAGTGAATGGATTGAACAACTCTTCGACTAGTCACGTTGGGGCCCTGTAGATTTAAATAATACTGCAGCGTGCTTTGTTTCAACTTTGACTGTGGCCTGGAAGGCCTCTCACCCATCCGCTAGACAATCTGTTCCGCTGTCCGATCAAGGATCTCTCTCCGCTTGGTTATACTGGAACCCTGTGCCACCAGATCCGCTTCTCCCGCTTGTCCGATTTCAGTAATGAGAACTACGGCCTACTGCCTGCACTCCCAGTGGATCATCGCGGTCTCCTTACTCGGGGTCCAAACTGGAACGTTGTGTCTGCGCAAAACCTCTCAGCGATGTGTGGATAGATCTCCGCCAGCACTGTCTCTGATTCTCCGCCCCCGCAAGGCAGCTCTTGCTCTCCGGCCTGGTCTTAATCTCTGGCAGTCTCACGTGCGTCTTCCACCTTTCGTCGCTCGGCTCAAACTGGCTCTCCTTCGGACGAGGCTGCGGATGTCCTTCGCTCTCTCCCACCCACTTCCTGTCCCCGCCGCAAAGCATGATGGAAAACGTAGTCCTGTTGTGTCCAGTATACTCTACATTGCGCTTGTCTCCCTCTGGTGGCCAAACCTGAGCAATACATCAACAGAGATTTTAAACAGCGCTACACCAGTAACAGATGTGAGAGGCCCTGGGGGTTGGCAGGCAACCTGGGATGACTGACTGCCATCTCAAGGAGCTGTGGCTACCAAGTTTGCCTTTTCTACCAAGGAGCAATCCGCACCAGCAAAGCCTTGGACCGGCAAGAACGCAGCAGGGCCCTCCCCAGCAGAGCGATGGGGGGAAAGGCGTAATGACGTCCCAGAGTCAAATCTTGAAGCAGTGGATCTGTCGTCACAGCATCTGGATCAGGCCGCCAGCAGTAAAACTGGGGCAGATGTGTGTTGAGGTGGTAGGCGAACAAGAAAACCACTGACAATGTCCTGGAAGAGCAGAGTCTGAAGAAGCTATCCGGACTCTGGCTCTCTTCCAGGATCTGGTCTGTTTACCCCGACCAGGTGGGGTTCTTTTGCAGGGCCGTCCCACGCAATCCTGAACCAAGCCCCAGTCAATATAATATAGTAAGAAAAGTAAAACACTAATAAAGATTTAATAGATCAATAAACAGCAAAAACATGCACTCATAAGCAAAAAAAGTCCCTTATCTTTCCTGGGAGCAGCAAGAAAGAGGGAGCTCCCAGCAATATACAGACATTTTATAGAAAGGTGTTTTTAGGGGTTATGGCTCATACCATGTCTGTTTGGGGGGGTGACTTGCTAAACCTATTACTTTTTTCTTTTGATTCTTGCTGCTGGGAGTTACAATAAAGGAGATTTTGGCATAATAATAGTCTCTGTGTCTTATAATAAAATGAGTTTTATGTTTACTGTACATTTACATTTGTCGTCTCTCGATTATGTGACGCAGGCGGCAAGCTGCAAATCCGCCTGGGCGATAAGGATGTTGTGTATAATCCAGAGTTCAGATTCTACATCACAACAAAACTTTCCAACCCGCACTACACACCAGAGATAAGCTCCCAAACAACGATCGTCAACTTTGCAGTGAAAGAGCAGGTACGACCAAACCACCTCGTTCATTTTTTTTGCAGAATCTGAACACAGAGGGTGGATCCCTGGCCATTACATACAATCTATTCTCAACGCCAAATTTTCAGAAAGTAAGATGTAAATAGGTGTTAAACCCTGGTAATATATTGAGCAGACATTTTTATTGTCACGGTGCTCTAAACACAGTGTGGGTATCTTCGTGCAGAGACTCCCTCTAGTTAGTATCCTGACCCAATCTCTCCCATTTAATAGCGCATTGATGGAAGAGAACTGAAACTGCTTTGTTCTGGGTTTGCAGCCGAATATTTACACAGGGAAAGAACAGGAGAACCAATGGGACAACACATACAGGGGATGGACAGATTATCAAAGCTAAAACACAACCCATCATTAACATACTGAATAGACTGCCCCCTCCCACACACATGCCCCGGGGTAACAGACAAAGGAAGGAACTTCTCTACACTACATAAGAAGGGGACAAAGGCACGGTTCCAAAACTGGCTTCTTCCAGTACCTGGGGTGAGGCCAGCAGATTTCTGGTCTCCACCAGTTCCTGGGATTGCAAAAAGTAGTCTTTGGGCCAACAAAGTTCAGGAAAAAGGTGAAACACAGGGTCTTGGGAACGGGGCCCTGATAAATTTATTATTATAGAAAAAAGAAATTGTGAAAAAAAAAATAGTAACACAAATATTATCATATAAATCTTCTACATACTGGAGGCGCTGCACATTTATAAATCGTAAAGCAAATCTAATGGTGTGTTTGTGTATTTTTATGTCTTTTTAATACGATTTAAAATAAATGTAATTTAAATGCAATTTTTAACATAAAAAGGTTTACATTTTAGAAATAGGGATGAGCTGTTCGGTTCGATCTGTTCGGTGTTCGATTCGAACATCGCCCGTTTGGCTGTTCGGCGAACATCGAACATTTCCGCGTGTTTGGTTCGTGTTCGCCCACAATGCACCACAATGGACCACAATACACTTTTCCACTGGCCTGAAGCTTGTAATTGGCTACAGCCTTGCACCTGACCATAGGTCTCACAGATTTGTAGCAGATTTCTGCGAATTTTAATCTGTGTCTTGTCACTGCCACCCATCAGGGGGTCTCACTGATTTATAGGTGGTTTCTGGGAATTTTAATCTGTGTTTTGTCACTGCCACCCATCAGGGGGTCTCACTGATTTATAGGAGGTTCCTGGGAATTGTAATTTGTGTTTTGTCACTGGCTGCCAGTTATCGGGGTGTCTCACTGAGTTATACCAGAGTTCTGGAAATCTTTAATCTAGATAACCCAGTTGAATTCGAGTTCTGCATATCTCCAATTTTTATAACAGAGTGGAATTAGAGTTCTGTATATCTTTAATCTATACATCACTCACCATGTCAGACCAAAAAGGACAGGCAGACGCTCCCAGACGCAGATAAGAGGTCAAGCAGCCTCTGTGTCTGGAGGCTGAACCTCTGGTCATCCTGGACGTGGTGCATCCTCTGCAGGGGCATGCTTGTCCTTTCTAACTGGTGCTGGCCGTCTTAAGCAGCAGCAACATACAGAGGATTTGCAGGATTGGCTAACCAGGCCATCCTCATCCTCCGAGTCCTCTGCCAGCCAGGCTTGTAGTGCTTTACAGTCCACCTCAGCTGCCAAAACATCTAATTCAGCCTTTATGTCCACAGCTACTCCTGCCGTAGCCTTACTATCACACACGGAGGAGTCAGCTGAATTGTTTGACTACAATGACAGTGACATGCTGCTTGAGGATGCGCAGCAAGTACAGTGCTCTGATTCAATCTCTGAGGTTGAGGAAGGGAGTATAATCAACCTAGAGGAAGGGGGTGCCAGTGATGACACACAAATCACTGGCACTCATGTTGCCCCAGCAGCTGCAGCATACTGCCAAGTTGGTTCCAGTGACGAGGAGATAGGGGGTGATGACGATGATGAGGTCAATGACTCCACCTGGGTGCCTGATCGAACAAAGGAGTCAAGGGAGGAGGAGGAGGAGGCACAACAAAAACGAGGCAGAACGTCCTCTATGACCAACCGTAGCCAGTCCAAGGCATCAGAAGTCACAGCTGCTCAGGTGCAGAGCACTGTTGTCTCAAAGCAGATGTACAGGAAGTCTGCTGTCTGGAAGTTATTAAAGAAATGTGCAGCAGACGCACCGTTGCTATTTGTAATCTATGTCAGATGAAGATCAAGCGTGGGAAAGACATCCCAAGCTTGGGTACCACTTGCTTGAGATGACATATGACCACCTGCCACGCATCCCGTTGGCACAACACTTTGCATAGGTCCTCCTCCTCTTCTGTCTCTTCCCCCACTATATGTCCTGCCATGTCATTGCCTACAACCTCCTCTGACAGGGGTGATGCTACAGTAATGGGTGTACCATGTCCTTCCTCAGAATGTGACAGCATCCCATCAGCTGAAGATTTACGCAGTCAAATTACATTGCCCCAGCTGCTGCAGCGTAAGAAAAAATATAGTCCCAAGCACAGCGTCTAAATGCCAGCTTAGCAAAATTACTCACATTACAGCTGCTGCCTTTCCAGCTGGTGGACTCTGCTTCCTTCCGTGAATTTGCTGAATGTGCTGTACCACAGTGGCAGGTTCCAAAACGCCATTTCTTTTCACAGAAGGCCATTCCAGCACTATACCAGCACGTGGAAGACAATGTTATGGAGTCATTGGGAAAGGCAGTCAGCAGCAAGGTGCACATGACTTTAGACACGTGGTCCAGCAAGCATGGACAGGGCCATTACATTTCCTTCACAGCACACTGGGTAACTCTGCTTGCAGGTGGGAGGGATCCATGACATGGCTCTGTGCTGGAGCTTGTTCATCCACCACGCCTACAGAAAGCTGCTTGTATGAGGTCTGTCTGCTCCACCACCACCTCCTCCTCCTCCTCCGTCTCTGTCTCTGGCGAAGTGGCAGTTAAACCGATGCGTGGCAGGGGCTACGCAATGGCTCAAGCAAAAAGATGCCATACTGTGCTTGAGCTGGTTTGTTTAGGGGACAGGAGCCACACCAGGCCAGAAATTCTGTCAGCTCTGCAGAGGCAGGTGCAGAGATGGTTAACACCACGCCAGATTCAGCTGGGAATGGTCGTCTGTGATAGTGGCAGCAACCTTCTCTCCGCCCTACGCCAGGGTAGGTTGACGCATGTACCATGCCTAGCACACGTCCTAAATCTGGTGGTACAGCGTTTCCTAACCAGGTACCCAGGGCTGGCACAGCTTCTCAGCCAGGCCAGAAAAGTCTGCAGCCACTTCAGACGTTCATTCCCAGCAAGTGTTCGCCTTGCAGAAATTCAAAGAGAATTCCACCTTCCCACAAACCTTCTGATCTGTGACATGCCCACCATGTGGAACTCGACATTAGCAATGCTGCAGCTTCTGCACAAGCAGCAAAGGGCCATTAATGAGTACCTGTGTGAGTATAGCACAAGGACAGGTTCAGGCCAACTTGTTCCCCCCACCCGCAGTGGCTGATGATCAAGGATGCATGCACTGTACTGTCACCATTTGAGGAGGCAACACGGATGGTGAGCAGGGACAGTGCATGCATCAGTGACACAATTCCTTTAGTGTTCCTGCTGGAGCGCACTCTGCGGGGAATTATAGATGTGGCACTAGAGGCAAAGCAGCAGGAGGAAGATGAGGCCTTCCCTAGCTCTCAAGGCCCCAGTCTTTATGCAGACAGCATTCCAGCGGGTCCTCACATCAGATAGGAGGAGGATGAGAAGGAGGAATATTTAAGTAGTGGGGGCATTGAAGGTGGGGATTCCTCAAGGGATGGTTTTGTGTGCCCAGAAACTCAAGGAATAGTACGTGGCTGGGAGGAGGAAGTGCACGATGGGGTCATCTTCATTGACCAGGAAGACTCGGAAGCTAATGCCACCTCCACCCTACGCTGCATGGGCTCCCTTATCCTGTAAAGCCTGGTAAAGGACCCCAGGATTTGTGCTATCAAGTAGAGGGATCATTACTGGTTGGCAAGCCTTCTTGATCCATGATACAAGGGTAAAGTTGCAGAGCTCATCCTGCCCACACAGAGGGAGCACAGGATGAAACAACTTGAGGACGCTCTAAAGCGACACTTGTGTAACACCTTTCCAGACACTGGTAGGTTACCAAGTGATGACATCGATGCTTCTGAGGCTGCTGTTTATCAGAGGAAGAGCGGTGAAGGGGGCTGCTTGACCTATGCCTTTTCCAATTTTTTTTAGTCCACCACGCCCAGGGACGTCAAATGTAGGCACCCATTGCCAGCGTCTTCACCGTATGGTGCAGTACTACCTAGGGGCAAGGGCAGACCTGGATACCTTTCCAGCAGATGATCCACTGGCTTATTGGGTGTTGAGATTGGATCACTGGCCAGAACGTAGCCAATATGCTATGCAGCTACTAGGTTGCCCTTCATCCAGCGTGCTTTCTGAAAGGACGTTCAGTGCCGCTGGAGGTTTTGTCACAGACAAAAGTGTGCGTCTGTCCACCGACTCTGTAGACCTGCTGACATTTATAAAAATGAATCAGTCCTGGATCAGCAGCTATCAATCCCCTGATGCTGACATAACGGAATAGATCGGGGATCTCTTCTGCATTCCCAAAACTTCCACCACTGCACTCTTCCACAATACCACAAAGGGGTTACGGTGTGAAGGCACTTGCTGCCACCGAAGGTAAAATATTTGGGTGCACTGCCACTGACGCCTATACCAGATTCATATCATTTTAATATTAGACCGCAGGGTCCACCACTGCACTCTTCCACAATACCACAGAGGGGTTACGGTGTGAAGGCACTTGCTGCCACAAAAGGCACAATATTTGGGTGCACTGCCACTGATGCCTATACCAGATTCATATCATTTTAATTCGGGATAGACCGATATAATTTTTTCAGGGCCGATACCGATACAGATTATCGGCAGCTTTTCTGGCCGATAGCCGATATTTGGTGCCGATATTCTGTAAATTTAAAGTTCTGAAAAAAAACAGCACAAATCTGACATTATGCCATGAACTCAATTGGCTAAACAACAATCTTCGCGCAAAGGTTTCCACCGATGCAAAAAAACATTAACGCGAGGGGCAAAACCCTTTACGCCGAATGCCATATTACATAGTCTGCCAAACAAACGCACGTAATCGTCTACCGCGAGTGAACCTGCGCGAACACTGCGCGAGCTTACTGTACGTCACTCGATCTATACTTAACATTGTGAGCGCAAATGCGTTTGTGCTCTGGTACGCGGATGGTATTACAATCTATGCGCAGTTTGTAACGCACAGCGTTTGCGCATATAATTTTAGCAACTCCTAAAAGCTGGTGGTAACGGCAAATCTGAACGTCCTGGCCGAAACCAAATACACCAGCCCAAAAAAATAAAATAAAAATATGCCGCAAAGTATAGTTACACATTCTACACATACCCAAACCAATAAAATGGAGAAGTTGTGCGTGCATTTATTATTGATGCGGCATATATGCTCAGATTGACTTTGACAGGCGCAAAAACTTAACGTGAGATAATTGTGGTTCTTAATTCTGATTGGCTGAATTGCGTGAAAAAAATGACAGTAAGCACACGGATTTCTGCGCGCAACGGTACTGTGCGAGCATTTGGGCGCGTCCGGTTTACGCGTGTTATTGATCGACGGATCAAAAACGCGCAAGGATTGTAATTCCAGCGGTGATTTGCGCACGCAAACGTTTAACGCTTGGAGCAAAAATTCACTCTTTGCGCGAGCGTTTTTGCGCAAAGATTGTAATATAGCCCAATGTGTTTAACATGTAAACATTGCACCACGTCATTACAAACAATCAGACCGTGTCTTTGGCTTTCTTCAAGATCCCTCATATGATCCTGTATTTAAGGGGTTCAGCAACCTTGGTCCTCCAAGGGTTATATTACAAAGTTATATTACAGCTCTGGTTAAGCAGTCACTTTGTAATATTGCCCCACGTTTTGGAAATACATCTGCCATGATGCTCATCTTCTCATTAGGTTCTTGGAGCCTCATGGCAAATCCAGTTCCAAAACATCTGGAGGTCCCAGGTTGCTGGACCCTGCATCTCCTGTATAGGGAATTCCCTGCCAGATGGGATGGAAGCCCCATTTCTGTTGCCATCACGCTCATGCACAATACGGTCAGTGAGCAGGGGTCATTCTGCAGTGAGGGCTCACAGCCTGATGTGGGAGAAGCCCCAGATTCACACAGTTCTGTGGGATCTTGAGTGTCGCAGCTGCAGTGAGCAAACTTGTCCAAATATCGGCAATATCGACAAATAAAATGCCGATACCGATATCAGTAATTTTCTGAATATTGGCAGCCGATAATCTGCAAACTGATATATCGGTCTATCCCTAATTTTAATATTGGACCGCAGGGTCCAACGCTGCACTCTTCCACACAGGGGTTACGGTGTGAAGGCACTTGCTGCCACCAAAGGCACAATATTTGGGTGCACTGACGCCTGTACCAGATTCATATCATTTTAATATTTGACCGCAGGGTCCAACCCTGCACTCTTCCACAATACCACAGAGGGGTTACGGTGTGACAGCACTGTTGCCGACACTAAAGGCCCAATTTTTTAAGCACCTATTGTTACTTTCATCCAACGCCTGCATAAGTTTCACCATAATTTAGCCAAAAAAATCACTAAACTTGTTCTGCGTGTCCTAAAACGTCTCCTCTTTTCATACAGGCTGCCGCCCTAAGCGGTTGTTTATGAATAGATTAAAGGAAAACCATTTACCTTCATTTGAAATGTCATTTTTTTGTTTTTAAATGTTTCTATACATCCTACAAATCCGCCACTTCATGGGCAGGTTATGGGGACCTCCTAGGCACGATATTTGAAGGAATTTTTCGTTTTTATTCTTAACCTTTATTTCATGGAAAACTCACTGTTCCTTTAAAAACTTTTTTTTAAAAAAACTTTTTGTCCTTGTTTCCTGTCCTCCAGGGACTACCCGGACCCCCATACACCTTTTATGGCAAATATCTTGCATATATGCCCTCTTGGAGGGCACTGTAAAAACCGAACTTTCGAGTCCCATTGTTTTGCATTCAGTTCGGTTCGTGTTCGAATGCGAACCGAACACGGGGGTGTTCGGCTCATCACTAATTAGAAATATATGTTTGTAATTTATAATATATAGTATAAATATACGTAGAAGTTACAATGCAGAATATTCGGTTTTTAATTTGTGCATGTGGAAATTTTGAAAAAGTAGTCACCATGCAGCAAGTTTCCAATATAAAGAGAAGATACATTGGAAAATAAACTAACTTTTTTTTTTATTATTATTATTTTTTTATTTTTATATCCCCCCCCCCCAAGAAGTGTGAAATAGAGCAACATACAAAAATTGAAGTGGTAAATAACTGAGGGAGTAATAAGCAATAACAAACAATTACAGGTATTTATAAAGCACTAACAAATTCCGTAGCGCTGTACAATGGGAGAGCAGAACAGCAAATAGACATACAAATTAAACACACAGAACAGTATGAGAGAGGACCCTGCTCAAGAGCTTACAATCTAAGAGGAGAGGGGTGGCAATCTAGGTGAGGGTAAATGGTAAAGTATGTGAAGTAGTGAGTGGAAGTAGGGGCAAAGTACAGTTGGGTAATAATGGAGGGTGCCTTTAGGCTGCTTTTAAAGTAATGTGTTTTCAGAGACTTCTTGATGGACTGGAGAGACGGGGAGAGTCTGATGTTGCGGGGTAGGGAGTTCCATAGAAAGGGGGAAGTTCTGGAGAAGTCTTGAAGGAGTTGGGGGTGCGGGTACGAGGAACTGATAAAATCAGATCATTGGCCGAGCAAAGTGGTGGGGATGGGATGTACCTGCTAATAAGGGAGGAGATGTAGGCAGTGGTTACAGAGAGCTTTGTATGTGATGCACCAGTATTTTGAAATGGATTCTAAAGGAAACAGGGAGCCAGTGTAGCGCTAGACAAAGGGGTGAGGTGCGGGAGGTGAGGTGGATGAGCCTGGCACAGGCATTCATAACAGACTGCAGAGGCAGAATCTGGGATCTCTTAAGGCCAGAGAGAAGGAAGTAACAGTAGTCAAGGCGGGAGATAACAAGAGCTTGGATGAGCATTTTAGCAGAGTCCTGATTAAGACCGAGGAGGATGCGTGCAATGTTTTTTAGGTGGCAGTAGCAGGATTTGGTTACTGACTCAATGTGAGGAGTGAAGGAGAGATCAGTATCCAAGAGAACCCAGAGGCCACGAGCCTGAGAGGTAGAAGTAATGGTGGCACCATTCACCTGAAGGGAAACTGGCGCAGGAATGGAGGTTTTAGAGGGACGGAAGATGAGAAGTTCTGTTTTCGAGAGGTTGAGCTTTAGGAAACGGGAAATCATCCAGACGGTGACAGCTGTCAGGCCGGCAGTAACACGGTGCAACACAGGAGGAGAGAGATCGAGAGAGGAAAGGTAGATTTGGGTGTCCTCGGCATAGAGGTCATAGTGGAATCCATAGGAAGAGATGAGGCTGCCCAGAGAGGCGGTATAGATCAAGAAGAGTAGGGGACGAGCCTTGATCTATACCCCAATAGGAAAAGGTACTGTGGGTGAAGAGGCACCGACGAGACACTGAAGGAGTGAAGAGAGACAAATAGATTTTTTAAAAAAAGCGTTAAGATGAGAGGAAAGAATTTCAAAACCTAAGGAAACCGATGTATATAAAAGTAAACAAACGAAAAAAAGGAATTTCTAGGTCCAAAAATTTCAGGCGAAAAGCTGTAATTTTATCTGTTTTAAACAGCCTCATTAGTAAAGGGGGAAATGTAAACCTCTGGAAAATGAGCGTTTGATCTAGGAGTGTCTCCCTGTGGCCAAATGTTCTCTCCTAAAACATCTCAAGGTAAAAAGAACAAATACATACATACATACATATATATATATATATATATATGTGTGTGTGTGTATAAAAAAAGTCTGCACACACAACTCATCACAAAGATGCAGAGATGCTTTAACTCCTTAACTACCAAGTGGTTTACCAATAATTTAACTGTCAGGAACCAGTGGGTTTTTCGAAAATCATTTTTAATTACACAGTAAGAAATATTAGGGAATATTCCCAGTGTATTCCTCACGGTAATAACCTATATGGCAGGGAGATGTCACCATCTGCTGGCCAAATGGAGTTACTGCAGGGAGAGCTGCAGCTCGTGGCACTGTATATATTGGGCTTTCGCCAGCAGACAAAGACATTCCTTGGCTGATATTAAACAGTTTAGCACCTTGAGCATCATGCCCACAGGCCTAAAACTCTGCTTTTGCTACAGAAAGTGCCCCCAAACAAAATTAATTTGCAATGATACAACAAAACACCAGGGGGGTGTTAACACAATCTTGGGCTGCTGTATCTGCCAGCGCTGATAGGCTATACCCCATTATGGAAGGGGTTAATGGTGATAAGCTGAAAGGATTCAGAGAGGGGTTGTAGTTTCAGGACCCATCGGCAGATTCCCACGTCCATGTTGTCCGGCATGGTGAACTGTGCAAACCATTATTTGTCAATGTTTCTGACATTTCCGACAATCAGGCTACAACCTAGAGAGGTGGGAAGAGCTTCAAGATCTGTTTGAAATTTATTTTATAAAGGATTTTACCAGGAAGGATACATTGAGATTTCTCTCGTTTTCAAGTATGTCCTGGGTTCAAGAACATGGTTACAGAAATACAAAAGTAGTAAAATGCAAGAAATTAACACAAAACAAATATACAGATTAACAGAAAATAAATATGTAGGAAATATAGTCACCATCTTACATGTTTACAGGTGCATTCTGTATATAGTCGCCATGTTACAGGTTTACAGGTGCATTCTGTATTGAGGTATGTTAATATGGAGCTCTTAAGGGATTTTAGACTGGGGGAAGATTTGATGGCGTCTGGGAGGTTATTCCATAATTGTGGTGCTCTGTAGGAAAATGAGAATTGAGCCACTGTCTTTTTGTATTGTGGTATTGCAAGTAAGGTGCTGGTCCTGGATCGGAGGTTATAGGATGAGGGAGCTGCTGGGGAAAGCAGCCTATTCAGGTAGGGTGGCAGCTTCCCAGAAAAGCTCTTAAACACCAGGCTGGAAAGGTGAAGGGTGCATCTAGATTCCAGCGACGGCCAGTTTAGTTCTTTTAACATGGCACAATGGTGGGTCATGTAGTCACATTGTAGCACAAAGCGACAGAATGAGTTATACAATGTAGTAAGTTTCTGGAGGTGTGTTTGCGGGACAGCTGCATACACTACATCTCCGTAATCAATAGCCGGCATAAGCATTTGTTGTACAATCTGCTTTCTTACCGCGGGGCTCAGGCAGGATTTGTTTCTGTACAGGGCACCTAGTTTGGGGTAAAGTTTAGATGAAAGTTTTTCGATCTTTGGGCCAAAGTATAGATTTAGGTCTAACCACATACCTAGATATTTGAGAGAAGTGACTGTGGTCAGCGTGCCATTTGATTTTGTCCTGACACATAGATGGGGTGTTTGCAATTTGTGTAGTTTAGGTGCGGTTCCAAAGAGCATTGTAACAGTTTTGTCAGCATTTAGAAAAGTTTGTTATATTTGATACTTTTCTACCTCTGTGAATTGTTCTTGCAGCACGGCCTCCAGCTGTGGGAGATCTGGTTTGCTGGTATAGATTACAGTGTCGTCTGCGTACATGTGTACAGTTGAGGCTTTGCAGACATTGAGCAGATCATTTATGAATATTGTGAATAGCAGGGGGCCGAGTATCGAGCCTTGTGGTACACCGCAAGTGACTGGGAGGGGGAGGGAAGTGCTGCCAGAAATGGACACATATTCCCAGATTGTGAGTTCCTACGGGAATAGGGCCCTCATCTCCTCCTGTACTGTTTGTCAAACGTTGTTCAATGTATTGTAACCCTGTCTATACTGTGCTTATTGTACAGCGCTGCGGAATATGCTGGCGCTTTATAAATAAAGAATAATAATAATAATAAATAATAATATTGCGACCGATCAGACACGTATGATTGAAACCAGGTTAGCGTGCGATCATCAATGCCAAAGTTTTTGTAATAAGATGCCATGGTCTACTGTGTCAAAGGCCTTGGCAAAATCAAGGAAGATGGCTTCAGTTAGATTTCCTTGTTCCATGCCAGCCTGGATATCATTGGAAACTTTTAAAAGGGCGGTTGTGGTTGAATGATTTGGACAGAAGCCGGATTGATCTGGGGTTAAATAGTTCCAATACTGATAGTAATCGCGTAATTGAGTGTAAACACATTTTTCCAGGATTTTTGACATTACAGGAAGCAATGATATTGGACGGTAGTTGGATACCAAAGTATTGTCTCCACTTTTATGGATAGGTACCACTCTTGCAGTCTTCCAGAGTTTGGGTATATATCCAGTCGCCAGTGATTCATTGATTAGGGTTGCGACAGGTTTTGCAATTGCCGGGGCGCTGGTTTTCAGCAGCATTGCTGGGATTTGGTCAGGTCCTGACTGGTGTTTCATTTTTTGGTTACAGAGAAGTTTAGTAATGGCACTGACAGGCACCGGTCTAAAACTGAATTTCTCTTTGATACAGGGTTTTTGCACAGTTGGAAGGATCTGACTTGTGTGCTGCCTTTCTGAATGTGTTTAAATTGCTAACTTAGCAATCAGGGTGTTGGCGCATCCAACAAAATAGTTATTAAAGGCATTTGCTACATCTAGGGGGTGTTGCAGGGTTTGGTTGTTTACTTTGACAGCAGATGGTTGGGAGTGGACAGGGGGTGATTGTATGTTATTTATGATTTTCCAAAAATTTCTCGGGTTTGATATGTTATTGTTTAAATTTTCATTGAAGTATTGGGCTTTAGCCATTTTTGTTTGCTTTGTGCATGCATTCTGCCATTTTCGGTATTCACAGTGATCGTTCATGGATCCAGTACTCTTGAAATTTGACCAGAGGGAATCTCTAAGCTGGTACATGTGTGTGAGGTCAGCTGTAACCCAGGGGAGATGTGCCCCTTTGACTCGCAATGAGCTCATAAGGTCCAGAGATGTGACGAATATGAGCCCAGAGCCTAGGTGCTCACATAAGGTCCAGAGATGTGAGTGATATCAGCCCAGAGCCTAGGTGCTCACATAAGGTCCAGAGATGTGACGGATATCAGCCCAGAGCCTAGGTGCTCACATAAGGTCCAGAGATGTGACGGATAATAGCCCAGAGCCTAGGTGGTCTCCATAAGGTCCAGAGGTGAGAGTGATGTCACTTCGGAGCCTAGGTCAGTGATGGCATCCCAGATGTTTTGGAACTACATGTCCCATGATGCTTAGTCAAACACAAGACTGGCAAAGTATCATGAGACATGTAGTTCTAAACATCTAGGGTGCCAAGGTTTGCCATCATTGGCCTAGGTGGTCACCTTAAAGTCCAGAGATGTGAGTGATATCAGCCCAGACCCTAGGTGCTCACTAGGAGAATCACATTTGATGGACCACCTGGCACCCCGACTTGGTGCCTCAGTCAGTCTCTGGCTTTTTCCAAGCTGGCGCCCGAAATCTAGCGACTTCAGCCCCAAAATAATAAAGATTCACCAGGCAAGTCAAGTGTTTAGAGTAGTAGTGGCAGAGCTAACTCTTTATTTAAAAACATGCAGCTATATGTGCATTTAAGGGACAACCCCCTTCATGAATATAACACAGATACTATCAACAGATCCAGTAACAGGACAAGCGAAGGGCCCTTCAAAACAATCAACAGTTTACACAGGCAATGTTTAACTTAAACCACCTGCTAGTCCCTGGGAGAAAGGGGGGGGCGCTGAGGGTAGCATGTGAAACAAAGGAATATATTCTTACAGTGGGTGTACACTATACAGAGAGCGAGGATAATAGCTAATACAGAGGGAATGTACACATTATACTGTATATAACATGATCAATATGTGCAGCCGGGGGAGTATAAATACGCAAGCCTCTCGCAGTGGCGTAGCGTGGGGGGGGCGCAGTTTTCTTAGGGGCGCATAATTTCAAAAGAAATTTGCGCCCCTAGAACATGAGGCCCGGACTGACCCGCCGGGCCCTAGGGCGCCGCCCGCGGGTTGAGGGGACCCAGATGCCGGGCAGCGGGAGTGCCTGCCCGGTCCTGAACAGTGAGTCCATCCGTGATGAAGGGGAGGCGGCTGCGTGCAGGCGCAGGTCACGTGGTCCGGCTAATCAGGTGGTACTGAGTCTCTGTACCACCTGACTGGCCGGACCACGTGACCTGCGCACGCACGCAGCCGCCTCCCCTTCAACACGGATGGACTCACACGCTGTTCAGGACCGGGCAGGCACTCCCACTGCCTGGCATCTGGGCCCCCAACCCCTGTTGGATCCGGAGCTGGGGCAATATCCATGTGAGAGCTGGGGCAAATCCATGTGAGAGCTGGGGCAAATCCATGTGTGAGCTGGGGCAAATCCATGTGTGAGCTGGGGCAAATCCATGTGTGAGCTGGGGCATATCCATGAGCTGGGGCAAATCCATGAGCTGGGGCAAATCCATGTGTGAGCTGGGGCAAATCCGTGAGCTGGGGCAAATCCATGAGCTGGGGAAAATCCATGTGTGAGCTGGGGCAAATCCATGTGTGAGCTGGGGCAAATCCATGAGCTGGGGCAAATCCATGTGTGAGCTGGGGCATATAAATGAGCTGGGGCAAATCCATGTGTGAGCTGGGGCAAATCCATGTGTGAGCTGGGGCAAATCCATGAGCTGGGGCAAATCCATGTGTGAGCTGGGGCAAATCCATGTGTGAGCTGGGGCAAATTCATGAGCTGGGGCAAATCCATGTGTGAGCTGGGGCATATCCATGTGTGAGCTGGGGCATATCCATGTGTGAGCTGGGGCATATCCATGTGTGAGCTGGGGCAAATCCATGTGTGAACTGGGGCATATCCATGGGAGAGCTGACTGGGGCAATATCCATGTGTGAGCTGGGGCAATATCCATGTGTGAGCTGGGGCAATATCCATGTGTGAGCTGGGGCAGTATCCATGTGTGAGCTGGGGCAGTATCCATGTGTGAGCTGGGGCAAATCCATGTGTGAGCTGGGGCATATCCATGTGTGAGCTGGGGCAAATCCATGTGTGAACTGGGGCATATCCATGGGAGAGCTGGCTGGGGCAATATCCATGTGTGAGCTGTGGCAATATCCATGTGTGAGCTGGGGCAATATCCATGTGTGAGCTGGGGCAGTATCCATGTGTGAGCTGGGGCAGTATCCATGTGTTAGCTGGGGCAAATCCATTAGCTGGGGCAAATCCATGTGTGAGCTGGGGCAAATCCATTAGCTGGGGCAAATCCATGTGTGAGCTGGGGCAAATCCATGAGCTGGGGCAAATCCATGTGTGAGCTGGGGCATATCCATGTGTGAGCTGGGGCAATATCCATGTGTGAGCTGGGGCAAATCCATGTGTGAGCTGGGGCATATCCATGGGAGAGCTGGCTGGGGCAATATCCATGTGTGAGCTGGGGCAATATCCATGTGTGAGCTGGGGCAATATCCATGTGAGAGCTGGGGCACTATCCATGTGTTAGCTGGGGCAGTATCCATGTGTGAGCTGGGGCAGTATCCATGTGTGAGGTGGGGCAAATCCATGTGTGAGCTGGGGCAATATCCATGTGAGAGCTGGGGCAGTATCCATGTGTTAGCTGGGGCAGTATCCATGTGTGAGCTGGGGCAGTATCCATGTGTTAGCTGGGGCAATATCCATGTGTGAGCTGGGGCAGTATCCATGTGTGAGCTGGGGCAGTATCCATGTGTGAGCTGGGGCAGTATCCATGTGTTAGCTGGGGCAATATCCATGTGTGAGCTGGGGCAAATCCATGTGTGAGCTGGGGCATATCCATGTGTGAGCTGGGGCAATATCCATGTGTGAGCTGGGGCAAATCCATGTGTGAGCTGGGGCATATCCATGTGTGAGCTGGGGCAAATCCATGTGTGAGCTGGGGCATATCCATGGGAGAGCTGGCTGGGGCAATATCCATGTGTGAGCTGGGGCAATATCCATGTGAGAGCTGGGGCAAATCCATGTGTGAGCTGGGGCAAATCCATGTGTGAGCTGGGGCAAATCCATGTGTTGAGCTGGGGCAAATCCATGAGCTGGGGCAAATCCATGTGTGAGCTGGGGCAAATCCATGAGCTGGGGCAAATCCAGTGTGAGCTGGGGCAATATCCATGAGCTGGGGCAAATCCATGAGCTGGGGCAAATCCATGTGGTGAGCTGGGGCAAATCCATGAGCTGGGGCAAATCCATGTGTGAGCTGGGGCAAATCCATGAGCTGGGAATGCCATGTGTGAGCTGGGGCAAATCTGAGCTGGGGCATATCCATGAGCTGGGGCAAATCCATGAGCTGGGGCAAATCCATGTGTGAGCTGGGGCAAATCCATGAGCTGGGGCAAATCCATGTGTGAGCTGGGGCATATCCATGAGCTGGGGCAAATCCATGTGTGAGCTGGGGCAAATCCATGTGTGAGCTGGGGCAAATCCATGAGCTGGGGCAAATCCATGTGTGAGCTGGGGCAAATTCATGAGCTGGGGCAATCCATGTGTGAGCTGGGGCAATCCATGAGCTGGGGCAAATCCATGTGTGTGAGCTGGGGCTAGTCCATGTGTGAGCCGGGGGAAATTCATGAGCTGGGGCAAATCCATGTGTGAGTTGGGGCAAATCCATGAGCTGGGGCAAATCCATGTGTGAGCTGGGGCAAATCCATGTGTGAGCTGGGGCAAATCCATTAGCTGGGGCAAATCCATGTGTGAGCTGGGGCAAATCCATGTGTGAGCTGGGGCATATCCATGAGCTGGGGCAAATCCATGTGTGAGCTGGGGCATATCCATGTGTGAGCTTCGGCAATATCCATGTGTGAGCTGGGGCATATCCATGTGTGAGCTGGGGCATATCCATGTGTGACCTGGGGCATATCCATGTGTGAGCTGGGTCATATCCATGTGTGAGCTGGGGCATATCCATGTGTGAGCTGGGGCAAATCCATGTGTGAACTGGGGCATATCCATGGGAGAGCTGGCTGGGGCAATATCCATGTGTGAGCTGGGGCAATATCCATGTGTGAGCTGGGGCAATATCCATGTGTGAGCTGGGGCAATATCCATGTGTGAGCTGGGGCAGTATCCATGCGTGAGCTGGGGCAAATCCATGTGTGAGCTGGGGCAATATCCATGTGAGAGCTGGGGCAGTATCCATGTGTTAGCTGGGGCAGTATCCATGTGTGAGCTGGGGCAGTATTCATGTGTGAGCTGGGGCAGTATCCATGTGTGAGCTGGGGCAGTATCCATGTGTTAGCTGGGGCAATATCCATGTGTGAGCTGGGGCAAATCCATTAGCTGGGGCAAATCCATGTGTGAGCTGGGGCAAATCCATGAGCTGGGGCAAATCCATGTGTGAGCTGGGGCATATCCATGAGCTGGGGCAATATCCATGTGTGAGCTGGGGCAAATCCATGTGTGAGCTGGGGCAAATCCATGTGTGAGCTGGGGCAAATCCATGAGCTGGGGCAAATCCATGTGTGAGCTGGGGCATATCCATGAGCTGGGGCAAATCCATGTGTGAGCTGGGGCATATCCATGTGTGAGCTGGGGCAATATCCATGTGTGAGCTGGGGCAAATCCATGTGTGAGCTGGGGCATATCCATGGGAGAGCTGGCTGGGGCAATATCCATGTGTGAGCTGGGGCAATATCCATGTGTGAGCTGGGGCAGTATCCATGTGTGAGCTGGGGCAGTATCCATGTGTTAGCTGGGGCAGTATCCATGTGTTAGCTGGGGCAGTATCCATGTGTGAGCTGGGGCAGTATCCATGTGTGAGGTGGGGCAAATCCATGTGTGAGCTGGGGCAATATCCATGTGAGAGCTGGGGCAGTATCCATGTGTTAGCTGGGGCAGTATCCATGTGTGAGCTGAGGCAGTATCCATGTGTTAGCTGGGGCAATATCCATGTGTGAGCTGGGGCAGTATCCATGTGTTAGCTGGGGCAATACCCATGTGTGAGCTGGGGCAGTATCCATGTGTGAGCTGGGGCAGTATCCATGTGTGAGCTGGGGCAATATCCATGTGTGAGCTGGGGCAAATCCATGTGTGAGCTGGGGCAAATCCATGTGTGAGCTGGGGCATATCCATGAGCTGGGGCAAATCCATGTGTGAGCTGGGGCATATCCATGTGTGAGCTGGGGCAATATCCATGTGTGAGCTGGGGCAAATCCATGTGTGAGCTGGGGCATATCCATGTGTGAGCTGGGGCAAATCCATGTGTGAGCTGGGGCATATCCATGGGAGAGCTGGCTGGGGCAATATCCATGTGTGAGCTGGGGCAAATCCATGTGTGAGCTGGGGCAAATCCATGTGTGAGCTGGGGCAAATCCATGAGCTGGGGCATATCCATGAGCTGGGGCAAATCCATGAGCTGGGGCAAATCCATGTGTGAGCTGGGGCAAATCCATGAGCTGGGGCAAATCCATGTGTGAGCTGGGGCATATCCATGAGCTGGGGCAAATCCATGTGTGAGCTGGGGCAAATCCATGTGTGAGCTGGGGCAAATCCATGAGCTGGGGCAAATCCATGTGTGAGCTGGGGCAAATTCATGAGCTGGGGCAAATCCATGTGTGAGCTGGGGCAAGTCCATGTGTGAGCCGGGGGAAATTCATGAGCTGGGGCAAATCCATGTGTGAGTTGGGGCAAATCCATGAGCTGGGGCAAATCCATGTGTGAGCTGGGGCAAATCCATGTGTGAGCTGGGGCAAATCCATTAGCTGGGGCAAATGCCATGTGTGAGCTGGGGCAAATCCATGTGTGAGCTGGGGCATATCCATGAGCTGGGGCAAATCCATTTGTGAGCTGGGGCATATCCATGTGTGAGCTGGGGCAAATCCATGTGTGAACTGGGGCATATCCATGGGAGAGCTGGCTGGGGCAATATCCATGTGTGAGCTGGGGCAATATCCATGTGTGAGCTGGGGCAATATCCATGTGTGAGCTGGGGCAGTATCCATGCGTGAGCTGGGGCAAATCCATGTGTGAGCTGGGGCAATATCCATGTGAGAGCTGGGGCAGTATCCATGTGTTAGCTGGGGCAGTATCCATGTGTGAGCTGGGGCAGTATCCATGTGTGAGCTGGGGCAGTATCCATGTGTGAGCTGGGGCAGTATCCATGTGTTAGCTGGGGCAATATCCATGTGTGAGCTGGGGCAAATCCATTAGCTGGGGCAAATCCATGTGTGAGCTGGGGCAAATCCATGAGCTGGGGCAAATCCATGTGTGAGCTGGGGCATATCCATGTGTGAGCTGGGGCAATATCCATGTGTGAGCTGGGGCAAATCCATGTGTGAGCTGGGGCAAATCCATGTGTGAGCTGGGGCAAATCCATGAGCTGGGGCAAATCCATGTGTGAGCTGGGGCATATCCATGAGCTGAGGCAAATCCATGTGTGAGCTGGGGCATATCCATGTGTGAGCTGGGGCAATATCCATGTGTGAGCTGGGGCAAATCCATGTGTGAGCTGGGGCATATCCATGGGAGAGCTGGCTGGGGCAATATCCATGTGTGAGCTGGGGCAATATCCATGTGTGAGCTGGGGCAATATCCATGTGTGAGCTGGGGCAATATCCATGTGTGAGCTGGGGCAGTATCCATGTGTGAGCTGGGGCAGTATCCATGTGTTAGCTGGGGCAGTATCCATGTGTTAGCTGGGGCAGTATCCATGTGTGAGCTGGGGCAGTATCCATGTGTGAGGTGGGGCAAATCCATGTGTGAGCTGGGGCAATATCCATGTGAGAGCTGGGGCAGTATCCATGTGTTAGCTGGGGCAGTATCCATGTGTGAGCTGAGGCAGTATCCATGTGTTAGCTGGGGCAATATCCATGTGTGAGCTGGGGCAGTATCCATGTGTTAGCTGGGGCAATATCCATGTGTGAGCTGGGGCAGTATCCATGTGTGAGCTGGGGCAGTATCCATGTGTTAGCTGGGGCAATATCCATGTGTGGGCTGGGGCAAATCCACGTGTGAGCTGGGGCATATCCACGTGTGAGCTGGGGCAAATCCATGTGTGAGCTGGGGCATATCCATGGGAGAGCTGGTGCAATATCCATGTGTGAGCTGGGGCAATATCCATGTGTGAGCTGGTGCAATATCCATGTGTGAGCTGGGGCAATATCCATGTGTGAGCTGGGGCAGTATCCATGTGAGAGCTGGGGCAATATCCATGTGTTAGCTGGGGCAGTATCCATGTGTGAGCTGGGGCAAATCCATGTGTGAGCTGGGGCAATATCCATGTGAGAGCTGGGGCAATATCCATGTGAGAGCTGGGGCAGTATCCATGTGTTAGCTGGGGCAGTATCCATGTGTGAGCTGGGGCAATATCCATGTGTGAGCTGGGGCAAATCCATGTGTGAGCTGGGGCAGTATCCATGTGTGAGCTGGGGCAGTATCCATGTGTGAGCTGGGGCAGTATCCATGTGTGAACTGGGGCAGTATCCATGTGTGAGCTGGGGCAGTATCCATGTGTGAGCTGGGGCAGTATCCATGTGTGAGCTGGGGCAATTTCCATGTGTGAGCTGGGGCAATATCCATGTGAGAGCTGGGGCAATATCGATAACGTGTCCACAGGTTGGGGGGGGGGGGCGCACAATTCTTGGCTGGCCCCGGGCGCTGACGACCCACGCTACGCCACTGCACACTATAATAAATACATAAGGGAATAATACACAGACAGTTCAACATAAATCCTGGATTCCTTGGGCAATTCATTTGGCTAACCCCAGGTAGCACCTTGGCCCATCGTCAGAAGGAAGGAGGCTGCCCCCAGGCTCCTCCAACTGCCCCAGTGATGGCTGAGTCTTTCACACCACACATGGTGCTGGAGTCCTTATAATGCACGAAGCCTGTACCTGCTATAAGGTGTTGAGTCTTTGTATTATAGCAAGTTGGCATTCTGACACTGAAAGCTCAGGCCTGTGTTAAGTATAAAGTGGGCAGGACCAGACAGGCCGCACCCTGTATAAAAGGTATAAGGTGCTGTGCTCATATCCTCACAGGGCTTGGAAGCGCAGTTGCTGGGCAGCGTGGTCAGGAAGGAGCGTCCCGAGCTTGAAGACCAGAAACAGTCCCTGGTTGTAAACATTGCGGCCGGGAAACGCAAACTGCAGGAGCTGGAGGATGAGATTCTCAGGTACCCCATATGGTCCATCTGTCTCCTCATACAGAGTGCTGAAACGCTCCACTCAGCTTGTGGTAGTAGTCATGTCTTCATTGTTTTGCCCTCCTGCCCCCTTTCCAGTCCTCCTCTTTCACATTGCCCCTCTACTGCCCTCTTCTTTCTCCCCAGCACAGCCCTTCCTTCCCATACTGCTCTTCCATGCCCTCGCCTTCCTCGCCAACCATTTCCCTTCCATGCCCTCCTCTTCCTCCACGATATTGCCATTCTCTGCTCTTCATCCCCAGTACTACTCTCCCTGTCCTCTGCGTCCTCCCTAACACTGCCCTTACCTGCCACTCTCTTCCTCCCCAAAATTGTCCTTCTCTGTCCTCTTCTTCCTCCTCTTCAATCACTGCCTATCCTGCCCTCCTCTTCCTCCCCACACTGCCCTTTCTTGCCCTCCTCTTCTTCCCCACACTGCCCTTTCCTGCCCCTCTTCTTCCCCACACTGCCCTTTCCTGCCCTCCTCTTCTTCCCACACACTGCCTTTCCCTGCCCTCCTTTTCTTCCACACACTGCCCTTTCCTGCCCTCATCTTCTTCCCACACTGCCTTTCCTGCCCTCCTCTTCTTCCCCACACTGCCCTTTCCGGCCCTCCTCTTCTCCCCCCCACACTGCCCTTTCCTGCCCCCCTCTTCCTCCCCACACTGCCCTTTCCTGCCCTCCTCTTCCCTTCACTGCCCTTTCTTGCCCTCATCTTCTTCCCTTCACTGCCCTTTCCTGCCCTCCTCTTCTTCCCTTCACTGCCCTTTCTTGCCCTCATCTTCTTCCCTTCACTGCCCTTTCTTGCCCTCATCTTCTTCCCTTCACTGCCCTTTCCTGCCCTCCTCTTCCTCCCGACACTGCCCTTTCCTGCCCTCCTCTTCTTCCCTTCACTGCCCGTTCCTGCTATCTTCTTCCCCACACTGCCTTTCCTGCCCTCCTCTTCTTCCCTTCACTGCCCTTTCCTGCCCTCATCTTCTTCCCTTCACTGGCCTTTCCTGCCCTCCTCTTCCTCGCCGCACTGCCCTTTTCTGCCCTCCTCTTCCTCCCCGCACTGCCCTTTCCTGCCCTCCTCCTCTTCCCTTCACTGCCCTTTCCTGCCCTCATCTTCTTCCCTTCACTGCCCTTTCTTGCCCTCATCTTCTTCCCTTCACTGCCCTTCTCTTCCTCCCCACACTGCCCTTTCCTGCCCTCCTCTTCTTCCCTTCACTGCCCGTTCCTGCTATCTTCTTCCCCACACTGCCTTTCCTGCCCTCCTCTTCCTCCCCACACTGCCCTGCCCTCCTCTTCTTCTTTCCCACACTACCCTTTACTGCCCTCATCTTCTTCCCTTCACTGCCCTTTCCTGCCCTCCTCTTCCTCCCCACATTGCCCTTTCCTGCCCTCCTCTTCCTCCCCGCACTGCCCTTTCCTGCCCTCCTCTTCCTCCCCGCACTGCCCTCCTCTACCTCCCCGCACTGCCCTTTCCTGCCCTTCTATTCTCCCCCCGCACTGCCCTTTCCTGCCCTCCTCTTCCTCACCACACTGCCTTTCCTGCCCTCCTCTTCCTCCCCACACTGCCCTGCCCTCCTCTTCTTCTTTCCCACACTACCCTTTCCTGCCCTCATCTTCTTCCCTTCACTGCCCTTTCCTGCCCTCCTCTTCCTCCCCGCACTGCCCTTTCCTGCCCTCCTCTTCTCCCCCCGCACTGCCCTTTCCTGCCAACCCCCTTCTTCCTCCCCACACTGCCCTTTCCTGCACTCCTCCTCTTCCCTTCACTGCCCTTTCCTGCCCTCATCTTCTTCCCTTCACTGCCCTTTCTTGCCCTCATCTTCTTCCCTTCACTGCCCTTTCTTGCCCTTATCTTCTTCCCTTCACTGCCCTTTCCTGCCCTCATCTTCTTCCCTTCACTGCCCTTTCCTGCACTTCTCTTCCTCCCCACACTGCCCTTTCCTGCCCTCCTCTTCTTCCCTTCACTGCCCGTTCCTGCTATCTTCTTCCCCACACTGCCTTTCCTGCCCTCCTCTTCCTCCCCACACTGCCCTGCCCTCCTCTTCTTCTTTCCCACACTACCCTTTACTGCCCTCATCTTCTTCCCTTCACTGCCTTTCCTGCCCTCCTCCTCCTCTTCCCTTCACTGCCCTTTCCTGCCCTCCTCCTCTTCCCTTCACTGCCCTTTCCTGCCCTCATCTTCCCTTCACTGCCCTTTCTTGCCCTTATCTTCTTCCCTTCAATGCCCTTTCTTGCCCTCATCTTCCTCCCTTCACTGCCCTTTCCTGCACTCATCTTCTTCCCTTCACTGCCCTTTCCTATCCTCCTCTTCCTCCCCACACTGCCCTTTCCTGCCCTCCTCTTCTTCCCTTCACTGCCCGTTCCTGCTATCTTCTTCCCCACACTGCCTTTCCTGCCCTCCTCTTCCTCCCCACACTGCCCTGCCCTCCTCTTCTTCTTTCGCACACTACCCTTTCCTGCCCTCATCTTCTTCCCTTCACTGCCTTTCCTGCCCTCCTCTTCCTCCCCGCATTGCCCTTTCCTGCCCTTCTCTTCCTCCCTGCACTGCCCTTTTCTGCCCTTCTCCCTTTCCTGCCCTTTCCTGCCCTCCTCCTCCTCCCTGCACTGCCCTTTCCTGCCCTTCTCTTCCTCCCTTTCCTGCCCTTTCCTGCCCTCCTCCTCCCTGCCCTTTCCTGCCCTTCTCCCTTTCCTGCCCTTTCCTGCCCTCCTCCTCCTCCCTGCACTGCCCTTTCCTGCCCTCCTCTTCCTCCCTGCACTGCCCTTTCCTGCCCTCCTCTTCCTCCCCGTACTGCCCTTTCCTAACCCCTCTTCCTCCCCGCACTGCCCTTTCCTGCCCTCTTCTTCCTCCCCGCACTGCCCTTTCCTGCCCTCTTCTTCCTCCCCGCACTGCCCTTTCCTGCCCTCTTCTTCCTCGCACTGCCCTTTCCTGCCCCTCTTCTTCCTCACACTGCCCTTTCCTGCCCTCCTCTTCTTCCCCGCACTGCCCTTTCCTGCCCTCCTCTTCTTCCCCGCACTGCCCTTTCCTGCCCTCCTCTTCTTCCGCGCACTGCCCTTTCCTGCCCTCCTCTTCTTCCCCGCACTGCCCTTTCCTGCCCTCCTCTTCTTCCCCACACTGCCCTTTCATGCCCTCCTCCTTTTTCTCAATACTGGGCTCTATTCCAAACCTGTTGTAAACTTCCCAGAGCCATTATAGTCTATGGAGTTGCTAAGTTTACAAGAGCTCTGGTTAAGTTTACACCAGGTGTGGAATAGGGCCCTTTTTTTTTTTTTTTTTTTTTTTTTAGAAATGTTACTGGTGCCATGTAACATGTGCTCGCAATAACAACTTTGCCCTGTGCCCACCTCACAGGCTCCTGAATGAAGCCACGGGCTCTCTCCTGGATGACGTACAGCTTGTAAATACTCTGCAGACCTCTAAAGTGACTGCAAGTGAGGTGAGCGAACAGCTGGAGAGCAGCGAGGAGACAGAGGAGAAGATCGACACTGCCAGAGAGGTGAGCGGGCATTGGGGTATAGACACTGCCAGAGAGGTGAGCTGGCACTGGGGGTATAGACACTGCCATAGCGGTGAGCGGGCATTGGGGGTATAGACACTGCCAGCAGGTGAGAGTGAGCGGGCACTGAGAGTATACACACTGCCAGTAGGTGAGGGTGAGCGGTCACTGGGAGTAGAGACACTGCCAGCAAGTGAGAGTGAGTGGGCACTGGGAGTATAGACAATGCCAGCAGGTGAGGGTGAGGGGGCAGCGGCCACTGAGTGTATAGACACGGCCAGCAGGTGAGGGTGAGCGGGCAGCACAGCCGCCGTCTGAGGGGGTGTTGTGTGAGATCTGTGATAAGCTCCATCCTTATGCCCAGTATTTGCGCTGTCTTTACCCGCAGGCATACCGCCCCTGTGCCCAGCGTGCGTCCCTACTGTTCTTTGTACTGAATGATCTCGGCCGCATTGACCCCATGTACCAGTTCTCCCTGGACTCCTACATAGACCTCTTCCACCTGAGCATCGACAAGAGCAAACGCAGCTCCAACCTGGAGGAGAGGATAACCAACCTTAATGAGTATCACACCTACGCCGTGTACAGGTATAGCACCGCGCGCAACCTTTACAGTGAGTATACTCTATACAGAAAGTACAGTCCCTGTGTGAGTACACTCTATATAGTGTACAGCCCCTCTGTGAATATATTCTGTATACAGAGGGAGTGTACAGCCCCTGTGTGAGTATACTCTATATACAGGGAGAAAGTATATCCTTTAAACAGGAATGCAATATGCGAACATGCGTGAATCGTGTGTGTTTATATTCACAGGTACACATGCCGTGCCCTGTTCGAACGGCATAAGCTCCTTTTCAGCTTCCAGATGTGTGCTAAGATCCTCGAGGTGGCAGGAAAACTGAATATGGACGAATATAATTTCTTCCTTCGTGGAGGACTGGTGAGTAATGGGACACTGCCGCTGTGTATACATGGCACAGTGTATCAGTGTGTGAGGAGGAGGCTGGCACTGCTCTGTCTGTGCTGTGTATACATGGCACAGTGTTTCAGTGTGTGAGGGGGAGGCTGGCGCTGCACTGTCTGTGCTGTGTATACATGGCACGGTGTATCAGTGTGTGAGGGGGAGGCTGGCACTGCTCTGTCTGCTGTGTATACATGGCACGGTGTTTCAGTGTGTGAGGGGGAGGCTGGCACTGCTCTGTCTGTGCTGTGTATACATGGCACGGTGTATCAGTGTGTGAGGGGGAGGCTGGCACTGCACTGTCTGTGCTGTGTATACATGGCACGGTGTATCTGTGTGAGGGGGAGGCTGGCACTGCGTTGTCTGTGCTGTGTATACATGGCACAGTGTATCAGTGTATCAGTGTGGGAGGGGGAGGCTGGCACTGCGCTGTCTGCATGTGTATATGGCACGGTGGCACGGTGTAAGACTGTTTAGGATAAGATTGCGTGTGTTGAATGTCTCTTCCATTGTTCTGTACTGAAGTTATCTGATCTATTCTGTAATGTATTCATGAAGGAGGGGGGTTGTCTCTCAACTGTGTTTTACCTGTGTGTTTTTCAAATAAATGGTCAGCCTTTGTTTTGCTGCTCTACAACACTGGTTGTGCCTGGTGATTTGTAGAGAAAGTTTGGGGGCTGCTAAAGCTGGATTTCGGGGTCCAGCTTGGAGAAAGCTAGAGCTTGACAGAGGCACACAGTTTGTGTGCCAGGCGGTCTTTCACATAGTGTTTGAGGGGGAGGCTGGCACTGCACTGTCTGTGCTGTGTATACATGGCACGGTGTATCAGAGTGTGAGGGAGGGGGAGGCTGGCACTGCACTGTCTGCGCTGTGTATATGGCACGGTGTAAGACTGTTTAGGATAAGATTGCGTGTGTTGAATGTCTCTTGCATTGTTCTGTACTGAAGTTAGCTGATCTATTCTGTAATGTATTCATGAAGGGGGTTGTCTCTCAACTGTGTTTTACCTGTGTGTTTTTCAAATAAATGGTCAGTCTTTGTTTTGCTGCTCTACAACACTGGTTGTGCCTGGTGATTGTAGAGAAAGTTTGGGGGCTGCTAAAGCTGGATTTCGGGGTCCAGCTTGGAGAAAGCTAAAGCTTGACAGAGGCACACAGTTTGTGTGCCAGTCGGTCTGTCACATAGTGTTTGAGGGGGAGGCTAGCACTGCACTTGTCTGTGCTGTGTATACATGACACGGTGTATCAGTGTGTGAGGGGGAGGCTGGCACTGCACTGTCTGTGCTGTGTATACATGGCACGGTGTATCAGTGTGTGAGGAGAGGCTGTGTACTGCGCTGTCTGTGCTCTGTATACATGGCACGGTGTGTGACGGGAGGCTGGCACTGCGCTGTCTGTGCTGTGTATACATGGCACGGTGTAG
The DNA here is from genome assembly GCA_009667805.1 of Leptobrachium leishanense. Taxonomy (NCBI): domain Eukaryota; kingdom Metazoa; phylum Chordata; class Amphibia; order Anura; family Megophryidae; genus Leptobrachium; species Leptobrachium leishanense. The sequence goes on from CM019065.1 coordinate 16,869,232, forward strand.
CCATGGCACGGTGTAGCTGTGCGTGCTGATTGTTTCGCCACTTGGCAGGTCCTGGATCGGGGCGAGCAGATGGATAACCCGTGCTCCAGTTGGCTGTCGGATGGTAACTGGGATAACATCACGGAGCTGGATAAACTGACAAACTTCCACGGCATTATGAAATCATTTGAGCAATACCCCCGGGACTGGCACCTGTGGTACACGAGCCCTGAGCCTGAAAAGGCCTGTCTGCCGGGTATGTAGTATGTGCGCCGTGACATGTGTGTCTGTGCGAGTATTGTTGATGTTCGCTGTGTGAGTGACCGAGGGGTTTGTTACGGACGAGCCTGTGTAGATACCGGTACTTCCTCCTGCGAGCAGCACGCCATGTACATCTAACGCTGTGTCCTCGCAGGTGAGTGGGAAAACGCATGCAGTGAGATGCAACGGATGCTGATCGTCCGCTCCCTGCGACAAGACCGCGTGGCCTTTTGTGTCACGGCTTTCATCATCAACAACCTGGGGTCGAAGTTCACTGAGCCGCCGGTGCTGGACATGAGAGCGGTGAGCTGGTCGACATCTAAACCGAATGACGCACTGCTTCATCTAAAATAGATACGGTTGCATGTTACACGGGAACAGGCAGATCACACACACACACACACACACTCTGCTACATGTTACACGGGGACAGGCAAATCACACACACACACACACACACTGCTCCATGTTACACGGGGACATGCAGATCACACACACTGATACATGTTACATGGGGGACATGCAGATCATCCATCACTGTATGTTATACGTGGACAGAGCTCAGTAACACAGGCAGATCCTTTAGGCATGTCCTCCTTTTTGCTTGGCTTCCAGCTATCACAAACGCTTTCCCTTTTCCGACTCCAAACCAAAATATGGGCCATTTGCCCGATGTCTTGTTTCCACCAGACTGACGCTCCTCCTTTTTGTCTGTTGGCACAGGTTGTAGATGACTCCCTACCTCGCTCTCCTTTGGTCTTTGTCCTCTCTCCTGGGGTTGATCCATCTGGTGCTCTTCTCCAGCTTGCCGAGCAGCGGGGCATGTCCCAACGATTTCATCCTCTGTCCCTCGGGCAGGGACAAGCCCCTATCGCCACCAGGTTGATTAAGGAAGGAGTCAAGGACGGTGAGATGCTACATTTTTGTCAACGAGACCATGTGCCTTCTCCCGTCTGCCGGACTTTCCAGCCTTCAGGCTTTTGTGGAGGTGGTTGTTCTTATGTGTCAATGGGCTGTCCAATTTGTTGTAGGACACTGGGTTTTCCTGGCCAACTGTCACCTGTCCTTATCATGGATGCCACAGCTGGACAAGCTGGTGGAGCAGCTGCAGGTTGAGGATCCGCATCCTGATTTCAGACTTTGGCTCAGCTCCAGCCCGCACCCGGACTTCCCCATCTCCATCCTACAGGCCAGCATTAAGATGACAACCGAGCCTCCCAAGGTGAGTTCAAAGGCTGGGGACAAGAGGTGGGTCTGCAGGCTTCATGCAGAACAGGAATTAAAGGTTTTGTACTGTGTTGATAAAGAGCTGACTCGTGCGACGAACATTTTAATGAAGACCAGGGCATAGGGCCACCACTCGACTAACCATGTTACATGCTATCCTCAGGGCTTGCGTGCCAACATGACGCGGATGTACCAACTGATTACAGAGCCCCAGTTCTCCCACTGCACCAAGACCTCCAGCTACCGGCGCCTGCTGTTCTCGTTGTGTTTTTTCCACAGTGTCCTAATAGAGCGACGGAAATTCCTCCAGCTGGGCTGGAACATTGTCTATGGCTTCAATGACTCTGACTTTGAGGTGAGACCGGAGTTCCTGTAATGTAAACCAAAATATAATCTGACATAAACTCATTGGGTTTACACCATGACTCAAACTCAATGGGTTTATACCATGAACACCATGACTCAAACTCAATGGGTTTATACCATGAACACCATGACTCAAACTCAATGGGTTTACACCATGAACACCATGACTCAAACGGAATGGTTTTACACCATGACTCAAGCCCAATGGTTTTACACCATGACTCAAGCCCAATGGGTTTTACATCATGAACACCATGACTCAAACGCAATGGTTTTACACCATGAACACCATTACTGAAGCCAAATGGTTTTACACCAGACACCATGACTCAAAGCAAATGGTTTTACACCACGAACACCATGACTCAAAGCAAATGGTTTTACACCATGCACACCATGACTCAAAGCAAATGGTTTTACACCACGCACACCATGACTCAAAGCAAATGGTTTTACACCACGCACACCATGACTCAAAGCAAATGGTTTTACACCACGCACACCATGACTCAAAGCAAATGGTTTTACACAATGCACACCATGACTCAAACCCAATGGCCGGCTGGGTGGAGTAGAGGTAACATCACTGCTCTATAACCGTGGAGAGACCGTGGAGACACAGGTTTGATCCCGGCAAGAGCACCTCTCCAGTAAGTGGTTCTTGGGCAAGACACCTAACGGTACATACTCGCCACCCAGGACATATTTTAAAACGAGAGAAATCTCAATGTATCCTTCCTGGTAAAATACTTAATCAAAACAAAATAAAAAATTGTTTTACACCAGATACCGTGACTCAAACCCAATGGTTTTACACCATGCACACTATTACACCACGCATGACTTAAACCCAATGGTTTTTACATCACCCATACCATGACTAAAACCCAATGATTTCCAGCACTGAGGTGTATTTTCAATTTAATAATACCTCCCCATTGTTCCACAACTCCACGATACTTTCCCATTGTGCCACAACCCCATCATACCTTCCCATTGTGCCACAACCCCATTATACCTTCCCATTGTGCCACAACCCTATTTTACTTCCTCATTGTGTCACTACCACATTATACCCCCATTGTGCCACAAGCCACGTATACATCCCCATTGTGCCACAACCCCATTTTTACAGATCCCCATTTTGTCTTCCAATTTAGCCACAACCCTGACTTACTTTCCAATTGTGCCACAACCAGATTTTACCTTCCCATTGAGATACAACCCCATTATACCTCCTCATTATGTCCCAACCCCATTATAGCTTTCCATTGTGCACAACCCCACTATACCTCCCCATTGTGTCACAAATACCACTATACCTCCCCATTGTGTCACAAAAACCACTATACCTCCCCAATGTGCCGCAAACCATTAGGGGGAAGCACTGCTCCTGAGTGCCGAGTGATTCTCAATTGATGCAGGCAGCTGATACAATGGAAGGAAGCATTCCTTGGGGGCCAATCTCTAGCGGCACATTTCTTCACAATGTGATAATGCACTCACACACCCATAACAGAGATTTTCACATGACATTCAAACACAGTGCAACCTCCCCAATCACTACTTCCTCAGATGTATGGAAGATCTAACTTAACAACTCCCATTGGTCATCCGGCTTTTTCGTGTTTGGTTTTTAACCATGACATATAAACGAAAATGCCCTCTTTTGAATGTCCACAGGTGTCTGAGAACCTCCTGAGCTTGTACTTGGATGACTATGAGGAAACACCTTGGGATGCACTCAAATACCTGATCGCTGGAGTCAACTATGGTGGCCATGTGACCGATGACTGGGACAGACGCCTACTGAGCACATACATTAATGATTACTTCTCAGAACAAGCGCTGGCTGCTCCGTTCTTCAGGTGACCAGACATGCATACTCAGTGCATAGTGTGGTGGTGTAGTGGTGGTGCTATCCTCTTTTGTGTCATTGTCTGCAGACAAAAGTGTCTTAGTATCTGTTGTTACTTTATTTCGCCTGCACGCAATGCTATGTTTAATAGAAACCCATCATTTAGCACCGTTGCCTCTTCCCCGTCTTACACCTACAGGCTTTCTGTTTTGGACACGTATTACATTCCCAGAGACGGTTCCCTGACATCCTACAAGGAGTATATTAACATGCTTCCTGCAGTGGACCACCCCGAGGCCTTCGGTCAGCACCCCAATGCTGACATAGCCAGCCAGATCACAGAAGCTCGGACCCTGTTCGAGACCTTGCTGTCTCTTCAACCCCAGATTACACCCAGCGCCCAAGGAGGACAGAGTCGGGAGGAAAAGGTCGTCTCCTCGTGCTTCGACCGTATTCCATTAATCTTCTACACGCCATTCTTTCCATATTTCCTCCCCCTCGTGTTAACTCAAGGTTTTGTACCCATGTTGTCCCGTAGGTTTTGGAGTTGCTATATGATGTCCGTCAGAAAATTCCTGCGGAGATTGACTACGAGGGCACCAGGAAGGTCCTGAGTGATGATCCCAGCCCCATCAATGTGGTTTTACTCCAGGAGATCCAGAGATACAATGCACTCATAAATACCATCAGGTGTGTTTTGTTCCGTCTTCTCCCGTCTCCCCCATAGACCATGAATGAGTTTACACAACTCGAGGTGTTCTTATCACCAGTGACCCGGCCATTAGGGATGAGCGTTTGGTTCAGATCTGTTCGGAGTTCGAATCGAACATCAGCTGTTCGAAAGTTCGAGAACGTCGAACTTTTTTGGGACGTTCGCCAAAAGTTTGAATTTTTTTTAAAAAAAAAGTATAAAAAATGCTTAAAAAAATACAAAAAAAATCTATAAATAAAGAAACTCTTTACTGCAGAATATTATAAGCAACGGTTTATTAGATATTTAATTAACACGGGAATATTTTTAACATTGAAGCCTATGGTATACATTCTTGTTAATAAAACATCAGGCAGACACGGCCCTCTAAATCAGGCACTGTAGAGGGCAGCCTGCCGGGGCCTCCCAAGGATCCCCTTGCGGAGCATGCGGCTGCCGGATGACAGAGCTGCGACTGTGCGGGCTAGCCGCCCAGGTGCATGTGGCAGAGACAGGTGGCGCAGGAAGGAAGCCACTGCACCTGCGGCCACGGCAGACCCCCCCCCCCCCCAACCAGGATCCAGGGAGCCCCCACTGACCACCAGGCTAAAGTAAGGCGACACATTTCTAAAAAAAATTAAATCCGAGGACATTTTTAAATGTCCCCGGGAACATAAAATAAAACCTTTTTTTTTCTTTCTCTACCTGGCTAAATGTATTTAATTATATATATTAGATACATTCAGCCAGGTAGAGGGGGGTGGCATGTGGGCTGCGCGGGGTCTCAGGCAGTGGTTTGTTTTTTCTGTGTGTATATTTTTAGCAAATTTATAGGGGAAGGTAAGGGCAAGTATATATATATATATATATTACACACACATTTTGGCAACTAATTGCCCCCCCCCCCCATTTGGCTGATCCCTCCAGAAGAAATGTTGAACCCAATAGAGCAGAGAATAATATATATATTCTCTGCTCTGTCGGGTTCAACATTTCTTCTGGAGGAATCAGCCAAATTGGGGGGGGCGCATTTAGTTGAGATTGTCCACATGCCACCCCCCCCCATGTGCGTATGTGTATATATGGTCTGAGGTCTGTGGGTGGGTGTATATATATATATCTGCGTGTTGATATATATACATATATATAGGTCTGCGTGTTGATATATACGTACAGTGGCAAGAAAAAGTATGTGAACCCTTTGGGATTACGTGGAGTTTTGCATGAATTGGACATAAAATGTGCTCTGATCTTCATCTAAGTCACAACAATTTGAAAAACACAGTCTGCTTAAAATAATATACGCCTTCTGGAGTGGCCCAGTCAGAGTCCTGACCTCAACCCGGTTGAAATGCTGTGGCATGACCTTAAGAGAGCGATTCACACCAGACATCCCAAGAATATTGCTACACTGAAACAGTTTTGTGAAGAGGAGTGGTCCAAAATTACTCCAGATCGTTGTGCAGGTCTGATCTGCAACTACAGAAAACGTTTGGTTGAGGTTATTGCTGCCAAAGGAGGGTCAACCAGTTATTAAGTCCAAAGGTTCACATACTTTTTCCACCCTGCACTGTGAATGTTTACATGTTCTGTTCAATAAAAACATGAAAACATATAATGTTTGTGTTGTATTATTTTAAGCAGACTGTGTTTTTCAAATTGTTGTGATTACTCCACGTAATCCCAAAGGGTTCACATACTTTTTCTTGCCACTGTATATGTCTGTGTGGTATCAATGCATCCCTACTCTATACACAGCGCTCCGTGTCCCTATAATATATATGATGAGGGGGTTACCTTTTTTATATATAATTTAATAGGAATAGTATAAAAATAACAGTAATTTTTGATGTATTTTATTCAGTAGAAACTTTTTTTTGCCTATATAACATGTGCTTTTTTTTAAAACTTTTTGACCTTGTTTCCTGTCCCCCAGGGCACTACCCAGACCCCCATACACCTTTTATGGCAAATATCTAGCATATATGCCCTCTTGGAGGGCACTCTAAAAATCGAACGTTCGGGTCCCATTGACTTACATTGAGTTTGGATCGTGTTCGCGTTCGAACTCGAACTTTTGAAATTGTTCGAAGTCAAACCGAACACGGGGGCGTTCGGCTCATCCCTACCGGCCATGTCTACTTCTCCGGCACTCCTGCTGTCTGTTTCTCTGTGCCAACATGACTCACACAGTGTATTATTTCCACTATATAGGGCCTCTCTCCTTGACTTGGAACAAGGAATCCAGGGTCTGGTGGTCATGTCTACCGAGCTGGAGGAGATATTTACCTGCATACATGATGCCCGTGTGCCACCGCTCTGGGGAAAGGTATAACCAAAAACTCAGCTAAGGTCCTGCTGAGCAAAAACAGACAATAGAGAAGTGAAATGTCCTGGTAGATTATATCAATTAGCTTGTGTAACCCCAATGGCATACAAAATGACATTAAAGGTTAGTGTACTCCAGTGTTTCCCAAACCTGTGCTCGGGACCCTCAACCAGGCCAGATTTTGCAGATCACCTTGGGGAAAAGCAGACTGAATCCTGCAATCACTGATCAGCAAATTATATCACCTGTGCTTCAGCTATCTGGAAAACCTGGCGAAGCGGAGAGTCCTGAGGACAGGTTTGGGAAACACTGATGTACTCCCTGCGGAGAGACGAGTATCTTGAGATCTCACTCCGATCACCCTGTATTACTATAAAGAAGCTACAATGAGCAGCTCCAACCCTCACTATAACAAAAAACTCAACAAACTTTACTGCAGCATTCCAGCAGCCAGGGATTTGGCAGAATACAGGGAGAGCTGTGGGGTTACTCGCTACTGTACAGGGATAAGATTCAGGGGGTTATAATGAGTGAAAATCCCTGTACAGTACAGATACAAGGTATTGCTGTAATTGCCACACAGGCATTATGCAGCACATACAGATAAAAGGTGTTGCTGTAATTGCCACACACAGGCATTATGCAGCACATACAGATACAAAGTGTTGCTGTAATTGCCACACACAGGCATTATGCAGCACATACAGATACAAGGTGTTGCTGTAATTGCCACACACAGGCATTATGCAGCACATACAGATACAAGGTGTTGCTGTAATTGCCACACACAGGCATTATGCAGCACATACAGATACAAGGTATTGCTGTAATTGCCACACACAGGCATTATGCAGCACATACAGATACAAGGTGTTGCTGTAATTGCCACACACAGGCATTATGCAGCACATACAGATACAAGGTGTTGCTGTAATTGCCACACACAGGCATTATGCAGCACATACAGATACAAGGTGTTGCTGTAATTGCCACACACAGGCATTATGCAGCACATACAGATACGAGGTGTTGCTGTAATTGCCACACACAGGCATTATGCAGCACATACAGATACGAGGTGTTGCTGTAATTGCCACACACAGGCAGTATGCAGCACATACAGATACAAGGTGTTGCTGTAATTGCCATACACAGGCATTATGCCGCACATACAGATACAAGGTGTTGCTGTAATTCCCATACACAGGCATTATGCAGCACATACAGATACAAGGTGTTGCTGTAATTGCCATACACAGGCATTATGCAGCACATACAGATACAAGGTGTTGCTGTAATTGCCATACACAGGCATTATACAGCACATACAGATATTGCATTGCTAATAATATTAATATGATCACTACAAACCCCCATAAGCAGGAGATCTCACCATTTTATTATCTGTCTGCAGCATATTTACTGACACAAATGCCAATTTTGCCTGTATGCTGATAATGCAGACCCTGTGTGACATTGTGCGAGATAAGAGGCGCCATCTAGAGTTTAGAACCTTTCGTCCCAGCGGTATTTCTGTAAAGGATAAACAAATTCATGCAAAATAAGCAAATAGTCTACATTATTCTAATCTTTTATTTATTTCAGAATGTCAATCTTTTTGCAAAATTGCCGTTTTCTCCTACATTTAAGAATGAACTACTTATGCCACGCTTCAAATGAATGTTATAATCCTATTTTTTTATCAAGAAAAAGCACTTGCTAGTGAAAGATTTTAGGACACAAGCAATGGTGGCATTTTCTGCTGTCTGCTTCTTCCACCATAACTTCAATTTTTTTTAAGAGCAGAATATGCTTTCATATGATGTGACATACACACATATACATTATGATTTATTATGAACAAATTACAAGATGTTAAATTATTTGCCCTGTTTTAACAAGATTATGCACCTGGGGCGCAAAAACCCAAGGGCTGAATATAGAATATGCTATCCATGTGAGGGTTGGGATTTAGGGGTTATTGTTGCAGAGGATCTAAGGGTAAATAGACAATGTAATAGAGCAGCAGGAAATGCTGGCAGAATGCTTGGAAACACTGGCAGAATGCTCGGAATTGCTGGCAGAATGCTCGGAAACGCTGGCAGAATGCTTGGTTGTGTAGGGAGAGGTATTAGCAGTAGGAAAAGGGAAGTGCTCATGCCACTGTACAGAGCACTGGTGAGACCTCACTTGGAGTATTGTGTGCAGTACTGGAGACCGTATCTCCAGAAGGATATAGACATCTTAGAGAGAGTTCAGAGAAGGGCTACTAAAATGGTGTAGGCTTGAAGGAGAAAGGTTACCAGGAAAGGCGTAATGATCTTAACATGTACAGCTTGGAAAAAAGACGAGACAGAGGAGATATGATAGAAACATTTAAATACGTAAAGGGAATCCACAAGGTAGAGGAAGGGAGTATATTTAAACGGAAACAAAGTAGCAAAACAAGAGGACATAGTCTTAGATTAGAGGGGCAAAGGTTTAAAAGTAACATCAGGAAGCATTATTTTACTGAGAGGGTGGTGGATACATGGAACAGTCTTCCAGTAGAAGTGGTAGAGGCCAAAACAGTAATTGAATTTAAGCAAGCATGGGATAGGCATAAGGCTATCCTAAACAAAAGATAAATCCAGGTAAAGTATCCATGTAATTGGGAAGACTAGGGGCCTATTACATCCTCTGCGCAATTGCGCTCGCGCAGCACAATTTTTTTTGTCCACGAAAAACCTGTGATCGCGCGAAAATTTAGGTGGTATTTCTATCCGAGCGGATTTTCCATCCGCCAAAAATTATCGTGCGCAAATCCGACACGCAAAGCCGTTCGCAGATGAACGTTGCGTGCAGGAATCGGTGGGCAGACTGTTTTGTTACGGGATTTGTCATGGGAATCAGCCAACATCAATCACCCATTTCCAATAAAATATTTACAAACTAAAAAAAAGAAAACAAAAATTAACAACCACCAGCCAAAAAAAAATAAAAATTTACAATGACACAATTTTTTAATTTTAATGTTTGGGTATGTGTAAAATGTGTAACTGTACTGCGCTGTATTTTTTTTTTTTGTGCTGTTTGCTGTTGTGGGAACCGAAGCACCTAGCATTAACTCAGCCAACTGCTGCTACTGCCCCGCCACAACGCGATTTAAAGGGACACTACCCCATACATACTCTGTAACTAGATTACCTGAGCATTGCAAAGAAAACCACTGTGAACGATCTGGAATATTATCTGCCTGGCCTCGTCGCTAGCGAAATAGCAGAGAAAATATTGCGTTCATATCAGGGCTATCCCCAAGAACCAGACGGCACAGCACAGATCATCTAAACAGGTTCTGTATGAGAGATGCAGCTTCTATCAGATAAACGTAATGGGATTAACGAGAACAATGGAAGGTGCCAGACATTTCAGCACTAGGAGAAACACACAGGTCTATTCAAAGAAAGGTGAAAATCAGGAGAATTAGCAGGAGAAAAGAACAATCTAGACCAAATAGCCGATTTGGAAAGTGAGATAAATGGGAGATTTTTTCTGGTTTGACTATTTTGACCTAGAATTTTCACTTCTCCAAAAGTTCTCCCGAGTTTCATCTTTCTTTGAATAGACCTGACAGTCTTTGCATATACAGAAAAAAAAAAGGCTACATTAAACGGGGGAATACAGGGGTTTCCCAGGGGTGCAAGAACGTGGTTCAAGTATTCCCGGGAAGCCCAGAATCTTAAGAACAAGTGGTCCAAAAATCATCCCGATGGCACATAAGGGTCCCAAACTCGTGGTTCCCCAGGGAGCTTCCCCTCCAGCTTCGAGGGCGGTAATAGCCGATAACGTTCTGTAGGTTGTCCCCAAAGAGCGCCCGGTTCCCATGAAGAAGAACAGAGCAGCTAGGCCCAGTTTTTTGTGCCTGTGGACACTGGGGTCACTCTGGAAAGTGGGAATCCCAAGGACAGCGGGATAATCCTGGGGAGTCCCAATAGGGCAAACAAGTCTGGTGCATGAGGTAAAAACCGGGGCAATGTTACAATCCAGGGGAAACACACAGGGGGGAAACGTTTTACAAGGGGAGAAAAGGTTCTACATTTTTGGTGGATTCCAGGTCCGTGACAACCACCTTCTAAAACACTTTATAAAACACACACTGCTGGGTTTTTTTCTTTGTTGAAGTAATTGCTTGTAAAAAGGAAAAAAAAACAGTTTTTTATCTCCCATTTCCATTTTGTGGATTTTTCCCATGATTCAACATTTACCAAAATTCGTGCAAATGATTTACGTTACTGCTTTTGTTTATTTAATCTGCAATATATTACAGTTACTGAGGAGGATCCGGGAATGTTTGGGTAAGGCAGCAGGGAGTGTATTGTTCTCCAGGCTACCTGAGATAAGAGCTGGGAGCTGAATGAAATGAGACAGGGATCTTAAAATACTTCTAATCTACCCCCTGGTGATGTCCTTTGAATACATCCCACACAATACAATGATGTGAGTCGGTGACTGACCCATTCGCTCAATTCTATGACCAAAACCACACAGTGAGGAACAAGTGATGGAAAGATACAACACAAAATATCACACAATGGATGCACCCAATGACACAGGAAAATATCACACAATGGATGCGCCCAGTGACACAGAGAGGAAAATATCACACAATGGATGCACCCAGTGACACATATAGGGGAAAATATCACACAATGGATGCACCCAGTGACACAGAGAGGAAAATATCACAGAATGGATGCACCCAGTGACACAGAGAAGAAAATATCACACAATGGATGCACCCAGTGACACATATAGAGGAAAATATCACACAATGGATGCACCCAGTGACACAGAGAAGAAAATATCACACAATGGATGCACCCAGTGACACATATAGAGGAAAATATCACACAATGGATGCACCCAGTGACGCACATAGAGGAAAATATCACACAATGGATGCGCCCAGTGACACATATAGAGGAGAATATCACACAATGGATGCACCCAGTGACACATATAGAGGAAAATATTTCCTTAACTAAACAAGAGAAAAGCAAAGCACGTGTAAGATATCAGCAACATGAAATAAACACAATAAGGACATTTTTTGGTGGTACTGGCCCTTTAAGCTGCATAGTGGGATTATTCCTTTAGGGGTCTTTAGATGGTGGGAAATGTTGCCTCCCTGCCAATCTAAGTGACTTTTCTTCAAGGTAAAAAATCCTGAGGGTTTGGATCTTGGCTACAAAACCGTTTTGCGTGCTTTTCAAATACCTTCCATCTTTCACCCCCCCCCCTCTCCAAAATGCGGTGAATACAATGTGCGGTAGAGTTTTAAGGGAGACCATGCACGGAGTTTGTAATCTTTAGACCATGTAAGTCACACAATGACATCACTTCAAACTGAGCATGTCCTCTGATGTCAGATCAGGAGCTGCGGCTTATTTCTCGGGGAAAGCCGTTCTGTGTGTTTCACTTTACTAGATGAGTTGGAAAACATAGAATATAGTGAAAAGCTGATATTCTCTTCCTGTCAGGCGTATCCATCCCTAAAACCTCTGGCCGCCTGGACCCGGGATCTGGCTTTACGAATGGAGATGTTTGCACGATGGGCAGAGACGGCACATCCACCTGTCCTCTACTGGCTCTCCGCTTTCACATTTCCGACGGGCTTCCTGACCGCCGTGCTTCAGAGCGCGGCCAGACAGAACAATGTGAGGACAAAGAATGGGATCCAAGCCTTGCACCCATATTCCATAATATCTACGATCCATCCAACACATCCCTATACAGTGACTTACTAATCATTTACTAACCCCACACTCATGTCCCATAACATCTACAATCCATCCAACACATCCCTATACAGTGACTTACTAATCATTTACTAACCCATCCTATCCCATAATATCTACGATCCATCCAACACATCCCTATACAGAGACTTACTAATCATTTACTAACCCCACACTCCTGTCCCATAATATCTACAATCCATCCAACACATCCCTATACAGTGACTTACTAATTATTTACTAACCCCACACTCATATCCCATAATATCTACAATCCATCCAACACATCCCTATACAGTGACTTACTAATTATTTACTAACCCCACACTCATATCCCATAATATCTACGATCCATCCAACACATCCCTATGCAAAGACTTACTAATCATTTATTAACCCATCATATCCCCTAATATCTACAATCCATCCAGCACATCCCTATGCAGAGACTTACTAATCATTTACTAACCCCACACTCATATCCCATAATATCTACAATCCATCCAACACATCCCTATACAGTGACTTACTAATCATTTACTAACCCCACACTCATATCCCCTAATATCTACAATCCATCCAACACATCCCTATACAGAGACTTACTAATCATTTACTAACCTGACAACCATATCCCATAATATTTGCAAACCATCTAACACATCCCTATGCAGAGACTTACTAATCATTTACTAACCCCACACTCATATTCCATAATATCTACGATCCATCCAACACATCCCTATGCAAAGACTTACTAATCATTTACTAACCCGACACATTCACACTTTTCCTGTCTTTCAGATCTCAGTTGACTCTTTATCCTGGGAGTTCATCGTATCTACTGTAGACGACAATAATCTTGTGTATCCTCCAAAGGTGAGAGCTCACAGGAGAATCTGGGCAAATGGGGCAGCAATTCTGTCCCTCCTTCTGCAGGGTAACACACGGGGTGCTAGGAGTCTGTGCCTCCACCTGCAGGGTGCCCCACACGGGACGCTGTGACTCTATCCCTCCCCCTGCAGGGTGACACAGGGGTTGCTATGACGGTGTCCTACAGGGTGACACAGAGAGGGGGTGCTATGACTCTGTCCTACAGGGTGACACAGGCAGGAGATGCTATGACTGTCCTACAGGGTGACACAGGCAGGAGGTGCTATGACTCTGTCCTACAGGGTGACACAGGCAGGAGGTGCTATGACTCTGTCCTGCAGGGTGACACAGGCAGGGGGCGCTATAGGTATATTCATTATACTGATTTTCATCCTCTGCTTTGTTTCAGGAAGGTGTGTGGATCCGTGGCCTGTACCTGGAGGGGGCCGGTTGGGACAAGAAGAACTCCTGCCTGGTAGAGGCAGAGCCCATGCAGCTGGTTTGCCCTCTCCCAACTGTGCATTTCAGACCCACTGAGAGCAAGAAGAAAAGTAGTAAAGGTATGTGACTACTTCTTTTTCATATAGACTGGGGTGCAGGGCATCCTATCTGACCTGGCAACTGTCACACTGATCCACACGTGTGTGCCTCAGCACACGGTGTATATGTTTTGACCAATCCTTTCTCTGTCTCCTTTGCAGGCCTTTATTCCTGTCCGTGTTATTATTACCCAATTCGTTCCGGTAGCACTGACCGTGCTTCCTTTGTCATTGGCGTGGATCTTCGTACCGGGGCCGTGTCAGCCGAGCACTGGATAAAGAGAGGCACGGCTCTGCTCATGAGTCTGGACAGTTAGTGTCGGTGTGACCAGGGGTTCCTTACACAGACCCTTTCAGGTTGTTGCACTGGGTCAATGTACAGCCCGTGATCCCCAGGAATCCCTAATAAACTGGATATCTGTTTTATACCAGATATGGACTCTTAATAAACAAACATTCCTTTCACTGTGGTGTTGACGCTTATTAGAATGTGTCCGTCTTTTTATTGACCATTAGGGGGCAGCAACATGGCGCTCTGGAATATGCTGACGCATTATAAATAAAATGTAATCGTAATATACTAGTCTGCTCAGATAAAAATATTTTTCTAACCCTTCACTAAGGAAGTGTGTAATGTAATGACGGTAAGTCAGGATTTTAAGACAAGTCTTGGAGGCGAGTATTTTGCATATCTCTCTGACGCAGCAGCAAAACGAACAATAATAAAAACCAGAACAGTTGGCATAGAGAGGTGGCTCTTCCCATTCCAGCCTGTCCACCAATCCTGGATCTAAGAGCTCAGACCGTTGTGGGAAATCCCCATTATGGGCGACTATGCGCCTGGGCGATGCGAAAAAGTGACAGCCAGTGGAACACATCATCAGCAGTACAGCAGGTAACCTGACAATGCTTCCCCCACAGCACAAGGGTTAAAGAAGGGGTGTACCTTAATTTTCTCGCCATCATTCTTGTTAGATATGCCCTGCCCTTTGGTTTTTCTCTTCAAAGCTAAAATGGAAATGGTTATTATGGAGCAGGTTTGATTATGGAATCCCCGGGTATAAACATGTAACCCTTTGCTCCCCTGGTTAGATATGTGACCCTTTTTATTCCTTTATTTATGCTCCACTCTACATGGAGCCCTCACCCCCATCTCCGAGAAAAATTGTTAGTTTACAACTGTAGCAGATTTGAGTAGTTTTTTATCTTTGGATGCTCCTGCTGAGGTGTATGTTTTTCGAAGCAAGCATTGACCTTTATCTGTATCGGCTTGGTGTGTGTCTTTCTAACTGCATTTTCTTTGCTTCTTATGAAACTTAATCCAAATAGCCGGGTGCTGAGGTGTGGTTACAGAAGGTGTTCTATTGTTTGACCTTCTTTTCAGTGGCAGCTGGGGACATTTCAAGTTGGTGGGGCGCCATACTGGAAACATGAATGTTTTTAATCATGGATAGAAACATTATTCACTAAACCTTCAACAAGAAGGTAAGACAAAGAGTGTCAAAAATGAGTTTAAAACATAACTTTTATTAATATCACATAAAAAAGATAATAGATAAACAATTATAAGACAGACAGCGCGTAGCCAGTGCAGTGGTCAAACAATAATATAAAAAGGGAATAATGGCTATTTGTTTCAGGATGATATCAATGCAGTAAAAAATGCAAAAAAGGCTCAACATACAAATTGTTATTGCTAATATCCCAAAAACAATAAGCTTTAACGTGGTGGCTAAGGAGTGTGTATATTTTTTAATTATCCAGAAGATGAAGTCTCATAACGAATTGAAGGGTGAAATTCTGAATGATCAGATTCAATAATTATTGATAAATGAGAGCAGGCATGCATAATATGGTTTGGTGAATGAGCACCCATAACTCATTAACATAGGATTGTGCTTCAATGGAAAAAAAATGCTATTTAATGCACATTTTAACGGTTCCCAAATCTAAGTTAAGGCAACTGAGTGGTTGTAAAATGAAAATACCTTGAGTAATTTGCCTTAATGGTAATCAATATAGGAATGAACCAGCAAGGATAGAGCAATCAGCACTAGTATTTCTTAATGAATGATTATCACAATATAACTTCCTGCCAACATTCAGGCAAAAATCGCCTCCTCAGCGGTGTGTTCGATCTGATAATTACCATTTCAATGTAAAACACACATAGAGTTGAAGGGCAAAAGGTAGATTAGCACACACTCCACTCTCAACATTAGTATAACTTAATGAATGATTGCCAAAATATAACTTCCTGCCCCCCCCCCTCAGGCTAGAATTGCAGCCACAGACTCCATGCAAAGTAAATTGGCTCCCAGCCAGACATTAACGGTATTACAGCTCTGATAATCACCATTTCAATATTAAATGCGCATGGAGTCAAAGGACAAAAAAAGACAGATTCGCACACACTAGACTCGCGTTTCGCCGCTACTTCGGCTCGTCAGGAGTGCCCTATGGATAGGAACATGTCTATATGGCACTACTACCTCCAAAATATGTGGACGATCCCATATATACGAAATAAACCTTTATAGACATATTCCTATTATTGAGGCAAATAAAATGGCCATAGATTCAATGATTACAAGTGATTACAGACAATCTAAAAGTGAAAAGGGATTTTATTATCATTTGCAAAAAAAAAACTGACCGCTGATCCTGCCATTTTATCTCCTTAGTACACAAAACGTCAGTATATGGGGAAAAAAACTGTTTACTATTGCTATTTAGTATGTTAAGGCAAATATTTCTATGCATTTTTTGTCATTTTGGGGTTGAGGCCGGTACCTGGTCTGTGGAGCAGATGAATTCTACATTCAGGCCTCAGAGGAGCTCGCTTTCTTTGGGGGTGTTTTTGACACTCAGACTGCAAATAGCCAGCAGCAGCGAACTTGATAACAGCTGAGGTCCATGATTGCCGTAACTTCCCATACAGCTCTTATAAGATTTCTAGACCAAGACAAATAATCACGTTATCTTTTTATTTTTACTCTGCCTAGCAACAGTTAAGACAATGACACTGCTTAAAAGGAGATGACACATTTCATCAAATCAGACTCATGGTAAAAGACCCAAAAAAAAATTACAAAGTTTAATTTATCATTAAAAAAATGGTAGGACGCCCATATGGACGAGCCACAACTGCTCCTTTTTTGTTTTTGAGTCCATTTACACCCACATGGTCACAGGGGGAAAGCAGGAGGATGCTCTACCAGACAATGTTGCACCATGGCATCACAATCTCCAAGGCACTCCTTGGGAAGTGAATGCATTTTTGTTTGTATAAAAATGATGTGTGTTTTTGTCAGGTTCAGACCTAGCTTTATGTGCAGGTGTGTGAGCCCAATATGCAGTGACTAGGCAGAGAAGCAGATAGAGGGATAACACAGAAGTTTATTAAAGGGACAATAAACCTAAAGTACAACAACAATACACAAGAGAACTAAATAACAGGAGGAGACTGGACAAGATGGGAACCGATTTGAGAAAGGGCTTAGAGCTAACAGAAGGATGGCTGGGAGTAATGGGAATGGGAGAACTCAAGATTGGATTAGCTAGGAGGCAGGATAAACAGCGGGTAAAGGAGACTGAATGCTAGAAGGTGGCGATAGTATATACAGAGGGAAACCAGATAATAGGAGGGGAGACACTGAATATACAATCATACAAAGGAACACAGATATTACAGATAACATATAATACAGGCTAAGGTACAATGGGATCAAGAAATAGAATTGTCAGGGTCTAGCAAGGATCTGGTACATGAGTAAATCAAGCATAGAATAGCAAGGGGGAACAGGGGGCAAAGGAGGATATCGGTGATGAGGAATGTACAGGAATAACAGAGGGTGAGTAGGAATGTCTTTAGATCAGGAGGGGTTCCATGCAAGGAGATATCAGGAGGGATAGTCCGCACTTAGCTGAGCCAACAACTTCAATGAGGAAGCGTGGGATAGAGGGCGTAGCTTCCTTAAGTGCAGGACTGATCAGGGAGGATGACGTTCAGGTGAGGTTCCAGGGCTAGAATGTCAAATCAGAAAGTCCAGGAATGTGTATAGTTCAACCTAGCAGGTTTCAAAGGGGGCGCCAGAGGTCAGGGTTACCAGGACTTGACTTTTTTTTTTTTAAATCCGGAAACACACTGGGACAGCAGGGTCTTGAATACACAGGATACCGAAAGGTCTGGAAACACACACAAGGAAGGTTTGGTAGCATGGTAAGGTTTTGGTTCAGGAGAGCCACAACATACGTTTGCTCTTTCTGGAATCAGAATGACAACTACTGTAGAAGCAGGGAACAGAAGGGGTGTGGTACTTTCATTTGCAGGTAGGTCAGATGACCCAGAGTGTGTGAGTGTGTTTTAACTGTTTGTTTCCAGCGCTGTGTTCCAGAAGCTAAACAGGACATGAAGTGCAGGATTGGAAGGGTGCTGCCCGGCATGGATCAGGAGCCTGACAGTTTTCCAATAAATGTTCTGTCTGGGAATGGAGTGTAAAGAGAACAAAATTGTAAAACGTAGGCACAAAGTTTTATTTGAATGTATCTGTTACACTCTTGGACATTTGTTCTAAATAAAGCCAGAAATCATCTAAAATATTAATAGCTTTCATTATATTTAGTGGTTTCTAATATTATTCTTATTACAAGATAAATATTGTGTCAATAATTTTATTTAATTGAATTAATCATGCATTAAAATAATTTAGCTGTAAAGCACCAACAAGATATCCTAGAAACAGATATAAATTTAAAACGTTTTGTTAAAATTCATGATTCTATCAAACACATATCAATCACAGCCAGCCTTATGCAAAAGAGTATATTTATTTCTAAAATATATATATAATAGGCATGCACATAAACAATCACAAATCACATAATATACAACAGATCAGTTCTTATCCGTAAACAATATTTTTGCTATAACATGTATAATTATTATTATTATTGTCATCATTTATATAGCGCAACAGTTTCCGAGGCGCTTGTCTTATCAGGACTCCATCTCTAAGACAAACATTTTCTATCTGCTAAGGCTGGTGTCAGACGAGTGTAGTGTTCACGTCCGTGATTGCGCCTAAAAGTACGTCCGTGATAGCATGAAAGAAAGTCCATTGGAGCCTGACACATGAAGTACGTCCGCACTGAACTGCGGACGCACCACGGCCGCGGCAAACGGACGCAAGGCAGGCAAGAACGTACAACCACTAGAACGGCCGCACAAAGTGCGCTGCGTCCGCAAGGTCTGCATAGCTTTGTGTGTGAGTGATGGAACGTGGTCAGACGGACTGCATTTATACGTCCAGCATTTTTCACGGACAAAATGGTTTTGCTTTTTAATTTATTTTCCCTCCTACATCTGTCAAAATATACGTCAGTGAAAAAAACGGACTGTGTGGCCACTACTGTGTCTTCCGTACTGACGTACGTCTGTGTGCACGGACGTACAGTCCGTAGAAATCACGCTCGTCTGACCCTAGCCTTACCCAGTTAAAATTTGAAAACACATCTTTCATAAGTTTATATAGGATTTTTAAAACAAATGTCAATTAGAGATTAGTCACCAGGCGGCATTCTTTCTCTAAAAATCATTGTTTAATAATTTTTTTAGATAAGGTCATTTAAAGTTTAATGACCACTTTATTTATGACACAAGCAAGCAAATATGTAAAAATAGAAGTTTAATTTAATTAAGTGATCTAAATTTTGTGGACAAAGAGAATCTATTCCTATAGATAGATAGATGAGATTAATTAAGTCACAAAGAATGTGTGGCTTAACTAGCTAAAAGAAAAAATGTAGAAGAATTCCTTTCACTTTAAGGCACGTCAAACCTTCTCTCTCTCTCATGTCCTGCAAGCAAAATTAACCTTTAATCTACTTTTCAATTATAAAGACATACATTTTTAACACGCTCATATATTTTATAACAACTTATAGAAATATGAGCACATAACGTATATATTTTATGAGGTACAAAATGGCTTTCGGTCTCCGTTTTGTTTTCTCGAGGTATATAAAATCCGTGACATAGCAGACTCTTCGTACCCTTCCAACCAGCATGGTGTATATCAGTACCCTGTTAAATAACAAATTTAGCTCATCAAATCAATGTCCTATTTATAATTACCACAGCTGAAATCTTAATAGACCTTTTTCTTCTCATAGAGCAAACAAGGCAACAGCTGCGCGTGACGCTGGCCAGCGGAGACCTCGGTAAAATCAAACACAAGTCTGTTTTAGTCTTGAGAGAAATCTGGTCTGTCTTTTTTCAGCCAGATCTATTTATTAGATTTCAAACAACCAATGAAAATGTTTGTCTTAGACAAAGTTTCATTTCTGCCCCAAACAGGAATGTGATATAACAGCCAATCAGTATACAGATATATTTCAAGATATAATAGACAAAGGTGGTGCAGTAGACATTGCTTATTTAGATTTCAGTAAGGCTTTTGATACAGTTCCGCATAGAAGGCTTATCAATAAATTGCAATCTTTGAGCTTGGATTCCAATATTGTTGAATGGATTAGGCAGTGGCTGAGTGACAGGCAACAGAGGGTTGTGGTAAATGGAGTTTATTCAGCGCAAGGTCTTGTTACCAGTGGGGTACCTCAGGGGTCAGAACTTGGACCCATTCTCTTTAATATTTTTATTAGTGATATTGCAGAAGGTATTAATGGTAAAGTATGTCTTTTTGCTGATGAAACAAAGATTTGCAACAGGGTTGACGTTCCTTGAGGGATCAGCCAAATGACAAATGATTTAGGTAAACTAAAAAAATGGTCGGAGTTGTGGCAATTGAGTTTTAATGGGGATAAGTACAAGATAATGCACCTGGGGCGTAAAAACCCAAGGGCTGAATATAGAATATTTGATACAGTCCTAACCTCAACATCTGAGGAAAGGGATTTAGGGGTTATTATTGCAGAGGATCTAAGGGTAAGTAGTCAATGTAATAGAGCAGCAGGAAATGCTAGCAGAATGCTTGGTTATGTAGGGAGAGGTATTAGCAGTAGGAAAAGGGAAGTGCTCATGCCACTGTACAGAGCACTGGTGAGACCTCACTTGGAGTACTGTGTGCAGTACTGGAGACCGTATCTCCAGAAGGATATAGACCTCTTAGAGTTCAGAGAAGGGCTACTAAAATGGTGTACGGCTTGAAGGAGAAAAGTTACCAGGAAAGGCTTAATGATCTTAACATGTACAGCTTGGAAAAAAGACGCGACAGAGGAGATATGATAGAAACATTTAAATACGTAAAGGGAATCCACAAGGTAGAGGAAGGGAGTATATTTAAAAGGAAACAAAGTAGCAAAACAAGAGGACATAGTCTTAGATTAGAGGGGCAAAGGTTTAAAAGTAACATCAGGAAGCATTATTTTACTGAGAGGGTGGTGGATACATGGAACAGCCTTCCAGTTGAAGTGGTAGAGGCCAAAACAGTGATTGAATTTAAGCAGGCATGGGATAGGCATAAGGCTATCCTAAACAAAAGGTAAATCCAGGTAAAGTATCCATGTAATTGGGCAGACTAGATGGGCCGAAAGGTTCTTATCTGCCGACATTTTCTATGTTTCTATTTCCACGTAAGAATTTGGCCAGCACAGTTAAACAAAGAGACACTTATCTGAACTATATATGGTAATAATATGTCTTTTTCCTGTCTTCCAGCTTTCGCACACTTTTCCAACATTCCTAAACCCTGGATCACGTGCCATTTAAGGGAGGGGGTAAACCACAGCCCAATATATTTACTACAGTACATATTTGAATCACAATACATATATATGTATATATACAGGAAATTAAAAAATATCTTTCACAGCCTAAGCTCCACCAGTCCCCAGCCCTGATGTAAGGCGACCCTTTCAAGATCTGTGCAGCGACAAAGGGCAGGGAACCACTCGTGTTGCTAAATTTATCTGCTTATCACAATTATATAACACAGACAAGACAGAATTTTTTCCTGCAAAATAGATCAGGGTCTCGAAATCTGCCCCCCCTCGATCTTTATGGCCAACAATTCCCATAATTCTTTGGGTAGAGACTCATGGGGGTTGTAGTTCAGAAACATCTGGGGGGCTGGAATTTGTAACAGATTCATGGACTAAAGAAATAACAATGTCACTGGCATTATTTGACATTTACATGTTCATGTCATCACATCCAAGGCCCACACTGATGATCTAGAGCAATGTCATAGCACAGTAATGATGTTCATTCAGTGGGTTTTTTCATGGCTATAACACTTTAGGGGTTATTCAAAGAGCACAAAATTTCCCCCCCGGAATTTCACTGCTCTCTAGTTCGGCGCCCTTCGGTGTGGTCAAATTGCCAACCCTGCAGTGAATTCAGCAGGGTCCGTGAAGTGCGCCGAAGGCATCTGCCAAATGCAGCCAACAACCCGCTGTACAGACCATCAAACGCAGCTGACGACCCGCTGAACAAACCGCCAAATGCATCCAATAACCCACCGAACAAACCACCGAATGCAGCGCAAATGACCGAACAAACCGCCAAACGCAGCCAACAACCATTGAACGCCACCGAACGCTGCTGACAAAAGCTGACCAGCCCCCCAAAAAAGCCGATCAGCCGCCGAACAGGGGTAAAAAAAAAACACAATTTTTAAAGGGTGTTTAAAACACAAAAAAATCATGAAAATGCCTAGAAATAATAAATAAGATCTTTTGAATAATAAAAAAAAGGTCGGTTACCGAATAAAAAAATCCGCCATTTAAAAAACATCTGAATCAAAAATTTCACTGAAAAAAATCCAGAAAAATGCCTATCAAATATACACTTTTTGCTGAACATGAAAAGAATTAACGGTTGAATAAAAAAAGCGGAAAACTATTTTTACATTGAATCCTATGGGATTTGCCTGTTTAAACCTGTCAAAGAAAGCACCGAAAACCTGGGCATTTCACCTCCTTTTCGGTGCTGTTCGACATTCTCTGAGTAGACTAACCATTGCTTCTATATGGGGTATTTCACTGCTGCTGAATTGCACTGTATTTTGCTGGCGATTCCCCAATATTTGGTGAATTGACAACTTTTTGAATAGCCGAATTGCCATAAAATTGCACTGTACGGTGAAATTCACCGTTCAGTGCAATCGGTGGCAAATTTGTCTCTCTGGTCTCTGCAAAGGAGGTATTAAAAAAATCAGTGATCTTCACGTGTTCATCCAGACCCTGGACAATGTTCTCCATCTTCAGGTCTCTACTAGATTGGAACATTTGTTTCACATGTTTTAATCTACATTCTGTATCTCTTGAGAGGATCAGGGATAATGCGATTGCTGAATTTTCTTTTATATGGGTTTTAGAAAAGGATCCAATTGAAAGACAAAAACTTCTTACCAACCAATAAACATACAATCAGGAAGTAAACTTGGTCACAAATAATTCTAACATATTATTATTATTTTTTTACTCGCCTTGTGTCCCTCGCCTGGTGCTGCTCCTTCTGTTTGGCTCAGGGACTCCTGAACACTCAAGCCACTGACGCTCTTCTGTGCGACTTGTGTAGCGTTGGAACCGCAAATTGCAAACTACAATAGGATTTGTGCACTTTACGTATGCATGTTCCTCCGTGCCTGCGCAAAGTGATGGATCGGATATGCACACTCCTGTGGAGATCCGATACTTCGGCTGCCTCGCTGAGATCAGAGGGTGGTGTTGGCCGCTCTCTGTGTGTGACCGATCTGATGGCCAGCAGACCGTAAATTCAAAAATCCCAGGTGCTGGTGATAGTGGATGAGCTGGAAGAAACTTCATCACTTCATCCAGCAATTTCTCCAGATCGGGGCAGCTGGGTGGGGGAGGGGGTGGACACTCCTCACATCCATCCTAACCACTTTAAAACTCTAAAGTGGCCAGGGTGAGTAGCGAGTCCATGATAGTGGGAGAGGAAGGATGCCTCAAGAGTGTAAGTCAGGATCTAATGTATCCTCAGCTAGGTGTTCTTAAAATGCCGAATAGTATTGTTAACCCATTGACGCCATGGCTCTTGTGGGCGGCAGGCGGGCTTGAACACCGCATTGTGGCATAGCATGCGCAGCCTCTTTCTGGCCCTCCTTCATCCCACCTCCCTTCCAAGTCTGTCTCCCAAGACTGCTGTGTGAGGCTTCTTATTTCAAGTTTATCAGGTTAATTTCTATATTTTATTTTTTTTATTTATTTTAGGGCTGAAACAACTAATTGATTAATCGACAACTAATCGATGATTAAAATAGTTGTCAGCTATTTCAATTATCGATTAATTGGTGTTGATTAAATGTCCTGTGTACAGCACACACTGTTTAGAGTCAGACGGAGTTAAACGTAAATAACCTCAGCTTCGGAGCTGTTTGGAGAAGACGCACCTCTGCTTTTGTTATGGACAAGAATATGTATCTGCTTTAACTATATTCAAAGGCCTAGAAAAATGCTAATTTGAGTTTAATATGTCTTTAAAAGATGATTAATACAATTGTCTTTTTAGACAGAATCAAAATGTATCTTGCGTAACTCCGCTGTTTCGACAGAATAAGCTAACCGCAAAGTCATGAGGAATTTATTTTGGTATCAGAAACAAGAGTGTAGACCCATCCTGCATCCTAGAACAGAACAGAACATCCACACACCCATGATGGAGAAAAACGGCTGACTACGTCGATGACGCATGATACCTTGACCTATGGAAATAGCTGATATTTGATTCTTATATAGTTAATAAAATAAACTGTATGTACACAATTTTATGCTGAAGTTGACTAAAATGTTAAGTTGACTCCCACTCGCTTACTCACCAAATGGCTATAAAACATGTATCAGAATTTATCAGTAAACGGAGAACTCACTGGCTCTTGTCCAGAGAGGCTACATAGACTCATTCGTTGTCTGTGTGATTTCTTTAAGTGCGCACATTAACTTACCTGATTTCTCCACCGATTACAACAGAGACTGGCATCCGAAGGAAGAGGATATTGTCCTCCACCACAATTTGGCGCCCAACATGGGGCCCTGGGTTAAAACGTCTTTTCCATCGTGCCACCACCAAGGGTTTCATGGCGGGACCACACCAGAACCGGAGCCTGATCAACTTCGTAACCTCACAGGTAAGATACCTTTTGATATCTTGCCGGTGATGTGTTCTGGTTTGTGATCCTACCCCGGGAAACCCCAGTGTGACACTTGGGAAAGGCATCAAAAGTGGGGTTTATTTAACTTTGCGCAGGTGCCCGTTATACTGACCCACGAATCGCATGCCAGTTGTCCAGCAGGCACCGTGGAAGGGGAGCCTGGTGGGGAGCGGGGGCGTCCACCAAGAACCTGTTTTAATTGTGGAGAATCCACAAACGGGATTGTAAAGCACCCCGCAGGCGACGGCCCCCCCCCAAAGGCCGGATGCAGCCAATGGCCCTTAGCAGGATACTGCCATTGTATCTGATAATTTCCCACCACCCGCAATCCCTGGTTTAGGCCTTTCCACCAAGATGATGTCTGACCAAGCAACTACTATAAATGTAAAATATATATGTGTATATAGTGTGTATATTTGTATATATGGATGTATATGTGTATGTATATAAAGTATGAGACGAAAAAGGTATAAATTTAATCGGCGGTTGGACAGGGACGCCTGTTCCGACTCGTGTAAATGGTTACAAAATATGATGAATTTTTATAAGTGGGATGAAAGTTATTTTAAACCAGAATCTGATAATCTATAGGATGCGGATGATAATTTATGAGTCAATGTGAGAAGAGGTTAGGAAAGTGTATAGAGAGACAAGGTGAAAGGAAAATGGCATGTAACCTAGTGACTATATTTCCTACATATTTATTTTCTGTTAATCTGTATATTTATGTTATTTTTTTAATATCTTGCATTGTATTACTTTGTATTTCTGTAACTGTAACACTTCAATGTTCTTGAACCCAGGACATACTTGAAAACGAGAGAAATCTCAATGTATCCTTCCTGGTAAAATCCTTTATAAATAAATAAATGTAGACAAATGAATGAAGAAATAGTGCAGAGTTTAAAAAAAAAAAGGGTTTTAAAGATTGTGTTTGGAAGAAGAATGTGAGACGTGATGGTATAGGATGAGCCCAAAAGAGTTAGGAAAGCCTATCCTAGATATGGCAACTACAGGTTGCTTTCCAGTAGAGAGCATTAAGAAGGACATGTAGGTGAATAGTAGTATGTATGTATGTATGTCAGAGATGTAGAGCACGGTGGGCAAAGAATGTGGTATTTGGGAAGGTTTCAGTATTTACCAAAACCAAAGTAGACAGATGAGACATGACACCTGCTTTGTTTGTGACATGATTCCATTGTTAGGTGCTTGCCAAGAGAATCCACTTGCCCCCTCTGCGTTGTTTACTGTTGTAGTGTATATGTGAAGTATAAGACGTACGTATGCGAAATTATTATTCTTGTAGATAGAAACGTGTGTCTATATTAATTGAGGGATTTTTGCTAGCGCCCTAATGTTTTATTATTTTAGTAAAAAATTGTTTTATACAAAATATGTGCTCGGGATTGAGAGGCTACACATTCTATCAGTATTGCTCTGCAGGACAGAGTGCTACGGAGCCCGATAGAGATCTGTAGATGTTTAAAACCGTCCTCTGAATTGAGTGTTCAGAAAAGAAAAAAAAAGTGAGCTTTAAAATATCCCGTATTATATTGTTTTATGTTTTTTTTTATGTGAAAAAAAAGGGAAGCAGGACGCAAACCAGAAAGTGAAACTAGAAAGGTTAAATTGGTTCCCCTTTTTTTTCTATGAGCATGCAGATATTTTAACCTTGTATAGAAAAGAAAAAACAAATGTACAACTCTATGCAATATTGGGTAAAGCAAGGTTGTTTTACCTCCTGCAATAGCTTATTTTGGTTTAAAATGGATAGTATGCAAACTGTCGGTATCAGAGGATTGCAGGTTATTTTTTTAAGGAGCAATGCGTATTTTGTATAGGATTTTCTAGTTAGTGACGACCCCACAGACAGAGTGTGACCTAGCTATGTACATGATAAAGTTACTAATGCCAGAAAAGTTTTGTCCCCCAATTCTCTAACAGCTCAATATATTAGTTATAACAGTCTAGTGAAGCCTGCTGTAAGGACCGTACTACGGGTTGTGTAGCAGGTTGAGGTTGTGAGCCCAGGATGCAGTGATGAGGCAGGTTTAAGGATAAACAAAGAGTGTTTATTATAAATAAACACCGTGGCATGGGATCAGACAAGGTAACAGAAATAGAGACGTCAGGGTTCAGCAAGGGGTCTGGTACACGGGGAGTCTTAGATGGGGGGAGGCAGAGGAGGAGCAGGATGGAAGGGTACCGGTGTATGAAGTAATGAATGTCCAGAATAAAGCAGAGGATCCTTGGAGTCTTTGGTAGAGAGTTTCAGGAGGTCTCAGGGAGCTTTGGCAGATTGGTCTAGCAGACAGGAACTTCATTGAATGTGGAAGTGAAGGGTTGAGGGTGGGGACTCCCTTATATGAAGGGCTAATCAAGGAGGATAAAGGGCAGGTTTGGATCCAGGGCCAGGACGTCAAAATGAGGAAGGTGCATTGTTCATACCAGAGCCTTGAAATCTGCAGGGGACATGCAGGATGTGAAACCAAAAGGGGGCGCCAGGGGGTGAGGGCCTCCAGGACCTTACACCTGCTGATTAAGTATTAATTTGCATAATAAAAAGAAAGACGTGAGCAGCCCCGAGTATTGGCACCGCATGACATTTCTGCCTTCCTCCAAAAAACCCAGCCCAAAATAACTGTCCTCCGCAAGGCACCTGCGCCTGCAATGTTCCGTACTGCTCCTGGATAACGTCACCCTCTTCCGACGCCTTCACCTGGCTGCTCTCTTTCATTTTCCTGAGGGGGGTGGTGACGATGCTGATAGTCACGAGGTGCAATACCCCTCTGCCCGCACGATTGCCTCGAAGCCATGTTCCCAGAAACAGCACACCTGCCCTCTGTGTGCAATACTCCTCTCACAGCCCCTTACCTGACACTGTATGGCTCCCGCTTTGCAGACGAGTCCGGGAAATATCACACCGGGTGCGCAGTCACAAGCGAATTTTCAATTCTGTACACTTCCCCTCTCGCCCCCACCACTTCCGCCCAAGAAGCTGAACTACACACACTTACACAGGCCTGCATAATCAGTGCTCAAAAGACAGCCAATATATACACAGACTCAAGATATGCGTACGGGGTCACCCATGATTTTGGCGTGCTAGGGCAAAATCGGGGTTTCCTGACAGCAGCAGGCACACCTGTTAAACATGGGAAAGCCATACAGTCCTTTATGGACGCTCTACTTCTACCACAACAGGTTGCAGTGCTAAAAGTAAAAGCACATGGAAAGCTTAATACACCAGAAGCCAGAGTAAATCATTTACCACGGCATCCCAGGACATACTTGAAAACGAGAGAAATCTCAATGTATCCTTCCTGGTAAAATCCTTTATAAATAAATAAAATAAATAAATTTAGCAGACCGGGCAGCAAGACAGGCAGCCACTCAGACACAGGAAAAGGAACTCGAGCAGTCAGTTCCATTGTTAGTACAGATTAAATGGGCCCTCACACCTCTCAAAAACATTGATAAATGCCCTCATCGGTCTACACAATCTGTCACCTTTCGAAATACTGTTCGGCACGGCCCCCAGACTAGGGTGCTATTTCCCTCAACAATTACAGTTACAGTCTGACAAGCCTAGTAAAATATGTCACCAGTGTTTCAAAAACATTAACTGATATCTATGGTCAGGTGTTCTCTTGCATTCCAGACCCTGAAAGTATTGAAGGCACTCATCAACTAGTCCCGGGAGATTGGGTACTAGTGAAGAAGTTTCTTCAGAAAAATCCACTTGAGCCCAGATACGATGGTCCTTTCCAGGTCCTCCTCACAACAGCAACGTCAGTAAAGCTGGAAGGAAAATCCCACCTGGATCCACGCTTCCCACTGTAAAAAGACCTGTACACCAGAAACGGACCAGACAACAACCCAACCATGATTATGTATATCCTTCTCATTTGGGGGGTGGGAATCCAGGGGCAAAATGTGGCTGTCATAATGGGACAGGCGGCTGTTGCTATGGTGCAAGAAGTTGTGGGGGAACAGGTGGGCATTGGCATAATTTGTCACGATTTGCCACGGGGAAACTAATACTGGAATGATGGGAACCCAAGAGGCAGAGTATACCAGATCGTGAGAGCCACTATACGAAGGGTGAGATGGAACTGTACAACCCTATTCGTGACAGTGGCAGAGACGTCAGGTGTTGATGGGTATGAAGATATAGGCGCGGGAATACTGGAGGCTTGACACGACGAACAGTAAATATATGAAAACACAGTAGCACAGTAACAGACCCGTAGGGGACTGTAGTACTCACGGTGGACGATAGGTATCTCAAGGCACAGAGGGAACGCAGGATACTGTTGTATACTGTTTGCGGAGGAAACTTCAGAGCTGGGAGATATTGCGGTAGGTCGGCAGCTTGAGATTGGTAAAGAGGCTGAGACGGCTAAGTGCCGAAGCGGATTGAGGTACTGGGTACGCTGCAACAGGATGGAGGCCTGAGACCCGGTGAGATGGCTGTAAAAGCTGAAGAGCCAAAGCGGATTGAGGTGCTGGATGCGTTGCAGCAGGCTGGAGGTCTGAGGTCCGGCGGAATTGCTGTATAGGCTGAAGAGCCAAAGCGGATTGAGGTGCTGGATGCGTTGCAGCAGGCTGGAGGTCTGAGGTCCGGCGGAATTGCTGTATAGGCTGAAGAGCCAAAGCGGATTGAGGTGCTGGATGCGTTGCAGCAGGCTGGAGGTCTGAGGCCCGGCGGAATTGCTGTAGAGGCTGAAGAGCCAAAGCAGATTGAGGTGCTGGATGCGTTGCAGCAGGCTGGAGGTCTGAGGTCCGGCGGAATTGCTGTATAGGCTGAAGAGCCAAAGCGGATTGAGGTGCTGGATGCGTTGCAGCAGGCTGGAGGTCTGAGGCCCGGCGGAATTGCTGTATAGGCTGAAGAGCCAAAGCGGATTGAGGTGCTGGATGCGTTGCAGCAGGCTGGAGGTCTGAGGCCCAGCGGGATTGCTGTATAGGCTGAAGAGCCAAAGCGGATTGAGGTGCTGGATGCGTTGCAGCAGGCTGGAGGTCTGAGGCCCGGCGGAATTGCTGTATAGGCTGAAGAGCCAAAGCGGATTGAGGTGCTGGATGCGTTGCAGCAGGCTGGAGGTCTGAGGTCCGGCGGAATTGCTGTATAGGCTGAAGAGCCAAAGCGGATTGAGGTGCTGGATGCGTTGCAGCAGGCTGGAGGTCTGAGGCCCGGCGGAATTGCTGTATAGGCTGAAGAGCCAAAGCGGATTGAGGTGCTGGATGCGTTGCAGCAGGCTGGAGGTCTGAGGTCCGGCGGAATTGCTGTATAGGCTGAAGAGCCAAAGCGGATTGAGGTGCTGGATGCGTTGCAGCAGGCTGGAGGTCTGAGGTCCGGCGGAATTGCTGTATAGGCTGAAGAGCCAAAGCAGATTGAGGTGCTGGATGCGTTGCAGCAGGCTGGAGGTCTGAGGCCCGGCGGAATTGCTGTATAGGCTGAAGAGACAATAATACACAGTCCATGTACTAGGAATCATACTCAATAATTGGGCATTTACTCACAGTTCTGTAGCCGCTTTTAAACCGATTCACGCCATACCTGGCGTCTGACGTCATCTCCCGGCGCCGAGGACACCTGATCCCTCGCCGGGGTCCTCATCGATATAGCGCGCATGTGCGCGCCGGCCGCTGTCTAGGGGATAGGGTGCTGGAGGATGGAAGTGTGGTAACCACGGCGGCTGCTGGCGGTTTGCCAATGATGGGACGGGATGTATTAACGTCGGGTCCGGGTGGTACCGGGCGGCACCAGGGAGCGATCCTGACATAATTCCACAGGTTGTCAAACAGATTGTTGATGCCACGGCAGTTCCTGCCGCCGAAAACAAACTAACCACTTTCTGGTACAATTCCTCTAACACTCGAGTGGCCACTTACACCTTTAACTATTGCGATGTAAACCCTTGCCCAGGCCCCCGCCTGCAGTGTATCCGGAGAAATGGGATCCCACACAATTATGATATATATTTGTGCGTTACCAATAGCTATTGGGGACAGGAGTGTGGTAGTTGGGGATCAGTGGGATGGAATACTGGGGTTTCCTGGGGACACAAAGCGCCCTAGACAAGAAAGATAAAAATGGTAAATCACTTCTTACTCGCATGACACTGAAAATGGCCCCTAACACATGCCCCACCCAAAAACTGCAGGACTCAGATGATGACAAAGTATTTAAATCTAGAACAGGGGCGACGGCACTGAAACTAATCCTAACCCTAGAAAATCCTGGACCCGGGGATGCGGGTACCTATATTCTGGGAATGTGGGAAAAAGGGGGGTCAGAGAATCCCTGGAGCCTGGGAAAATTCCGCCTACGAGATATGTACCTTGCCCCTGACTGGGTCCCTCCGCACCAACAGTCCAAACCCCTTAATCACCACATGATGATCTCTTCCAATGGTATAGTAGCCATCGCTAATCCCACGTTCGAGGATACTATGGCCATAGAAACAGGTTACTCAGATATGAATGTTTGGCTAGAATAGATTTAATATAGCGCTCAGTCCCACAACAGAACCAATTGCTATGTGTGTGGTAGTGCTAGGCCTCATCTAAGTACGGTACCTTTTAATATCCCCGAGGATATCGAGGAATGTTTTCTCAGTTTGTTTACCAACAACACTCTAAATCACGATGCCTCCAGACACAAAACCCCAGACTCTCAGAGAGTATCACCATCTACCCCGGGAACTACACCTGTTACTCCTCTTGGGGGACCGGTGGCCGGGTAGTTGGGAACTTCACAGAAGGTTATTGTGCGCGGTACAGCGCTGTGGAGAAGGAGAAAGTGCAAAACCAGGTGATATCCCTGGGAGATGTCTATTGGATCTGCGGTGACCTACGAGTCCGCTCCCGATGGTAGGTGCATGGGACGGTGAGTATGCTCTGGCTAAAGCCATCATGCCCCTCCACATCCTGCCCTCTGATGATGATCTGCCAATAGCCCACACCCCCGGACTCACTAGACAAAGAAGACAGTCGAAACCTGTACCTCGCAGTTTCGATCCACACGTCTACATTGATGTCATAGGAGTCCCAAGGAGGGTGCCTAATGAGTTCAAAGCTAGAGACCAGGTTAAGGCGGGATTTTTAATCTTTAATCCTTATGAAAACCATCAACAAGAATGTTGATTGGATTAACTACAGCTATTACAACCAGCAGAGGTTTGTTAACTATACCCAAGATGCCCTCCAGGGTTTGGCCGACCAGCTAGGCCTGACCTCTGCGATGACCTTCCAGAACCGCATGGCCCTCGATATGCTACTGGCAGAGAGGGGTGGGGTCTGTAAGATGCTGAAAGGTACTGGTGGCTCCTGTTGCACCTTTATCCCAGATAACACAGGCCCCACTGGTAAGGTCACTAAAGCCATTAAACAATTGGAAGACCTGTCTGAGGAACTGAATAAGAACTCTGGTATTACTGATCCATGGGATCAGTATTTTGGTTGGATGAGCGGCTGGCAGAAGATCCTCACACAAATAGGAATAGTTATCCTAGTAGTAATGGTTCTGTTGGCGGTGATTGGATGTTGTGTTTTACCCTGCATTAAAAAGGTTGTAGAAAGAACTGTGGAATCCACTACCCCTGTTATGCTTAGTCACTTATGTGGGGAAACTGGGGTAGACATTGACAACTCTTATGGTAACCTACAATTTATGGCTATAACTACAACTGAGTCTTATGAAAAGCTACACCCTATAGTGATGCAACAACCACAGAGCAATGAGTCCATCTACCCCCTCCATCGGGACACCCGTATCTAAATTGCCTTGAGATAGGATTTGTGACCCTTTGCAAGACGAGCTGTAGTCCCGATTCTTGACCCACCAGTCTAGTCATGCCGAAGTCCAGAGGTACAAAGGGGTTGGTTCAATAGGAGCCTTCGTCTCAAACTTGGTGAAGATTTGGGATGGCTGGCGAGACTATTAAGGGAACGGATGAAGGCGCTGCTCGTCACCAAGGGGACACTTGAGAAATGTGCATTTTTAGGGGGGACTGTTATTGACAAGAATATGTATCTGCTTTAACTATATTCAAAGGCCTAGACAAATGCTCATTTGAGTCTAATATGTCTTTAAAAGATGATTAATACAATTGTCTTTTTAGAGAGGATCAAAATGTATCTTGCGTAACTCCGCTGTTTCGACAGAATAAGCTAACCGCAAAGTTATGAGGAATTTATTTCGGTATCAGAAACAAGGGTGTAGACCCATCCTGCATCCTAGAATAGAACAGAACATCCACACACCCATGATGGAGAAAAACGTCTGACTACGTCGATGACGCATGATACCTTGACCTATGGAAATAGCTGATATTTGATTCTTATATAGTTAATAAAATAAAATTGTGTACATACAGTTTATGCTGAAGTTGACTAAAATGTTAAGTTGACTCCCACTCGCTTTCTCACCAAACGGCTGTATCAGAATTTATCAGTAAACGGAGAACTCACTGGCTCTTGTCCAGAGAGGCTACATAGACTCATTCATTGTCTGTGTGATTTCTTTAAGTGCGCACATTAACTTGGAAAAAAGGTGTCATCTGCGCTCGTTTCTAGGTGTTCAATGTACAACAAAACTGAAGTTTTTGTTTGTTTCAATGGCCATTGCAACGTAAGCTCACTCGCCACTTCACGGCACCTCTTTACAGAGTGAGTACCTAACATGTACCAAAAGGCCGCTCTACTGAGCAGCTCCAAGCCCCTCCTGCTGCTTTTCAGCCAAGGAGAGGCAGAGATATGGTGGGTTTTATTTATACACGCACCAAACACTTCCCATTTGGGATTAAAAACAAAAACATGGAAAGAGGAACAGCTGCAGAATGACGGACTGGTGTTACAAGCATGATATACATAAATACAGAAAAAATGGCGTCGCGCCCATACTCACCGGAGCGGCAGCAACTGCCAGGAGTAACAGCCCAGTTAATGTATAAAACATAACAAGGAAAAAAGGTGTCATCTGCGCTCGTTTCTATGTGTTCCATGTACAACAAAACTGAGGTTTTTGTTTGTTTCAATGGCCATTGCAACGTAAGCTCACTCGCCACTTCACGGCACCTCTTTACAGAGTGAGTACCTAACATGTACCAAAAGGCCGCTCTACTGAGCAGCTCCAAGCCCCTCCTGCTGCTTTTCAGCCAAGGAGAGGCAGAGATATGGTGGGTTTTATTTATACACGCACCAAACACTTCCCATTTGGGATTAAAAACAAAAACATGGAAAGAGGAACAGCTGCAGAACGACGGACTGGTGTTACAAGCATGATATACATAAATACAGAAAGTATTTCTGCAGTTAATGTATAAAACATAACAAGGAAAAAAGGTGTCATCTGCTGTCACGGTCCACGTCACCGTCGCCGGAAGAAGGGCCAGGCTGGCACCATTCCATCCTGATCTGCACCTGGGCAGCACAGGAAAAGTGCGTCCTCTCCTCAGCACTAGAACCACAGGTTCTTTCACAGTTAATGCACAGCTAACACACCACACCTTTCCCCATCTCAAATAAAGTTCCCTCCCTCATTCCCTTCTGTGCTTCAGTATTGTTTATCCCCTCCCAGCAGAGAGACCTGTTTGAGCTCTGCTGTCTCCTTTATCAAGAAAACCCCTTTGTGTTTACCAGGATTCCCGTCGTGTTACTTTCAGTGTTCTTCCAGTATCCAGTCTGCAATCTTCGGTTATTTCATCAAGATCTGGTCAGTCTCCTCCATCTCACCCCCCTCCACCCTCTACCCTGTGGTAGGTACCGCATATTGGGCCATATTTCCCCTACCAGGTTCCACCCCGGAACCCCCCCGTGACATATACTGAAGCCCAAAAATGTATGAGCCCGCGGTGCTACACTATATGGTGGAGTTGATCCAGAAAAATTTCCATGAGGCTGTCAGACACCTGGTTAATTTCCTCAGTGATATACTGCAGAGACTGTGGGGCACCTCAACTAAAGTGTCCACTCCTGCAAGAGAGAAAAAACATGCTTCATTATCCGCTGAAGAGCGTACCAGAAGGAAAACCTATAATCTGTGCCTGTACTGTGGAGATTTCTCCCACTGGCTCGTGGACTGCCCGTTGAGATCCTCCACGAAGCAATCTGCTGGTCAAAGGTCTGAAACCACCTCTATGCCCAGAGATGCACCCCGACCTAAAATTACAGTATCTTCACCGAAACTGGCCAAAGCACCCAAGCCTGCTAAAGTGCTCCAGCCAGCTCCAATGAGGCCCCCCGCACCGAGACCTGCCCCCAAGAGACCCTCCAAGACCTCCCTCACCAAGTTCAAGCAGCCGTTGCTGGAGTCCAGCAAACGATCTGCTGTGTCTCTAACCCCTGCCCTTCATGTTGACCAACCTGCAGAACCCATGGATATGGAATATGCTGTGTTTGAAGACACAGGATCGGTCTCCTCCATGGAGTTGGGGCCCACCAGTTTCCTGGGAGCCAGGTCGCCTGAACAAATGGACCTAATGTCGCTTTTGAACTTGGTGGCAAAACCCATCGCTACCAGCCAGCCAAACTTTGGCTCTGCCATTCCTCCTGTACCCACCCAAGAGTCTGCTTCCCTGCAACCCACAGGACCCCAAGAGGTCGCTGCCCTGCAACCTGCAGGATCTCAGGAGGTCGCTGCCCTGCAACCTGCAGGATCTCAGGAGGTCGCTGCCCTGCAACCTGCAGGATCTCGGGAGGTCGCTGCCCTGCAACCTGCAGGATCTCGGGAGGTCGCTGCCTGCAACCTGCAGGATCTCAGGAGGTCGCTGCCCTGCAACCTGCAGGATCTCAGGAGGTCGCTGCCCTGCAACCTGCAGGATCTCAGGAGGTCGCTGCCCTGCAACCTGCAGGATCTCAGGAGGTCGCTGCCCTGCAACCTGCAGGATCTCAGGAGGTCGCTGCCCTGCAACCTGCAGGATCTCAGGAGGTCGCTGCCCTGCAACCTGCAGGATCTCAGGAGGTCGCTGCCCTGCAACCTGCAGGATCTCAGGAGGTCGCTGCCCTGCAACCTGCAGGATCTCAGGAGGTCGCTGCCCTGCAACCTGCAGGATCTCAGGAGGTCGCTGCCCTGCAACCCGCAGGATCTCCAGTGGTCCACTCCATTGTCGCCACCCTGGCCAGTCAGGTCAGTGACCTAACCACAGTTCTGGAGAACTTCAAGACTGACTATGCCCTCCTACGTGCACAAGTTCAGGACCTCCAGACCCCCACCTATGTGCCACCTTCTGACCCAGTCATGGATGCCTCCAGCTCAGAACCCTGGACGGAAGAATACCCAAGGTCTGATAACTTTCTGGAGACAGACTGGGAGACCGTGGACTATGAGGATCATCTGCCCTCATTAGCGGAATGGTACGGCCTAGGACTACCCAGTCAAGGTGGGGCATACCTGGGTGCCACCATCTCCGCACCGGCAGTCACCTCAGCTACCCCCCGTGTGACTCTTTTGTGCCCAGGAAGACCTCCTTCATGGCTAAGGTGCGGTCTCCTATTACCCACACTCGCAGGATCAAGTCGTCCCCCTGTTTCTTGGCATCTAGTTTTTCTCCCGCTGTCTCCCTTCAAGAACCCCTGTCGACCAACCTATGCCCAGATGCTGAACCTCACGCCGTTACCCCCAAGAGCTCTAGTACGGCTGATGTAGACTTTATTTTTTCCCGAAGTTGTTTTTCACCTTGTGAGACTGATGAGGAGACCTGCAAGGCTTATGGCTGCCCTGACACCTTGACTCCAGATTGTACCCCGGCATCTGATGGGACTGTCATATGCCAAGAAGACCCCCATACCGTTGACGCCTCTTTGGTCGCCCAGAGTGCGACTTTAAGGGGAGGGATATGTCACGGTCCACGTCGCCGTCGCCGGAAGAAGGGCCAGGCTGGCACCATTCCCTCCTGATCTGCACCTGGGCAGCACAGGAAAAGTGCGTCCTCTCCTCAGCACTAGAACCACAGGTTCTTTCACAGTTAATGCACAGCTAACACACCACACCTTTCCCCATCTCAAATAAAGTTCCCTCCCTCATTCCCTTCTGTGCTTCAGTATTGTTTATCCCCTCCCAGCAGAGAGACCTGTTTGAGCTCTGCTGTCTCCTTTATCAAGAAAACCCCTTTGTGTTTACCAGGATTCCCGTCGTGTTACTTTCAGTGTTCTTCCAGTATCCAGTCTGCAATCTTCGGTTATTTCATCAAGATCTGGTCAGTCTCCTCCATCTCACCCCCCTCCACCCTCTACCCTGTGGTAGTAACCGCATATTGGGCCATATTTCCCCTACCAGGTTCCACCCCGGAACCCCCCGTGACATCTGCGCTCGTTTCTATGTGTTCCATGTACAACAAAACTGAGGTTTTTGTTTGTTCCGGTGAGTATGGGCGCGAAGCCATTTTTTCCTGTATTTACGCACATTAACTTACCTGATTTCTCCACCGATTACAACAGAGACTGGCATCCGAAGGAAGAGGATATTGTCCTCCACCACACTTTACTAGGTATGATTTAGTTCTAGGGTTATGTCAGACACAACTAGTTGTTTTTTTTTCCGTTTACAACAGTGGCAGAACTATAAACAAACAATAGGATACTGCCACTGGGTGAAGGAGCTGTACATCTGTATTTTATCCTTGAAGCTGGAGTCCTGGGCCACCACCCCACCCTCTCTGCCGCACCCTCTTTGGTCGGGAACTGCCATTCCCTCCCTTTGGTCTGGTCCCTTTCCCCAAACTCACTACCACACTCAGATCCGGTGTTTTGTCCATACCCACTCCCTCTCACACTCAGGTCAAGACACTTGAGCAAAGTCGCTCCCTTCCACCTCCAGTCCCTCCTCCCACTCAGTTTGTTCACGAAATTATTTGAAAGGGACACTCAACGCACCCGACCACTTTAGCTTATTAACCCTGATTTCTTGCTAACATCATCATCGAAGACCAAGTGCTCGTAGCCGCGTTCATTTGAGAAAGCAACACTGGCTTAAGCTGCGCATGCAGCATCAACCCATCCCTCTGACCAAGCACTCGCATACCTTGTGTGAAAAGCACACAAGATACGCAATTTGCGTATGTACGTACGAAAGTTATGTACACTACGCAAATGGCTTATGAAAAAAGGGGAGGGGTTGTGGTTATTTTTTTTTTACATAAAATTCCCTTTAAGTAACTTTTTGCTTCCATCCGATGAATCGATTAATCGAAATAACAATCGACTATGAGAATAATCGTTAGTTGCAGCCCTAATTTATTTACATAATGAGAGGCCTCACGAATCCTACAGCCAATTATGCGAAACTTTCTCCTGTTTTCTTTTTCCTGCATATCATAAACCTCACAGATAAGATTGCTGCTTTTTACTGCTTTTCCGCCTCTTCATATTGCAGTGTCAGAGTCTGATTACCATTCGCCATTAACACCTGGCAAGGTCACACCAAAAGTGCCCTCTTCTTCATTCTCTGTCCGGCAGGACACTCCACCACCATGATTTCCAGACGACGGATTCTTAAATGGTTACTCCTTATTCTGTTCTTTTTTCTGTCGTGTGCCATCATCTACAACTCTTCCAGCAAAAATCAGACTCAAGCCTCTTACTGTCTCCGGTGAGTACATCTCATTATTATAATTTATTGATGGAAAATAACAAAGGGCGTCATTAATTAAAAAATAGAATGAAGGTGTCTCAAGACAGTGGGAAAAAACCTTCAGTTTAGGGACAATGGGTTTACTGCTCTATTGTGTGGGATTTTATGAGATGGACTTATATGGGCATTCTATCAGGGTTATTCAAAGAGATCCGAATGGGAACCGAACGCTGAAATTCAGCGTACGGTTACCTTTTCTGGCCATTCGGCTATCCAAAGAGCAGGCAATTCGCCAAATCCTGGCGAATTGCCTGCACATACGGTGCCTGTTCGAGGGCAGTGAAATCCCCATAGAGAAGCAATGCTTCGGCTATTCAGAGAGCAAAACCCAGCAGTGTAAAGTTGCCGAATTGCCCTGCCATTTGGTGGCTTCATGCGGCAGTTTTATTCAAGCGAATCCCATAGGCTTCAAAGTTAAAAATATTCCCGTTTTAATTCAATATCTAATAAACCGTTGATTTATAATATTCTGCAGTAAAAAGTCTCTTTATTTATTGATTTTTTTTTTAAAAGAAAATTTAAGCATTTTTCGGGATTTCTTTTTTTTAAATAATTTCAGATTTATTTATTGATTTTTTTTTACTTATTTTTTCTGTAACAGCCCTCTTTATTATCATTCATTGGATCATATGTAAATTTCAGACATTTTCGCTCAGTAGTTTCTTTGCAAACAGTGTTTCACTTTTCAAACATTCAAGCAAACTGTATTTTTAATTCACTCCATTCAGTGTTTTTCCGGCGGCTGCGCTGCGTGTGATCGGCTTCTGCTCGTGTTTTTCCGGTGTTTTCGGCGGGTTAATCCAGATGTTTTTGCAGGTTTTTGGTGTGCATTCGGTGTTTTGCGGTTAATTTTCGTTGGGTTTGCGGTGACTTTTCCCTGCAATGCGGGGCCCTGTGGTACTTGCTGAATAAACCGCAGGATCGCCGAAATGGGATCGCAAAATCGAATCGAATTGAAGAGAACGAAAAGTCACCGAACGTGCGGTGACTTTTCGATACTCTTTGAATAACCCTGTAAGAGAAAATGGTATTTTATCCTCTGATGTGTTGAGGCTTGTGGGCCTTCTGGGTTATACGTGCACAGAGGTCATGCTAATATCTTTTTGGGATACTGGGTGTTTCTGGAAATATTTTTTATCAGCAGACGATTTATATGGTTTTATGGTGGGATTTTTTGGAGAGTTTGGGTTCGAAGGGTTTATGGTTGGATTGGATGAGGAGATGGATTTAAACATCCATTTGTCAATATCGATTCTATTGTTATTGGGCACTACTCATTGCTTGCAGGCAGTGGCGACACTCGAAACAATGTATGGGAGGGCATATAAGGTACCACAGTCAAAACTGGGGGGGCATTACTAATTTTTGTCACTTATTCATACCAATGAAAAAACATAAGTATATATATATATATAGATTGTAAGTTCCCATGGGAATAGGGCCCTCACATCCTCCTGTATCTGCTGGCAGCAATACTGACCTTCTCCTGTATGTATTGTAGGATTGTCCTGTCTTTACCCATTGCACCTGGTACAGCGCTGTGGAATGTGTAGGCGCTTAATAAATAACAAATATAATAATAATATAAGATTCCAGAATCCCAATAGTAATGGGGCGTGATTATACCTTTTTGTTGTACATCAATGATACATCAATTCAATATTGTATTTGCTGCAATTCAGTGGTTTTCACCGATGTCCAAAAACTGCTTCAGCGACTCCAATTTTCGGAAGTTACGGCAACCATTCGCTAAATAGGGAATTCACCATATTTTCAGCGAAATTGATTCCTCAAATTTTGCCAAAAAGAAAAGGATCTAAAGATGAATTGACCCTTTAAGGTCTAACTTTCATAATAACCCCTAAAATGCCATAAAACCAGGGAAATACAATAAAAATAATAATAAACAGTGTGGCATGTAGCCTTCCCATTAACCCCTAAAATGCCATTAATCATGGAGAAACATTAAATGAATACACTGTGAGGCATGTAGCCCACCCATTAACCCCTAAAATGCCATTAACCAAGGAGAAGCATGAAATGAATACACTGCGAGGCATGTAGCCCATCCATTAACCCCTAAACTGCCATTAATCAAGGGAAAAAATACACTGTTTACAGTGAGGGATGAAGCCTGCCCATTAACCTTTAATATACAACTAAAACAAGGCAGAAATGAAAGTAAAACACAATGTAATATACAGTCTGACCATTAACCCTTTCCTTGCTGGGCCATTTCAAACCTGTGAAAAAACTAGTTACGTTTTTATTTTATTCTTTGTGGTTTGTATTTTACACTAAATATGGATATGTTGGGAATCATTGGGAAGGCCAGAATCTGCCCTTTCCAATGACGCTTATGTCGATCTTGTCCAACGCGCTGTCCAAAGGAAGTGAGGGAAGCTGGATGTTGACCCCCGTTGGGGGCACACGGGGGGCACGGAATCACCTAGGGTGGGCAATTTTCCCCCTCGCCCCCTCTGTAGAGACATCTATGGCCACAAGTATCGCCTCCTGGAGTTCCTAGGACTCCATGGAAGGTTATGCTGCCATGCCGCGAACCCTTAGTGATCTCTCTCTCATGGTGTGTTTGAGGAGGGTGACTGGGAACTATTTGTTCCCAGTCTTACTCTACTGCCAGCTACGAGAAGTGGCGTATCGGGCCACAGTACTCGCAGCGGGATGAGAGGCGAGTAAGGGATTTTTGGGGGGGAGTTTAGGGGTGCTATATGATTTCGCAAATGCGGAACCATTTAGCACCAACTTTTAGGTGTCGCTAATATTTTATTTAGCCCATCGGTGCTGTAATTAGCGCTAGCAGTTTGTAATGCCTTACTTATCCTAACGATAATTAATGATAGCGCTCCCCATATTAAGTCCAAAAATAGCGCAACACTGTATATTCTAATAATTTTAAGAAAAACTCAGCAGAATTGATCCCAAAAAATGTGTTGATATCTTTTTATATTTGAATAGTTTGTAAATCTACTGTCTGTAATGTTGTTTGTCAATAACAATTCCCATTGTCCTGTCTGTCTAGGAACGTTGAGCAAATGTTTAACCAACTATGTCTCCCAACAGTTTCTAAGGGCGGTGTTTGTGTCTGTAATGACCCATATTTGACTGTATACAATTAAAAGGAGTTACAGTCTGACCCTACACGCAGTCACGACTCATAGTGTGGGTAGCAGCTATATATGGTTTGCTACTCCAATGAAAAGCTCCAGATCTACAGCCTCAGCTTATTTCTGTGGGATGCTCGTAAGGCTCTCTAAGGATTAGAGAAAGACACGAGAGTAATGAGGGGAACACGGGGGTCCAGCAAGGAAGTGGCATTGGCAGATGTGACCCTATCAGGGTGCTGAGATCTGTCACAGGGAGCTTCCATTGTCACTGGGTAGGATATATTGTCGCGGGGTGGGATGTATTGTCACTGGGTAGGATATATTGTCGCGGGGTGGGTGTATTGTCACTGGGTAGGATATATTGTCGCGGGGTGGGATGTATTGTCACTGGGTAGGATATATTGTCGCGGGGTGGGATGTATTGTCACTGGGTAGGATATATTGTCGCGGGGTTGGGATGATTGTCACTGGGTAGGATATATTGTCGCGGGGCGGGATATATATTGTCACTGGGTAGGATATATTGTCGCGGGGTGGGATGATTGTCACTGGGTAGGATATATTGTCGCGGGGTGGGATGTATTGTCACTGGGTAGGATATATTGTCTCGGAGTGGGATGTATTGTCATTGGGTAGGATATATTGTCGCGGGGTGGGATGTATTGTCACTGGGTAGGATATATTGTCGTGGGGTGGGATGTATTGTCACTGGGTAGGATATATTGTTGCAGGGTGGGATGATTGTCACTGGGTAGGATACATTGTCGCGGGGCGGGATATATTGTCACTGGGTAGGATATATTGTCGCGGGGTGGGATGTATTGTCACTGGGTAGCATATATTGTCGCAGGGTGGGATGTATTGTCGCTGGGTAGGATATATTGTCACGGGGTGGGATATATTGTCACGGGGTGGGATGATTGTCACTGGGTAGGATATATTGTCGCAGGGAGGGATGTATTGTCACTGGGTAGGATATATTATCGTGGGGTGGGATATATTGTCACTGGGTGGGATATATTGTCGCGGAATGGGATGTATAGTTACGGGTGGGATGTATTGTCATGGGGTGGAATATATTAGGAGCAAGTTAACAGTCCTTGAATTTCAAGTGTTCTGCGTCTGAGCATCTCCAAACTTCAAATCTTTTGGGGTGTTCCCTGTGTGCCGTGGTTAGTACCTACCAATAGTGGTGCAAGGAACGACAACTGGTGACCTGAAAGACATAGACGTACGTAGACTAAAGAAGAAGAGACTAAAAATGAAAACAATCCTCTATCCTGCAATATTTCCCAGCAAATTAA
The DNA here is from genome assembly GCA_009667805.1 of Leptobrachium leishanense. Classification (NCBI taxonomy): domain Eukaryota; kingdom Metazoa; phylum Chordata; class Amphibia; order Anura; family Megophryidae; genus Leptobrachium; species Leptobrachium leishanense. The sequence continues at coordinate 16,912,326 of CM019065.1, forward strand.
AGAAAACCAGGAGGTACTGTACAAGGAAACAATCTGACCCTTCAATAAATGTGTTGCTCTTCTTTGTATCTGTGTTATGTCAGGTTTGTTATGTCATTGTATCTCTGACTTTTGCAGCAGGTGTATTATTTATAGTTACTAGAGAAATGTAATTGTGTAGATACTGTCTATAAAATAACATAAATGATAACGGTATTATAAGATATTATAAAGATATTTATAAACATGTATATCATCATAACTTGTCTCACTGCCATGCCCGTCACCATATCCAAAACAAACATTAGAAATCCTCACCACTATCCCCTCCACTACCGTCAGTGGCGTAGCGTGGGGGGTGCCTCGGGGCAGTCGCCCCGGGCGCAATTTTGTTAGGGGGCGCAAAATTTCAAAAGAAATTTGAACCACTAATATTTTGCAGCAGGAATCAGCAAGGTAATGGCCAGTTTTGCCACACCGGCGGTGACCTAGCACTCAGAATTCTGGTCCAGTCCTGACTCCTCCTTAACGCTGACATGAGTCACATGAAGCAGCGCAGCATTATTCACCGGAACACCCTGTAGCATGCTTGTCAGCCCCCCTTGAAGCCCTGTGCCAGCCCCCCCGCCGCTGGCAGCACTGCAGCCTGAACAGGAAGGAGGGAGGGAGGCGCCTGCCCTGTAGTACATTTAAAATCTGGTCTCCACTAAGCCCCCTGGACAGCTCCCCCTGGGCCACCAACAACTTCATGCAGGTAGGCGACACTGTATGACACCAAGGCAGCGTGACCAACACACAGTGAGTGGGTACAGGGAGAGGGTGACTGGAGGTTCAGAGAGAGAATGACTGGGTATACTGGGAGAGAGTGACTGGGGGTACTGTGAGAAAGAAGGGGTACTTGGAGTGAAAAAGAGAGAGAGTGACTGGGGTACTGGGAGAGAGTGAGTGATGGAAGGTACTGGGAGAGAGTGACTTAGGTTATTGGGAGAGTGTGACGGGTACTGGGGGAGTAACTGGGGGTACTGTGAGAGACAGAGTGACTGGGGTACTTGGAGCGAGAGAGTGACTGGGGTACTGGGAAAAAGTGGGGGTACTTGGAGAGTGGGGTATTGAGAGAAAGTGGGGGTACTGGGGGTACTTGGAGGGAGAGGGTGACTGGGGGTACTGGGAGAGAGTGACTGGGTATAGTATGGGAGGGGATCTATGATAGGGTATAATTGGACAGGGTGACTGGTAGTAGTGGCGTAGCGAGGGGGGGCATGTGTGCTTAGTTTTTTATTATATCAGTATTTTGTTAATAATATACAATACATGTACTTGTGGGGTAAAGGGGTCAATACACTACTGGTGTCAGGGAATCATGGTGTGTTACCGTGTCCACAGGTTGGGGGGGCGCACAATTCTTGCCCTGCCCCGGGTGCTGACGACCCACGCTACGCCGCTGACTACCGTGATGGTGTATACACAAGAGGTAGCAGACACAGCAGCTCAAGATGATGTTAACACAATTTGGGACTGTGTTGTGCGATTGCAAAGGAAATGTGTTTGCTTATGGGCTCCAGAAGGCGCCTCCAAAGTTTTAGACTTGTGGGCATGATGCCCTAGGTGCTAAAATTGTTTAAAATCCACCAGGGAATGACCTTATTGGACGGTATCTCAATTCTGATTGTAAAGCGCTGCGGATGCTTTTGGTGCTATATATGGTAAATAATAATAATGTATACTTATATAGTATATAATCACTCTCTGGTCATTAGTGTAGTATATGGCTTGTATGTGTAGAGGTGGAAATCAGAGAGGGATATTGGTGGAAAATGGGAGATTCCATATGTATATTAAGCAGAGATTTATGTTATTGTTGTTTTTATTCACACAGAACTACAGATGAGCCGCCACAGTTACCACCAAATGTCTGTCAAGATATTAAGAAACAAATTACTGTTTCCAAAGTAAAAACGTAAGAAATAAGTAAAATTAATTAATAATACTAATTAGAAATGATTTACATTTTTACCTCTCTTAATCCTGCATTAGATAAGTTTAAAATGTTCTAATGTATTGTCTGTATGTCTTACACTCATACACACTACACATTACTGTGAGTTTGATTGCTGTGGAGCTCTGTGATACGCTCATACACACTGCACATTACTGTATCATAGAGCTCCGCAGTAATAAAACTCACAGTAATGTGCAGTATGTATGAGCTTATGACAGACCTCCACAGCAATAAAACTCACTGTAATGTGCGGTGTGTATGAGCATATCGCAAAGCTCGACAGCAATAAAACTCTCAGTAATGTGCGGTGTGTATGAGCGTATCACAGAGCTCCACAGCAATAAAGCTCACAGTAATGTGCAGTGTATATGAGCATATCAGAGTTCCACAGCATCAGCAATAAAACTCACAGTAATGTGCGATATGTATGAGCGTATCAGAGCTCCACAGCAATAAAAATCACAGTAATGTGCGGTGTATGAGTGTATCACAGAGCTCCACAGCAATAAAACTCACAGTAATGTGCGGTGTGTATGAGCATATAACAGAGCTCCACAGCAATAAAACTCACAGTAATGTGCAGTGTGTATGAGCGTATCACAGAGCTCCACAGCAATAAATCTTACAGTAATGTGCTCTGTGTCGGAGCGTATGACAAAGCTACACAGCAATAAACCTCACTGTAATGTGTGGTGTGTATGAGTGTATGACAAAGCTGCACAGCAATAAAACACAGTGAAATGAATGGAGTAGCAGTAATATAATGGCATTAGGGAATGTGTGATGGGATAGGGGTACAAGCGATGAGAAAGGGGGGAGTGTAGAGGGCTAACACCAAGACTAATATGATATGGAAATGCATAATGAGGGTAATGTGACCTGTAAGGGAATACAGGTAGGGAATTAATGGGATTGGGGGAGAGGAAGAGGAAAGAAAAATGCAGTAAAGAGCAGTGATACGAGAGCGGAAGAAGAACGAATGCTTGTGTGGGCATGAGAATATTTCTTATCTTCTATAAAAAAATTGTTTTTGAGAAAATATTTTACCACTAAGGATACATTGAGATTTCTCTCGTTTTCAAGTATGTCCTGGGTGGCGAGTAATTGTTGGAATTGCTGTGAGAAGCGACTTAGGACTTTGTGAAACTAATGCTTATGCTTGTTCTTTATTTAGACTTTGTATCATTTTGCAGATGTAGGAAATTAATATCACATTAACCTGTGTATTGTGGCTAAACAGTAACCATGTGCAATAATGCGGTAATATAATACGTAAGCATTACTGCAGATAGGAGCCATGCAATATACCGTATAACGTCAATATAGGGAGGATTTCAGCGATGACCTATAACCACCACTCCTCACCCCAATCAGCAATTAATTAAAAAAACCATGACAGAAACGCTCTTGTCTGCCTGTCCTGCTCTCCAGACACCCTCTTTTACGCAGATAGGCCCGGCTGCTGAGTTGCTCGTAACTCAGTGCCCCGAGCAGCCTGATCTCCTGCCCCTGAACCGCTGGATTGGACCCACTGCCTCTTTGGATGATTTTCCAGATGGCCGCTACGTGTCTTCTGAGGGTGACTGTGAGTACCCTGAATGAGACACCAGGCAGGCTGGGTGTTCAAACAAGATCAACTGGTTTAATCAGGGCCACTCACACATACATTTATAAGGTGGTTCATTTACAAAGACAAATCCCCCTAGAAACTGCTGGGGGGACCCAACCAGACCGAAACAGATAATTGGACGTTTTCTTTTTGGAAGGTGAAAAATTAGATTCAGGTACAGACATTACTTAAGCTTTCTAAACGAATTAAAACAATGGTGATTAACAGATTACAGTTTAAAACAGGCAGTATAAAATAAAATAACCAAGGTGAAGCGCCCACTAGAAAAGTCTATATATCTCGTCCGCTAGACTTTGTATACGGAGGTTCCTCTAAAACCTTGAACAATATACAAAAAGACAGACAACGTAGCGCCAGTGTACAAACAGTTCCCGGTTAACGAGATTATACACCATACATGTCCATAGAGGTATTTTTCTTTCTTTTAGAATTCTCCTTTTAGTGTGCGTTGATATATACTCAATGGTACTATAAGAAATACGAAACAAAGACCAAAATTGTGCAGTATATCAATCCAACAATAAAGGGGTATAAGTGGGGGGTATCCAACTCACATTCTCCAGAGCCTATGTCGGCTCTGGTGTGGATCTCCTTATGGGTCTTAAATACTTCTTTCAGGTGCCCATTCACCCCTTGGTGGCTCCTTATCCTCAGTAAACTTCCCCTGCAGTGGGATATAAATATATACCAGGCACACTCCTGGTGTAATTGTGGATTATTCCAGCCTTGGTGTTAGAATAATCTTAATTTTAATAAAGACAGGAGGCGAATATTTTGCATTCTCTTTTCTTTACTAAAACATCAGCAGCAAGGAAAGTTTACATAGCAACAGCAGTAACCAATCAACAACAAGAGTGTAGTAAGTCCTTAGCCACGCCCTCTTTTCTTGTATGCCGAACGAGCAGGAGAGACGTGACGTAGAAATCCAAGAAGTAGGAAGAACCCGGAAACTGAAGAGGTGAAAGCCAAGACTAGGTAGGAGTCAACGAGATGGTCAGTCGCAGAACTGGAAGCCAACGGGCGTCCGAAACGATGGGAGACCAACAGGGCCGCAGAAGCAAATCAAGCTACGGAGAAAGCAGAGGATACGTGAAAGTACCATGTGATGGAGGCTTGCCAATCAACAGTTAACTAACTGACCAGTCAAAGCGAAGAATTATCAATAGTTAAATCAATTATGAGACAGTAGCCGTAGGCTAGGCCAATGAGACATGCAAACCCTACTAAGGGGAATGAAAAATAGTTAGACAATAATGGACAAAAGTCGAAGAAGTGTAGATACGTAAATTACATCCTTTATTCAAAATTTATTTATTTATTATTATTATATTTATAAATTTTTTTTTTTTAATTTTTTTTTATCGAATATAGCAGTAAATCCGGTACAATGTGAGCAATCCCGGGTATGGGCGGGCGGGAAAAATATTCGCCTCCTGTCTTTATTAAAATTAAGATTATTCTAACACCAAGGCTGGAATAATCCACAATTTTATATCAAGTCAGGAGGCTTCATATTTTGCAGTTTTAAAGCTGCACCAGAGCCCCAGATGCATGAGACGAGGGCGAAAATAAAAGGTACGAAAGGTGACCGCCCTAGAACAATCAGCAGCCGCTAGTATGTCGGACAGGGAGCCGCCGGCGACCGCAACAGAAGAAGCCACTGCACCCCGCACGGAGTGAGCGCCGAAGTGAGGAGCAACACCTGCTAGGGAGAGCAGCCAGGGGACCCCTCTAGAAAGTGTAGGCGAGGAAACAGGATTGTAAGTGGAAACATAGGAGACCAAGAGCTGGCCAACCGGAGGGGAGCGCAAAGAGCCTAAGTGGGAGAGGTAGTTCGTAACGCACCTAGCGACACATAGGGTAGAAAACCTTAGAAAAAAGGGGGTTTTTGTACATCTAGTAAGCGTGAAAAACGACTCCCTTAGGAGAGAAAACCATAGCGTGCGCATCGAAGGCTCTAGCATCCAAAACACGTCTAAAGGACCCCAAACACAAAATGATGGTTAGAATACATCAAGAGCTGATGCAGGGACAGCGAGTAGTATCTGGCCAGTTACGCAGGAACTCCAAAACAAGCGCCACATCCCAAAAGTGAGTATATTATTTGGGGCCGGCGGGCGAGCGAGCCTAACGCCCTTGAGGAGACAACACACAGAAACGCCACCCAGGGGAGCGTGAGCCACCGAGATGGTCGAGCGGAACCAGGTGATGATAGGACTTGCCGGCCGTGGAAAGGCTCGCCAACAAATTAGAGGGGCTGTAGCAGGATCAGGCACACACCAACCACACCAAATTTCCCCAGGCGTAACATTTTTGCGTGCCAGAAGTCCAGGATTCCCATAATAGGGAGCGAGCCGCAGCTGATAAGCCTGGTAGCATGCAGGGTCCCCGGAAATTGTCCAAGCCACCAGTGGAAGATTGCCCTCCAATACCACTGGATTAGGGTTGCCTTGAGGGTCCAGAAGAATGGATGGAAAAGGACGGCAGCAGCGGGCAGGAGTAGACAAGGGAGTTGTAGCGTCAGTGGCAACCAGCTCTGTGCATCCCATAGAGGCATGAGTAGAAGTCGAAACCATCCATCTGCGGACTTCTTGAAGCGTGCACGTGAGCATCGTGAACGGGGAAACAGTGTAGGCTCCTCGATGGGGCCATGGTGGGAGGAAAGCATCCACCGCTGCCGCCTGCAGGTCCGTAAGCCAACTGAAGCCGGTCTGCATCTGGTGGGTCAAGCGGGAAGTAAACAGGTTGACCCAAAGGAGTAGAGGGCAGATGATGTGAAGCGGCTGTTCCTCTGGCGTCCATGCCCCACCCGTGGATACAGGTCCGCAAGTCGCTCCCCAACCCGACTGGCTGGCGTCCGATTCCGATACGAAGTCCGGTAGAGAGCCAAAAATGGCCCACCCATTCCAGGCTTCCATGAGGCGCAGCCACCACAGGAGTTCCACTCGAGCCTCAGGAGTGATAGGGACCAGCTGGTCGTAGGAGGGATTGAGACTGAGGCACGTGGTTTTCTGACGTTGCATCGCCCGATAATGCAGTGGGCCAGGGAGAAGGGTGATGACTTGGGCTGGGCGACAAGCTGACTTGTCCATGTTGGTAATGAACCAGAGGTCTTACAGGAGAGTAAGCACTAGGGCCGTGTGATGGGAAAACAGGACCGGATCTTGAGCCAGTACGAAGATATTGTCCAGGTATATGAGAGACCTGATGCCCTGTGAATATATGGAGGCCATGGCCAGTAAGAGGAGCTTCATTGAAGCACCATGGTGCGGAGCTGAGGCCGAAAGGTAGGCAGGTGAACTGTCGGTGGTGCAGGATGGATAGGAGACCCCTGAGTAGATGTGTGCTCTCCATTGTGAAGTGTCGATAGGACAAGAAGGGATTGAAGACTATCCAGTTTAAGACCGGGCGAAGGTCCGCAGACTTCTTGTGTACCAGAACACATTGTATGGGGAAAACAGACTGGAAGGGAACCTGGGAAAAGTCTATCAAGAAACCAGATACGATTCGTAGGACCCAAGAGTCGGAAGGTTGGTATAGATGTTAACCTTATGATTCGATTCTTTTAAGAAGAGGTCCCCAAAAAAACAACCCCTTGGCCGCAGGACCCAATTCTTTGGAGCACATACTTGTTAAATTAGCGTCAAAGCGAAAAAGCGCCTCATTGCGGCGTGCAGAAGAGATGCTGACATTGGCGTTACCTAAAGACAGAGGGCACGCTGTGCCCATTCACGGACCATTGCAGGGCCGAGCAGGGTAGGCATAAGGCTATCCTAAACAAAAGATAAATCCAGGTAAAGTATTCTTGTAATTGGGCAGACTAGATGGGCCGAAAGGTTCTTATCTGCCGACAGTTTCTATGTTTCCAGAAGGTAGTGCTTCGTCCACCGTGACGAGCGGGCCTGAAACCTCCAGCATTTGTCCTGGGCGATGCGGAAGCCCTGTTCGACTTCGACAAGGATCCCTGCCAACCTTGCCCAGAAAGGAGACGAAATCCACCTCAAACTCTGGCGTAAGAGATACCTTGTCGGGCAAGGGCATCCTGCCCACAGATGCGCCCTGGAAATTTTAACTAAGAGACCGCGTAGCCAGAAGAGCAGAAACTCCGCTGTGTGGTCAGGCGGGAGCCAGGCCGAAGACCTGGGGTGGGTGGTAGTGCATGGATCGAAAAAGGAGGGGGGCTCCTCTTGCGTCGAGGAGTGGCGCCGGGGTATCCGAGGACACCAAGGAGCGAGGCGGTGTTGGAGCGGTAAAGAAGGGCACGATCGCTAAGCTATCAGAACGGGGCTCACCCGTCGAGCTTGCAGTAGTCGGTGGATCACCGGTGGTATTGGCTCCGTCCTCCTCGGGTAGTGAGCCTGGTAAATATCCATGTCATAATCATCGTCCCCTTCTTTGGGGACAGAAGTGCGGGAGGAGTTTGTAGCAGGGCCCTTACCCTAGCCAGCGGACTCAGATTAACCCTTCCAGAGTATTTTACGAGATGGCACGGCAGCCTCAGAATGAACCGAATGGGAGCCCTCAGAAAGGGCCGGTGACTGGGCCCTAGAAAGGACCGGAGGTTCTGGCTGGGGAAGCGGGGCATGGCTGCCAAGCTATGGGCAGTGTTTCTGAAATGGCAGCTAAAAGCCAGGCCGAAAGCTCCTCTGGATTGGTGGGGAGCTGAGGAGGATCCATGGAAAACAGAATAACGGGACTCACCTGTTGAGGTAATTTATATATATTAAAATTTATAGGGATATATATCAGGGCTCACCCGATGTTTAGTGTGGCCAAACAGAAAAATCCTGTACTAGCCGTCAGGAAGGTAATAATATATTCATTATAAATTAATGTGTTGTGGCTCACCCGATGCCTTTGTGGGACAGACAGATCCCGCCAGAATAATAATATACTTATATATATATATAAGCTTATCAGGGCTCACCCGATGTCTTCGTGGGACAGATATCCCGTTAGATAAAAATAATATTTGTTTATATACATAAGCTTATCAGGGCTCACCCGATGCCTTCGTGGGACAGATATCCCGTTAGATAAATAATATATTGTTTATATACATAAGCTTATCAGGCTCACCGATGCCTTCGTGGGACAGATATCCCGCCTGATAAATAATATATTTGTTTATATATATATAAGCTTAGCAGGGCTCACCCGATGCCGTCGTGGGACAGATATCCCGTCAGAAAATTTTATTTTATATATATATATATATATATATATATATATATATATATATACTTACTTACTTATCGGGGCTCACCCGATGCATTCGTGGGACAGATATCCTGTCAGAAAATTTTATTTTTATATATATCTATATCTATATCTATCTATCGGGGCTCACCCGATGCCTTCATGGGACAGATCCCACCAGAAGAAATAATATTTATTTGTATATATATAGTATAAGCGTATCGGGGCTTACCCGATGTTTACGTTGGGCAGACAGAAATCCCACCAAAAATAATAATTATTTATATAAATAGAACCTGAGGCCGTTTAACATGTAAGTGCTGACCTGCTAGTTTGCATCGGGACGCGAAGACGCGATGTCCCGAATGGCGGCAATTGCTGGTTAGAACTAAGATGGCCGCCGGAGTGCGCACGGACGAAAAGCCATACTATCCTGAGGAGAAAGTTTAGTCGCGCACTCGCGGGAAGGCGGCGGGCGCCGCGCAAAACACAAAGAAAGGGGGGAAAAAAAACCTTAAGGAGAAAACAGAGCTGTTTAAACAAAGTAAATTACGATGGGGCGCCGCAAGTCGCGCAACGCGAGCAAAGCGCACCTGCAGGCGGGAGAGTGCCCACACAGCAGGGAGGAAACCTAGGAAAAAAACAATCAGGTGCACAGTACATATAATAAATCTGAGTATAAAATTACATAATAAACCTAACAGTGACAAATTACACCTAAATTAAAGCCTGGCAACCAGGAGCTGTTTTGAAAACGTCTCACCTGGTCGCCAGCAGCAAGAAAAGAGGGCGTGGCTAAGGACTTACTACACTCTTGTTGTTGATTGGTTACTGCTGTTGCTATGTAAACTTTCCTTGCTGCTGATGTTTTAGTAAAGAAAAGAGAATGCAAAATATGAAGCCTCCTGACTTGATATAAAATTCCGTATAAGGCAATCCGAGTCATGTAAAGGCTGATTCATGACTCGCATATTTTTGAGCCCCAGCTGGCTCTGGAATTATAAGGAAACTCCCATAACCTTCTTTAATCAGGATAGCAGGAAACAGCAATACTTTAAAAACATTTATTGTAAACAAATAATTAAAGCATAGCTTTAATTAAAGCATAGCAACCCCCGACGATCGTTTTGGCCTTGTTAGGCCTCGTCAGGAGGGTATAGCTGACACCTCTCTAGGCACCTCAAGCAAGGGGTCCACGTCTGGATTACCCTGTATACTTGTAGTGAATAAAAGAGAGGTTTGTGAGGGTCCTGAGGACGAGCAACGGCACTAGTGGCCTGCTCTAGGGTGGGGTACGCACAGGTCTCACAGGGTTTTTGCTCTGCTTAACACATGGGAGATCCATTTGAGCGAAACAAGCACATATTACTTAGGGTCCTAGTACACTGTATTCCTATACACATTTTTATTGAACGTTATATGTACTAATAAAGAGAAGATGTATCCTTCATGTTTTATTTTGTATTTGTGCAGTCACCCTAGGCACCCATGGAATCCCATCATTCTTTGGAAACTCATGCTAGGTGCCAATTTTTGTTTTTGTTAAGCTTTGTGGTCACTTTAGCCAAACTCAACTCCCTGCTATCTAGAATGTATTTACTCTGTGACAGATTTTAGTATCGTCCTCCTGGGAGTGTATATATTTAACTTAATAAAGATGTTCAGTGTTGTTGCTATTTTAAAATCCCAGATCTACTGTGTCATCTTATTTCCGGGGGATGTTAGCAAGGCTATTTATGTGTACCCATCCTTAAGCTTTGTCTAAGGACTGGAAAAAGGCATCAAAGCCTGCTGGGGAGAGCACGGGGGTCCGGCATTAACAGATGTGATCCAGTCGGGTATGAAAATCTGTTACAAGTAGCATTATCTTCTTTTACTTATAAAGCAAACAGTGCCACTGTACTAATTCACCTTCCCACACCAGGAGCAAATGTGGATTTGATGTCGCATTGCTTTATTTCGCATTGTTTCATCTAAATCGCAAGCCACAGCACAACTGTAAGTAGAGCGGTGGTCCTTTGAAACCTGTAGCCATTATTTACACCCCACATGCTCAAGTGAAGTGAAGGGAGGTGTCATTGGACAGGTCAGAGTCTGGCCTTTCTAATGATGGCAAACATGACCATGTACAGTGCAAAATTAAAAAAAAAACAATGAATAAAATTCTTTCCTTTTTCCCCCCCCCCAACTTTTTCTCTCTATGGCAACGGCGTTGTCTACTTTTCACGTATAAAATAAACAATGCCACTGCTCATCTTCTCAGCAAGGTCAGTGTTTTGTACATTATTCATAAGACACGTTGCACCAAAATACAAGCAATAATTTTGTTCCAGTTTTGATTAAAATTACACTTTTTTTTTTTAGAAAAATGCAGTAACCGGTTCTCCATTTCTGTTTTTTTAAAAAAAAATTATTTAAGAGTACCTCACAGAATATATAACTACAAAAGTTTGGATGGTAAAAATGGGGAAAATAATTTTACAAGCTGTAAACGATTGAAATCTGAATTTAAATTTACAATTTTATGATTTTTTTTGATATTGCTTCTGACAGAACATGACATATACACACAGTAATGATATATTTTGAATCTCTTTTATAATCCTAAATATATTTTGAGTTTTCTGGTAAAAGGATAAAAAAATAGTCTGGGTCCTGCAGTAAAACATGATTTCAAATCACTTTTAACCTCCCTGACGGTATTCCGGAGTGTGGCTCGGGGTTAACTTTTCGTATCGAAAGCGGTATCCCCGAGCCACACTCGGGCTGTATACTTACATGTCCTGCGCTCCCTCGCTGATCCCCGCAGTCTCTTCCAGCCGCTGGCAAAGTCACACTGCCTGGATCTCTTCTCGCGAGGAGTGAAACCAGGAAGTGTGACGTCGCGATTGGCTGCAGTGTGACTGCGGGGACAGTCATCGAGGGAGTGCAGGACATGTAAGTATCGGCCCGATTGTGGCTCGGGGATACCGCTTTCAGTATTGAAAGTTAACTCCCGAGCCACACTCGTACTGCTAGGGGGCCAAAATAAATAGGACCGATTCTGACATATAAAATACCAGAGAGGTTAAAGCTTATGAGCACAAAACGGTCAAAATGAGCTCAGCACTTGGATGAAATTGCTCAGCAGTGAAGGGGTTAACAAGTAATTGGACAACATGTTTTCTATGTTGGCAGCCATTTGGGAGATCAGATATGAGCAGGCAGTTGTTTTGGTAGATCTCACATAATTACAGAGATATAAGATAATTAATGATGGGGGCCTGTCCCTGACATCATAATTACATGCTGGAAAAAAAAAAATTCAGGCTGATAGATTTTCTCTAGATCAGCTAAGATCAAGTGATTTTTTTTATGTTAGATCTCCCACCGGTTGACCATGTTGCATTTTAGAGACTAGTGTGCCATCACCTCCATACTTGGGAAATGAGTTGGTGAGTTGTAGCAGCAGCTTTGTTTGCTTTGTAAGTTAAATGCAGACAATGTCACTGATTTAGAAGAAAGAAGACAGAACATTTTGTATTTTCTTTCTAGTTATATATTACTGAGTGATGTTTGGTATCATTCAACCATGACCTTTCCAAATACACATCACTTGACCTCGTGGGGTGTATAGCATTGAGATACATGAATCCAAGCAATGAATACAAGCAAACATGGAGGAGTCATCAAAAATAAACTGGGAACTCCAGCACTTGAGACATTTCAGCTAAGGCTAGGGTCAGACTGAGGCAGTGCGAACGCGCGTGCAGGCGCACTTAATCACGGCCGTAGTAGCAGCAAATGCCGGGCAATGACGGCCAATATACGAAGTACGGTCGCACAAAAGTCCGGCTGCGCAACGCAAGTGGCAAACGAACGCATTTTGTCGAGAACGTAAAACCGCTAGTACGGTTGTACAGAGTGCGCTGCGTCCGCATAGCGGCGTGTGTGCGTGAATTGGAGATGTCAGACACTGCTAATGTCCGGCCAACATAACGTCCAGATGCAAAACTGTTAATTGATGATCCGTACAAAATCACGAACGGCAAATGCGCATAGTATGACCGCTATCGCGTACTCCGTGAAAAAATGCGTCCATTCGTTCGAACGCACTTTTTCACAGACAACGTGAAATGCGTTCGTAATGACCCTAGCCTAAAGGGCGAATAAGTCAAATAAACAAACAGATAAGGAAATTACACAGGGTACTCCAGCACTTGAGACTTCAGCTCCGAATGAGTACCTCTCCTCAAACAAAAATAAATAAATAACCCAAGCCATTGACAGCGTCCGTAAACCAACACAACAATCACTCAAACAAGGCAAATTCACATTCTGAACAAGCAACTGTGTAAGGTGATAACTCACCATGAACAATATCTCTGACCCCACTGTTAAAATAAATTTCATATTCATATTTACCAAGACATGCAACTTAGAAGATGTCTGTATTCTCTTTTGTCCATCATGAAGGTGTGGTGCAGCACAGTGCTAGCTAGCGGGAAGCAATAAAAACACATACACAAGTGTGTGCAGGGTAATCTCTTAAATCTGAAGATCCGTGGATTTGGCTTTATATAGCACACAGACAATGGAGTAAAAGTGACCAATTAGTAGACAGATATATTTCCACGTCAGAGTTGACCTGCACGTTCAGCCCAAAGGCACTTTATATTACCATTTATGGTTTACGTTTAACTTTTAGGTTTAGACAAAAACATTCTTTATGCCCAGAATCACGTGTTGTAGTATGGTCATAGAAAAGGAAGGGGGTACTTTCTAAGTCATATAATCCCACATTCCTAAAACTTTCTACAGCAAATTGTCTGCAGTTACATTTATTAAAGAAAAGGGCTTATTAACTAAGTGGTATATTTGGATAACCTTTTATATGTATAGGACAGGGAAATTATTATTTATCAACACACACCCACACACCACACAACATCAGCCACATAAACCAGGAGCAGCGTTCCTGGCTCCCAACCACAGAGAAGCAAGCTCAAATCCCAATCAGAATGCCCGACGAGCACATCCTTCCCCAAAGCCACAGAGCAGCAAGTTTCAGTTCTATAACCACAGAGAAGCAGGTTCTTTCCCACCAGCATGTCACTACTCTACAATCATGGTAAAGCAGACCCAGATCCCACCATCAAGTGCCCCTAGGAAAGACACCCAATATGGATAAACCTACCTCACAATATGCGTATAATTCTCAGATTGCAAGTTCCCTTTAGACCAGGATCCCCTAGATCAGTCCATATCATCCATGTGTGTTATCATGTATCAACCCCTTATACAAACTGATCTTGTGAGGCTATATAAATTATTATTATCCTTTATTTATATAGCGCCACACATTCTGCAGTGCTTTACAGGATCAGTGTACAAGGGGTTGATAAATTAGAATACCACACATGGATTATAACCGCATTCAGGGGGTCCCTGTTCCCAAGGGAATTTACAATCTATGAGATGTACAAGTATTTTGTGAGGTAGGCGCATCCAAATCGTTAGGTGTCTTGCCCAAGGACACTCGCTGGTGGCGTCTTCTGAGTGGGATCGGGACGTCTTTCCACGATTATAGAGCAGCGACCTGATGGTTAGGTTGAACCCACTTCTCATAAAGTCGAGACTTGCTTCTCCACAGTTGTATTGGAGGGATGTGCTGAATGGTATTTTGACTTGCTTCTACACGGTCGAAGTGTAGACACGTCACCACTGGACTCCACAGACGATATTGTGTGGTAGGCGAGCATGTACCGTTAGGTGTCTTGCAGGTGACATGTTATATGGCACGTAATAAATTATACTGTCATCAGGGGTCAAGTCCTAAAAAAGAAAGGATGGGAGCTCACTAAGATTTTAGCCCTCACAGTTAATGTTTGTCGTTTTGCACTTAACCCTCCGCACACACTCAAATTTGATACAAATATATATTTATATGTGCTGGCTGGGTTTTAGAGAAAACTTATATAATAAATCATGTATTTACTGTGATTTAATAAGGAAACATATCACCGAACACCTGCACAAAAGCTTTATATTGCGGGGCCAATGGGAACTCTGTTCCCTCTGCAGAAATAGTGGAGGAACTGCATTCCTGCTCTACTTGACCCCTGAATCTCATTTAACCCTTTTACTGCTGAGCCAAGTTGCCTAGTTAACCAAAACTGGGGGGGGGGGTGACGCAATTTTTTGAAATCTAAACTTTATGACAATAACTATTGTGGATATATGTTGATACAAAAATTATTACTAAAATGTTAAAGGGGGTTGTTATGAAATGGGGGGGTTGGGGGTCTCTGGGCAGATTTGATTTTTCAAAACTGCCATTAGAGACCCCGTGTGTGGTGTGTGTGTTTTTACTTTAAATTTTTTTGGGGGTGTCTACACCTTTAGGAGGGACATTGTTGGAAAGGTCAGACTGTAACCTTTCCAGCGATACCTCTCTTGAGTGGCTAGCCCCTGTGGATGAGGTGATAGAAGGGTCCAAGTTCCATCGGACCTCCCTCTCTCCCCTTCAGACATTCACCTGGCTCTACAGGGTGGCACCTGAAAATTATGTCATTGCACACAGCGTAATGACGTATGTGCCCCAGGAGGGGTCCCACAGAACAGTCTGACTTAAAGGAAGTCAGACCAACGCAGGGCTCGGACCTGGGCGGTTCCCCGGGCTGCAGAGACACTGTGATGTGTGAAAGATGTCCTCTGCATGTTGCGGGAATATTCCATGATGTCCACCACACATCTTTCGCAGTCAAGGGTTTAGAAAAGGGAAAAAAATGCCAGATTGATGCTCTGGAGAGACTGAACATATAGACACAAAAAGTACAAGTTCAGTGTGGTGATCAACCGGACTGGTCAAAGAGATCATCAACTAAGACCTTAAGAATGGAGATACTAAATGAGGAAAGAGAAATTGAGACATCATCTCTATATTTGCATGTGTAACACTGGAATTCATTACATTTCATTGATATCAATGTTTTTATTTTAGGTTCAAGGAGAACATAGTAAAGAAACAAGTCAAGGATCTGCAGAGATGCCCGTGGTCTGGGAACACAAAAGGCCTAAGAGTTGTACGGTGGGTTTCAAAATGGAACCATTTGAACTTTCTATATTTTGGCCTCCTACTATAGAGGGGTTATTCACTAAACAAAGATCTTCCATAGAAAGAATGGTGGCCTGGAACTACAGTGGATGAAGACTGCTGAACCTGTGAGGGTTATTCACTAAGCACCAAATTTGTCATCGAATTGCACTGAAGGGTTTCTGTGATGTCGGGGCAATTTGTCTGTTCAGTTTCCTGTATTTTCGCCAAACGCAGGTGAATTGACAGAGAAATAAGGTGCATTTCACCGTTATTTGGTGCAATTTGGCGGCGGTCAGCGGCACTGAAATGATCCCATAGATCTAATGATTTGTCTATTCACAAAATGCCGGATTGCAGCGAAATGACCTGATTCTGGGGATTGCGATGCAACAGGTTTAAATCGAATATGTTTTAATATAATAAAGGTAATATGTTTTTTTAATATTTTAATTTTTTAAGCCCTTCGCTTCAGAACACGTGTGGGAGACATCATGGAGTGTCCCCGCTGTATGCGGCGAATGCCCCCATACGTCGTCTGGGCAGCGCGGTTTTTCTCCCCATACTTACCTCTCTGTCCAGGGCACCGCGGTGGTCTGACCCTGCTCTTCTACTTCCTCCCGACTCACTGACCTCATCGCGACAGGTGCGATGATGTCAGTTTCAGGTGCCCCCTGGCAAAACCAGAAGGGCGCCTGAAGTGGGGGGATGCTTTGGACCCCTCTCTCTCCTGATTGGGAAGACATACAGAAAAAAGAAAGGCATCATTGGAAAAGTCACAGTCTGACCTTTCCAGCGATGTCTCTTTTTATCCCCTTAGGTGCCAGATTGCTGACTTCTCCCGTACGTGGTTGACTTCTTGGATGTCTGCTAACCTCCAGGGCCTCTCCCCGCCCACTGACATAATCGCGCATGGGCGCGATGATGTCAGTCAGGGAATTAACCCCTAGCTGCCCAGGGATTTCCTACGTGAATCCTTATGGTGGAGATAGGGGGTCCTTTAAATATATTAAAACAACGCTGTGTGGGGAACAGCCGCAGTTGATGCATTTTATGGAAGAATAGCGGTGGTACTAATATTCATGGTTCTTAGCTGTTATTTGCAGCATCACCTGCCACTGTTGAATTTTGCTTTTCTGGACAGCTCGCGTTCACTGAAATGGCAAGAACAGTGAAAATGCTATTGTTAGCAACTATGGTGAACTTTGGTCACGCACTTGTGCTTAGCGTAGAATCCCTTATGAGTCGGTGAAATGTTAAGTATCATATAACCAATAAATCCTGCAGGACTGGATGTTGTATGGAAAGGGCGTAATAAACATTCTTAGTTTGATAGATAAAAACCAACTATCTTCTATAACATAAAACAATAAGGTCTGGCGTGTCTGTTGCCAAAAAACCCATCTGTGCATGCGCGCGTAACCAGTGGCGGTTGCTGCGTGCGCACCCAGCTGCATGTGCATCCAACCGCCGAAAAAGTAATACGGCTGAGTTCCGCGGGACCAAGCCATGTCCCAGTGACCTCCCGGAGCAGGTTGTCCCCGGCATCCACCTCCTGCTTTTAGTTCTGACTCACAGTCAGAGGCTTTAAACGTCAAAGCATCTGCGTCAGAGCAGGCTTTGACAGAGACACCGTTTTAACTAAGTCAGAGAACTTGAAGCAGGAGGTGGATGCCGGGGACAACCTGCTCCGGGAGGTCGCTAGGACATTCACGGGGCGGCAGCCCATCAGGAATGCAGCCAGTATGCCCTTCTTTGTGCCTACACAACCCTACCCCTCAGCCCTGAGAATGTCACACAGCCTGCGCAGCCTGAGAGACTGCCTGCCCCATAACTCTTATTGTCCCTCAAGGCTCCAATCAGCCCCCATTCATCCTGCCAGTAGCTGTCCCGGCCTGGCATTTAGCACACTGGGGTGAGAGACGAGACCCCCCCCCCCGCCTCTAGACTGCTCACAATGCCTGGCTACTCAAATTGCCCCTCCATGACGCTCTGTACTCCCAGAAACTGTCCCAGTCTATCTTGGCTGCAATGGCGGGATCCTGCAGATTCCTCCACCCGGAGACGCGGATTCACAACCACCTCTTCCTGTCTCGGCCTGTGTGTGCTGACCGAGGGAGTGATCGGGCCGAATCGCCTATCTACCAACAGTGACCTGACTTCCCGTGGAAGCCAGAAACCGCACAGCAGTCCCCTGCACGCAGAGTACACTGATAGCACACATACAGAACGTGCACATACAGCACAGCACACTGCCCGGCCTGCACAGCACACTGCCCAGCCTGCACTTAAATGTATTGCACAGAACCCTTTGGAGTTGCACAGCACACCGCCAGCTTGCAGCCCATGCTATTTCTGTCATCAGCTCACAGCAGCCTGTTCCCGTGAGTTTACAATCTGAGGGGCCCGTTCCCGTGAGTTTACAATCTGAGGGGCCTGTTCCCGTGAGATTACAATCTGAGCGGCCTGTTCCCGTGAGTTTACAATCTGAGGGGCCTGTTCCTGTGAGTTTACAATCTGAGGGTCCTGTTCCCGTGAGTTTACAATCTAAGAGGGTCCTGTTCCCGTGAGTTTACAATCTGAGGGGCCTGTTCCTGTGAGTTTACAATCTGAGGGGCCTGTTCCCGTGAGTTTACAATCTAAGAGGGTCCTGTTCCCGTGAGTTTACAATCTGAGGGTCCTGTTCCCGTGAGTTTACAATCTGAGGGTCCTGTTCCCGTGAGTTTACAATCTGAGGGGCCTGTTCCTGTGAGTTTACAATCTGAGGGTCCTGTTCCCGTGAGTTTACAATCTAAGAGGGTCCTGTTCCCGTGAGTTTACAATCTGAGGGTCCTGTTCCCGTGAGTTTACAATCTGAGGGGCCTGTTCCCGTGAGTTTACAATCTGAGGGGCCTGTTCCCGTGAGTTTACAATCTGAGGGGCCTGTTCCTGTGAGTTTACAATCTGAGGGTCCTGTTCCCGTGAGTTTACAATCTGAGGGGCCCGTTCCCGTGAGTTTACAATCTGAGGGGCCTGTTCCCGTGAGTTTACAATCTGAGGGGCCTGTTCCCGTGAGTTTACAATCTGAGGGGCCCGTTCCCGTGAGTTTACAATCTGAGGGGCCTGTTCCCGTGAGTTTACAATCTGAGGGGCCTGTTCCCGTGAGTTTACAATCTGAGGGTCCTGTTCCCGTGAGTTTACAATCTGAGGGGCCTGTTCCCGTGATTTTACAATCTGAGGGGCCCGTTCCCGTGAGTTTACAATCTGAGGGGCCTGTTCCCGTGAGTTTACAATCTGAGGGGCCTGTTCCCGTGAGTTTACAATCTGAGGGGCCCGTTCCCGTGAGTTTACAATCTGAGGGGCCTGTTCCCGTGAGTTTACAATCTGAGGGGCCTGTTCCCGTGAGTTTACAATCTGAGGGTCCTGTTCCGTGAGTTTACAATCTGAGGGGCCTGTTCCCGTGAGTTTACAATCTGAGGGGCCCGTTCCCGTGAGTTTACAATCTGAGGGGCCTGTTCCCGTGAGTTTACAATCTGAGGGGCCTGTTTCTGTGAGTTTACAATCTGAGGGGCCTGTTCCCGTGAGTTTACAATCTGAGGGTCCTGTTCCCGTGAGTTTACAATCTGAGGGTCCTGTTCCCGTGAGTTTACAATCTGAGGGGCCTGTTCCATAGGACATTGAAAAACAAATATGTGGACATGAATTCTGAGCTGGCGACAATAATAGACTGCCCTCTGGGCAGGCTTTCCACCTAGTAGGTATTCATAAAGCACCAACAAACAAGTAAGCCCATCGACCTCACAATAGGACACTGAAGGGACACTCCTAGCAGACACTGTGCACCCAATCAGTTTTACTTTTACTTTGTATTTTCTGGTTTATGGATTCCCTTCACTCCCATATCTCTCCCCATTGCACACCTGTACCTCTAATGCATCTTTAGTTATCCCATTTCATCGCTTGATCCACCAATCTCCCACTCATTCCTTATCATCTCTAATGAGTTTCCCACTATCAGAGATCTCATTCCTAGCTCTACTCGCCTCTAAATAATATCTTTTTCCGACCAACCAATTTCTCCCCCGTCTCTTTTGTTTCCCCCTACTTCCCTCGCTCCTGATTTCTTCCGTGTATCTCTTTCCATCTCTACTTGTGTCTGGGCACCCCATGTACATTTCTCTTTAGGCCACGTTGACCCCACTTGGTATTATCCATGTGTTTAATTATGCTTGGCCTCCTCCATGTGTCTCTGTGCTGCCACTTCCCCATCCCATAGGTCCTGGGGCCAAGGACACAACATCCCCTCCCCATGTCTCTGTGTGTTATGGCCACCATGTCCCCTCCCCAAGTCTTTCTGTGCGCCATGTCTCCTCCCGATTTGCCTCATGTTTTCCCATGTGTGTGTCTTACTTAACCTCCCTATGCTTCTTTGTGGTCCATGTCCCCACCCCATGTGTTTCTGTGCCCCTCATCCCCTACCCATGTGTCACTGTGCCTTCCGCGTTTTGTGTCTCTGTACCTCTTTTAACCTCCCCATGTGTCTCTGTTCTCCTCTCCTTGTATTTTGGTGCCACCTCTTCCTCTCTATTTGTGTCTCTTGGTCCCACGTCCCCTCTGTGCGTTTTATTGCCCCATTTCATCACCTTTATGTAATATACTGATTATTATTGTATTTCTTTTGTTCCAAATATTTATAATCAATAATAGAGAGTGTGTTTAAATAATGAGACTTCCTTATTAATAAGTAATTTTGTGATCTCAGGTCAGAGCTCGAGGCGTGTTGCAATGCTGCCATGAATCTCCTGGTCACGCAGAATAACACTCACATAGGAGATAACATAACCTACGAAACGCAAAAGCATAAACACATCGAGGTGACCGAAGAAATTCATGATATGTTTCCCAAGGTATGTTTGGAACACATCTGAGGGACGTGTTTATAGCCAGACTCTTCATACATGACTTCTGAGGTCTGCAGGTCCTGAGAGTCTCAGGATTGCAGCGTGGTCTTTAAGATGAAGGGATGATTGTGTATACACCACCTGTTATTGTTAAATACAGAAAAAATGGCGTCGCACCCATACTCACCGGAGCGGTAGCAACTGCCAGGAGTAACAGCCCAGTTAATGTATAAAACATAACGAGGAAAAAAGGTGTCATCTGCGCTCGTTTCTATGTGTTCCATGTACAACAAAACTGAGGTTTTTGTTTGTTTCAATGGCCATTGCAACGTAAGCTCACTCGCCACTTCACAGCACCTCTTTACAGAGTGAGTACCTAACAATTGTACAACCTTTTGGTACAGGTTAGGTTTATGTATATCATGCTTGTAACACCAGTCCGTCGTTCTGCAGCTGTTCCTCTTTCCATGTTTTTGTTTTTAATCCCAAATGAGAAGTGTTTGGTGCGTGTATAAATAAAACCCACCATCCCCGCCTCTCCTTGGCTGAAAAGCAGCAGGAGGGGCTTGGAGCTGCTCAGTAGAGCGGCCTTTTGGTTACAATTGTTAGGTACTCACTCTGTAAAGAGGTGCCATGAAGTGGCGAGTGAGCTTACGTTGCAATGGCCATTGAAACAAACAAAAACCTCAGTTTTGTTGTACATTGACCACCTGTTATTGTGTCTGGCAAGGTGTGTCTTAGGTTGTGACACGTTGTAACCAGCAATTACTATCATTTTTACAATAACTTATGACCTGGGTGTGTGACTCACATTTCTGGGTCAATAAATCTATTTCTTGAAAATATAAAGCTGGATGAGGTGTTTCTCTCCCAGCTTTGTCATCTCGTTATGTTTGTCTCTGCTTTGTCACTCTCTTTATGACTACTTCAGCCTTGTCACCCCAATGTCTCTCCTAGTTTTATCACCCCATTGTCAAATGTAGCAACAACGGAATCCCGGCACTCCACCTAGTGACAAAACAACTTTATTGAATGTGAAGGTGTAGCAACGTTACAGCTAACTGCGCTGCCTTTGCAAGCCGCTAAACTGCAATTCTGTTGTTGTTACATTTGACATTTGTTGGATTTGGCTTCTGGGTTACTATGGGCACACACTTCTGGGGTGATATCGTATACAATTCAGTAGCTTTTACAATAGTACAAGCAGCTTGTCACATTTTGGACTTATTGTTACCCCAGTGTGTCTGTCCCAGACCTTTTACCCCATTGTGTCAACATCTGCCTTTTTTTACCCCCATCCTGTTTGTCCTAGCCTTGTCACCTCTTTTCTGGCTACTCCATCCTTCTCACCCTTTTTTATTTGTCCCAGTCTTATCAGCCCCTTTGGAACTCCTCCCTTGTCACCCCATTGTGTCTGTCCCAATCTTTTTATCCTCTTTGTGATTACTCCAACCTTGTCAACATATTGTTTCTGCTCTTGCCATATCACCACTGTGACTACTCCAGCCTTGTCAGTTCATTGTGTCTGTCCCAGCCAAGTCATTCCATTTCTTTTTGTTCCAGCCTTGTGACTACACCAGCCTTGTTACTCCTTTGTGTCTGTCCCAATCATGTCAATCCATCGTGTCTGTTCCAGACTTGTCATTACATTGTGTCCATCCCAGCCTTGTGACTACACCAGCCTTGTTACTCCATTGTGTCTGTCCCAGCCTTGACAATCCATTGCGTCCGTCCCAGTCTTGTGACTACACCAGCCTTGTTACTCCATTGTGTCTGTCCCAGCCTTGACAATCCATTGCGTCCGTCCCAGTCTTGTGACTACACCAGCCTTGTTACTCCATTGTGTCTGTCCCAGCCTTCTAATCCCATATGTTTTTGTCCCAGCCTTGGGACTCCTCCATCCTTGTGACTCCTTTGTGTCTGTCCCAGCCTTGTCAATCCAATGTGTCCATCCCAGCCTTGTGACTACACCAGCCTTGTTACTCCATTGTGTCTGTCCCAGCCTTGACAATCCATTGTGTCCATCTCAGTCTTGTGACTACACCAGCCTTGTTACTCCATTGTGTCTGTCCCAGCCTTGACAATCCATTGTGTCCATCTCAGTTTTGTGACTACAACAGCCTTGTTACTCCATTGTGTCTGTCCCAGCCTTGTAATCCCATATGTTTTTGTCCCAGTCTTGTGACCAGTGATGGGCCAAACACCCCCGTGCTCGGCTCACATTCGAACTCGAACACCCGAAAAAGTTTGACCGTGAACTCAATCACAATTCGAACACCATGCAAGTCAATGGGGCTCGAACGTTCTAGAATTAAGGTCCCCTCCAAGAGGGCATATATGCAAGATATTGGCCATAAAAAGTGTATGGGGGTCCAGGTACTGCCCTGGGGGACAGGAAACAATGATTTTTTTAACCCTTTCACTGCTGAGCGCTGAGCCATTTCATCGCTATGCGCTGAGCTAATTTTTACTGCTTTTGCTCATGTTTAATCACGATTTGAAGCCAAAGGAAATGTTTAACCAACAATGAGTGGGAAATGTTTGACCAACAAGGAGTGGGAAAAGTTTGACTAACAATGAGTGGGAAATGTTTGACCAAGAATGAGAGGGAAAATGTTTGACCAATAAGGAGTGGGAAATGTTTATGAATCCCATATGCTACAATTTTAAACATATTCCCGTTTCAACTCAATATCTAATAAACCGTTTATTATTATATTCTGCAGTAAAGAGTCTCTTTATTTTTAGATTTCTTAGGATCTTTTAAGAATTTTTTGGAATTTTTTTGAATACTTTTTTTTTTCCTCGAACTCTCCGCGAAAGTCCCGAAAAGTTCAACGTTCGCGAACTTTCGAACAGCCGATGTTCGAATCGAACTTCGAACCGATTCGAACCGGCAGCCCATCTCTACTTGTGACTAGACATGTGCACAGCACAAAATTTCGTTTTGAACTAATGGATTAGTCCTAAAATGCAATTTATTTAGTTGCTAAAGAAATTCGTTTTCAGTTCTTTAGTATGAAAACTAATTTCATTCAGCCGAAAACAAGTGGATACAATTACTATTGTAGTGGCTCCTCAGAGGGCTGAGATCGCTGCTTGTTCCAGTATCTCTCACTCTCAGCACAATGTGTCAGGCAAAGCTGTTACAGTAACTGACTGCTGCTCATCACAGCGCTCAGAGTTTCAGTAAAACTAGTAAATAATATTTTTATATATAAGAGGTTAGAACAATATTATTTCCTTGTTTTACTGAAACTCTGAGCGCTGTTACAGTCAGTTACTGTAACAGTTGAGCCTGATACATTGTACTGAGAGATAATAAAACAAGCAGCCGATCTCCGCAGTCACAGCCACTGGTTTTAAAGGGCTAAAAAAAAAAAAGGCTCCTCTCTGTATAATGTATAGAACTTCCTCCTGCATTAATTAATACCCCTCTCTGTATAATGTATAGAACTTCCTCCTGAATTTATTAATGTCCCTCTCTGTATAGAACATCCTTCTCAATTTATACCTTTCTCTGTATAATGTATATAGCATCCTTCTGCATTAATACCCCTCTCTGTATAATGTATAGAACATCCTCCTGCATTAATTATAGATGAGGAAAGGGGGATAGTGTTCCTGGATAATATAAAATGTATCAGACCTAAGCCCCTATTATGCAGAGCGGGAGGGGAGATAACACACGTTTTATAAAGTCCCTCTCTTCTCCCAGCGCTGCTTGTTATAAAGGGGTTTTTACTATCCAGCCCTCCTCTGTCATTAGCTTTCAGTGTGATTTATTTGAATGTTTTCCTTCTCCAGCTGCTTTTATCATCTTGTCTGCCTCATAGACATGCAAGGGTTAAGTAAAGGTTTTCTCTCCTTTGCTGGCTGGCTGTGTTGTGAGTGAGTATTCTGGAGCTCTATCACGGTCAGATTTTCAGGTAGGAGTCAGGAAGGATTACGCATACAAACCTTTTCTGTAGCTTTGCGATGTTGCGCTCCTCATTGCTGATCTCCTTCACTCATCAATGTAATATCACAAAAAGGACTGAAACTAAAATGTAGTGCATTTTATTTTAGTTTCTTTCATTTTTTGGACTGAGCAGTTTCGTATCTCTTGAGTCATACGAAAACTAAATTATCCCAAAATTCGGACTAAATCGTTTTAGTACTAAAACGAATGCACATGTCTACTTGTGACTCCTCCATCCTTGTGACACCTTTGTGCCTGTCCCAGCCTTGTCAATCCAATGTGTCCATCCCAGCCTTGTTACTCCATTGTGTCTGTCCCAGCCTTGTCATCCCATATGTTTTTGTTCCAGCCTTGTTACTCCTTTGTGTCTGTCCCAACCTTGTTACTCCTTTGTGTCTGTCCCAATCTTGTTACTCATTTGTGTCTGTCCCAATCTTGTAATTGCTTGTGCTGTTGAAATTGCTGAATTTACTGAAACCCAAAGACACAGGTGATGTTAGGGATTTAGAGAGTAATGTTGGCTTAAGTTGTTTTTTTAATAAAGAACTTTCCTGTTATCCCCGCAGACCTCCCCACTCTTTAATAAGCGAATCAGAAGCTGCGCTGTGGTGGGCAACGGGGGCATTTTACTAAACAGCTGCTGTGGCTCCGAAATCGATAAAGCGGACTATGTATTCAGGTAATTGTGAATGTATTGGGACCCCTGACCGATACACCTACAGGGAATATTATGACATGGCATTCAAAATACACAGACATTAGAATAGAGTTGGTCC
This sequence comes from Leptobrachium leishanense, assembly GCA_009667805.1. Taxonomy (NCBI): domain Eukaryota; kingdom Metazoa; phylum Chordata; class Amphibia; order Anura; family Megophryidae; genus Leptobrachium; species Leptobrachium leishanense. The sequence continues at coordinate 16,937,825 of CM019065.1, forward strand.
CCCCTTTGTGGCTTTAAAGGCTTCCACTCTTATGGGAAGGCTTTCCACAAGATTTTGGGGTGTTTCTGTGGGAATTTTGCCTATTCATCCAGTAAAGCATTTGTGAGATAAGGTGCTGATGTTGGAGTAGAAGGCCTGGCTCGCAATCTCCATTTCAATTCATCCCAAAGGTGTTGGATGGGGTTGAGGTCAGGGCTCTGTACGGCCAGTCAAGTTCTTCTACACCAAACTCATCCCACCATGTATTTATGATCCTTGCTTTGTGCACTGGGATGCAGATATGCTAGAATAGAAAAGGACACTTCAGGAACACCCACGTTTTTCAGAAATGTATGTAAATGCAGACTGTATGGCTGGGTGCGTGATTTTATACACCTGTGGCAATGGATCAGTTGGTAAATCACCTGAATTCAGTAATTAAGAGTTGTGTCCAGGAGCGTATAGTGTAAGCGGCACAGGGACAGTTGCCCCAGGAGCAGTTTTATTAGGGGCACAGAATTTGAAAAGAAATTTGCGTTCCTAATAGATTCCAGGCAGACCCATGCTGGCCAACGGGCACCACTCAAGGGCCTCCATACCGGCCGTATGGCCAGCATAGTGTGAGGCATTCTGCAGTTGACCTCGAAGAACTGGGGCAGGGGGTGCAAAAAGCTGAATCCCTAGTCACTGAGGGGATTCGGATCTCTGCTTCCTCACACTTGGAGCAATGCAGTTTGTGTTGTGATCACATACAGACCGCATTCACACTGAGCTCCGCTGCTCAGTGATGTGGAGCCCAGTACACGCTGATGACATCATCAGCGTGCCGGGAACCAAACTCACTGTCAGGAGGCCAGGGCTCTCTCACCCCGACATTCGACCACCAAGGAGATATGTCAGCCCTGCAGTGTCCACTGGACCACCATGCCAGTTCTAAAGTGCCCACTGGACCACCAGGGAGACACGCCTCCCCTTCTCTCACCTCTGCCCACTGGACCACCAGGGAGACACGCCTCCACTTCTCTCACCTCTGCCCACTGGACCACCAGGGAGACACGCCTCCCCTTCTCTCACCTCTGCCCACTGGACCACCAGGGAGACACACCTCCCCTTCTCTCACCTCTGCTCACTGGACCACCAGTGATTTGTCCCCCTCCCTGCACAAAATGTAAGTAGGAGAGGGGGCAATAATTTATTATTAGTTTAACTTATTGTTAAATAAAAAAATATTTAATACTACTTTTTAAATTGCATATATTAAATGTTATATAATTATTTTAATATATCACAATAGATTATTAAAATTATTTTATTATATGTGGTTTAATAGAGTATTAATATAGAATTGATTTTAATATAACATTTTAATAAAACATAATAAATATTTAAGTTTGATTTAGTGTAATTACTCTAATGTATATTTTAATTGAAAATATAAGTTATACAGTACTTATATTTAATTTTTAGTTTTATTGCTGTGGAGCTCTGCGATACGCTCATACACACTGCAGATTACTATGCGTTTTATTGCTGTGGAGCTCTGTGATAGGCTCATATACACCGCACATTGCTGTGAGTTATTGCTGTGGAGCTCTGTGACACACTCATAAACACAGCACATTACTGTGCGTGTTATTGCTGTGGAGCTCTGTGACACGCTCATACACACTGCACATTACTGTGAGTTTTATTGCTGTGGAGCTCTGTGACACGCTCATATACACCGCACATTACTGTGAGTTTTATTGCTGTGGAGCTCTGTGACACGCTCATACACACCGCACATTACTGTGCGTGTTATTGCTGTGGAGCTCTGTGACATGCTCATAGACACTGCACATTACTGTGAGTTTTATTGCTGGGCAGCTCTGTGATAAACTCATACACACTGCACATTACTGTGAGCTTTATTGCTGTGGAGCGCTATGATACGCTCATACACACAGCACATTAGCGTGAGTTTTATTGCCGTGATGTTCTATCCTCCTCTCAGCCCCTGATGCTCTCTTTTCCCCTCCTATGCTCTGTGTGTTTAGGTGTATGGGGGGTGTTTAGATAAGGGGTTCAATACGGTACTGGTTGAAGGGAATCAGGGCGTGCTAATGTATCCACAGGTTGGGGAGGGCACAATTCTTGCCTTGACGTGGGCACTGACAACCCACGCTACACCACTGCGTGTGTCTGTGTGTGTATGCTCAGGGTCTCTTGGTGAATGTTCAGAATCTCAGGGTCTCTGGGTGTATGTTCAGAGTCTCAGGGTCTCTGGGTGAATGTTCAGAATCTCAGGGTCTCTGCATTAATTATACTGCATTGAGGCGCTTTCCAGCAGTGTGTGGATTCATATGCTGCATTAATTATACCACAGAGAAGAGAGGTGCTGCCCAGCAGTGTGTGGATTCATATGCTGCATTAATTATACTGCAGAGAGGCGCTTCCCAGCAGTGTGTGGATTCATATGCTGCATTAATTACACTGCAGAGAGGTGCTTCCCAGCAGTGTGTGGATTCATATGCTGCATTAATTACACTGCAGAGAGGCGCTTCACAGCAGTGTGTAGATTCATATGCTGCATTAATTATTATATTGCAGAGAGGCACTTCCCAGCAGTGTGTGTGTGGATTCATATGCTGCATTAATTATACTGCAGAGAGGCGCTTCCCAGCAGTGTGTGGATTCATATGCTGCATTAATTATACTGCAGAGAGGTGCTTCCCAGCAGTGTGTGGATTCATATGCTGCATTAATTACACTGCAGAGAGGCGCTTCACAGCAGTGTGTAGATTCATATGCTGCATTAATTATTATATTACAGAGAGGCGCTTCACAGCAGTGTGTGGATTCATATGCTGCATTAATTATACTGCAGAGAGGTGCTTCACAGCAGTGTGTGTATTCATATGCTGCATTAATTATACTGTAGAGAGGTTCTGCCCAGCAGTGTGTGGATTCATATGCTGCATTAATTATACTGCAGAGAGGCGCTTCCCAGCAGTGTGTGGATTCATATGCTGCATTAATTATACTGTAGAGAGGTTCTGCCCAGCAGTGTGTGGATTCATATGCTGCATTAATTATACCGCATAGAGGTGCTGCTCAGCAGTGTGTGGATTCATATGCTGCATTAATTATACTGCAGAGAGGCGCTTCCCAGCAGTATGTAGATTCATATGCTGCATTAATTATTATATTGCAGAGAGGCACTTCCCAGCAGTGTGTGGATTCATATGCTGCATTAATTATACCGCAGAGAGGCGCTTCCCAGCAGTGTGCGGATTCTTATGCTGCATTAATCATACTGCAGAGAGGCACTTCCCAGCAGTGTGTGGATTCATATGCTGCATTAATTATACTGTAGAGAGGTTCTGCCCAGCAGTGTGTGGATTCATATGCTGCATTAATTATACTGCAGAGAGGCGCTTCCCAGCAGTGTGTGGAATCATATGCTGCATTAATTATACTGCAGAGAGGTGCTTCCCAGCAGTATGTAGATTCATATGTTGCATTAATTAGACTGCAGAGAGGCGCTTCCCAGCAGTGTGTGGATTCATATGCTGCATTAATGCATTAATTATACTGCAGAGAGGCGCTTCCCAGCAGTGTGCGGATAGTTATGCTGCATTAATTATACTGCAGAGAGGCGCTTCCCAGCACTGTGCGGATTCATATGCTGCATTAATTATACCGCAGAGAGGCGCTTCCCAGCAGTGTGTGGATTCATATGCTGCATTAATTATTATATTGCAGAGAGGTGCTTCCCAGCAGTGTGTGGATTCATATGCTGCAATAATTATACTGCATAGAGGCGATTCCCAGCAGTGTGTGGATTCAGATGCTGCATTAATTATACTGCAGAGAGGCGCTTCCCAGTGTGGCACTCTGTGTATTAAATTGGTATTAAACTCATTGCACCCCAAAAGAGTACTGTAAATAGGACTAAGTAGAAAGCATTTTGTTTTGTTATTATTGAAATTTACCAGAACATAGTTCTGTTGCTGCTGTTCTGACCTCCTACCAGCGGGTGTCACTGCTGTGTCCTCAGCCACAGAAACTGTACTTAATACCATGTGGTTGTCTCAGTGATTCAGTAATCCTGAAGTTACCACTGGATGCAGTTAAGAGAGAGTGTGCACAGTGCATCCAGAGTAAAAACAAAATCTTTTATCTGTTTCAGGTAGGCAGAAAAGTATCTAAAGTCTAACAGTTAATGAGAAAGGTTATTAGAGATTTTATGTAAATAGGAGTTTGGTAAGACAGACCCCTGCAGACTGATTGCTGTGACAGGCCTGGTGTAATATGCATTGTAAACTGCAGTAGCTGTATTAATGTCTGTATAGTTGTTCTCTCCTTTAACATGGAGAATATCATTTAACAGAATGAAGGAAGCATCAGTGTTTTATGCTGTTAAATCGGTCTGTTTACACAGGTTGCTAAATGGATTCACTGCAGCCACGTGTTGTAATCAACATGGCTGAATTAGGAAAGCATGCTAGTATAGTAACAGAAGCCTTATGTACGAGGAACTCCAGTTCCCAGAATCAGTTTTAAGTAGGTTTTATTTCTGAGAAAATGTGCAGAATGTTATTACTTGTGTATGATATTTGTTCTGTGCAATCTCCAACAGAGATTGAAAGTGAAACCAGATTATATTTTGTTGCTAGGTAGATTTGTTGAATTCTAGATATGTTTGTACCAATTGTTATTTAAGATAGACTGTATAATAGATTAGGATTTTATGTTATATAGATTCAGTAATCCTGAAGTTACCACTGGATGCAGTTAAGAGAGAGTGTGCACAGTGCATCCAGAGTAAAAACAGAATCTTTTATCTGTTTCAGGTGAACTCATAAAATAAATGTGTTGTACCAGAACAAGCTCCGTCTCTTATTCTAAAGAGTGCAACATATTTTGGCGAGCCAGCCAGGAGGAGTAAAGTAAAGCAAGAAAAGACTACTCCTTTTATCAGAGACGAATCTAGAAGTCAGTAGAAAGTTCTTGGAGGACAACGTGAGAAGATGGAGCAATTGCAAGATAAAGTGAGCACTACGCTACTGCAGCTAGAGAAAGCTCATCTTGTTGAAGTTTGCCGTTTTCTAAAGTGCCCTGAAGAAAGAGGGACAGGTTTCCTCACTGAATCCAGACGAACCCTGATTAGGAAGGCAGAGACAGTTTTGGAGGAGATTGAAGGCAGTCAAGAGGAAGACGAGGTTTGCCAGTATTTAAAAGACCTGTTGTCATTTATTTTAGGGGTCAAGCCTGGTGTGACAGATGCAGAATTAATAGTAAAGGAGGACACTCGGATTAGAGACCTCAGAGAAAAATACCTCCAACTGCAACAATCTCAAGAGGAAGCTCGCAAAGCGTTAGAAGAGGAGATGAGGACACTAGAGGATAGGATCAGCGTGAGCAGCAGAAGCATGAGTAAGGTGGGGGAAATGACTGTACCATTACCAGCCACGGTGCCAGAAGTAACCCTCCGGCGGGAATTCAGAATCTGTGGACAGATTGGAGAAGGGGGACAGAAAGACAAACTGTCATACACAAGCCTGATCCATCAGATTGATGCAGGAATCCGGAAGGGACATTCTGAAGTGGAGATTATTGAGGCAGTGATACGGGCAGTCAGCCCTGGACTTCATCTCAGAGATATGTTGGAGATTAAGAGTGGACTGACTCAGCACGTTGAAGATCATCCTGAAGGGACACTACGGTGAAGATAGCTCCTCTGACCTGCTGCATAAGCTGATGAATATCTCTCAAGAGCCCAAGAGTCAGCTCAGAACTTCCTATTCAGAGCAATTGAGTTGAAAGAAAAGCTACGGTGGAAGTCAAGTGACAAAGAAACGGAAGATAAGTACAGTACAGATCTTATTCAACGAAAGTTTCTTCGTTCTATTGAAACTGGACTTCTGAGTGACGCCATAAAATTTCAGGTAAAGCCTTACCTTAATGATATTGCTGTCACAGATGATGTATTGATTGAAAGAGTGAATGAAGCAGCTAATTTAGAGTTGAAAAGACAACAGAAGTTAAAGAAAACTGCTTATGGGAAAAATCCACGACTAAACGAACTCCACACGGAGGTAAACTGCCAGGAAAAGGAACCTTTGCCTGGAGCGTCAAAAGAGATTTGTGCAACAGCAAGGGGTGAAACTGCTAGAGATTTAAAGAAAACCCGGCAAACCTTAAAGAATCTGGCCCAGATCCGTATAAGTTAATGGAAGACCTCAAGGTAGAGATGTTTGAAATGAAGAAAATGTTCCTCACAGTCATGGAGACCAGTAATCTACTACGACCAAGAGAGTTTCCAATGATCCAGACACCAGCAAGACAGAGAGGTTGTAGGGAATGCCAAGGGGCCAATGCAGGAGCCACATGTAACCACTGTTTCCGCTGTGGTCAAGTAGGACACTTGTCACGGGGAGGCAGAGTAAGGGCACAGCCGACGGAAAACTTGAACGGGCTGCTGAGACGGGACCCCCAGTAGCTCCTTACCACGTGTCCACCGACACCAGCACACACCAGTCAGAACTCTGAAACAGAAAAACAGCATCCTACTAACATTCCAAAACAGCAGGGTAGAGTGTCCAGTAATGAGGTTTGTATGAACGCAGTAAATTATTTATCACCACAACGGCAAGCCAAGCTAATAGCTCTGGTTGGAAGACGGTGCCTTGTCCGTTGCCGACTGGATGAGGTCACCATTGAAGCTTTGTGGGACACTGGGGCACAAGCCAGCCTTGTGAATGATGGGTGGAGGAAACAATATCTCCCACACACCACGATCCAGCCCATTGAAGAACTGCTTGGACCTGGGACTCTAACTGGACTAGCAGCTAACCAGACAGAAATACCATTCCTTGGATGGATTGAGGTGAGATTTCAATTGGTGGGTGAATCAGCATCAGTAGAGACACTGACAGTCCCAATTTTAGTCTCAGAAGACCCGCAAGTAGCTGAAAATCCAATTATTGGATTCAATGTAATTGAAGAATTAATAAGTCAAGAGAAGAGGGTAGCAGAAACATCAGCCAGTGTTATACAGATGATGAGCAGGGCATTTTCAGTAACAGCAAAGACAGCTGAAACCATGCTGGGACTCATGCATACCTCAGCTACAAGTTATGATGAAGGCATTGTGAGAACAGGACGGAAGAAGATAGTCCTACCCGCAAACCAGACTACCTTTATACATGCCCGGGCTCATGTGGGAGTCCAAACCAAAGACCAAGAGATGATTTTTGTTCCATCCGAACTCTGTCCCTTACCAGAAGGTGTGATCATCAGTGAAGTGGTAGTAGATGTTTGTAAGGGAAGTCCAATCTATGTACCCATCCCTATTGGAAACACCACCAAGCATGATATCACATTAGACCAACGTTGTCTTTTGGGTCACCTCCAAACTGTAAAAGCAGTGTATCCAGCAGCAGTACAACCAGTCAGGGATAGGGAGTTACAACGTGAACAAATAAGTCACCACTCGAACAATGTGCTGAAGCCACCAGAGGTTGAAGTAAAGAAGCGGGCTAACAGCGGTGGTAGAAGTAATCAGAGGTGGGATCCTCCGGTAAATGTGGACCATTTAAGTGAGGCTCAGCAGCAAGCACTAAGACATGTGTTGAGAGAAGAATGTCATGCTTTTGCCTTCGATGATGACGATATTGGTTGCATCCCCTCTCTTAACATGCACATCACTCTTAAGGATACCACACCTGTCCAGAAGACCTACATGTCGGTTCCGAAACCCGTCCATCAAGAAGTGAAGGAGTACGTCCAGGATTTGCTAAACAGGGGATGGATAACTCAGTCAAGATCATCATACTCTTCACCTGTAGTCTGTGTCCGGAAGAAGGATGGAAGTCTGAGGCTCTGCTGTGACTATAGAGAATTGAACCGAAAGTCAGTGCCCGATCACCATCCAATCCCGAGAATACAGGACATGTTAGACTCCTTGAGTGGCAGCTCATGGTTCTCTGTTCTTGACCAAGGGAAGGCCTATCATCAGGGATTTCTAGACACCGAAAGTCGCCCGTTAACTGCATTCATTACTCCATGGGGACTGTATCAGTGGGTCCGTATCCCATTTGGGCTCAGTGCAGCTCCTGCTGAGTTCCAACGGAGTATGGAAGAGTGTCTGTCAGGTCTGAGAGATGATATCTGCCAACCTTACTTGGATGACAATCTTGTTCATAGCAGTACATTTGAAGATCACCTGAAGCATGTTCAGACTGTCTTACAAAGGTACCAGCAACATGGTGTCAAGCTAACTCCTCGGAAGTGCGAACTATTCAAGAGAAAAGTGAGATTTCTGGGAAAGATGGTCTCGGGGAGGGTTACACGATGGATCCAGCCGAGATTGCACCAGTACAGAAATTAAAAGAAAAGAAACCTGAAACAATAGGAGATTTGAGAAAGATGTTGGGATTTCTTTCGTACTACCGGTCCTACATTCCAAACTTTTCCAGAACTGCCAAGCCCTTATATGAGTTGCTATCTCTTACCGAATCTGAGCGAAATGGGAAAGACACAGTGTCCGTACAAGAGAGAGCCCCCCAAGTAAAGAAGAAGGGGCGAACAACCAAGCAGCAAGGACATCTACCGTCCCGCAGATCTATTAGCTGGACAAACTGCCACCAGGAAATTCTAAACCAGCTCATTGACTATTTGTTGAAACCACCTGTCCTGGGATATGTAGATTTCACACAGCCGTTTGTGTTACACTGTGACGCATCACAGGAAGGTCTCGGAGCGGTGTTATACCAAAGGCAAGGAGGCAAGATGGTAGTGATTGCATATGGCTCCCGAACACTGACACCACCGGAGAAGAATTATCATATGCATTCTGGGAAGTTAGAATTCCTAGCGTTGAAATGGGCCATTTGTGAAAGGTTCAGGGATTATCTGTACCACGCATGCTCATTTGTTGTGTATACAGACAACAACCCTCTCACCTATATCCTCACCACAGCCAAATTGAATGCCACAGGCCACCGGTGGGTAGCACAGCTTGCAGATTTTAACTTCACGATTCGATACCGTCCAGGCAAGTCAAATGCAGATGCAGATGGTTTATCTCGGATGCCGTTAGAGATCAACAACTACATGAACCAATGTACTGAAGAACTCAAACGGGATATCATCAGCTCTTCAATACTGGGAATATCGGTAGAGTTGGAAGAACCGTCTCAGGGAATAGGAACCGTTTTCACAAGGGCACTGGAACTGGTACAAGATGCACCACATAGTACAGTTACTAGCCCCCTGACTATGGGGCAGATTCGAAAGTCCCAGGAAGAAGACCCAATTGTTGGAAGAGTTCTGAGATACAAGACAAAGAATCAGCGTCCAGGAAATGAAGTCTTAAAGACAGAGCATCTGGATGTCCAGTTATTGCTGAAACAATGGACAAAACTGTTTGTGAACAAAGATGGGGTGTTATACAGGAAAACGTCGGAACGAGATCAACTGATCCTGCCCAAAGAGTACCACCCACTCGTCTTCAAAGAGTTACATCAAGAAATGGGACACCTCGGTGTTGAAAGGACACTTACTTTAATTAGAGACAGATTTTACTGGCAACATATGCAGAAGGATGTTGAACACTTTGTGACCAGAGTCTGTGAATGTCTTAAGAAGAAGAAGCCCACTAAGCCTACGAGAGCACCGTTGTCTACCATTACCACAACGTATCCGTTTGAAATGGTATCCGTTGACTTCCTGCACTTGGAAAAATGTAAACAAGGGTATGAATACATCCTAGTAGTCATGGATCATTACACCCGGTTTGCACAGGCCTATGCCACAAGGAACAAATCCGCCAAGACAGTAGCTGAGAAGATCTTTAATGATTTTGCGCTCAAGTTTGGGTTCCCGAGCAAGATCCACCATGATATGGGAAAAGAGTTTGAGAATCAGATGTTTACACGGTTGAAAGAACTCTCTGGAGTTCGTGGCTCTCATACGACACCCTATCACCCTCAAGGAAATGGCCAAGTTGAAAGGTTCAACAGAACACTGTTATCCATGTTGAGAACCCTGACGGAAAAAGAGAAGACAGACTGGAAGAACTCATTGGGAAAAGTTGTTCACGCCTATAATTGCACGCGCAGCGAGGCTACCGGATACTCACCGTATTACCTACTATCGACCTTCTGTTCAATCGCGCGGTTGAAGAAAAACAAGAAACGTATGAAGACTACGTAACAGAGTGGCAAAAGAGAATGAGTGAAGCTTATGTTGTTGCATCTAGAACCGCAAAGAAAGAAGCAACAAGAGGAAAAGTATACTATGATAGGAGAATCCAGGGAAATGATTTACAACCTGGTGGTCGAGTGCTGGTTCGGAACTTAACTGAAAGAGGAGGACCTGGAAAAATTCGTTCTTACTGGGAAGATAAAGTTCACGTAGTGGTACAAAGGAAAAGCAAAGAAAGTCCCGTCTACGAGATCAAACCAGAAAATGGAGAAGGTAGAAATAGAGTAATTCACAGAAATTTGTTGATGCCATGTGACCACTTACCACTAGAAAAACCTGAGAAGGCTGCAGAACAGGCAATACCAAAGAAACGTGATTCTCTGGAGAAGAAAAGACAAGCAACTCGAAAGAGACAACCTCAAGATGACTCAGATAGTGACTCAGGTGATGACTACCAACTAGTATACAGACTCAGGCCCCTCGTAGAGAAGAATTCAAGAAATGGAGAACCCATGCTAAACCCGAGAGCTAGAGTTTTCCAACCCCAAGTCACCCAACAGTCAAATGACTACCTACCGGTTGATGAAGGTTTAGAGGATAACCGATACCATGGATGCGAGGATCAAGTTCCCCAGCCATCATTTGAAGCAGAACCGTCCTTCGATGAAGAACAAGAGACTCCTGAACAATCACCTAGGTCACACCCACAAAGGGAGAGACGCCAACCAAGGATGTTGACTTATGAAACTTTAGGGCAACCTTCCGTGATACAAAGAGAAGTACCGGTGAAGGACATTCACACTAAATATTGCAGTTCCAGTTTTTGGAGGCCGTGGAATACAATGAACTTACAGATCGCTTATTAAAGTGATACTTAGAGATGTGACGTTGTAAATATTACTGTTATAGACATCAGAGTATACTGATCTAAACGAGGAAATGTCTGTTGACATTAAATTTTGTGGGGGAGAGTGTGGCACTCTGTGTATTAAATCGGTATTAAACTCATTGCACCCCAAAAGAGTACTGTAAATAGGACTAAGTAGAAAGCATTTTGTTTTGTTATTATTGAAATTTACCAGAACATAGTTCTGTTGCTGCTGTTCTGACCTCCTACCAGCGGGTGTCACTGCTGTGTCCTCAGCCACAGAAACTGTACTTAATACCATGTGGTTGTCTCAGTGATTCAGTAATCCTGAAGTTACCACTGGATGCAGTTAAGAGAGAGTGTGCACAGTGCATCCAGAGAAAAAACAGAATCTTTTATCTGTTTCAGGTAGGCAGAAAAGTATCTAAAGTCTAACAGTTAATGAGAAAGGTTATTAGAGATTTTATGTAAATAGGAGTTTGGTCAGACAGACCCCTGCAGACTGATTGCTGTGACAGGCCTGGTGTAATATGCTTTGTAAACTGCAGTAGCTGTATTAATGTCTGTATAGTTGTTCTCTCCTTTAACATGGAGAATGTCATTTAACAGAATGAAGGAAGCATCAGTGTTTTATGCTGTTAAATCGGTCTGGTTACACAGGTTGCTAAATGGATTCACTGCAGCCACGTGTTGTAATCAACATGGCTGAATTAGGAAAGCATGCTAGTATAGTAACAGAAGCCTTATGTACGAGGAACTCCAGTTCCCAGAATCAGTTTTAAGTAGGTTTTATTTCTGAGAAAATGTGCAGAATGTTATTACTTGTGTATGATATTTGTTCTGTGCAATCTCCAACAGAGATTGAAAGTGAAACCAGATTATATTTTGTTGCTAGGTAGATTTGTTGAATTCTAGATATGTTTGTACCAATTGTTATTTAAGATAGACTGTATAATAGATTAGGATTTTATGTTATATAGATTCAGTAATCCTGAAGTTACCACTGGATGCAGTTAAGAGAGAGTGTGCACAGTGCATCCAGAGTAAAAACAGAATCTTTTATCTGTTTCAGGTGAACTCATAAAATAAATGTGTTGTACCAGAACAAGCTCCGTCTCTTATTCTAAAGAGTGCAACACCAGCAGTGTGCAGATTCTTATGCTGCATTAATTATACTGCAGAGATGCGCTTCCCAGCAGTGTGTGGATTCATATGCTGCATTAATTATACTGCAGAGATGCGCTTCCCAGCAGTGTGTGGATTCATATGCTGCATTAATTATACTGCAGAGAGGCGTTCTTCCAGCAGTGTGTGGATTCATATGCTGCATTAATTATACTGCAGAGAGGCGCTTCCCCGCAGTGTGTGGATTCATATGCTGCATTATTATACTGCAGAGAGGCGCTCCCAGCAGTGTGTGGATTCATATGCTGCATTAATTATACTGCAGAGAGGTGCTTCCCAGCAGTGTGTGGATTCATATGTTGCATTAATTATACTGCAGAGAGGTGCTTCCCAGCAGTGTGTGGATTCATATGCTGCATTAATTATACTGCAGAGAGCGCTTCCCAGCAGTGTGTGGATTAATATGTTGCATTAATTATACTGCAGAGAGGCGCTTCCCAGCAGTGTGTGGATTCATATGCTGCATTAATTATACTGCAGAGAGGCGCTTCCCAGCAGTGTGTGGATTCATATGCTGCATTAATTATTATATTGCAGAGAGACATTTAATCCTAGCTACCTTTTTAAACAGCAAAATTTGATTCATTGGGTCTTTTTTTAGTGATCCGCAATTCAATTCGATATTCAACTATCGAATCAATATCATACGAAATGAAAGACGAAATAGGAAACAAAACGTAATTAATTAAAACAAAACAAATTTTCCAGCCGTGCACACCTCTACAAAATACTAGAGGTAGGAGTTTTTGTTGTGGGGCGTATGTTATGGAGTTATTATGTATATCCTGTGATTCTATTTGCTTGTGGTAATAGTGCATTGCCTTCTACTTCCTGTTTCCTTTTCCTACCTTTGACCTGGATGCAGTTCAATAATCCAACATGGTTACACAAACTAGCAACTTGTAGTGTCTTCATTTATTCACATGAAACCGTGTATTCATTTTTGCATCAACGTTTATGAGTAAAACAGAAGATTTTATAATCTAAGAGATATTATTAACCCTTACTGTCATGTAATGAGCTAAACAAACTTTCTATTAAACTCAGTTTTCTCAAAGTTTTGGAAATTGTTCTTGTGTTCATTGAGATATTGATTAAATCTTACTTTTCCAAAGGGGTGTACTCATTTATGCCAAGCACTGTATATGTATGTCTCCAGCTCTTAGGCTAGGGTCAGACGAATGCATTTTTCACGTTGTCCGTGAAAAAGTGCGTTCGAACGTACGTATTTTTTCACGGAATACGCGATAGCGGTTATACGATGCGCCTTTTCATCCGTGATCGTACGGATCATCAATAAAACACTTTTTGTGTCTGGACGTTATGTTAGCCGGACATTAGCAGCGTCTGACGTCTCCTAATCACGCACACACGCAGCTAGCGGACGCAGCGCACTCTGTACGTCAGTACTGCGGTTTGACGTTCTAGAAAAAATGCGTTCGTTTGCCACTTGCGTTGCGCGGACGAACTTTCGTGCGGCCGTACTTCGTGTGTTCCCCGGCATTGGACGTCATTTACTGCTAGCACGGCCGTGATTTTGTGCGGCTAAACGCACGTTAAAAATGCTTTCGTCTGACCCTAGCCTTAATGTGGAGGTGGGTCAGTGCAGATTGTGGCAAGACAGAGTACACGAGAAGCTGGGTTTGCATGACCACACAGCAATCACTTGGAAATCTGCACGCCAGTCTCCATATTGTTATCTTTTTTAGTATTTTGTAACATGGAAGAGAAATACAGGATACTCTGAGTCCCAATAACCTTAGCTCTTTTGATCCGCGCAGGTTTAATTTGGCGCCCTTGAATTATTCGAATGACACTGGAACAAAGACAAATTTAATAACGGCAAACCCCAGCATCTTGATTGAAAGGTAAGAGCGAACAAAGACATATCAGCCGAAAACATCAGCAAGGGAAAGCTTTGCGTCACAGGTGAGCTCTGTTGCACTACTGTTCCCACAATCCTTAGCTATGGTGGAGTGAAAAACTAACACTGATTTTTATCCTTAGTGAGCCTGAGAGACTGGCATTAAGCCATTCCTGAAATGGAAATACTATAGGGTTTATTCAGAGAGAGTCAAAATGCTACCGAACAGGGAATTTCCCCGTATGGTGACATTTCGGAGTCATTCGGCTATTCAGAGAGCAGGCAGTTTGCCAAATTTTGGCGAACTGCCAGCCAGTACGGTGCCTGTTTGACGGCAGTGAAATCCCCATAGAGAAGCAATGGTTAATCTATTCACAGGCACCAAACAGCAGTGAAAAAATGCCCTGCTGTTCAGTGTTTTCATTCGGCAGGTTTATTCAGGCGAGTCCCATAGTCTTCAATGTTAAAATATTCCCATTTTTATGCAATATCTAATAAACCGTTTACTCTTTTAATCTGCAGTAAAACGTCTGTTTATTGATTATTATTTTTCGGATGTTTTAGCCATTTTTCAGATTTTTTTCAGCAAAATTTTTTTTTCCCTTTTTTTTAAACATTTTTTTTCTTTTTTCTGTAACAGCCCTTTTTATTATCATTCATTGGATCTTATATGTAAATTCCAGACATTTTCGTTCAGTAGTTTTTTTGCAAACAGCGTTTCAGTTTTGACACTTACAAGCGTCATTATATTTTTTTGCCCCGTTCGTCAGCTTGTCCGCTTTTTCCGGCGACTGGTCTACGCTGTGATCGACGGCTCAACGTCTTTTTCCAATATGTTTGGTGTGTTTTTTGCAGCGGTTCTGGTGGGTTTTCGGCGGGTGTTCGACAGGTGTCCGGTGGGTTTTCCCTGCACTTCGGGGACCCTGCGGTGAATGCTGAATTCACTGCAGGGTGGGGAATTTTGATTCCCCCGAACTGCAGGCAAGCGCGGGGAATGAGAGCGCACCGAAATGTGCTCTCTGAATAACCTGCTATGAATACTTACACATTACAATACCAAGATCATGCTTCCTATATGACAGGGTTTGTGTTTCAGGTACTCAAGTTTGGATGTGAGAAGAAAACCCTTCATGGACTTGGCAAAGACCTTTGAGCCGTCTCTGATCCTGATGCCAGCCTTCTCCTTTCCAAGCAACACTGTTGTGTCCTTTAAGGCTTACTATACTTTGGAAGACTTTGGGTCACAGCAGAAGGTGGTTTACTTCCACCCTAACTACTTGGACAATCTTGCAGTCTATTGGAAGAAGAAAGGTCTTGCCGTCCGTCGTCTCTCGTCTGGCCTCATGATTGTCAGCACGGCGCTGGAGATCTGCAACAAGGTCACGCTCTATGGCTTCTGGCCATTTGCCCAAGACTTCAACGGAAAACCAATCCCAAATCACTATTACAACAAAAATCCCCCGAACCGTTACATGCATTCCATGCCCAGTGAGTTCTTCCTCTACAGCCAAATGCACAGCAAAGGGATCCTTAAATTAAAGGTTGGGAGATGCTTCTAAAAGGTCACTGTGAGGAAGCACAATGTCACAGCAACTGAACAATGCATGTATTGGACTCTGTTTTAACAATTGGCCCATCGTCACCCTGAACCTTCTATGGCACCCCAGAAGAACATACAGAACCAGAACATGATACATGACAAATCTCCACCCTGCTCCACTCTGGAAGTCATTAAATGCAACCCTTCCAGAGATGGAAGAGTAGGAAATTATGGTGAAAATTCTGCCAAAGTCTTGTGGCCCAACACAACCAGAATTTGCTTAGCATGAAACTATAAGTATCTTGTGTGATGGCTGTCTCCATTTATGAAGCATATTATCAGCTTTTGGTCAACAATACCTAGTATTGTAGTAGTAGTTTGTTTGTATATATGTAACCATTTGGCAGAGTCCTTGTCCTCTATTCCAGCTGGGAGCCTATTGCTATGTTTTGTTTGGGTAGAGTAGTGGTAACTACATCGCTGTATAACTCTGAAGTCATACATCTGGTTCCCAGTCAAAGAACATTGAGACACCTAACTTCTATAAGATATGCACTGTGTAGCGTAATGGCGAAGTAACTGCTCTACAACGGTGAAAAATCAGGTTCAAATCCCCATCGGAACCCCCGACCAGCACATCTCTCCTCTACAACCACGGAGCACCACACTGCTGCATTACAACTGTGGAGGAGCAGATTTAACCTCCCCACTATGTCTTGGTTCCACAACTGTGGAAAGCAGATTTGGAGCCTAGTCAGACCTCCTCACCAGCAAGTGTCTTTAGCCAGAACACCTGACGATATGTATATTTCTGCCTCATAATATACCTTCACAAGCACATTGATGTGTCCTTTAAGGCTTACTACACATTGGAAGGATTTTATGTGTTGCTCGAATGTGGGGTCACTTGCCGGGGCATTTGCAAACCCATTGTAGAAGATACGGGAGACCTTTAAAACTTTGTACCCTTGTGTCACATGGGGATCAGTACCCAGGATGGGTATTCCGTGCACAAAGGCTCCCCTTGCCATCAGTATCCCAGAGGAGTACAGTTTCTGGCCGAAACCAACCCAGTCACTAGCCGATGCACCTACTAGGGTAAAACCAAAACTTAGAATGGCATTATTTAGAGTTTAATATTACAAATACAGACAGGGGGATGGGTAGAATCCAATCGTAAAACATCCTCCTGCATTTCCATACTGAATTCCCTCCCAATAGCCTCCCACACACACACCCTGGGATTACCATACTGAATAGCCTCCCAATAGCCTCCCGCTCCCACAAACACACCCTCAGATTACCATACTGAATACCCTTCCAATAGCCTTCCCCCCTCCCGCACATGCCATGGGATTACCATACTGAATAGCCTCCCACACACATGCCCAGGCGTAACAGAAAAAAGGTTGGGGAAAGGGCAGAGAGATCTAGTTTAAGCCATATCCTGGGGGTTGGATGGAAGCATGGGGAAACAAAGGAATAAATTATTTACAGATTCGCATAACCACACAGTGTATGTAACATGACACTACAATAAATACATCAGGGAATAATGATATAACACATACATTAGGTGCTAGGGCACAGAAAACACAAACACCCTGTACCTAGAATGGTAGATACACGTTGAATTTAACATAGGAGAGGGCTGAGGGATAACATGAAAGATCAGTCCCTCACCTCCCCAAAACATCTTTAGGCCCATGCACCCCAAGTCTCAATTGACTGCCATCAAACCATGTATCTCTGGTTCTGTACATCCTACCTTTCCAGAGGTATCCAGCATGACCATGTAAATTGCAGAAAGGAAAACAAATGAATCCAAGTAACAGTTTCTCTATTTCTCTGAGTTTGTTTCAAAAAGGGTTCAATGTCAAATATTGAACCACAAAGGTCCGGATGCTACAAAGAGAAAATAAATTTACGGTGTGACAATTATTGAACTCTGAATAGAATTTTATACACTTTTTTTCTGTATTTTGATATGGCATTATGACGTGACATACAGTTGTGTTCAAAATTATTCAACCCCCACTGAAATTGAGTGTTTTGGCCAGTTTGACATTGATTTTGATCATTCAGTCATCTTGCTTACAATTAAATCAAAGAAGCACGTGTAGGTCAGACAAATATAACATAACATTTATAATGAAATAACCACAAATGTCTTTTCTGTGCTCACATCATTATCAGTTTTATTCAACCCCAAGTGACATTCAATCTTAGTACTTAGTACAACATCCTTTTACAGTTATAACAGCTTTTAAACGTGAAGCATAGCTTGACACAAGTGTCTTGCAGTGATCTACGGGTATCTTCGCCCATTCATCATGGGCAAAACCCTTTGGGATCACGTGGAGTTTTGCATGAATTGGTCATAAAATGTGCTCTGATCTTCATCTAAGTCACAACAATTTGAAAAACACCGTCTGCTTAAAATAATACAACACAAACATTATATGTTTTCATGTTTTTATTGAACAGAACATGTAAACATTCACAGTGCAGGGTGGAAAAAGTATGTGAACCTTTGGACTTAATAACTGGTTGACCCTCCTTTGGCAGCAATAACCTCAACCAAACGTTTCCTGTAGTTGCAGATCAGACCTGCACAACGATCTGGAGTAATTTTGGACCACTCCTCTTCACAAAACTGTTTCAGTGTAGCAATATTCTTGGGATGTCTGGTGTGAATCGCTCTCTTAAGGTCATGCCACAGCATTTCAATCGGGTTGAGGTCAGGACTCTGACTGGGCCACTCCAGAATGCATATTTTGTTTTGTTGAAGCCATTCTTTTGTTGAATTACTTGTATGCTTTGGGTCATTGTCCTGTTGCATCACCCATCCTCTGTGGAGCTTCAGTTGGCGGACAGATGGTCTTACGTTTTCCTGCAAAAGGTCTTGATAAACTCTGGAATTCATTTTTCCATCAATGACAACAATCCGTCCAGGCCCTGAGGCAGCAAAGCAGCCCCAAACCATGATGCTCCCTCCGCCATGTTTTACAGTGGGGATGAGGTTTTGATGTTGGTGTGCTGTGACTTTTTTTCTCCACACATAGTGTTGTGTGTTTTTTCCAAACCACTCAATTTTGGTTTCATCTGTCCACAGAATATTTTGCCAGTAGTGCTGTGGAACATCCAGGTGCTCTTTTGCAAACTTCAAACGTGCTGCAATATTCTTTTTGGACAGCAATGGCTTCCTCCGTGGTGTCCTCCCATGTACTCCATTCTTGTTTAATGTTTTCCTTATTGTAGATGTGTCAACAAAAATGTTAGCATGTGCCAGAGATTTCTGTAAGTCTTTAGCTGACACGCTAGGATTCTTCTTTACCTCATTAAGCATTCTGTGCTGTGCTCTTGCAGTCATCTTTACAGGATGACCATGCCTAGGGAGAGTAGCAACAGTGCTGAACTTTCTCCATTTGTAGACAGTCTGTCTTACCGTGGACACATGAACATCAAGGCTTTTGGAGATACTTTTGTAACCCTTTCCAGCTTCATGCAAGTCAACAATTCTTGATCGTAGGTCTTCTGAGAGCTCTTTCCTGTGAGGCATGGTTCACATCAGGCAGTGCTTCTTGAAACCAGTAAACCCAAAACTGGTGTGTGTTTTTAAAGGGCAGGACCGCTTTCAGCAACACATCCAATAATATCACACTGATTGGACTCAAGGTTGGCTCACTCCTGGCTCCAATTAGCTCTCGGAGAAGTCATTAGGCTAGGGGTTCACATACTTTTCCCACCCTGCACTGTGAATGTTTACATGTTCTGTTCAATAAACACATGAAAACATATAATATTTGTGTTGTATTATTTTAAGCAGACTGTGTTTTTCAAATTGTTGTGACTTAGATGAAGATCAGAGCACATTTTATGACCAATTCATGCAAAACTCCACGTAATCCCAAAGGGTTCACATACTTTTTCTTGCCACTGTGTATATATATATCCTCAGGAGGTGGCAATAGTGATTTTTTTCCTGTGTTATTATAGCATTTCAATTCGGCTTTACATCAAAAATCTTCAATGTAGACTATGAACTACTACAACATGCATATTAGACATTTGCATTTCGTATAGTCAAAATTTTGTTTTCCTCTGAAATTTGTATTTTTCATTATTGTTTTCATTTCCGAAAAACAGAATATCGGCCGTCTGAAATTATGATTTGAAAATGATCTGAAACGATATCAAACAGAACACAATGTTCCAAAATGAAAATAAAACTGAATGAAAATGAACAAAATGAAACTAAGTGATTTCAGAGTAATAAAAACTGTGATTGTTTTTAACATTGCAATTTATAGGATTCACCTATAGGTGTCACGATTTCACATATTCAGCCAGGCCCCGTGGTGCTGACAGCGATCCTTTGCAGCGCTGGTGAGTTTATGGATTAATTTAGTTCGGGCTCTCCACCCCTGGATTCTCTCTGGCCGATTTGGCCTGTGGTCACATGACCTGCCCTGCCCTATATATATGGCCAGCAGTACATAAGATCCTTAGTCCAGGATAAGTTCTATACTTACTGAGTGCCTGTATTTGTGATTCTGTTAAGCTATTTCTGTGTATGACCATTGGCCATTCTCTTGCCTGCTCCCTGTATTCTGATATTCCTGTGCACAGACTTTAGCTTGTATGACTTGTTGTTCTGGCTCCTGAACCCTGGTTTTTGGCTGGCAATCCTCTCTGGCCCCTAAACCTGGCTTTTCCCTGACCATTCTTGTATATTCCTGTTTATGTTCTGTATGTCTTGTTTTCTTGTATTTGTGCGTTTTGTCCAGCAGTATTGTCAGGACCCGTACCCCCAGAACCTCTGGCGCCCCATTTGTTTTCCTTTTTCGCCATGTTCTGCATGAACTATGCCTATTCCAGGACTTTATGTTGAACCATGCTCATTCCTGGACTCTGATTTGCATTCTGGACCTGAAACCTCACCTGCAGTTGATCCCGCTTGATGAGTCCTGCATAAGAGGAAGCTACGCCCCTTATCCCACGCTTCCTTATTGAAGTTCCTAATTTAGCTAGTGCAGACCTGCCTTCCTGAGATCCTTGCATGGAACCCCTCCTGCTCTTGATCCATAGACATTCCTGCACATCCTCTCCTATTCCTGGACATTCTTTACTGGTATCCTCCTTTGCCCCCTGTACCCCTCTGCTATTCCATGATTGCTATCTGCTATTCAATGATTGATATACCCGTGTACCAGATCCTTGCTAAACCCTGACTTCTCTATTTCCTGTTCCTATTGTACCTGCGCCTGATTATATGTTATCTGTATCATTGTATTGTAGTATACCCAGTTCTCCTATTCCCACTACTCCCAGCCACCCTCTTTTTGTTTTGTGCTATTCTCCTGTGTATAGTTTCATTGTTTATAATTCCTAGTCTCTTGTCTGTTTATTTGTTACTACACATAAACCCTGTTACCCTGCATCTTGGGCTCACACCCACACTTCTGCACATATGCTAAGCCAGGGTCATGACAAGTATATTGCAGAATATATTAGAGGCCAGCTAAAGGACCTCTTTCTAGTTTAGGGCCTGTGCTACTGCTGGATATCTCTTATTGTGATTTCTCGCAAACCCCTGTTGTTTATTGTGGTGTTTATCCCTGGCCCTGTAACCTGTACAGATTAGAAGACCACTACAAGGATCCCCCCCCAGTGCAGAGTCTCCTCTTGTGTCTATTTCCTGTTCTGTGTTTTTACTGTGTGCTGGGTTCTGCATCATGCAGCAAACCACAAACCTGCCTAAAGGGCTTAAAGACACTCGGTATAAAGGGCCCTCCTTGGCGTCAGCCTGGGGTGCTCGTGACAATAGCAGAGTTATTCAAAGAGAGGTGAAAAGCAGGAGAATGACGGAGAATGGAAAATTCTAGGTCACAATAGCCAAACCAGAAAAATTCTCCCATTTATCTCACTTTCCAAATATTTCTTAAACCATATTTTTTTTTCACTTGCAGCAATAACCCATTTTATTTATTTTTTAGGATTTGTTTGGGTGACATTTTATTTTTCCTACCTTTTTTTTTTTTAAAAAGTTTTCATTCAATAGTATTTTAGCAAACAGTGTTTCAATATTAATAATGAATCGGATCCGATCTGATAATGTATCTGTATATGATATACAGTATATTGTAAGGCAGGCTCACTGTGGATTCTATAGTTAACCCATCCATTCACTGTTATAGCTAGTGGCCTTTGAATTGTGTGAGGTGCAACTCTGGATCCTTTAGCTATTGCTGCCCTCTAGTGGATTTTAAGCTCCCTACAATTCTATTATGTTTTGTACATTTATCTTTTTCTTCTTATGTCTTTTATGTATTCAGTAAAGATAATTTTAGGATATTATGGTTATTTCGGTACATATGATATTATTCGGTATTATTTCGGTACATATGATATATCTTCTATTGTAAGTTCCAAGTGCTTTGGACATGTACATTTTTTTTATTTTTTTTTGGTTGTGCTTCAGATTTCGTCACACAGCACTCGCTTCCATGTAGACGTCCCTTGTTATTTATCAGCCAGAACTAAATCTGTCAGACCATAAAGACACACAATCCCTTCCTAAGAAGAATGGCATCATGTTATCTAATCGACCCTAACTCACAAAAACAACCAAAACTTGATAAGGTAACCTTTAACCCTTTCACCGCTGAGCCATTTCACCCCATGTGCTGAGCTCATTTTGACCATTTTGTGTTCATTGTGTGTAAACGCGATTTGAAGTCATGTTTTATTCTAGGACCCAGACAAATTATATATCCTTTTTTTTCATAAGACTCAGCAGATTCATAACATATCATTACTGTGTGTATTCGTAATGTCCTGTCAGAATGCTATAACAAAAAATGTAAAAGTAAATGTGAATTTCCATTCAGATGTCAATTATTTACGTCATGTAAAATAATTATTTTCACATATTATTATCCGAGCATTTGTGGTTATATATTCTCTGGGGGCACTCTTGTTAAAATGAAAGCTCGAAACTATTTTAACTAAAACTGAAAACAATTACATTTTTTTCACTTGTATTTTGTGGGATTGTGTTTTATGAAAAATATGACCATGACTAAAACACTGACGTTGCTTCCGACTAGGGAAATGAGAAGGTGAGTAATGGCGGTGGTATTGCTCATTTTATTCATGAGAATGAACAATGTCATTGCTTTGAAATTTATTTTTTCTTTTACATGGTTATATTTGATATCATTAGAAAAGCCAGGCTCAGATCTGTCCAATGACAACTAACATGGACTTTGGACCCCTGTATTTTCATTCTGTGCACCCCACAAAGTACTCCTACATTCCTCGCGCAGTGCGTCGGCTTGTGTATTAGATGAACCAATGCATTCCCAGATAGCAAGGATAACTTGCCACAAACTTGTGGCATATTTGAATTGTAAGCCTACCCTTGTCTCAGGAATGTGTTGATATGTTTACATTTGAATAGTTTGTAAGTCTGTCTGTAATCTTTTTAGAAATCCTGATTACCATTGTCATGCCTCATTTAGAAATGTTACGTAATGTTTATTTTAACTTCCATCCCTAATCCAATTATGTTTCACATTCCAAGAAGCAGAAAGAACAGAAACATGAGAATCCCTCAGAGCATTTTCAGGGGGAGGTTTTGTATATGTAAATGACCCATGTGTGCCTGTATAAATGTATGTGTTTCTGTCCCTGATTAAAACAGAGTTCTATTCTGATCCTACATGCAGTCATGACTCATGGTTTGGGTGGCAGCTATATATGGTTTGTTGTTCCAACGCAAAGCTCCAGATCTACAGCCTCGGCTTATTTCGGGGTTGCTCGCAAGGCTCTTCGTGTACCTGTCTTTAAGCTGTGGCTAAAGACTGGGGAATGGGCACAAGAGTCATGAGGGGAGCGAGCGGTCACGTTTCTGATCAGCTCCAGCGCAGCTTCGGCTTTACACCGGATTTTAACTGCTCGTTTGCCCTCACACAGCTCCCGACTGAACCTGGATGCCCTAGCACGTCTCGAGGAACTTATCAGCTACCCTCCGGCGAACTCTGTGGCGGACTTACTCCCCAGGAGAGATTCGGGCCTAGTGACGGCGGCCATCTTGGGAGACCTCATGCGCTCCTGCGGAGCCTTCCGGAGTCTTACTCTCTAACGCCAGACTGGAGGAGGTCGATAATGCCTAAGAAGCCTACTCAGAACGGTGGTCCCCGCCAACAGGACATCTGGATTTCTATGGTAGGGGGGCCCGTTTCTGTGTCTCTCCCTCCCAGCTATGGGTCGTCTGAGGAAGAAGAGGACCGTGCCTGGTCTTTTGGTGGGGATGCTGGGATGTCCTGGCTTACCCCGCCGTCTCGGGGGCAGGGACAACGGCCTCTCTCTGCAGTGGCAAGGAAAAGGGCACAAAAAAGACGCAAGGCCGTGTTAGCAGCTTCTTCAATTTCCCCACTGGCCACCCGGGAATCCTCTGAGGGGGACTCTGCTAATGACCACCAACTCTCCGCTGCCAGCAGTGTAACGTCGGAACAATGACCTTAGCCAAGGCAGGCGTCGCGAGTGTCGGATACTCGGGCCGAAGCATCCGTACCTGGTGCACAGTTAATGGCAGCCCAGACCCAAGGGAAGGACGATCATCTCCCTTCCACAAAAGGAGACCTACGCAGACTCATGGACGAGATTAGGGACATGTGGAAACCTGAGGAGGCAGCAGTTCGGGCAGAGGTACAAGAGGTACGCGCACAGGTGATGGAAGTGCAGACAAAGACGGCAGAAGTAGCAACGGAACAATCCCAACTAGCTGGCCAGGTGACTGCCCTTCGCTCGCAGATTGAAATCCTGTCCCGTTCTGTAGAAACACTGGAAACTCGGCATCGGCAGCGCAATATCAGGGTCAGGGGCATCCCAGATTCGGTGATGGAGGACGAGCTGCAGCCTTATGGGACCCGTCTTGCTCTACAAGTGTCCGGCCTGCCTTCTACTACGCCTGATGTGGTTGGCTCGCTGTACAGGGTCAGGAGACCCGCAGCGTCTGCCAAGGGAGCACCTAGGGATGTCGTGGTGGCATTCCGCGACATGGCCCTGAAAACGAGGATCATGACTACTCCCGGCGCTCGGGAACCTGTGCAGTTTGAAGGTTCTACTCTCACCCTCTATCACGACCTCCCGTTCCTGACCTTGGTGGCCCGCAGACGGTTCCGAGACGTAACGGCTGTCCTTCGTCGGCAGGGGACCCAATATAGATGGGGCCTGGCTGGCTCCCTTAGTGTAACCTATGCCAATATCGCCCATACGATCACTGACCCCGCCACGGCGCTAAATGTCCTCGACCAAGCAGGTATCCCGCTGGATGCCGCGACGGTTCAGCCGGGTTGATGCTGATTTTCCCCCCCCCCTTTCTCTCCCCTTCCCCCCTTTTTTTTTCTCCCTCTCTTCTCTCTTTTTTCTTTATATTTGCAAGCGGGTTCTCTGGACTTTTGGAACTGTCTGTTTCTAAGAACTGGAACTCTTCCTGAGTTTTCCTTTTTTGAAGGTCCCATGGACAATCTTTGTCTTTTGTTTGCTTTTTAACATAACTTCACTTGGGCCAGTCGTTATTTGCTTTTACGCTTTCTACCGGTATACCCGTATTTGGGTTCTGCAAGCCCAGGGAGTTCTTTTCTCCGCTACTGAGACACCCCTTTTTCTCGGGACACTGAAGTCCTCTTTTGCTATAGTTCCCCGGCTGGGGCTTATGCTGATTGTGTCCACCGCTTCCCCCCCCATCTGTTATTTGCCCTGTGAGAAACCCCCCCCTTATGCTTTCTGTGTATTTGATGCCTATTTGGCCCTGCGAGGCCGGCTTTGCCAGTTTGTGTATCATTCTTACTTGTAAAATAAAAACTTTAAATTATAAAAAAAAAAGAAAAAAAGAGTCATGAGGGGAACTCAGGTGTCCAACAAGGAAGCGGCATTGGCTGAGGTGACCCTGTCGGAGTACTGAGATCATCTGTTACATAGACTTTGCCATAAAGCCAGACCAGTTCTTGAACAGCATTCTTTGGACAGATGAAACTAAGATTAACCTAGGAAGAAAGCATGGTGAAGGTTTGGAGAGACTCACGATCTGAACACACATCTTTAAAACCTGGAGGAGGCGGCGGGATGACACGGGCATGCATGGCTTCCAACGGTACTGGGTCAATAATGTTTACGTGTATAGAGATATAGTCTCTGCTAAGGTTCAGCCAAATTCAGCGAAGTTGATTGGACTCTCTTCACTTTACAGGCAGACGACCCAAATCATCCCGAGAAAGTAACTCAGGGTTTTTTTTATGGAAAGAAGTGGAATATTCAGCTATGGCCGAGTCATCTGATCTCAACACGACTGAGCATGGATTTCACTCACTGAAGACAAACCGTAAGAGAGAAAGACCCACAAATAACAACTGAGCCCTTTAGGCCGTGATCAGACGAGCGTTTTGCAAAGCGGGAGGAATGTCTGTGAGAGTGGAAGCTCCTTCCACTCTGACGCCCATCTGACCACCTCGCTGAGTACAGTTAGTGTGCTCAGTGCTGCACAGCTCGATCCTCCTATGGAGGATCACGCTTTGCAGCCCCGTTGAACTCAGGTTGTAGCACTTTGACGGACAGACATTCAGCACAGCTGCAGCATGTCCGCTACGTGTGGCTGGCCCTGTCGAAGGATCACAACGCTGTGACGGACATCGGGAGGCACATCCGTACGGGCGCACATACTGCGCTCGTCTGACCCCGGCCTTACACGTCCTGTTTCCTTGTTCGTCTTAATTTTGTCTTGTTTCCATTGGTTATTGTAAAGCTCTGCAGAAATTGTTGGGGCCAAATAAATGATGATGATGATGATGATAATAAGTACGGCTGCAGTAAAGGCCTGGCAAAGGAGGAAACCCAGAGTGTGGTATGATGTCCATGCCTTCCAGACTTCCAGAAGTCGTTTCAGAGGATTCTCCCCGAAGGATCAAAAATTAACATTTTATTTATGGTTATGTTAATGTATCCAGTTACAATTGAGCCCCTGAAACAAGGGGACTGTGCGTGTAAATGGTGCAATACCTAAAAGTGATGAACGTCTGCACTTTAACTGCATATTGGATGTTTCGTTTTAAATCCATCGGGGCGGTGTACAGAGCCAGAATTATGAAAAATGTGCCAAACTGTATAGACAGAGAGACACTCCAGAATTCACACATATATGCATAACAATACATTACAGTACAGACACACCTATACATTGCATTTATACAGGTAATCCAGGCAAATACACTCTAGCATTCACACACATAAACACAACATTCCATACAAACACACCCCTCCATTCATGTTCATACAGGCATTACGCACAAATACACTCCCGCATTTACACACATAACCACAACAACATTCCATACAAATACGCCCCTACATTCATGTTCATATAGTCATTACGCACAAATACACTCCTGCATTCACACACATAAACACAACGTTCCATACAAATACACCCCTCCATTCCTGTTCCTATGGTCTTTACGCACAAATACACTCCAGCATTCACACACTCCCGCCTCCTGAGAGAGCTGTTTGAGGCTTATTGATTTCAATTTACTGGGTTAATTACTGTAATTCTTGCATAACGAGAGGCCTCACTCATTCTCGAGCCCCGCCTGCTTTCTGTCTCTCCAGCATACCAGAAACGTCACAGATAAGGTTGGTGCGTTTTACTGCTTTTCCAGCCTCTTCATATTGCCGTGTCAGAGTCAGGTTACCCGGAGTCATTAACACCTGGATCTTTACGCATAAAGTGCCCTGTTCTTCATTCTTTGCCCGGCCGGACACTGACTACCACCATGAACTACAAACAAAGGGATCTTAAGTTACTGTTTTTGCTGTTGGTTTTTCTGTCGTGTGCCGTCATTTACAACTCTTACAACAAATACCAAGGACTTCCCCGTTACTGTCTCAGGTGAGTGCGTCTCATTATTATCATTTATTGCTGGCAAGAATAATAAAGGGCGCCATTAATTGAAAGATAGAATGAAAGCAGAACATCAGATAAAGGCAGAAAAATTTATGGAGGAACCTGAGCGTGTTTTAGGGCTGAGCACACAAACTAAACCAGAGTGTGTTCTGGAGATGTGGTGAGATCCCATTGGGTTATAGACATTCCTTTGGGTACCGGCTGGGTGGAGTAGAGGTAATGTCACTGATCTGCATGGAGAGAGCCTGTGGAGTCATGGGTTCAATCCCAGCGAGCAACCTCTCCAGTAAGTGTCCTTGGGCAAGACACCTAACGGTACATACTCGCCACCCAGGACATACTTGAAAACGAGAGAAATCTCAATTTATCCTTCCTGGTAAAATCCTTTCTAAAAAAAAAAAAAAAGTCCTGATAAGAAGAAGGAAGTGATAGAATAGAGCCTTACCAAGAGGCTAATGGGGGTAACCGTTAAATCAGTGGTTCCCAAACCTTTTATCAGGAAGCATTATTTTACTGAGAGGGTGGTGGATACATGGAACAGTTGAAGTGGTAGAGGCCAAAACAGTAATTGAATTTAAGCAAGCATGGGATAGGCTTAAGGCTATCCTAAACAAAAGATAAATCCAGGTAAAGTATCCATGTAATTGGGCAGACTAGATGGGCCGAAAGGTTCTTTTCTGCCGACATTTTTCTATGTTTCTATAGACACCATTGGTTTATAGACACCTTTGGGTTACAGATACCATTGGGTTATAGACACCTTTGGGTTATAGATTCCTTTGGGTTATAGATACCATTGGATTTTTAGACTCCATTGGGTTATAGATAGACACATTTGGGTTATAGACACCTTTGGGTTATAGATAGACACCTTTGGGTTATAGATACCATTGGGTTACAGATTTCTTTGGGTTATAGATACAATTGGATTTTTAGACACCTTCGGGTTACAGATTCCTTTGGGTTATAGATACCATTGGATTTTTAGATTCCATTGGGTTATAGACACCTTTGGGTTATAGACACCTTTGGGTTATAGACACCTTTGGGTTATAGACACCTTTGGATTATAGACACCTTTGGATTATAGACACCTTTGGGTTACAGACACCTTTGGGTTATAGATACCATTGGATTTTTAGACTCCATTGGGTTATAGATAACCCAAAGTTGTCTATAGATAGATACACCTTTGGGTTATAGACAGACACCTTTAGGTTATAGACAGACACCTTTAGGTTATAGACAGACACCTTTAGGTTATAGATGGACACCTTTGGGTTATAGATTCCATTGGGTTATAGACTCTTGTGGGTTACAGACTCCTTTGGGTTACAGACACCTTTGGATTTTTAGATTCCTTTGGGTTATAGATACCATTGGGTTATAGACAGACACCTTTGGGTTATAGACAGACACCTTTGGGTTATAGATACCATTGGATTTTTAGATTCCATTGGGTTATAGACACCATTGGATTTTTAGACACCTTTGGGTTATAGATTCATTTGGGTTATAGATTCCTTTGGGTTATAGATTCCTTTGGGTTACAGATTCCATTGGGTTACAGAATCCATTGGGTTACAGATTCCATTGGGTTACAGATTCCATTGGGTTACAGATTCCATTGGGTTACAGACTCCTTTGGGTTACAGACTCCTTTGGGTTACAGATACTTTTGGATTTTTAGATTCCTTTGGGTTATAGATACCATTGGGTTATAGACAGACACCTTTGGGTTATAGATACCATTGGATTTTTAGATTCCATTGGGTTATAGACACCTTTGGGTTATAGATACCATTGGATTTTTAGATTCCATTGGGTTATAGACACCTTTGGATTATAGACACCTTTGGGTTACAGACACCTTTGGGTTATAGATACCATTGGATTTTTAGATTCCATTGGGTTATAGACACCTTTGGGTTATAGACACCTTTGGATTATAGACACCTTTGGATTATAGACACCTTTGATTATAACACCTTTTGGGTTACAGACACCTTTGGGTTATAAGATACCATTGGATTTTTAGCTCCATTGGGTTATAGATAACCCAAAGTTGTCTATAGATAGATACACCTTTGGGTTATTAGCAGAACACCTTTAGGTTATAGACAGACACCTTTAGGTTATAGATGGACACCTTTGGGTTATAGATTCCATTGGGTTATAGACTCTTTTGGGTTACAGACTCCTTTGGGTTACAGACACCTTTGGATTTTTAGATTCCTTTGGGTTATAGATACCTTTGGGTTATAGACAGACACCTTTGGGTTATAGACAGACACCTTTGGGTTATAGATACCATTGGATTTTTAGATTCCATTGGGTTATAGACACCTTTGGGTTATAGACACCATTGGATTTTTAGACACCTTTGGGTTATAGATTCCTTTGGGTTACAGATTCCTTTGGGTTACAGATTCCATTGGGTTACAGATTCCATTGGGTTACAGACTCCTTTGGGTTACAGATACTTTTGGATTTTTAGATTCCTTTGGGTTATAGATACCATTGGGTTATAGACAGACACCTTTGGGTTACAGACAGACACCTTTGGGTTATAGACAGACACCTTTGGGTTATAGACAGACACCTTTGGGTTATAGACAGACACCTTTGGGTTATAGACAGACACCTTTGGGTTATAGACAGACACCTTTGGGTTATAGACAGACACCTTTGGGTTATAGACAGACACCTTTGGGTTATAGATACCATTGGATTTTTAGATTCCATTGGGTTATAGACACCTTTGGGTTATAGATTTCTTTGGGTTATAGATTCCTTTGGGTTACAGATTCCTTTGGGTTACAGATTCCTTTGGGTTACAGATTCCTTTGGGTTACAGATTCCTTTGGGTTACAGATTCCATTGGGTTACAGATTCCATTGGGTTACAGAAACTTTTGGATTTTTAGATTCCTTTGGGTTATAGATACCATTGGGTTATAGATACCATTGGATTTTTAGATTCCATTGGGCTATAGGACAGACACCTTTGGGTTATAGATTCCATTGGGTTACAGATTCCATTGGTTATAGACTCCTTTGGGTTACAGACACCTTTGGATTTTTAGATTCCTTTGGGTTATAGACAGACACCTTTGGGTTATAGATACCATTGGATTTTTAGATTCCATCGGGTTATAGACACCTTTGGGTTATAGATACCATTGGATTTTTAGATTCCATTGGGTTATAGACACCTTTGGGTTATAGATACCATTGGATTTTTAGACACCTTTGGGTTATAGATTCCATTGGGTTATGGGGAGAAAATGTCTCAGACAGTGGGGAAAATCTTCACATTGAAGGCAATGTATTTATTGCTCTAATATGTGGGGTTATGGTGGGATTTCTTGAGATAGAATCCCACCATAACACCATATGAACCTATGAGGAAATGGCCTTATATGGGATTATAGAGGCATTTTATTGCTTGGGTTTATATGGGTTATGGTGGGATGTCATGGCCTTCTATAGCCTTATGGTGGGATTATAAACAGAGATGGTTTTATGGGGTTATGGTTCGATTATAAAAAAGAGATGGGGTTACCGTGGGATTTTATTAAATGGGTTTATATGGGGTTACGGTGGGATTTTATTAAATGGGTTTATATGGGGTTAATGTGGGATTTTATTAAATGGGGTTATGGTGGGATTTTATTAAATGGGTTTATATGGGGTTACGGTGGGATTGTATGAGATGGGTTTATTGTTCCTCCAAGAAAAACCCAATACCACCTATCCCTCTACGAGTAAACGGAACGCTCATTAGCCCGACGCCTCAAGCTTGCTTCCTTGGTGTCACTTTCGATTCTGACCTAACATTCCCTCCCCACATCCAGTCAGTGACCATACCTTGTTACTAATCAACTCAAGAACATTGCCCATGTCTGCCCCTTTCTGACGCAAGATACTGTGAAGGTGCTGCTTCATGCTCTTATCATTTCATGACTTGATTACTGCAACTCGCTCCTTATTGGCCTCCCCAATGCCTGTATTGGCCCTTTGCAATCGATAATGAATGCAGGGGCCAGGCTTATTTTTCTCAGACGCA
Source organism: Leptobrachium leishanense (assembly GCA_009667805.1). Lineage (NCBI taxonomy): Eukaryota > Metazoa > Chordata > Amphibia > Anura > Megophryidae > Leptobrachium > Leptobrachium leishanense. Next base: position 16,969,488 of record CM019065.1, read on the forward strand.
CTAAATGGGTTTATATGGGGTTACGGTGGGATTTTATTAAATGGGGTTACGGTGGGATTTTATTAAATGGGGTTATATGGGGTTACGGTGGGATTCTATGAGCTGGGCAGCGCTGCACAACTTGTGGTTCGTACTCTACGCAGGTTACGTAAAAAATCTACAGGGATTTCCAGGTTTGGGAGTCCCTGAGCTGAAGAGGAGGAGCAGCGCGCAGCAGAGTTCCTTTTTGTTGCCCTTTTTTATCTATTTCTTTAACGCAGTATCCCTTTAATATTAGCGTCATTACCTTTGCTGCAATAAAGACAGCTATTTGCTACCACTGTATTTATTAAATATTCCTCCTCCCTATCGAAGGAGGACTGTGACGCTCACTGGGGGGGGGTTGAGGTCTCCAGTCTGGAAATCTACTCTATAATGGAGTAAGACGGCGGCGTGTCCATCGCCAAAAAGCCGTCTGCGCATGCACACCCAACCAGCGGCGAAGCCTTCTGCGCATGCACTCCCAACCACCGGCGTTTGGCTGCGCGCACATCCAACCGCTGCGGCACGCACCGGCTGTGCGCGTGCTACAGCGGTGACAGGATACGCACGCAGCAGCCGGGTAGAGGCTGCGCGCGCATCCAGTAGATGCGCATCCTGGATGTGCGCGCGACCGACGGGTAGAGGCTGCATGCGGATCCAGCGTCTGTGAGCTGGGGGCAATTATAACCATGTGACTGTAAGAAAGAAAATTCAACGTAAAGCTTAGGAAGGGTTATTTTACGGTGAGAACAATAAAGCTGTGGAATTCTTTGCCTGTTGAGGTGGTTGGGTCAGAAACTGTACAGACTTTTAAAAACGACTGGATGACTTCCTGCAGACACAGAATGTTAAGGGTTATAATATTTAATATGTGGGTAAAAGCTTCTTGATCCAAGGAGAAATCTGACGCCATCTGGGGTCAAGAAGGAATTTTTTTCCCAGTATGTTGCATATTGGCGAGCGCTTCAGACTGGGTTTTTTGCCTTCTTTTGGATCAACAACAGTAGGTGATGTGGGAGAGGCTGAACCCGATGGACGCATGTCTTTTTTCAGCCTATGTAACTATGAGCTGGGGGCAATTATACCCATGTGAGCGTGGGTCAAATATACAAATGTGGACCAGGATGTGCGCGCAGCCTCTACCCGGCTGCTGCGTGTGCATCCTGTTCTCCTGGATGCGTGCGCGGCCGACGGGTAGAGGCTGCGCGCAGATCCAGCGTCTGAGCTAGGGGCAGTTATACCCATGTGAGCTGGGGGCAATATATATATCCATGTGAGCTGCTTTCATTTCGGCGAACATTCATGCACACCTCACTTAACAATAGACTGCCCTCTGGGCAGGCTTTCCACCTAGTGTGTAAATAATACCGCAAAAAGCAGGTGGTAAATGACCACCCCTAAAGTTAACTGCTTACACACTATAGAGGTTATTCAAAGAGCACTGAAATTTCAGTGCTCTTTCATTTGGCGCAATTAGGCGACTTGAATACGCCGACCCTGCGGTGCGCCAAATTGAGCCGAACGCATCCGGAAAACCGCCAAACACATCCGATAAATGTCAGAATAATCAACAAGTGCATCCGATAAACCGCCTACCGCTGCTGAAAAAAAGCCAGCCAGCTGCCGAACAGGGGTGAAAAATGAAAACCGCAACTCTTAAAAGACGTTATGAAAAAAATGAATACATGAAAATAATGTAAAAGGTCCTATGAATAACAACCAAAAGGTCTGTTACAGAATTTAAAAAAAAACACGCAAAAAAATTTTGCCCCAAAAATGCAGAAAAATACCTAAAACCAATTCTAAAAAATAATTTACAAAAGAGACTTTTTGCTGCAAATGAAAAGAATAAACTGTTGAATAAATATTTAATAAACGCGGGGATTTTTTTTCTTTTTTAAACCTATGGGATTCGTCTGATTAAACCTGTTGAACGAAAGCACCGAAAATCAGGACATTTTGCCAACTTGTCACTGCAGTTCGGTGTCTCTGAACAGGTTAGCCATTGCTTCTCTATGGGGGATTTCACTGCTGCTGTGCTGCCCAGGCACTGTATTTTGCTGGCAATTCGCCAATATTTGGTGAATTGACAGCTTTTTGAATAGCCGAATGGCCAGAAAATTGCACCGTACGGGGAAATTCACCATTCGGTGGCAAGTTCGGCTCTCTTTGAATAACCCCTTATATACATTGACTTGGCCTCCTATTTTAATGCAGATATAATAAAGAATATGGGATAGAAACCACCCCACCATGTGAATATACACATCTATAAAAACACTATCAACGTGATTAAAGTGACGAACCCTATGAGAATAAACAATCATGATTATACTGGGGTAATCAATATATTGCTATTTGAGCTGGTTACATTCATATCTCATAAGATTGATTATTTGTTCTAACGTAGAAAGCTGAATAGAATCTCACACCTGATCTGTTAATCACTTTAGGGTGTGCACCCATGGAACGTCTATTAATTAATAACTTGTATTTAGTTTTGCACAAAATGCACATTTTTCATTCGAAACAAGAAACGTGTAATTCGAGATATACAGGGTTATTCAAAGAGAATCGAAAAGTCACCGCACGTTCAGTGACTTTTCATTCTCTTCAATTTGGTACAATTTGGCGATCCGATTTCGGCGACCCTGCGGTGTATTCAGCAAGCACCACAGGGCCGTCGTAGTGCAGGGAAAAGCCGCCGAAAACCTGGCAAACACTCCCCGCAAAACCCACGCCGACAACCCCGCAAAAAAACATCTGCATTAACCCCACCGAACACGCCGGAGAAACCCGAGCAGGAGCCGATCACAGCGCAGAGCAGCCGCCAGAAAAAGTCGACACTGCAGACGAATGGAGTGAAAAAAAAAATATATATATATATATATATATACACACACACCGTTCGTTTGCAAGCAGCGTTTCACTTTTAAAACATTCAAAGAAACTACAGAACGAAAATGTCTGGAATTTACATATAAGATCCAACGAATGATAATAAAAAGGGCTGTTACAGAAAAGAAAAAACGATTAAATAAAAAAAAAATCCGCAAAACTTTTTGGGCAAAAAAATCCCGAAAAATGCTTAAAAAGAACCTAAAAAAATAATCAATAAATAAAGAGAATTTTAATGAACGGTTTATTAGATATTGAATTAAAATGGGAATATTTTTAACATTGAAGCCTATGGGAATCGCCTGAATAAATCTGTCGCATGAAGCAACCGAATGGCTGGGCAATTCGGCAACTTTTCACTGCTGGTTTGTGTTCTCTGAATAGACGAAGCATTGTTTCTCTATGGGGATTTCACTGCCCTCGAACAGGCACCGTATGTGCAGGCAATTCGCCAGGATTTGGCGAATTGTCTGCTCTCTGGATAGCCGAATGGCCAAGAAAGGTAACCGAACGCTGATTTTCAACGTTCAGTTACCTTTCGGCAGCCATTCAGATCTCTTTGAATAACCCTGTAAGTTTTTATGCTTTTCATCACAAACCAGATAAGGGACGTCTATAACGTCATCCTGCCGGCACTTGCTTTGATGAGTGAGACGTCTCTGATGGGTCACCCGATGGGTTAGCACTCGCACGGCCCATTTTTCCCCTCGCACGTGTATCTCTACTTAGGGTTTGGCAGCAGTTGTATGAATTCCTTGAATGACACGTTTATGTCAGGCTAATTACTCTCCCTTTATCTTTATTGATCTGTTCTTCAATATATATACGTTCTGGGTAAAGTCCGAAGTTGGATAATGCGGTAAAGCTGCAAATAAATGTGATTTTTCAGGCTTTACCCGGGGAAATCTGTGGACTACCTTTGGGAAAAGGGTTGCGTATTTAGGGCTAGGGTTTAGAGTTAAGGTTAGGGCTATTTACCACTTTAAAGTCTCTGAAAACTTATTAACCAGCAGCGTTTGGGTAACTCAGGCTTTACTCAGGTAAAGCATAGAGTTTGGTTTAATTTCGGGCTTTACCCAAAGCCGCTGGGTAATGTCAGGTTTACCCGGGTAATGTCAGCATTATCCAGATTTCGGACTTTACCCGTAACACATACAGTATAGTAGACGTGCACAATGAAAAAATTTGTTTAATTTCGGATCGATTCGTTACATTTTTGATTTCGGTGCATTCGTTATGTTACTGTGATTCGTATTGATTCTTTATTTCAGGAGATTAGTATTTCGTATCGATTCGTTATTTCGTAATGGTGAAACAGATGAATTACAGTTTTTACTGTAGTTAAGGGCTGAAATATGCGTAAACCCCCTGTCCTTGGTGCTGAAATATGTTTCAGCACCAAGGACAGCAGCACTGCGGGGCTACGGAGCAAGAAAATACCCGTGTCCTTTGAGATGAAATATATTTCAGCATCATGGGGCTCCGTAGCAAAAAAACCAAAAAAAAAACCCTGTCCTTGGTGCTGAAAATTTTCAGCACCAAGGACAGGACCTGCCGAATGCAGCCAGGCTGAAGGAAAAACAAAAAACGCTGCGTTTAGCAAAGGAAAAAGCCACGTCGTTTCAAAATAATTGGGAATCAAAAAATTATAAAAAAAAACAACAAATAAAAAGGCTTTTTGCTGCAAATGAAAACAATAAATGGTTGAATAAATAATTTCATAAAAACAGGGAATATTTTTACATTGAAACCTATGGGGTTCGCCTGATTAAACCTGTTGAACGAAACCACCAAATATCTGGTCATTTCACTGCTGTTCGGCTTTCTCTGAATGCATAAACCATTACTTCTCTATGGGGAATTTCACTGCCTCCGAATTGCACCGAAAGGCACCATGGCGCTGAACAAATTCAGCACCATGACAATTGGACAGGGACGCGGTGCTGAATCGAAGTAAAACCGTATAATGAATCGATTCGTCAAAACATTATGTCATGTGTAGACTGCGATTAATGCAGCAGGTGTGGTTGTGAGTGAAATAGGCAGGTTGCAGGGTAACTAAAGAGTGAAGTAAACACACAAGAACATAAGAGACATTAACTAAATAAGGATCAGAACTAGAGACACTGGAGGAGACTGGGCACGATGGGGAATAGATTAGGGAAGGAGAGGAGATGCAGGAAAAGGAGGTTGAAACAATAGAGGGATGGCTGAAAGTTGTGGGAAGGGAGGTTAAGGAGAACTGAATATGGGCGCGGTCAGGAAGCAGGAGAAATAAAGGATAACAAGATGAGAATAAGAGACTAGATGTCACATTCAGTCTCAATGGTAGTACCCGGCATGCACCGAATAAGACCCTAGTTCGAGTAAAAGCCCCTATACGCAGAGATGCAGGACTCCAATCATGAAACCCATGGCCAGCAGGGACACAACAAATCAACTAGATGTCCTGCGTCTAGGACACAAACCAGATAGAATACAAGAGACCTTGGGACGGTAGATGAATTTACTAGACAGTAGGGCAGATCTCAAGACTAACATAAAAATGATACAAACAACGATATCCAATAGAGTAGTCAGTGAGAAAGCTAGAAGTCAAAACCAGAATGTTTACCTTATACCGAAGTGGAGATACACAAGCAGAAAATCCGTTAGCCAGGCCAGAGGGTCAGAACCAAGAGATCGGTCAGAATATGAAACTAGAACGAAGAGAAAACACTGGAACTAATAACATGGAAACAGAAGACATAAACTGGAACCTGGGATGCCAAAGAAACAATAGACCGATGAACTAAAGAAATAGAGTAAACAATAAACGTAAACCTTGATCAGACAGAAATAGCAGGAAGCTCTCAGGAACAAAACTAAGACTGTAGTGATCCAGATGCAAGAGCATTGTGATATGGGCCCATTGCTTTATATAGGAGGAGTGATCAGCCCATATCCACAACAAAAGATCTAAACAAGCAAACCAAACTGAAACCAAACTTAACTCCTGAGCTGCATCCCAGGGAAAGCAGCATAGGGAAACACATAGGAACCATACATAGGGAATACAGAGGGCAGGGAGACAGGGCTGGAACATGGAAAACGTGACAGTAGAGAAGTGAGAGTAGAAATAGACACAAAGGGAACTTAACAGCACATGGGGCAAGCAGTGAATAAAGAATACACTAAACAGATAAACACGGTATCCGGCAGGGAAAAGGCAATAAGAATGGTCTAGAGCAGGGATGGCAAACTTTTGAGCCCGAGTGCCCAAAATGGATCGATGAACCAACTTATATGTCTCAAAGTGCCAACCCTGCAAATAAACCTGAAGACTGATGATTAATTCTAGAAAAACACTTCATACGACTTTCTGAACTATTTGTGCTTCAGTCTTAGAAGAAAAATAAAAAACAAGAAGTTTAACACGTCAGTGTGTAATCGTAGTTCCTATGGTGACAAACAATACAAAAACAGACATCAGACTCCAGATACATGTATACCCAGACATCAGACCACAAAAGATGCATGTATATCCAAATATCAGACCCCAGAAAATACATGTATAACAGTGACGTGCGGTGATGTCAGTGGCTGGTGAGCCACTGGCTAGTATCTGAGCCAGATATACACAGGTTATTTAGGTTCAGGTTCAGTGCTCCCCAAGATCTGGCTGCTCTCAGTGGTCCCCAGGATCTGTCTGATCTCAGTGCACCCCAGGATCTGGCTGCTCTCAGTGCTCCCCAGGATCTGACTGCTCTCAGTGCTCCCCAGGATCTGGCTCCTCTCGGTGCTCCCCAGGATCTGGCTGATCTCGGTGCTCCCCAGGATCTCACTCATCTCGGTGCTCCCCAGGATCTCACTCATCTCGGTGCTCCCCAGGATCTCACTCATCTTGGTGCTCCCCAGGATCTGGCTGATCTCAGAGCTCCCCAGGATCTGGCTGATCTCATAGCTCCCCAGGATCTGGCTGATCTCAGAGCTCCCCAGGATCTGGCTGATCTCAGAGCTCCACAGGATCTGGCTGATCTCAGAGCTCCACAGGATCTGGCTGATCTCAGAGCTCCCCAGGATCTGGCTGATCTCAGAGCTCCTCAGGATCTGGCTGATCTCAGAGCTCCCCAGGATCTGGCTGATCTCAGTGCTCCCCAGGATCTGGCTGATCTCAGAGCTCCCCAGGATCTGGCTGCTCTCAGTGCTCCCCAGGATCTGGCTGATCTCGGTGCTCCCCAGGTCTCACTCATCTAAGTGCTCCCCAGGATCTCACTCATCTCAGTGCTCCCCAGGATCTGGCTGATCTCAGTGCTCCCCAAGATCTGGCTGATCTCAGTGCCCCCCAGGATCTGGCTGATCTTAGTGCTCCCCAGGATCTGACTGCTCTCAGAGCTCCCCAGGATCTGGCTGATCTCAGAGCTCCCCAGGATCTGGCTGATCTCAGAGCTCCCCAGGATCTCACTCATCTCGGTGCTCCCCAGGATATGGCTGATCTCAGTGCTCCACAGGATCTGGCTGATCTCAGAGCTCCACAGGATCTGGCTGATCTCAGAGCTCCCCAGGATCTGACTGATCTCAGTGCTCTCCAGGATCTGACTGATCTCAGTGCTTCACAGGATCTGGCTGATCTCAGTGCTCCCCAGGATCTGGCTGATCTCAGAGCTCCCCAGGATCTGGCTGCTCTCAGTGCTCCCCAGGATCTGGCTGATCTCGGTGCTCCCCAGGTCTCACTCATCTAAGTGCTCCCCAGGATCTCACTCATCTCAGTGCTCCCCAGGATCTGGCTGATCTCAGTGCTCCCCAAGATCTGGCTGATCTCAGTGCTCCCCAGGATCTGGCTGATCTCAGTGCCCCCCAGGATCTGGCTGCTCTCAGAGCTCCCCAGGATCTGGCTGATCTCAGAGCTCCCCAGGATCTCACTCATCTCGGTGCTCCCCAGGATATGGCTGATCTCAGTGCTCCACAGGATCTGGCTGATCTCAGAGCTCCACAGGATCTGGCTGATCTCAGAGCTCCCCAGGATCTGACTGATCTCAGTGCTCCCCAGGATCTGGCTGATCTCAGTGCTCCACAGGATCTGGCTGATCTCAGTGCACCCCAGGATCTGGCTGATCTCAGTGCTCCACAGGATCTGGCTGATCTCAGAGCTCCCCAGGATCTGGCTGATCTCAGAGCTCCCCAGGATCTGGCTGATCTCGGTGCTCCCCAGGTCTCACTCATCTAAGTGCTCCCAGGATCTGGCTGCTCTCAGTGCTCCCCAGGATCTGGCTGATCTCAGTGCTCCCCAGGATCTGGCTGATCTTAGTGCTCCCCAGGATCTGACTGCTCTCAGAGCTCCCCAGAATCTGGATGCTCTCAGTGCTCCCCGGGATCTGGCTGATCTCAGTGCTCCCCAGGATCTGTCTGCTCTCAGTGCTCCCCAGGATCTGGCTGCTCTCAGAGCTCCCCAGGATCTGGCTGCTCTCAGTGCTCCCCGGGATCTGGCTGATCTCAGTGCTCCCCAGGATCTGTCTGCTCTCAGTGCTCCCCAGGATCTGTCTGCTCTCGGTGCTCCCCAGGATCTGGCTGATCTCGGTGCTCTCCAGGATCTCGCTGATCTCTGTGCTCCCCAGGATCTCACTCATCTCGGTGCTCCCCAGGATATGGCTGATCTCAGTGCTCCCCAGGATCTGGCTGATCTCAGTGCTCCCCAGGATCTGACTGCTCTCAGAGCTCCCCAGGATCTGGCTGATCTCAGTGCTCCCAAGGATCTGGCTGATGTCTGTGCTCCCCAGGATCGCACTCATCTCAGTGTTACCCAGGATCTGTCTGCTCTCAGTGCTCCCCAGGATCTGTCTGCTCTCGGTGCTCCCCAGGATCTGGCTGATCTCGGTGCTCTCCAGGATCTCGCGGATCTCTGTGCTCCCCAGGATCTCACTCATCTCGGTGCTCCCCAGGATATGGCTGATCTCAGTGCTCCCCAGGATCTGGCTGATCTCAGTCCTCCCCAGGATCTGACTGCTCTCAGAGCTCCCCAGGATCTGGCTGATCTCAGTGCTCCCCAGGATCTGGCTTCTCTCAGAGCTCCCCAGGATCTGGCTGCTCTCTCAGGGCTCCCATGGATCTCTTGCTGCTCTCCAAGATGTGCCTCCAGGCACACAGCCACGTGGCACGCCCCTATGACTGTCTGTGTCAATCATTGCATGGGAGGCCTGCCTCCCATGGAGACCTTTTTTGAACTGCTTGAGATCAATGGTGCATTCACATTGGTCCAAGCAATGCAATTATTTTCAGTGCCTCTCTGAGGCAGGGCTGGCCCAAGCCACTGTGCTGCCTGGAGCGACAGAAGAAATGCTGTTGTCCCCCAAAAAACAAAACATATGTGTTAAACACTGTGATACGCTCACACTGCTCATTACTGTGAGTTTTATGGCTGTGGAGCTCTGTGATACAGTAATGTGCAGTGTGTATGAATGTATCAGAGCCCCACAGCCATAAAAATTACAATAATGTGCAGTGTGTATGAGTGTATCATGGAGCTCCACAGCATTAAAACTCACAGTAAAGTGCGGTGTGTATGAGCGTATCACAGAGCTCTGCAGCAATAAAACTCACAGCAATGTGCTGTGTGTCTGAGCATATCACAGAGCTCCGCCGCAATAATACTCACGCTGACACACACACTGCACATTACTGTGAGTTTTATTTCTGTGTATCTCTGTGATACACTCATACACACTGCACACTACTGTGGAGCTCTGTGATATGCTCATACACACTGCACATTACTGTGAGTTTTATAGCTGTGGAGCTCTGTGATACACTCATACACGCTGCACATTACTGTGAGTTTTATTGCTGTGGAGCTCTGTGATACAGTAATGTGCAGTGTGTATGAGTGTATCACAAAGCTCCACAGCAATAAAATTGAGAGGAATATGTGGTGTATATGAGCGTATCACAGAGCTCCACATATCCTTCAATGCACACACACAAGTCTTTAACTCACACAGTCTCACACAGACTCCCGCACACACTCCCACACACAGTCTCACACACACAGTCTCACACACACAGTCTCACACCTGCATGCATGTGTACAGCTCCCCCTCCTCCCACTGCAGAGGGCTGAGTGCCAAACCAACAAGCAGGACTCAGGGACTTTCTGTCTCCTGGCATGGGTTGGCACACAGACACACACAGGCAGCGAGCGGGACCACACAGGATAAAAGGGGGGGGTTACTTGTGGCCCAGATGCGGGACCCCAGGTCCCCTCCATCTTACACACTGCCCCCCCCCCACTTAAAACTTATGCAGGGCACTTTCCCCCTCCGTCCAACAAGAGATAAACGAAGACTTAGCGTTAAATAGAGCCTGTGTTAGAGGCAAGTGAAGATATCGGGGTCCTTCGGACTATAGGAACCCCTCATAATATTGGGGTCTCATTGCTTTCTGTAACAATCAGAATGATGGGATTTGCATCCCAGGTGCTCCTAACAGGATTTTGTGGATGGGCATCAGACACAGACATGCCAGGCGTAAAACTTCTGCACAGGAGACACGTGAACTGCAATTCTCAGAATGCAGAGGGAGGATAAACACGTACAATCTGGCTGAGCATCATGGGAATTGAAGTCCTCACACAGCCTTTGGCTCCGGAATGGTGATGCTGCACCCCAGGAGAGGGACGAGCGTCATTCTCCTGGTAAAGCAGCCTGTGTTAGGGTCTTGTTATATGAGGGATGTTTCAGCCTGTAAATCCATCCGGTACCTTATTGTAAGTGACAATTTTTTTCTCATTTTCCTGTGTCGTCGCCGTCACCGCGTTGGTTAGAAGCCGAGGAGATGATCAGTTCTCACATTTGTTTTGGCAATTTACCATGTGAAATGGTTTCCATTGGAATATCCCGATGCTGCGCTGTACATGGCGATAAATGCACGCAGCGCTCTACAGGGCGCTAAATGCACGCAGCGCTCTACAGGGTGCTAAATGCACGCAGCGCTCTACAGGGTGCTAAATGCACGCAGCGCTCTACAGGGCGATAAATGCACGCCTCGCTCTACAGGGCAATAAATGCACGCAGCGCTCTACAGGGCGATAAATGCACGCCTCGCTCTACAGGGTGCTAAATGCACGCCTCGCTCTACAGGGCGCTAAATGCATGCAGCGCTCTACAGGGCGCTAAATGCACGCCTCGCTCTACAGGGCAATAAATGCACGCAGCCCTCTACAGGGCGATAAAAGCACGTGTTTTATTCCAAGATCCCCAATCCTGTGATTTACTGACAGTCACAAAAAGCAGGAGCTTTGTTTATAAGGAGAAATGAACCCGACCAAACAATGCCCTAATACAGAGGCACAGCCTGGGGTATTCAATGTGTATTCATTCCTTGGGGTATACAGTATAGGGGCGCTGTCCCACTGAAATATCCAATATGGGGGCTCCGCTTGGAATATGCAAGGTGGGGGGACAGCTCATAGTACTCAACACATGGGGTATACAATACAGGGGCTTCCCATGGGGTAAACAATACAGGGCTTCCCATGGGGTAAACAATAGGGATGAGCCGAACACCCCCGAGTTCGGTTTGCATTCGAACTCGAACTTTCCAAATGTTCGAATTCGAACTCGAACTCAATAAGTCAATAAGACTCAAAATTCGATTTTTAGAGTGCCCTCCAAGAGGGCATATATGCTAGATATTTGCCATAAAAGGTGTATGGGGGTCCGGGTAGTGCCCTGGGGGACAGGAAACAAGGACAAAAAGTTTTAAAAAATACATTTTTAAAGGGACAGTGAGTTTTCCATGAAATAAGGGTTAAAAATAAAAACGAAAAATTCCTTCAAATATCGTGCCCTTTTGTAGTATTGTGGAAGAGTGCAGGGTTGGACTCTGCAGTTCAAAAAATTATATAAATGTGGCACAGGCGTCAGTGCAGCCAAATATTGTGCCTTTCATGGCAGCAAGTGCCTTCACACCGTAACCCTTTTGTGGTATTGTGGAAGAGTTCAGTGGTGGAGGTTTTGTGAATGCAGAAGACATCCCCGATCTATTCCATTACGTCAGCATCAGGGGATTGATAGCTGCTGATCCAGGACTGATTCATTTTTATAAATGTCAGCCGGTCTACAGAGTCGGTGGACAGACGCACTCTTTTGTCTGTGACAAAACCTCCAGCGGCACTGAACGTCCTTTCAGAAAGCACGCTGGATGAAGGGCAACCTAGTAGTTGCATAGCATATTGGCTAAGTTCTGGCCAGTGATCCAATCTCAACACCCAGCAAGCCAGTGGATCATCTGCTGGAAAGGTATCCAGGTCTGCCCTTGCCCCTAGGTAGTCTTGCACCATATGGTGAAGACGCTGGCAATGGGTGCCTACATTTGATGTCCCTGGGTGTCGTGGACTAAAAAAATTTAAAAAGGCATCAGTCAAGCGGCCCCGGCCTTCACCACTATTCCTCTGATCATCCACAGCTGCAGAAGCACCTGTGTCATCAATTGGTAGCCTACCAGTGCCTGGAAAGGTGTTACACAAGTGTCGCTTTAGAGCGTCTTCAAGTTTTTTCATCCTGTGCTCCCTCTGTGCGGGCAGGGTGAGCTCTGCAACTTTACCCTTGTATCGTGGATCAAGAAGGGTTGCCAACCAGTAATGATCCCTCTCCTTGATAGTATGAATCCTGGGGTCCTTTAGCAGGCTTTGCATAATAAGGGAGCCCATGCAGCGTAGGTTGGAGGTGGCTTTAGCTTCCGAATCTTCCTGCTCAATGAGGAGGAAGACCCCATCGTGCACTTCCTCCTCCCAGCCACGTACCCGTCCTTGTGTTTCTGGGCACACAAAACCCTCCCTTGAGGAATCCCTACCTTCAATGCCCCCACTACTCAAATATTCCTCCTCCTCATCCTCCTCCTGTCTGATCTGAGGAGGACCCGCTGGAATGCTGTCTGCGGAAAGACTGGGGCCTTCAGAGCTAGGGAAGGCCTCCTCTTCCTCCCGCTGCTCTGCCTCTAGAGCCACATCTATAATTCCCCACAGAGTGTGCTCCAGCAGGAACACTAAAGGAATTGTGTCACTGATGCATGCACTGTCCCTGTTCACCATCCTCTTTGCCTCCTCAAATGGTGACAGTACAGTGCATGCATACTTGATCATCAGCCACTGCGGGGGGGGGGGAAACAAGTTGACCTGAACCTGTCCTTGTGCCATACTCCCACAGGTACTCGTTGATGGCACTCTGCTGCTTGTGCAGACGCTGCAGCATTGCTAATATCGAGTTCCACGTGGTGGGCATGTCACAGATCAGACGGTTTGTGGGAAGGTGTAACCTTGTAACCTGTGGTCAGGTGCAAGGCTGTAGCCAATTGCAAGCTACAGGCCAGTGGAAAAGTGCATTGTGGTCCATTGTGGTGCATTGTGGGCGAACACACGGCAAACAGGCGGAAATGTTCGTAGTCCACGAACATGCGAACAGGCTATGTTCGATGTGAACTCCGAACCGATCAAACCGAACAGCTCATCCCTAGTAAACAGTACAGGGACTTCCCATGGGGTAAACAATACAGGGCTTCCCATGGGGTATACAATACAGTGCTTTCCATGGGGTATACAATACAGGGCTTCCCATGGGGTATACAATACAGGGCTTCCCATGGGGTATACAATACAGGGCTTCCCATGGGGTATACAATACAGGGACTTTCCATGGGGTATACAATACAGGGACTTTCCATGGGATATACAATACAGGGCTTCCCATGGGGTAAACAATACAGGGCTTTCCATGGGGTATACAATACAGGGGCTTCCCATGGGGTATACAATACAGGGGCATCCCATGGGGTTTACAATACAGGGGCATCCCATGGGGTACTTATGCAGGGCTCCACACTACTCGGCTCAATTACCTTCATCCTCTTTCCCCCTCTGTCCCCAGGCTGGGGAAGGGGGCCACTGGCAGCTCCCACCTGTTTTTCCTTCCCCTCCATCTCCTGTGCTCTGGGCATCACGGGGTTAAGGCAGGGTTCCCCTCTCTTGGCATCCTCCGGTGTGTGTGGGGGCCTGCACTGGCCACCTACTCCCCCTCAGAGTCAGACTCTCCGTGAGCATGCAGCCCCGCCAACCTGAGAGCCACGCCCCAACCAATCGCCGGCCGCTATCAGGTGGTGAGAAGGAGTGCTGCACCCGTCCACCATCTCGGATTATCAACCCGCCGGCGGCAGTGAGTGCAGTGGCAGCAAGGCGAGTTTATGGCTCGCGTGCCAGCACAGAGGGCCCGGCGTGCCATAGGTTTGCCATCGCTGGTCTAGAGGCTAAGCAATGGGTCTGGTGGATGGGGATCCTAGATGGGGGCAGAAGCGGGCAGGATGGGGAAGTACCGGTAGAATGATGAAATGAATGTCCAGATATATAAACAGAGGATAGTCCAGGAAAGTCTTTGGTGCAATCAGATAGTTCTCAGGAGATTCAGGGAGCTTTCAGACACAGGTCTTTGCAGTCTGGGACTTCAATGTGGAAGTGGGCTGGGGAAGGCGTAGCTTCCTTAATTGCAGAGCTAATCAAGGGAAGGTGAGCTCAGGTGGGGCTCCAGGGCTAGAATGTTAGATGCACACAGAAGGTCCAGGAACGTGTATTGTTTATGTTGCAGGGTTTAACGTGGGTGCCAGGGGCCAGAGCGTGGTGACCCTGACACATTATCAATTCGTTATATTCCATCTAGTTTAGTTTAGTTTTCGTTCCGCTTCAGACAAAATCGACTAGCTATTTCGGAAGTGCTTATGAATAAGAATAGGTATAATTTCATCCGAATTGCGATTCGGAAGGAAACAAAACGCACATAAGTATACAGTCAGGTCCAGAAATATTGGGACATCGACACAATTCTAACATCTTTGGCTCTATACACCACCACAATGGAGTTGGAATGAAACAAACACAATGTGCTTTAACTGCATACTTTTGCTGGTAGGACATTATCACCCATCATCCACAGTCACCCACATCTCATCTGATCGCCTGCATACTTTTGCTGGTAGGACATTATCACCCATCATCCACAGTCACCCACATCTCATCTGATCGCCTGCATACTTTTGCTGGTAAGACATTATCACCCATTATTCAGACACCCACATCTCATCTGATCATCTGATCGCCTGCATATTGGTATTTTCTATTTTTTATTTATATTTATTTTTGTTTTTCTCCACCATTTGCTTTGCTAATTAGCATGTGAATCTCCTACCCTATTGACACAGCCCATCCAGCTTCAGGTGTTTACCTTCTAACTGCCTGAATGCAATCAGCCCGCCCTATATCACTACTATCCCAGGCTCTTTGAGCCAGGCTCTGAGTGTCATTTGCAAGTGGCATTTTTAAGTGGACATACAGAGTTGTTTCCTGGAGTTGCGGGACTGGAGGAAGGAACTGCAAGGCCCACTTTTACTCTGGGTAAACGCTCGTCTATATCATGCTTTCTCTCACGCTTCTACTCTTTACTTCTACTTTTCTCCTTAAATGGAACTCCTGCCCCTCTACCACCGACCCCTACACTATCTGCATCTCTCCCTCCCTCCTCTCGTCCCACATGATGGCCTCGCATGAGCTCCTTTGTTTCCTCAGAACATGGTCTCCCTCTAACTCTCGCGCTGCCAATCACTCCCACAAATCCCATTCCCACCTTCTCTTTCTCACCCTCCTGCTGCTACTCTCTTCAGGTGACATATCCCCTAACCCTGGCCCCACAACACATCCAATACTTCCCTCTCATCCTATCTCCATCGCACATAAATCACCTCCCTGCAAGCCCAGCAACCTCATCCCCATAATCCCTCAGCGCCTGTCCTCTTTCTCCTGCGCCCTCTGGAACGCTCGCTCTGTGTGCAACAAACTCACAGCCGTCCATGACCTCTTCCTTTCAAACTCCTTCAACCTCCTAGCTTTAACTGAAACCTGGTTAACTCCCTCTGACACGGCCTCCGTTGCTGCTCTCTCACATGGCGGTCTACACTTGAGCCATACCCCCAGACCGGGTGAGAGAAATGGTGGCGGGGTCGGAATCCTGCTCTCTCCCACCTGCACCTACCAGCATCTCCCTCCACCCCCATCCCTCTCCTTCTCCTCCTTCGAGACACACTGCATCCGCCTGTTCTCTCCTCTGGCTCTCAGGGTGGCAGTCATCTACCGCCCACCGGGACCAACCTCCCAGTTCTTTGACCACTTTGCTACCTGGCTCTCTCACTTTCTGTCTTCTAATCTTCCATGCCTAGTTCTCGGGACTTCAACATTCCCATTGACGATCCTTCCGCCCCTGCTGCCTCCAAACTTCTTTCACTCACGTCCTCCCTTGGACTCACACAATCCTCCCTCCTCCCTACCCACCGCGATGGTCACGCTATTGACCTTGTCTTTTCCAACCTCTGCTCCATTTCTGAGTTCAACTGTCGCCCTTTCCCCATCTCTGACCACCACCTTCTCTCTTTCAACCTATCTGGACTTCCTAAACACCCTGCTCCCCACCCCGCACACACACTCGCAGAAATCTACAGGCTGTGGACCCCCATCAATTCTCCAACCTACTTCACCACCTCCCTCATACCTCATCCTTTACCTGCCCTGATGCTGCCACTAATCACTACAACACTACGCTTATCTCTGCTCTAGACACTCTTGCTCCTCTTCGACTCTGTAAGGCCCCACGCCGCCAGCTTCAGCCCTGGCACACCCTCCAGACTCGCTACCTGCAAAGATGCTCCCGCACCGCAGAGCGTGCCTGGAGGAAATCCCGCTCTGAAGCTGATTTTGTTCACTTCAAGTTTATTCTCCGGTCATACACCTCTGCCCTCCACTTGGCCAAACAATCCTTCTTCTCATCTCTTATATCTACGCTGTCCTCCAACCCTAAACGGCTCTGGTCCACCTTCAACACCCTCCTCTACCCACCTGCACCTCCCCCCTCAGCTGCCTTCAGCGCTCAAGAGCTGGCAGACTACTTCCTCAGTAAAACTTTAACTATCAGAAGCAACATCCCAACACAAGATAGTTATCTGCCACCTCCACTCCCACAGGTCCCATCTGCCACCCTCTGCCGCTTCCTCCCAACCACTGAGGAGGAAGTCAATTCCTTATTGTCCTCCTCACATCTCACCACGTGCCCGCTCGACCCCATTCCCTCACATCTAATTCCTCCCCTCTCCTCCTCCCTCACCCCTGCTCTCACACACATCTCAACCTATCTCTCTCCACTGGCTCCTTTCCATCTGCCTTCAAACACGCGCTAGTTACCCCTTTACTAAAGAAACCATCCCTAGATCCCAACTCTCCATCCAACTACCGCCCTGTATCCCTGCTTCCCTTCACATCAAAGCTCTTAGAAAAACTAGTCTTCAACCGCCTCTCCCTCTTCCTGTCCTCCAATTCACTACTTGACCCCCTGCAATCTGGCTTCCGTCCGCTACACTCAACTGAAACTGCCCTCACCAAAGTCACCAACGACCTCCTAACTGCTAAAAAACATGGCCACTATTCTATTCTCATCCTGCTTGACCTCTCGGCTGCTTTTGACACTGTTGACCACCCCCTCCTTCTACAGACCCTCAACTCTCTGGGTCTCGGTGACACTGCACTTGCTTGGATTGACTCCTATTTATCCAACAGGTCCTTCTGTGTGTCCTTTGCTGGTAACTCCTCCTCCTCATTGCCTCTATCTGTTGGTGTTCCTCAAGGCTCTGTCCTTGGTCCTCTGCTCTTTTCCATCTACACCTCCTCCCTGGGCAAAATCATCAACAGCTTTGGCTTTAATTACCACCTCTACGCTGATGACACTCAGATCTACCTCTCTACCCCTGATCTCTCTCCCCCTGTCCTTTCAAAAGTCAGTGACTGTTTATCTGGCATCTCCTCCTGGATGGCCTCCCACCACCTAAAGATCAACATGTCAAAGACTGAGCTCCTACTTATTCCTCCCTCTAATGCCGCCCCACCTCCTGACTTCTCGATCACGGTGGAGGGTATCACCATCTCCCCATCAAACCAAGTTCGCTGTCTTGGAGTTACACTTGACTCTGCTCTTTCCTTCATCCCCACATCAAGTCTCTTTCCTCCTCCTGCCGATATCAACTGCGTAATATTTACAGAATTCGGCCATTTCTTACCGCTGTCGCCACAAAACAACTCATACACGCCCTGGTAATCTCCCGACTCGACTATTGCAATAATCTCTTATCTGGCCTCCCTCTGTCCCACCTCTCCCCCCTACAATCCATCCTGAACGCCTCCGCCAGGCTAATTCACCTCACCCGCCGCTCTGTCTCTGCCGCTCCCTCTGCGAGTCCCTTCACTGGCTCCCCATCCACTGCAGAATTAAGTTCAAAATCCTTATCCTTACCTACAAAACCCTCACTAACTCAGCTCCCCACTACCTGTCCTCACTAATCACCAAAACACCCCAGCCCGCTCCCTAAGGTCAAACAGTGACCTGCGCCTAGCTTCTCCCCGCATCACCTCTTCCCATGATAGACTGCAGGATTTCTCACGCGCAGCCCCCACTCTCTGGAACGCTCTCCCTCGTACTGTCAGACTTTCCCCTAACTTCTCTTCCTTCAAACGCTCCCTGAAAACATTCCTATTTAGGGAAGCCTACCACCCAACTCACTGACGCAACCATCAATCACTCTCACCTTACAGTCCTCTCCTCCTGTTTCCAACCCCAACCCTCCCAGATTGTGAGTTCCTACGGGAATAGGGCCCTCATCTCCTCCTGTACTGTTTGTCAAATGTTGTTCAATGTATTGTAACCCTGTCTATACTGTGCTTATTGTACAGCGCTGCGGAATATGCTGGCGCTTTATAAATAAAGAATAATAATAATAATAATAATAACTGCAGACTGTCAGCTTTAATTTGAGGGTATGTACATCCAACTCAGGTGAACGGTGTAGGACTTACAGCAGTTTGCAGATGTGCCTCCCACTTGTTAAGGGACCAAAGGTAATGGGACAATTGGCTTCTCAGCTGTTCCATGGCCAGGTGTGTGATATTCCCTCATTACCCCAATTAGATACCCCAATGCAGATAAAAGGCCCAGAGTTCATTTCAAGTGTGCTATTTGCATTTGGAATCTGTTGCGGTCAACTCTCAAGATGACATCCAAAGAACTGTCACTATCAGTGAAGCAAGCCATCATTAGGCTGAAGAAACAAAACAAACCCATCAGAGAGATAGCAAAAACATTAGGCGTGGCCAAAACAACTGTTTGGAACATTCTCAAAAAGAAGGAACACACCGGTGAGCTCAGCAACACCAAAAGACCCGGGAGACCACGGAAAACAACTGTGGTGGATGACCGAAGAATTCTTTCCCTGGTGAAGAAAACACCCTTCACAACAGTTGGCCAGATCAAGAGCACTCTTCAGGAGGTAGGTGTATGTGTGTCAAAGTCAACAATCAAGAGAAGACTTCACCAAAGTGAATACAGAGGGTTCACCACAAGATGTAAACCATTGGTGAGCCTCAAAAACAGAAAGGCCAGATTAGAGTTTGCCAAACAACACCTAACAAAGCATTCACAGTTCTGGAACAAGATCCTATGGACAGATGAGACCAAGATCAACTTGTACCAGAGGAAGAGAAGAGTATGGAGAAGGAAAAGAACTGCTCATGATCCTAAGCATACCACTTAATCAGTGAAGCATGGTGATGGTAGTGTCATGGCGTGGGCATGTATGGCTGCCAATGGAACTGGTTCTCTTGTATTTATTGATGATGTGACTGCTGACAAAAGCCGCAGGATGAATTCTGAAGTGTTTCGGGCAATATTATTGTGACGGCACCGTTCTCTTCCGTCTGTCCTGGCTCTCTAGACACCCCTTCGTTGCGGTCAGCCCGGCTACTGGGAGCGCTGTCCTCAGCGCCTCGAGCAGCTTGACCCGCCTGCTTCTGTTCCTCTGCCCTGGAGCCGTTAGGAATTTCCAGAAGGCGGCTCGGTACCTTCTGAGGGTGATAGTGTAGTGTAGCGTCGCTGAATGAAACACCAGACGCGGCTGTATGTTCCAACAGGATCCTCTCTCTCTGAGAGAGTCAGTTCTCTGACTTTTTAATGAACAAAACGCCACCATTTATGCTGAAGTCCAACAGTCATAATTTGCATAAAATGATGCACCTCGTCCTACCCATACTAATTACATTATGTCAGATAGGTATTTACAATAAACATTCTTTACATTCTTTAGCCTTCACCTCACACAACATTTGTATAATCCATTGTTCTAACACATCAGATTAAACACACACTATCAGAGATCCCTTGAATTAAACATGCAGCTAGATAATGGGAAAAGCCCTGGTGCATAAATTACACAGCAGTAAAGCTTGTTTACTGGTTACACAAAAACACATTTACCTACAGGAATATAAGTATTTAAAAAACCAAAGCTATGCCATTTTACACTAAACTAAATTAACCCTTTCGCTGCTGAGGCTTTTCCCGCCCCTGTGCTGAGGTCATTTTTTACCTGTTTTGCGCATCATGTTTAAACGTGTTTTTAAGGCTTATTTTAGTATATGACACCGACATATTATATATCGTTCTTTCCGTCAGACTCGGTAGATTCATAATATGTCATTATTATATGTATACGTTATGTCATGTCTGTATATTATAACAAAAAATGCAATAAAATATGTATTTTCAATAATTTACAATGTGTAAAGTGTTTTTTTTCACATTTTAACATGCGAGCAATTGCGGTTATATTTTGTATGGGGTGCGCTTGTTAAAAAAATTAGAGATGGGGTCTCGTTACATTTTTTTTGGGGGAAAATGACACTATTTTTAACAAACGCACCGCATACAAAAATCATTAGTGCAGCATCATTGTTCACATTATAATTGAAATGGGAACAATATTGCTACACTAACAAACCAAAAAAAATAAAAAAAAAGTGTTTATTTATTTATTTTTTTTTTAATTTTTTTTTATTTTTATTTTTTATTTTTTTTTTACAAAATTTTTAACTTTCATGTTTGGTATCGTTGGAACGGCCATGCTCTGGCCGATCCAACGATACCAAAATTTAACCCCTAACTGCCACGGATCGGGAGATAGGGAGTTCATTGGAACTCCCTATCTCCACACTTGGTGGCAGTTAGGGGTTAACTGTAGGACTGGCGTCATCGTGCTACGCACGATGACGCCAGTCCTCTGGGGGAGTTCCCGGAAGCTTGGCCGACATCCAAGATGTCGGCCAGCTCCCGGGAAGGATCGCGAACCGGTGCTTTTCAGCGCCGATTCGCGATCCAGCTCCCCAGGGGTTGCCCTTCCAAATGATGCCTGGGTTAAGCCTCTGTGCGCCGCCGATCGGGAGGGAGAGAGGTCCGAAGGACCTTCCCCCCCTCCCTTTCAGGCGCCTCCTCCGCACATGCGGGGGGGGCGCCTGAATTAGGTGTCATCGCGCCCCCGCGATGACACCTAATGTTGGCGGCTGCTGGTCCGGATGCGCGGCTGACATCCAGGATGTCAGCCCGCACCGGAGGGGCCAGCGATCGGCCGGAACCCGGCCGAACGCTGACCCCGATGCGAGGACGCGCTCAGCGCGTCCTCCGCATACCAGCGGGAATGCTGAGGACGCGCTGAGCGCGTCCTTAGCATTCAAGTGGTTAAACTAAAACCAAACAATGTAAAATATATTTAAAAACACACGATATAAATGAACATAAAGTCTCTTGGGGTTTGAAGCATGGAGCGTTACATCAGCTCCATGACAATTATCTGCTCACATTCAGCCAAATGCTGCCGAACTCATTGGACGGCGCTTCACAGTGCAGATGGACAATGACCCAAAGCGTACTGCAAAAGCAACCAAAGAGTTTTTGAAGGGACAGAAGTGGAATGTTATGCAATGGCCAAGTCAATCACCTGACCTGAATCCCATTGAGCATGCATTTCACTTGCTGAAGACAAAACTGAAGGGAAAATGCCCCAAGAACAAGCAGGAACTGAAGACAGTTGCAGTAGAGGCCTGGCAGAGCATCACCAGGGATGAAACCCAGTGTCTGGTGATGTCTATGAGTTCCAGACTTCAGGCTGTGATTGACTGCAAAGGATTTGTAACCAAGTATTAAGAAGGGAAAGTTTGATTTATGATTATTATTCTGTCCCATTACCTTTGGTCCCTTAACAAGTGGGAGGCACATCTGCAAACTGCTGTAAGTCCTACACCGTTCACCTGAGTTGGATGTACATACCCTCAAATTAAAGCTGACAGTCTGCAGTTAAAGCACATCGTGTTTGTTTCATTCCAACTCCATTGTGGTGGTGTATAGAGCCAAAGATGTTAGAATTGTGTCCATGTCCCAATATTTCTGGACCTGACTGTATGTGTTCATAAATTGTCTCACCGCCAATTTTGGTGCTCTCTTGTTCGGCGCACGTCGGTACCCTTCAGTGATTTCTGTTCACTGCAGGGTCCCCAAAGTGCGCCGAATGTCGCTGATCAGCCTGCTGAAGACAGCAGACGATCTGCCGACTGCAGGCAAACTGAACGCCGCTGAAATTTTTTAAAAAGGCGTTTGTCATGCACAGGCATAGTTATGGTGTTGTAACAGATTTAAAGGCCTGCTTCAATGGCCATGTGCCTCTGTTTACAACTCAATGCAAGTCAATGGGACTCAAAGTTCGATTTTTAGAGTGCCCTCCAAGAGGGCATATATGCTAGATATTTGCCATAAAAGGTGTATGGGGGTCCGGGTAGAGCCCTGGGGACAGGAAACAAGGACAAAAAGTAAAAAAAAATCATTTTTAAAGGAACTGTGAGTTTTCCATGAAATAAGGGTTAAAAATAAAAACGAAAAATTCCTTCAGATATCGTGCCTAGGAGGTCCCCATAACCTGCCCATGAAGTGGCGGATATGTAGGATGCATAGAAACATTTAAAAACAATGTCCGGGTCCGGGTAGTGCCCTGGGGGACAGGAAACAAGGACAAAAAGTTTAAAAAAAGAAGTTTTTAACCCCTTCACTGCTGACGACGTGTGGGACACGTCCTCAGTTACTCCCGCTGTATGCTGGGGAGGACGTTTCCCACACGTCATCAGCTTTGCGGGACCCCCGGCGGAGATACTCACCTCTCTGTCCGGGGTCCCTCAGCATTCTGACTTCAGCGTCCTCAGACGCTGAAGTCAAGCTCCTCCCCAGGGCCGGATTAAGATCTCTAAGGGCCTGGAGCTGAAGATTTTGGTGGGCTTTTTTAGGAATTTAGTGAAATGAACACATATTTTAGGTTATATAATAGTGCAGATACGGGTATATGTAACCGGGCAGATACTGTGTGAGTAAATTTACATTCAGATTTCAATCATTTACAGGGTTATCCAAAGAGATCCGAATTGCTGGAGAAAGGTAACCGAACGCTGAAAATCAGCGTTCGGTTACCTTTCTTGGCCATTCGGCTATACAGAGAGCAGGCAATACGCCAAATCCTGTCGAATTGCCTGCACATACGGTGACTGTTCGGTCCCTGTTCGGTGCCTGTTCGAGGGCAGTGAAATCCCCATGAAAAAGCACTGCTTCGGATATTCAGAGAACACAAACCAGCAGTGAAAGGTTCCCCTAATGCCCTGTCATTCGGTGGTTTCATTCGGCAAATTTATTCAGGAGAATCCCATAGGCTTCAATGTTAAAAATATTCCCGTTTTAATTCAATATCTAATAAACCGTTCATTATAAAATTCTGCAGCAAAAAGTCTCTTTATTTATAGATTTTTTTAGGATATTTTAAGCATTTTTCAGAATTTTTTAAAAAAAATTAAAAGTCTGGTTTTTTTTTTTTTTCAGTTTGCTTATTTTTTTTGTAACAGCCCTCTTTATTATCATTCCCTGGACCTCCTGTGAAAATTTCAGACATTTTCGCTCAGTAGTTTCTTTGCAAACAGCGTTTCTTTTTCCCAGATTCATACAAATGGTTTTTCTAATTTATTCACTGCCTCCTCTACGTCACAGCTGCTTCGGCTCTGTGTGATTCGGCTCCTGTTCGGCTCCTGTTCGTCTTTTTCAAAGGTTAATCCAGATGTTTTTGCTTGTTTTCAGCGTGCATTCGGTTAGTTTTCGGTGGGTTTGCGTCAGCTTTTCCCTGCAATTCGGGGACCCTGTGCTGTTTGCTGAATACACCGCAGGGTCACCGAAATGCAATCGGCAAAAGGAACCGAATTGAAGAGAACGAAAAGTCACCGAACGTGCGGTGACTTTTCGAATCTCTTTGGATAACCCTGTTAGTGTGTAAAATAATTTTTTCACATTTTATCATCCAAACCTTTGGTTATATATTCTATAGGGCATTCTTGTTAAAAAAAAAATAATTGAAATGGGAACCTGTTACTGCATTTTTCTGAGAAAATATACAATTTTAACCAAAAATGAAATATTTCCCTTGTGTTTTGGAGGATAGTGTTTTATGAATAATATGACTGTATAAAACCCTGACCTTGCTCCCAGCATGGGAAATGAGAAGGTGGGTAATGGAAGTGGTATTGCTCATTTTATACGTGACAAATGGACAATGCCATTGATTTTTGAACTAAAAATAAGTAGATAAAAAATGTTTATATGTTTTTTTCTTTTAGATTTTACATGTTTCGTATTAATGCAAAGGCCAGACTCTGTACTGTCCAATGACTCCTTCACTTGACCTTGTGAGGTGTAAAGATTAGTGACGCAGGGTTCCAAAGTCGTCCCCCCCGTGCACTTTGCTGCAGTGCGGCAGTTTAGGTATTTGGTGTAACAATTTGTAATGACGGATCGTGCCATCACTTCCACACTTGAGATGGTGAGTTAGTGCAGCATCATTGTTCCCGTAATAAATGAAAAGTGTTAAGTATTGCTGTGTTAGAAAGAAAAAATAAAGAAATATTTATTATTTTATTTTTATTGTTAAGGAAAACCTGGTCATGTTTGGTATCATTGGAAAGGCCATGCCCTGGCCTTTCCAGTGTTACCTCACATGACCCTGTAGCTGCTATGGTGTTGGAGATATTGGGGTCCAAATGCCCATCAAAGCAGACATTGTTATTTTTTCTCTGGGCCTATTCTGGGACATGGGCCTGGAGCTGCTGCTCCATCTGCCCCTATGTTAATCCGGCCCTGCTCCTCCCGACGTAAATGACGTCATCGCGCCATGTGTGATGATGTCTTTTCCAGGCGACCCCCGGCCAGGGCTGGTGCAAGCATTTTAATCTAGTCAGGCGAAGGTGCATTTTGGTGCCCCCCCCATCCGTGTCATGTCAAGCCAATCAGGATAGAGGTGCCATGATAATCTCTATATATACACATATATATACACACTAGGGTTGCTCATATAAGTATATTTGCCCCCAGCTCATATAAGTATATTTGCCCCCAGATCACATGTGGATATATTTGCCCCCAACTCATGGATATATTTGCCCCCAACTCATGGATATATTTACCCCCAGATTACATGGGTATATATTTGCCCCCAGCTCATGGATATATTTTCCCCCAACTCATGGATATATTTACCCCCAGATTTATTTTTTTTTGAGAAAGGATTTTTCCAGGAAGGATACATTAAGATTTCTCTTGTTTTCAAGTATGTACTGGGTGGCGAGTATATATATTTGTATATATTTGCCCCCAGCTCATGGATATATTTGCCCCAACTCATGGATATATTTACCCCCAGATTACATGGGTATATATTGCCCCAGCTGATATGGAGATATTTGCCCCAGCTCACATATGGATATATCTGCCCCCAGCTCTCACCTGCTGCCAGGCCCCCCAGGCTCCGCCGGCGTTCCTCATGGTGGCGAGCGACCGCTGACATGATGCAGCTTTGCCGCTCGCCGGGCAGGAACCACATGACCATCGCACCCGCGTTCTCGCGAGATCGCGCGCGGCGCTGGTCAGGTGGTTCGGCCCCTAGCACTGCACCGGGTCTCCCCGGCCGACCAAGATGGCGACGCTCGGGGCCAGGGAATTTCACTCCTACAAACTGGCAGGAAGCCAGATAGTAAGTCGGCCGCCTGTGCCGCCTTACGCTAGCGGAGATCGCCTGGAAGGGAGGGGGCGGGATCCGTTCGGATCCCTCTCCCTCCCGATTGGGAGGTCCCACAAAAAAAAGCCAGGCACCGCTTAAAAGGGGAGAGTCTCCCCTTTTAAGCGGTGCCTGGCTTTAACCCCTTAGGCACCGGGTCGCACTTCAGCGCCTTGCGGTGCCAAAGTGCGGCCTAACTCCGGTGGGGGCTGCCATCTTGGATGGCGGTTCCACCCCCGGGTCCCCCCTCGCTGCCTGACGTCCTCACGCATAGCGTGATGATGTCAGTTAGCCGGGGAACACGTAGCTGCCGGGAATCCCCTGGTGGAGATAGGGGGTTCATTTTAACCCTGATATCTCCAGAACCGTGGCAGCTAGGGGGTCATGGAGGGTGTCAATCGAAAGGCCTGAGCATGACCTTTCGAATGATACCCAACATGACCAGGTATAAAGTAAAAAAATAAAAAACATGTTTGTTTTTGTGTGTTATTTTTATTAATGCAGCAATATTGTTCACATTTCAATTATAATGTGAACAATGATGCTGCACTAATGATTTTTTTCTATGGTGTGCGTTTGCTAAAAATTACATAATCCCCCCCCAAAAATTTAATAAGTCCCCATTTCTAATTTTTTTACAAGCGCAGCCCATAGAAAATATAACCGCAAATGTTCATGTGATAAAAGGTGAAACAAAACACTTTACACGCTGCAGATGATTAAAAATTCAAGTTTTATTGCATTTTTTGTTATAATATACAGGCAGAACATGACGTATACATATAAAAATGATATATTATGAATCCGCCGAGTCTGCCGGAAAGAACGATATATAATATGTCTGGGTCGTATAATAAAATGTGGCTTCAAATCGCGTTTAAACATGATGAGCGAAAGGGGTAAAAATTAGCTCAGTTCAGCGGTGAAATGCCTCAGCAGTGAAAGGGTTAAAGGAACAGTGAGTTTTCCTTAAAATAAGGGTAAAAAGTTAAAAATGAAAAAATTCCTTCAAATATCGTGCCTAGGAGGTCCCCATAACCTGTCCGTGAAGTGGCGGATTTGTAGGATGTATGGAAACATCGCCATCACAGACCCACACACGACACTTGGCACCCCCAGTCTGCATACAATGTATCAAATTCATGAGAC
This sequence comes from Leptobrachium leishanense, assembly GCA_009667805.1. Lineage (NCBI taxonomy): Eukaryota > Metazoa > Chordata > Amphibia > Anura > Megophryidae > Leptobrachium > Leptobrachium leishanense. Next base: position 16,996,563 of record CM019065.1, read on the forward strand.
CGGACTAATTAGAAGCACATGTTATTTCCAAACACTAATTAAACACCTGCTGTTTACGCCGTTTGAGAGCACAGGTCATTTAGAGGTGAGAATCTTTGCACCTAGACATTTAGACATTAGTTTTTAATTCAATATCTAATAAACCGTTGCTTATAATATTCTGCAGTAAAGAGTCTCTTTATTTCTAGATTTTTTAGTATTTTTTAAGCATTTTTTTATACTTTTTTCAATAATTTTTTTTTTTTTCGAACTCGAACCGAACACGCCAAAAAAAGCTAGAAGTTCGCGAACTTGCGAATGGCTAAAGTTCGAATCGAACTCCGAACTGATTGGACCGAACAGCTCATCCCTATTTACAACCACCTTATCTGATCTGCTTTCTTGGGTGGAGGGCTGAATGAAAACATGAACCAAATAGGTTTGGGGTTGGTGGGTGAGGGGCCAGTTCTTTGCACAGGATGCTCACCCAAATCTCAGGGTATTTCTCAAGGATGTTGGTTCGAGGAGCATCTCTAAGAATCTTCTGGGGACTTTTAAAATCTGGAATACCCATGGAAGAGCTACCTACAGTATGTAAGTTAGGCTTATGCGTTTTAAGTCCCAGTTTATTTCAAGAACTGTATGTGCACGTTTTATTATATTTTGTATCTCTCGGTTATGTGATATCGGCACTGTGTAAAGTTTTTTTTGTCTTTTGCCATTAACCTTTGTAACCCAGTACTGCCTTTTCTCTAGATGATCCATGTTCTCATAGCTTGGTTTTAGCGTTACCGTAGAATTTACCATTTGGGAGATATATTAGCTGTATGTGGTTATGCTCTTGGATTGGGGTGCTATACAGTTACTGGGGGTTTCGAAAGTGCACTATTACTTTTGTGGTGGCAGCGTATAGTCGGAAGGGTGTGTACGGTTTAGGGGGGTTAGGTTGGCATAACTTGGTGCCCTGAGAGGGGATAGAGTTAGTAAGTCCAGAGGCTTGGAGCGGTTATCCCCTTGTACACCCTCCCTCCGCACGTGACAACTGGGTAGATAGTGGGTGGTCGTCACAGAGTTTAAAATAAAAAAAATGCATGAAAATCATAGAAAAGATCCTATAAAAATAATAAAAGGTCTGCTACAGAAGGATAAAAAGTGCTGTCCCGTAGCGCCTGCGCAGAATAATGGGTCGGAGATTCACGCGCATGCACAGATCTTATCCACCGGCTGCTTCTCTGAGAATGCTCACTACAGCGATTGGTCTCACAGTGTGACATCACTAGTGACCGATCTGGCAGCCAGGAAATTCAAAATATACGGGATGTTATGGGATGAAAATATAAGTGTAAAATGTTAACCACTTCCCTGCTAAATACTCCCTCTGCGCTCCCTTGAGACTTGGCTGCTATGGACGCGCTGAGCGTATCCTATCATTGCAACGGCGATTGGCCGGTATTTCGGGCGATCGCTGCGGCCTCCCAGTGCAGGCTGACATCTTGGATGTCAGCCCAGCCTCCGGGACTCTGGCCGGCATGAATAGCGTCATCCCGCCAGACACAATGACATCTATTCCAGGCACCCGCCCGCCAGAGCAATGAAGGTGACCGCTCTCCCTCCCCATCCGTAAGAGGCACAAAAAAAGGCAGGTGCAGCTTGGAAGGGCATAGCCTGCCCTTCCAAGCAGTGGCTGCATTAAACCCCTTAGGGGCCGGATCCTGGTCCACTTCCGGAGGTGATCTCCCCCCATCTACTGGCATCATCGCGCATGGACGCAAAGTAGTCAGTTCGGGAGTGAACCCCTAGCTGCCACCTATGTTGGAGATAGGGGGTCCAATGACCCCCCCATCTCCCAATCCGTGGCAGCTAGGGGTTCACTCCCGAACTGCCATCATTGCGTCACATGATGATGTGTTTATATTCACTCTCTGGTCATTAGTGTAATGTGTGGCTTGTACGTGTACAGGTGGGGCTCAGGGAGGGCTATTGGTGGAAAATGGATGATTCCATATGTATATTAATCTGATTTATTTTATTATTGTTTTTTATTCATACAGAACTAAAGAAGTGCTGCCGCGGTTATCACCAAAACTCTGTGAGGATATTAGACAAAAAATTTCTGGTTCCAAGCTGCAAACGTAAGAAATTATAAGGATTAATTAATAATAGTAATTGGAAATAATTACACAAATAATTACTCTTTTATCTCTTTATCCAGGCATTGAGTAAATAATTTTTTTAAGAAATGCCTATATGTCGCATAGTATTAAGCGGTGTGTATGATCGTATAACAGAGCTCCACAGCAATACAATTCACAGTAATGCGCAGTGTGTATGAGTGTATCACAGAGCTCCACAGCAATAAAACACACAGTAACCGTGTGTATGGCAGTATCACAGAGCTCCACAACAATAAAACTCACAGTAACAGTGTGCATGTGTGTATAGCAGAGCTCCACAGCAAGAAAACTCCCATTAATGTGTGGTGGTGTGTATGAGCATATCTCAGATCTCCACAGCAATACAACTCACAGTAATGTGCAGTGTGTATGAGTGTATCACCGAGCTCCACAGCAATAAAACTCACAGCAATGTGCAGTGTGTATGAGTGTATCATAGAATCCACAGCAATAAATCTCACAGTAATGTGCGGTGTGTATGAGCATATCACAGAGCTCCACAGCAATAAAACTCCCAGTAATGTGTGGTGGTGTGTATGAGCTCTGTGATACACTCGTACACACCACCACACATTACAGTATAACAGAGCTCCACACCAATACAACTCAGAGGGATGTGTGGTGGTGTGTATAAGTGTATCACAGAGCTCCACAGCAATACAACTCACAGTAATGTGCAGTGTGTATGAGCCCATCACAGAGCTCCACAGCAATACAACTGACAGTAATGTGCAGTGTGAATGAACGTATCACAGAGCTCCCCAGCAATAAAACTCACACTCATACACACCACCACACATTACAGTGAGTTTTATTGCTGTGGAGCTCTGTGATACGCTCATACACACCACCACACATTCCAGTGAGTTGTATTGCTGTGGAGCTCTGTGATACACTCTTACACACCACCACACATTACAGTATCACAGAGCTCCACACCAATACAACTCAGAGGGATGTGTGGTGGTGTGTATAAGTGGATCACAGAGCTCCACAGCAATACAACTCACAGTAATGTGCAGTGTGTATGAGCGTATCACAGAGCTCCACAGCAATAAAACTCACAGTAATGTGTGGTGGTGTGTATGAGTGTATCACAGAGCTCCACAGCAATAAAAAAAAACTCATAGTAATATGCAGTGTGTATGAGTGTATCACAAAGCTCCACAGCAATTCAACTCACAGTAATGTGCGGTGTGTATGAGCGTATCACAGAGCTCCACAGCAATTCAACTCACAGTAATGTGCGGTGTGTATGAGCGTATCACAGAGCGCCACAGCAATAAAACTCACAGGACTCTATCACCTCCATATAGCTAACGCTAGTGGTCACATAAATGAGCATTGGCGCTAGGTTTATTGAGGTGATAGCAATCCGCCTGTATTACCTCCAATCGCTGACGGGTTATAAAATCCATTAGCGAATCGGTATTAGCGCTTTTTAGCGCCAGCTTACTGTACTTTGCGCTCCCTATACTTAACATAGGGAGCACAAAGTGTAAGCAGAGCGTAACACGCTTAAGGATAACACAGTCCTAACGCTAGTTACTACCAGCTGTCGTTAACTCAAAAAGTTTGCGATCGCCTAGAGCTGCTGCGGAATCCGTTATCACCAGCTGTAACCCCCCCAAAAAAATCAAATACTCACCTCTCATCCCGCAGCGAGAATGGCAGCCTGATCCACTGCTTCTGGTCGCTGGGAGCAGAGTGAGACTGGTGGAAAAAAGTCCCCAGTCTCTATATGCGGGATCACGGGAGAGGCGAGATCCTGCCAGCCATATGATCCGGCAGCAGAAGGCTCCATGGAGTCCTATGGACTTCATTGAGGGGATTCTTGGCACCATTCCGAGCATCCTGGACTCTAGTGGCTGCTACAGGGCAGACTGCTGGACTCAGTGCCTGTCCCATGATCCATTGGTGAAAAGGGGACACTAAGGGGAGATTAACGGACACTTATTTTTCCCCATAACGTCCCCGTTTTAGCTCAGGGCAGCTGATAGTGCCCACAGTATATATAATGGTGTAGGGAGAAAGTAATGGCATTAGGGAAGGTGTGATGGGATAGGGGTAAGAGCAATGAGAAGGGAGAGTGTAGAGATTAAAGGTAGAGTTTAACCACTTTGCTGCTATGGACGCGCTAAGTGCGTCCTCTCAAATGTACTTTGTGTTATGGACGCATTGAGCGCGTTCTGTTTTAGCAGCGGCGATTGGTCGGTATTTCGGATGGATTCTGCGGTCTCCTGATGTGGACTAATATCTTTGATGTCAGCTCTGCCTCCAGGACCCCGGCCGTCGTAATAGTGTCATCGCGCTGTGTGCGATGACTTCTATTTCAGGCAACCTGCCCTCCAGAGCATGGAAAGCGCCTGAAGGGGAGGGAGGGGGGTTCTTTGGAACTCTCTCCCTCCCCATTGGTAAGGGGCAGAGAAAAAAGGCAGGCACCACTTGGAAGGGCAGAGTCTGTCCTTCCCAGTGGTGCCTGCCTTTAACCCCTTAGGGGCTGGATCACAATTCTGCGCCAATGGGCATCATGGATGTCAGCAAAGCCTCTGGGATCTCCCCCACCTACTGATGTCATCACGCAGGGACGCAATGATGTCAGTTCAGGAGTTAACCCCAAGCTGCCACCTATGGTGGAGATAGGGGGTCACTGAACTTTACAATCTCCCAATCCCTGGCAGCTAGGGGATAATGTGTGCTATCATTGGAAAGGCCAGAGCATAACCTTTACAATGATACCACACAAGACCATATTATAAGTAAAGAAAAAATAATAATAATAAAAAATAAAAACGTGTTTTTTATTAATGCAACATTAGTTTCATATTTCAATTATAATGTGAACAATGATGCTGCAGTAGCAAATTTTTGGGGCGTTTCAGCCAAAATCACGTAATTTATCAGAAAAATAACGGGTTCCCAGTTCTATTTTTTTTAACAAGTGTTCCCCATAGAGTTAATGACGGCAAAGGCTTGGATGATAAAATGTGTAAAAAATTATTTTTACACACTGTAGATGATTGGAAATTCCCTTTTTTTTTACGTTTTTTGTTATAATATTCAGGCAGGACATGACGTATACAAGTAGTAATGATATATTTTAAATCTGTATAGAAACATAGAAACATACAGGGTTATTCAAAGAGATTCGAAAAGTCACCGCACGTTCGGTGACTTTTCATTCTCTTCAATTCGGTTCTTTTTGCCGATCCCATTTCGGTGACCCTGCGGTGTATTCAGCAAACACCACAGGGTCCCCGAATTGCAGGGAAAAGCTGCCGAAAACCTGACGAAAACTAACCGAATGCACTGAAAACAAGCAAAAACATCTGGATTAACCTTCGCAAAAGCCGAACAGGAGCCGAACAGGAGCCGAATCACACAGAGCCGAATCACACAGAGCCGAAGCAGCTGAGACGCAGAGGAGGCAGTGAATAAATTAGCAAAACCATTTGTATGAATCTGGGAAAATGAAAAGCTGTTTGCAAAGAAACTACTGAGCGAAAATGTCTGAAATTTTCACAGGAGGTCCAGGGAATGATAATAAAGAGGTCTGTTACAGAAAAAATAAGTAAACTGAAAAAAATCAATAAAAAAAAATCGGACTTTTTTAAAAAAAAAAAAAATCTGAAAAATGCTTAAAGTATCCTAAAAAATCTATAAATAAAGAGACTTTTTGCTGCAGAATTTTATAATGAACGGTTTATTAGATATTGAATTAAAACGGGAATATTTTTAACATTGAAGCCTATGGGATTCTCCTGAATAAATTTGCCGAATTAAACCACCGAATGGCAGGGCATTTCGGGAACCTTTCACTGCTGGTTTGTGTTCTCTGAATAGCCGAAGCAGTGCTTTTTCATGGGGATTTCACTGCCCTCGAACAGGGACCGAACAGGCACCGTATGTGCAAGTAATTCGCCTGGATTTGGTGAATTGCCTGCTCTCTGGATAGCCGAATGGTCAGGAAAGGTAACCGAACGCTGATTTTCAGCGTTCGGTTACCTTTCTCAAGCAATTCGGATCTCTTTGGATAACCCTGATAGGGTTATTCAAAGAGATCCGAATTGCTTGAGAAAGGTAACCGAACGCTGAAAATCAGTGTTCGGTTACCTTTCCTCACCATTCGGCTATCCAGAGAGCAGGCAATTCGCCAAATCCTGGCGAATTACCTGCACATACGGTGCCTGTTCGGTCCCTGTTCGAGGGCAGTGAAATCCCCATGAAAAAGCACTGCTTCGGCTATTCAGAGAACACAAACCAGCAGTGAAAGGTTCCCGAAATGCCCTGCCATTCGGTGGTTTTAGGCTAGGGTCAGACGAACGCATTTTTATGTTGTCTGTGAAAAAGTGCGTTCGAACGAATGGACGCATTTTTTCACAGAATACGTGATAGTGGTCATACTATGCGCATTTTCGTCCGTGATTTTGTACGGATCATCAATAAAACTCTTTTTGCGTCTGGACGTTATGTTGGCCGGACATTAGCAGCGTCTGACGTCTCCAATTCACGCACACACGCCGCTAGCAGACGCAGCGCACTCTGTACGTCAGTACCTGCGGTTTCACGTTCTCGAAAAAATACGTTCATTTTCCACTTGCGTTGCGCAGCCGGACTTTTGTGCGACCGTACTTCGTATATTGGCCGTCATTGCCCGGCATCTGCTGCTAGTGCGGCCGTGATTAAGTGCGGCTGCACGCGCGTTCGCACTGCCTCAGTCTGACCCTAGCCTAATTCGGCAAATTTATTCAGGAGAATCCCATAGGCTTCAATGTTAAAAATATTCCCATTTTAATTCAATATCTAATAAACCGTTCATTATAAAATTCTGCAGCAAAAAGTCTCTTTATTTATAGATTTTTTAGGATACTTTAAGCATTTTTCTTATTTTTTTTTTTTTTTAAAAGTCCGATTTTTTTTTATTGATTTTTTTCAGTTTACTTATTTTTTCTGTAACAGCCCTCTTTATTATCATTCCCTGGACCTCCTGTGAAAATTTCAGACATTTTCACTAAGTAGTTTCTTTGCAAACAGCTTTTCATTTTCCCAGATTCATACAAATGGTTTTGCTAATTTATTCACTGCCTCCTCTGCGTCACAGCTGCTTCGGCTCGGTGTGATTCGGCTCCTGTTCGGCTCCTGTTCGGCTTCTTCGAAGGTTAATCCAGATGTTTTTGCTTGTTTTCAGCGTGCATTCGGTTAGTTTTCGTCAGGTTTGCGGCAGCTTTTCCCTGCAATTCGGGGACCCTGTGCTGTTTGCTGAATACACCGCAGGGTCACCGAAATGCAATCGGCAAAAGGAACCGAATTGAAGAGAACGAAAAGTCACCGAACGTGCGGTGACTTTTCGAATCTCTTTGGATAACCCTGATAGAAAGATGTCGGCAGATAAGAACCTTTCGGCCCATCTAGTCTGCCCAATTACATGGATACTTTACCTGGATTTATCTTTTGTTTAGGATAGCCTTATGCCTATCCCATGCTTGCTTAAATTCAATTACTGTTTTGGCCTCTACCACTTCAACTGGAAGGCTGTTCCATGTATCCACCACCCTCTCAGTAAAATAATGCTTCCTGATGTTACTTTTAAACCTTTGGTACAGTCTGCCAAAAAAATTATATATAATATGTCTGGGTCCTACAATAAAACATAACTTTAAATCACGTTTAAACACGATGAGCAAAAACGGTAATAATGAGCTCAGCAGCAAAAGGGTTAATACAATAAGGGTATACGTATTGAGGGTAACAAACATTGAAATGAGTTACAGGAAGGGGATTAATGGGATTTGGAGAGAGGATGTGGAAGTGGATTAATGGGATTGGGAGAGAAGACGTGGAAATGGATTAATGGGATTAGGAGAGAGGATGTGGAGGTGGATTAATTGGATTGGGAGAGGATGTGGAAATGGATTAATGGGATTGGGAGAGAGGATGTGGAAGTGGATTAATGGGATTGGGAGAGAGGATGTGGAAGTGGATTAATGGGATTGGGAGAGAGGATGTGGAAGGGGATTAATGGGGTTGGGAGAGAGGATGTGGAAATAGATTAATGGGATTGGGAGAGAGGGTGTGGATGTGGATTAATGGGATTGGGAGAGGATGTGGAAGTGGATTAATGGGATTGGGAGAAGAGGATGTGGAAGGGGATTAATGGGATTGGAAGAAAGGATGTGGAAGGGGATTAATGGGATTTTAGGATGTGGAAGTAGATTAATGGGATTGGGAGAGAGGATGTGGAAGGGGATTAATGGGATTGGGAGACAGGATGTGGAAGTGAATTAATGGGATTGGGAGACAGGATGTGGAAGTGGATTAATGGGAATGGGAGAGAGGATATGGAAGTGGATTAATGGGATTGGAAGAAAGGATGCGGAAGTGGATTAATGGGATTGAGAGGATGTGGAAGTGGATTAATGGGATTGGGCGAGAGGATGTGGAAGTAGATTAATGGGATTGGGAGAGAGGATGTGGAGGTGGATTAATGGTATTGGGAGAGAGGATGTGGAAGTGGATTAATGGGATTTGGCGAGAGGATGTGGAGGTGGATTAATGCGATTGGGTGAGAGGATGTGGAGGTGGATTAATGCGATTGGGAGAGAGGATGTGGAAGTGGATTAATGGGATTTAAAGATGTGGAAGTAGATTAATGGGATTGGGAGAGAGGATGTGGAAGTGGATTAATGGGATTTGGCGAGAGGATGTGGAAGGGGATTAATGGGATTGGAAGAAGGGATGTGGAAGGGGATTAATGGGATTTAAGGATGTGGAATTAGATTAAATGGGATTGGGAGAGAGGATGTGGAAGGGGATTAATGGGATTGGGAGACAGGATGTGGAAGTGGATTAATGGGATTGGGAGAGAAGATGTGGAAATGGATTAATGGGATTAGGAGAGAGGATGTGGAGGTGGATTAATTGGATTGGGAGAGGATGTGGAAGGGGATTAATGGGATTGGAAGAAAGGATGTGGAAGGGGATTAATGGGATTTAAGGATGTGGAATTAGATTAAATGGGATTGGGAGAGAGGATGTGGAAGGGGATTAATGGGATTGGGAGACAGGATGTGGAAGTGGATTAATGGGATTGGGAGAGAAGACGTGTAAATGGATTAATGGGATTAGGAGAGAGGATGTGGAGGTGGATTAATTGGATTGGGAGAGGATGTGGAAGTGGATTAATGGGATTGGGAGAGAGGATGTGGAAGTGGATTAATGGGATTGGGAGAGAGGATGTGGAAGGGGATTAATGGGATTGGGAGAGAAGACGTGGAAATGGATTAATGGGATTAGGAGAGAGGATGTGGAGGTGGATTAATTGGATTGGGAGAGGATGTGGAAGGGGATTAATGGGATTGGAAGAAAGGATGTGGAAGGGGATTAATGGGATTTAAGGATGTGGAATTAGATTAAATGGGATTGGGAGAGAGGATGTGGAAGGGGATTAATGGGATTGGGAGACAGGATGTGGAAGTGGATTAATGGGATTGGGAGAGAAGATGTGGAAATGGATTAATGGATTAAGGAGAGAGGATGTGGAAGGGGATTAATGGGGTTGGGAGAGAGGATGTGGAAATAGATTAATGGGATTGGGAGAGAGGAGTGTGGATGTGGATTAATGGGATTGGGAGAGGATGTGGAAGTGGATTAATGGGATTGGGAGAAGAGGATGTGGAAGGGATTAATGGGATTGGAAGAAAGGATGTGGAAGGGGATTAATGGGATTTTAGGATGTGGAAGTAGATTAATGGGATTGGGAGAGAGGATGTGGAAGGGGATTAATGGGATTGGGAGACAGGATGTGGAAGTGAATTAATGGGATTGGGAGACAGGATGTGGAAGTGGATTAATGGGAATGGGAGAGAGGATATGGAAGTGGATTAATGGGATTGGAAGAAAGGATGCGGAAGTGGATTAATGGGATTGAGAGGATGTGGAAGTGGATTAATGGGATTGGGCGAGAGGATGTGGAAGTAGATTAATGGGATTGGGAGAGAGGATGTGGAGGTGGATTAATGGTATTGGGAGAGAGGATGTGGAAGTGGATTAATGGGATTGGCGAGAGGATGTGGAGGTGGATTAATGCGATTGGGTGAGAGGATGTGGAGGTGGATTAATGCGATTGGGAGAGAGGATGTGGAAGTGGATTAATGGGATTTAAAGATGTGGAAGTAGATTAATGGGATTGGGAGAGAGGATGTGGAAGTGGATTAATGGGATTTGGCGAGAGGATGTGGAAGGGGATTAATGGGATTGGAAGAGGGATGTGGAAGGGATTAATGGGATTTAAGGATGTGGAATTAGATTAAATGGGATTGGGAGAGAGGATGTGGAAGGGATTAATGGGATTGGGAGACAGGATGTGGAAGTGGATTAATGGGATTGGGAGAGAAGATGTGGAAATGGATTAATGGGATTAGGAGAGAGGATGTGGAGGTGGATTAATTGGATTGGGAGAGATGTGGAAGGGATTAATGGGATTGGAAGAAAGGATGTGGAAGGGATTAATGGGATTTAAGGATGTGGAATTAGATTAAATGGGATTGGGAGAGAGGATGTGGAAGGGGATTAATGGGATTGGGAGACAGGATGTGGAAGTGGATTAATGGGATTGGGAGAGAAGACGTGTAAATGGATTAATGGGATTGGAAGAGAGGATGTGGAGGTGGATTAATTGATTGGGAGAGGATGTGGAAGTGGATTAATGGGATTGGGAGAGAGGATGTGGAAGTGGATTAATGGGATTGGGAGAGAGGATGTGGAAGGGGATTAATGGGATTGGGAGAGAAGACGTGGAAATGGATTAATGGGATTAGGAGAGAGGATGTGGAGGTGGATTAATTGGATTGGGAGAGGATGTGGAAGGGGATTAATGGGATTGGAAGAAAGGATGTGGAAGGGGATTAATGGGATTTAAGGATGTGGAATTAGATTAAATGGGATTGGGAGAGAGGATGTGGAAGGGGATTAATGGGATTGGGAGACAGGATGTGGAAGTGGATTAATGGGATTGGGAGAGAAGACGTGTAAATGGATTAATGGGATTAGGAGAGAGGATGTGGAGTGGATTAATTGGATGGGAGAGGATGTGGAAGTGGATTAATGGGATGGGAGAGAGGATGTGGTGTGGATTAATGGGATTGGGAGAGAGGATGTGGAAGGGGATTAATGGGGTGGGGAGAGAGGATGTGGAAATGGATTAATGGATTGGGAGAGAGGATGTGGAGGTGGATTAATGGGATTGGAAGAAAGGATGTGGAAGGGGATTAATGGGATTTAAGGATGTGGAAGTAGATTAATGGGATTGGGAGAGAGGATGTGGAAGGGATTAATGGGATTGGGAGACAGATGTGGAAATGGATTAATGGGATTGGGAGAGAGGATGTGGAGGTGGATTAATTGAAGAGGAAGTGGGATTAAAGGATTTGGTTAAGAAAGGATGCGAAGTAGGGATTAATGGGATTGAGAGGATGTGAAAGTGGATTAATGGGATTGGGCGAGAGGATGTGGAAGTAGATTATGGGATTGGGAGAGAGGATGTGGAGGTGGATTAATGGTATTGGGAGAGAGGATGTGGAAGTGGATTAATGGGATTGGAAGAAAGGATGTGGAAGTGGATTAATGGGATTGGGCGAGAGGATGTGGAAGTAGAGTAATGGGATTGGGAGAGAGGATGTGGAGGTGGATTATTGGGATTGGGAGAGAGGATGTGGAAGTGGATTAATGGGAATTTAGGATGTGGAAGTAGATTAATGGGATTGGGAGAGAGGATGTGGAGGTGGATTAATGGTATTGGGAGAGAGGATGTGAAAGTGGATTAATGGGATTGGGCGAGAGGATGTGGAAGTAGATTAATGGGATTGGGAGAGAGGATGTGGAGGTGGATTATTGGGATTGGGAGAGAGGATGTGGAAGTGGATTAATGGGAATTTAGGATGTGGAAGTAGATTAATGGGATTGGGAGAGAGGATGTGGAAGTAGATTAATGGGATTGGGAGAGAGGATGTGGAAGTAGATTAATGGGATGTGGAGGTGGATTAATGGGATTGGGAGAGAGGATGTGGAAGTGGATTAATGGGATTTAAGGACGTGGAAGTAGATTAATGGGATTGGGAGAGAGGATGTGGAAGTAGATTAATGGGATTGGGAGAGAGGATGTGGAAGTAGATTAATGGGATTGGTAGAGAGGATGTGGAAGTAGATTAATGGGATTGGTAGAGAGGATGTGGAAGTAGATTAATGGGATTGGTAGAGAGGATGTGGAAGTGGATTAATGGGATTGGGAGAGAGGATGTGGAGGTGGATTAATGGGATTGGGAGAGAGGATGTGGAAGTGGATTAATGGGATTTAAGGACGTGGAAGTAGATTAATGGTATTGGGAGAGAGGATGTGGAGGTGGATTAATGGGATTGGGAGAAAGGTGTGGAAGTGGATTAATGGGATTTAAGGACGTGGAAGTAGATTAATGGTATTGGGAGAGAGGATGTGGAGGTGGATTAATGGGATTGGAAGAAAGGATGCGGAAGTGGATTAATGGGATTGAGAGGATGTGGAAGTGGATTAATGGGATTGGGCGAGAGGATGTGGAAGTAGATTAATGGGATTGGGAGAGAGGATGTGGAGGTGGATTAATGGTATTGGGAGAGAGGATGTGGAGGTGGATTAATGGGATTGGAAGAAAGGATGCGGAAGTGGATTAATGGGATTGAGAGGATGTGGAAGTGGATTAATGGGATTGGGGGAGAGGATGTGGAAGTAGATTAATGGGATTGGGAGAGATGATGTGGAGGTGGATTAATGGTATTGAGAGAGAGGATGTGGAAGTGGATTAATGGGATTGGGCGAGAGGATGTGGAGGTGGATTAATGCGATTGGGCGAGAGGATGTGGAGGTGGATTAATGCGATTGGGAGAGAGGATGTGGAAGTGGATTAATGGGATTTAAGGATGTGGAAGTAGATTAATGGGATTGGGAGAGAGGATGTGGAAGTAGATTAATGGGATTGGGAGAGAGGATGTGGAAGTGGATTAATGGGATTTGGCGAGAGGATGTGGAAGGGGATTAATGGGATTGGAAGAAAGGATGTGGAAGGGGATTAATGGGATTTAAGGATGTGGAATTAGATTAATGGGATTGGGAGAGAGGATATGGAAGGGGATTAATGGGATTGGGAGACAGGATGTGGAAGTGGATTAATGGGATTGGGAGAGAAGACGTGGAAATGGATTAATGGGATTAGGAGAGAGGATGTGGAGGTGGATTAATTGGATTGGGAGACGATGTGGAAGTGGATTAATGGGATTGGGAGAGAGGATGTGGAAGTGGATTATTGGGATTGGGAGAGAGGATGTGGAAGGTGATTAATGGGGTGGGGAGAGAGGATGTGGAAATGGATTAATGGGATTGGGAGAGAGGATGTGGAGGTGGATTAATGGGATTGGGAGAGAGAATGTGGAAGGGATTAATGGGATTGGAAGAGGATGTGGAAGGGGATTAATGGGATTTAAGGATGTGGAAGTAGATTAATGGGATTGGGAGAGAGGATGTGGAAGGGGATTAATGGGATTGGGAGACAGGATGTGGAAATGGATTCATGGGATTGCGAGAGAGGATGTGGAGGTGGATTAATGGGATTGGGAGAGAGGATGTGGAAGTGGATTAATGGGAATGGGAGAGAGGATGTGGAAGTGGATTAATGGGATTGGAAGAAAGGATGCGGAAATGGATTAATGGGATTGAGAGGATGTGAAAGTGGATTAATGGGATTGGGCGAGAGGATGTGGAAGTAGATTAATGGGATTGGGAGAGAGGATGTGTAGGTGGATTAATGGTATTGGGAGAGAGGATGTGGAAGTGGATTAATGGGATTGGAAGAAAGGATGTGGAAGTGGATTAATGGGATTGGGAGAGAGGATGTGGAGGTGGATTATTGGGATTGGGAGAGAGGATGTGGAAGTGGATTAATGGGAATTAAGGATGTGGAAGTAGATTAATGGGATTGGGAGAGAGGATGTGGAGTGGATTAATGCGATTGGGCGAGAGGATGTGGAGGTGGATTAATGCGATTGGGAGAGAGGATGTGGAAGTGGATTAATGGGATTTAAGGATGTGGAAGTAGATTAATGGGATTGGGAGAGAGGATGTGGAAGTAGATTAATGGGATTGGGAGAGAGGATGTGGAAGTGGATTAATGGGATTTGGCGAGAGGATGTGGAAGGGGATTAATGGGATTGGAAGAAAGGATGTGGAAGGGGATTAATGGGATTTAAGGATGTGGAATTAGATTAATGGGATTGGGAGAGAGGATATGGAAGGGGATTAATGGGATTGGGAGACAGGATGTGGAAGTGGATTAATGGGATTGGGAGAGAAGACGTGGAAATGGATTAATGGGATTAGGAGAGAGGATGTGGAGGTGGATTAATTGGATTGGGAGACGATGTGGAAGTGGATTAATGGGATTGGGAGAGAGGATGTGGAAGTGGATTATTGGGATTGGGAGAGAGGATGTGGAAGGTGATTAATGGGGTGGGGAGAGAGGATGTGGAAATGGATTAATGGGATTGGGAGAGAGGATGTGGAGGTGGATTAATGGGATTGGGAGAGAGAATGTGGAAGGGGATTAATGGGATTGGAAGAAAGGATGTGGAAGGGGATTAATGGGATTTAAGGATGTGGAAGTAGATTAATGGGATTGGGAGAGAGGATGTGGAAGGGGATTAATGGGATTGGGAGACAGGATGTGGAAATGGATTCATGGGATTGCGAGAGAGGATGTGGAGGTGGATTAATGGGATTGGGAGAGAGGATGTGGAAGTGGATTAATGGGAATGGGAGAGAGGATGTGGAAGTGGATTAATGGGATTGGAAGAAAGGATGCGGAAATGGATTAATGGGATTGAGAGGATGTGAAAGTGGATTAATGGGATTGGGCGAGAGGATGTGGAAGTAGATTAATGGGATTGGGAGAGAGGATGTGGAGGTGGATTAATGGGATTGGGAGAGAGGATGTGGAAGTGGATTAATGGGATTGGAAGAAAGGATGTGGAAGTGGATTAATGGGATTGGGAGAGAGGATGTGGAGGTGGATTATTGGGATTGGGAGAGAGGATGTGGAAGTGGATTAATGGGAATTAAGGATGTGGAAGTAGATTAATGGGATTGGGAGAGAGGATGTGGAAGTAGATTAATGGGATTGGGAGAGAGGATGTGGAAGTAGATTAATGGGATTGGGAGAGAGGATGTGGAGGTGGATTAATGGGATTTAAGGACGTGGAAGTAGATTAATGGGATTGGGAGAGAGGATGTGGAAGTAGATTAATGGGATTGGGAGAGAGGATGTGGAAGTAGATTAATGGGATTGGTAGAGAGGATGTGGAAGTAGATTAATGGGATTGGTAGAGAGGATGTGGAAGTGGATTAATGGGATTGGGAGAGAGGATGTGGAGGTGGATTAATGGGATTGGGAGAGAGGATGTGGAAGTGGATTAATGGGATTGGGAGAGAGGATGTGGAGGTGGATTAATGGGATTTAAGGACGTGGAAGTAGATTAATGGGATTGGGAGAGAGGATGTGGAAGTGGATTAATGGGATTTAAAGACGTGGAAGTAGATTAAAGGTATTGGGAGAGAGGATGTGGAAGTAGATTAATAGGATTGGGAGAGAGGATGTGGAAGTAGATTAATAGGATTGGGAGAGAGGATGTGGAGGTGGATTAATGGGATTGGGAGAGAGGATGTGGAAGTAGATTAATAGGATTGGGAGAGAGGATGTGGAGGTGGATTAATGGGATTGGGAGAGAGGATGTGGAAGTAGATTAATGGGATTGGGAGAGAGGATGTGGAAGTAGATTAATGGGATTGGTGGAGAGGATTTGGAAGTGGATTAATGGGATTGGGCGAGAGGATGTGGAAGAGGAGAGAAAAATGAAAGCGAAGAGTGTAGTGAGTGGGAGAAGAATGGATAGTCGTGCAGAGAGGGAGAATATTTCTGATTTTTAATTATTGGATTGGTTTAGAGAAGCCGCTTAGGACTTTCATGTAATGAACCTTTGTACTGTTTGTGCTTTAATTAGACTTTGTATCATTTTGCAGAAGGAGGAAACACCCAACACTGTATCCTGTATAGTTTATAGTGATTAAACTCTGTTACCACCTGCAATAATGAGATAAAACATACGGAAGCCTTTGTGCAGATAGGAGCTATAAAATATACTCAGGGTTATTCAAAGAGAATCGAAAAGACCCCACATGTTCGATCACTTTTCGTTCTCCTCAATTCGGTTCGTTTTGCCGATCCCATTTCGGTGACGTGTGGTGTATTCAGCAAGCACCACAGGGTCCATGAATTGCAGCGAAAAGTCGCCGCTAACCCGCCGAACACTCACCGCAAAACCCGGCGAAGGCACACCGAAACCCGCAAAAACATCTGGATTAACCCCGCCGAAAATGCCGTAAAAATCCAGGCAGGAGCCGATCACAGCGCAGAGTAGCCGTCGAAAAAACCCGACACCGCAGATGAATGGAGTGAAAAAAAATAAAAAAACAGTACGCTTGAATGGTTGAAAAGTGAAACGTTGTTTGCAAAGAAACTACTGAGCGAAAATGTCTGAAATTTACATATGATCCAATGAATGATAATAAAAAGGGCTGTTACAGAAAAAAGAAGAAATGTTGAAAAAAGATTTTGGCAAAAAAATCCCAAAAAATGCTTAAAATTTCCCAAAAATCTATAAATAAAGAGACTTTTTACTGCAGAATTTTATAGTGAACGGTTTATTAGAAATATTCCCGTTTTAATTCGATATCTAACATTGAAGTCTATGGGAGTCATAATGAAGAAAAGTCATGGATGTGAATAAACAAATACGTAAATAAATACTTATCCTTAAGATTGTTGTTTTTTTCGGGGTCAATATGAATGACTTTCAGGTATTTTTCTCCCTTGTAAGTTTTTTCTCCCGGCGAGTAGTGTGGATGTTCCAAGGGATGAGCATTTAAAAATCAATAATTCGGGGTTTTTTGGCAAAAACTTACGCCAAAATGCAATGATCGAGGTCTCAAAAACATTTATTAAAACAATAAAAACAATTAATCATAGTAATCCAACGCGTTTCGTCATGTGACTTTTTCAAGGATTATTAAAGTTTCCCCTCAATCAATGCATATATATACTGTATATACTGTATCCCCTTAATTGATAATGTCCTCCCCTTCCGGTGGCATTCTCCACGTGTTCCGGTGTAGTTCTCTAGAGTGTCCTTCATCCATACTCCTCCACTTCCGGTTCCGCCGTATTCCCACACCTCACTTCCGGTATTATTGCACGTAGTTCCAGTTTTAGTGCATTAGCACAGTTGCAGTTAAGTCTATGGGAGTTGCCTGAATAAACCTGCCGAATTAAACCACCGAATGGCAGGGCATTCGGCAACTTTTCACTGCTGGGTTTTGTTCTCTGAGTAGCCGAAGCAGTGCTTCTCTATGGAGATTTCACTGCCCTCGAACAGGCACCGTATGTGCAGGCAATTCGCCAGGATTTGGCGTATTGCCTGCTCTCTGAATAGCCGAATGGTCAAGAAAGGTAACCGAACGCTGATTTTCAGCGTTCGGTTATCTTTCGGCAGCCATTCGGATCTCTTAGAATAACCCTGACTGACTAATTGGAACACAGAGAGGATTTAGATCCCCCCCAGGCCATACACCAATCTGCAAAGCACTAAAGCCTTTTATCGCAACTCTTGAGGGGTCTTGCGTTCTTGTGTCTTCTTTACAGGTCATTGTCAGGTATGTTGAAGACCACACTCGGGTTAGTCCCACCATTCCAAATTTAATTTGAATTATTTGCCAGTGGGGCAAACAGCCTCAAATTTTGACTTGGGTACTTGATCTGGCTGTGGTCTTTGGGATCTGGAAGGTCTGGACATTCCTGGTCCACCTCTTATGAAAATGTACATTCCAAAATATGTATTAAATTTCACTAACACTTCTCAGGATTTTTAAGAACTTTCAGTTTTCCGAATAGCCGATCTGCCACGAAATTGCACCACACGGTGAAATTCACCGTTTGGTGCAATTCGTCATAAGTTCGGCGCTTTGTGAATAACCCTTTTAGTTGACTAAATTTTTTTGTTACTAAACCTAGACTAAAATGAAATGAAATCTAAGTTAAGACGACTAAAACTATAGGGGTTATTCAGAGAGCACCGAAATGTCGTCGACATTTTGGTGCTCTCTCATTCCCCACAGTTCCCTGGGGAATCAAAGTTACCCACCCTGTGGTGTATTCAGCATTCATCGCAGGGTCCCCGGAGTGCAGGGAAAACCCACCGCAATCCCGCTGAACACCCATCAAAATCCCGCTGGAAAAACCACGCCGAATATGGTGGAAAAAGCCGACGAGCGATCACAACGCAGACCAGCCGCCCGAAAAAGCTGACAAGCTGACGAATGGGGTTTAAAAAAATAAACAATATGCTTGAAAGTGTCAAAATTGAAACGCTGTTTGCAAATAAACTACTGAATGAAAATGTCTGGAATTAATTAATCCTATGAATGATAATAAAAAGGTCTGTTACAGAAAAATAAAGCTTTTAAGAAAAATGGAAAAATAGATATTGAATAAAAACTGGAATATTTTTAACATTGAAGCCAATGATACCAAACATGACCATGTTTGGTGTTAAAAAAAAAAGTCAATTTAAAAAAAGGGAGTATTTTTAAAAAAATAATTGGTCTGGGCATATAATAAAATAGGATTTCATATCACGTTTAAACATGATTTTTTTGGCGGTTGCAGTTTTTGGGGGTGTCAAATAATGAAAACTGTGGGTTATATATATAAATATATATTTCATAAATTCTTCATAGTAAATTAGTTGAAATGATAAAAATAATAATATAGTTAGAAATTCCATTTAATAGCAGGAAAAATGGTATATACTATGTATGGGTGCAGTAAACGAGTTAAGGGAAAGTAAAGAGCTAAACGCAACCAGCGCAGAACTGTAAAAGCAGCAGTGCTAATGTCGCCTGGTCACTATGGGGTTAAATTTTAAAAAAAATTAAATGTGTCTAAATAATAAAAAAAGGACCTTTAAAAAAAATCTTTTTAAAATAATAAAATAATATTTACATTTTTTTAAAAAAAGGTCTTTTAATACATAATTAAAATTAGAATTCCCCTTTTTTTTCTTTTCTCTTTTGTGGCTTTTTTTTCTTTTTTATTATTCTGTAACAGACCTTTGTATTATTTTTTTATTGGACTTTTGTTATTATTTCCACGCATTTTAATTGTTTTAGACACCTGTTTAAAAATTGCAAAATTGTTCAGTTTATTGTTGTTGTTGTTTTTTTTCCGCCTTAACCAGTTCGGCGGTGTCCAGCAGCTGATCGGCTTTATTCGGTGGTGTGAGGCTGTCAGTTCGGTGGGTCAGCTGCTGTTTTCAGCGGCGGTTAGTTTGGCCGCTTGTTGGCTGTCTTCAGCGGCATGCCGCGAGTAAAGATGGGCTGCCTGTTCGAATCGGTTCGAGGTTCGATTCAAACATCGGCTGTTCAAAATTTGCGAACTTCAAACTTTTCGGGACGTTCGCGTAATGTTTCAGAAAAAAAAAAGTTTTCCGAAAAAATTATGAAAAAATACTTAAAAGATCCTAAAAAATCTATAAAAAAAGAGACTCTTTACTGCAGAATATAATAATAAACAGTTTATTAGATATTGAATTAAAACGGGACTATTTTTTAACATTGAAGCCTAAGGAATTCGTAAACATTGTAGGTTTCACACTACTTGTAGGTCAAACATTTCCCACTCCTTATTGATCAAACATTTCCCACTCCTTGTTGGTCAAACATTTCCCACTCCTTGTTGGTCAAACATTTCCCACTCATTGTTGGTCAAACATTTTCCACTCATTGTTGGTCAAACATTTCCCACTCATTGTTGGTCAAACATTTCACACTCCTTGTTGATCAAACATTTCCCACTCCTTGGTGATCAAACATTGCCCACTCCTTGTTGGACAAACATTCCCACTCCTTGTTGTTCATACATTTCCCACTCATTGTTCAAACATTTTCAACTCATTGTTGGTCAAACATTTACCACTCCTTGTTGATCAAACATTTCCCACTCCTTGTTGGTCAAACATTTCCCACTCATTGTTGGTCAAACATTTTCCACTCATTGTTGGTCAAACATTTTCCACTCATTGTTGGTCAAACATTTTCCATGGCTTCAAATTGCATTTAAACATGAGCAAAAGCGGTAAAAATGAACTCAGCGCACAGCAGTGAAATGGCTATGCACTCAGCAGTGAAAGGGTTAAAACCGTTTTTTTTTTCTTCTTCATTCTTTCCTGTCCCCCAGGGCAGTACCTGGACCCCCATACACCTTTTATGGCCAATATGGCTGGGTGGAGTAAAGGTAACATCACTGCTCTGCATGGAGAGACCCTGTGGAGACATGGGTTCGATCCCGGCAAGAGCACCTCTCCAGTAAGTGTCCTTGGGCAAGACACCTATCGGTACATACCACCACCCAGGACATGCTTGAAAACGAGAGAAATCTCAATGTATCCTTCCTGGTAAAATCCTTTCTCAAAAATAAAAATATATATATGCCCCCTCGGAGGGGATCTTAATTTTTGAACGTTCGAACCCCATTGACTTGCATTGTGTTCGAGTTCGTAGTCGAACTTTTTCAGGTGTTTGAGTTCGAATGCAAACCGAACACGGGGGTTTTCGGCCCATCACTAGCGGAGAGCTTCAGCGACTCCTTCTTCAGCGTACTTTGGGGACCATGTGGTGAATAGTGAGTTCACCACAGGGTCGACGAACTGAAATTGCCAAACTGCGCCTAACGAAATAGCACCGAAATTAGGAATAACCCTCTAAATCTTTGACAAAATGTGTTAATCGGCAAAATTAATACTGTCTCAGGGGTGGTCTCAAATTTGGTGAGGCCTTAGGCAAGGCTCAAATGAAAGGCCCATCTTATTATATGAAACTCAAAGCTTGAATGATGCAGGACCAATATTTACAGGCGCATATACACAAAACAGAATGTGCATTCTCCCCACAGGAGGTCATTAACATACAGTAGGTATGTGCACACCCTTGCACTTTTGTGTCTGGGCTGTGTCCCATCTCCTATCCCCAGGGACTAGGAACAACAAGAAAAAGCCGTAAATGTACAGTCTGAGTAATAGACGAAAAGGGGACCCTTGGTCTAGCTCTGAGAGAAGGGGGACTCCTGTACCATTGCTTCTCCCATGACCGAAGGAGCAGCAAACCCAACCTTTATACCGACAGGTCAGCTTGGAGCTGTTGGGCATATATAACCTTTGTGGTGATGGGTTAATCATCTATATTAGTGACTGGAGTGAAGGCTTAAGTCAAGTGGCCGAGGTCGTTGTCAAGTTGGACCTCAGCGGGAAGTCCATTTATAAGCCCAACCTCTAGGGTGCAGGTTCCGGCTTACCAGTCCAGTGGATGCAGATGGTAGGTAGTAGACTGCTTCAACCATTACCCTATGGCCACAGAACATCCCGGCTTTACAGCTATGTGGATCCTGTGAGACTGTGTCAGGGTAAATGCTCTTTGGTCACAGACATCTTGGGCTGTCCACTAAGTGCCACAATTTTCAGATGTTGACGGCCGTTATCGCTGGCTGTAGCTTGGAGCTCTTCCTTCACTTGCCACTACCACTGGAACCCTAAGAAAGTGGTCAGCCTCCATTCCACTACTGACCCATTCTGGATTTCAGATTCTTCTGGATTGCGGAATCTGGAACAGTTCGATGGAGGTGGGAAAGGGGAATGCGGCAGAAGAGTCGTGATCCAATTCCTGTAGCAACACCAGCTTGTATACATACTGTGAGAGACTGAACATACAGTACCTTTCTTAGAGGGACCTTCTGCAAGGACCAACGTGTTCCTCGTGGTACTGCAGCTGATGGAACAGCGTTGGCGAGCAGCAGGAACACTTCCGGAGATTAAGGAAGGCAGGTAATTCTGAAATGAAAGTCTTTACATAGTTACATAGTTATATAGGCTGAAAAAAGACATGCGTCCATCAGGTTCAGCCTCTCCCACATAACCTACTGCTGTTGATCCAAAAGAAGGCAAAAAACCCAGTCTGAAATATGCAACATACTGGGAAAAAATTCCTTCTTGACCCCAGAATGGCAGTCAGATTTCTCCTTGGATCAAGAAGCTTTTACCCACATATTAAATATTATAACCCTTAATATTCTGTGTCTGCAGGAAGTCATCCAGTCGTTTTTTAAAAGTCTGTACAGACTCTGACCCAACCACCTCAACAGGCAGAGAATTCCACAGCTTTATTGTTCTCACCGTAAAATAACCCTTCCTATGCTTTAAGCTAAATTTTCTTTCTTCCAGTCTAAATGGATGACCCCTTGTCCTATGTATAGTCCTGTTAATGAATAGGTTATCAGACAATGGTTGATAATGGCCCCGTATATATTTATATAAGGTTATCAGATCCCCTCTAAGGCGCCTTTTCTCTAAACTAAACAGGTTTAAGCTTGTTAGTCTTTCCTCATAACTTAACCCTTCCATTCCCCTTATTAATTTAGTTGCCCGTCTCTGCACTTTTTCTAACGATATAATATCTTTTTTTAAGACAGGTGCCCAAAATTGCACGGCATATTCAAGGTGCGGCCTGACCATTGATTTATACAGAGGCAAAATTATGTTTTCATCCCGTGAGTGAACTCCCCTTTTAATGCATGCCAGTACTTTGCTTGCCTTGGCGGCTGCTGTTTGACATTGCACATTGTTACTTAGTTTGAAATCTATGATTATTCCCAAATCCTTCTCCTGCTTGGATTTCCCTAACTCCGTACCATTTAGGGTATAAATTGCTTGTGTGTTCTTCACTCCAAAGTGCATAACTTTACATTTATCTTGATTAAATCTCATCTGCCATTTAAGTGCCCAGTCCCCCAATCTATCTAAATCCCTCTGCAGTGAAGTAACATCCTGCTCACATTGTATCACCTGCACATACTGTAACATCCTGCTCACATTGTATTACTTTTCCTAGTTTTGTGTCATCTGCAAACACTGATACATGACTTTCAATACCTATCTCAAGGTCATTTATAAATAAATTGAATAGTATTGGTCCTATAACAGACCCCTGAGGGACACCACTTACCACTGGTGTCCATCTTGAAAATGTACCATTTATGACCACTCTCTGTACCCTATCTTTTATCCAGTTTTCTATCTAAGAACAAGTATTTTCATCTAGACCATTTTTTCTCAATTTAAATAGTAACCTTTTGTGTGGAACTGTGTCGAAAGCTTTGGCAAAATCTAAGTAAATCACATCCACTGCGACCCCCTGATCTATACTTCTACTTACTTCCTCATAGAACGTAATTAGGTTAGTCTGACATGATCTGTGTTTCATGAAACCATGCTGATTTTTGCCAATTACATTATACCTCCCAATAAATTCCTGAATATTATCCCTTAGTAACCCCTCAAATACTTTCCCAGCCACAGATGTTAAGCTCACAGGTCTATAATTCCCAGGCACAAATTTTAAACCTTTCTTAAATATAGGGACCACGTCAGCTTTTCTCCAATCCTCTGGTACTATTCCTGAAAGAAAAGAATCTTGAAAGATTAAGAACAGAGGTTTACATATGTCAACACATAGCTCTCTCAGTATTCGTGGGTGAATTCCATCTGGCCCTGGGGCTTTATTAACATTCACATTGTTTAATTTGTGTAAAACCTTGTCCTGAGTCAACCAGTCACTTTGTATTAGTAAGTTTTTATTAATGAATTTCATGTCTCCTGTTATAGGTTTCTCTTTGATAAATACTGAAGAAAAATAATCATTTAAAATTTCTGCCTTATCCTGATCTTCAGTTAACAATAACCCGGACTCAGATTTTAGTGAACCTACATTTTCACTCTTGGGTTTTTTAGAATTGATGTACCTAAAGAATCTTTAGTGTGTCTTTAGGACTTTAAAATTTTGGATAAGGATTGCCAAACCTGTATGTGGTAATTATAGAAAATCTAGTGAAGTTATCTTAACCCCTTAACCCCTGGGGACCCCCTGGCATCAAGGAAGTGCCAAAACACACTAATCTTATTATGGATACGAATCTCACTAATATCAGAATGCAAATGCATAAGGAGAAGAAAAACAATGTCTAAAATTACTTAAATAGACAAGAATGAATGAGGCACTCAGGTCACTTGGGAGGAAAATGTAATGCACCCCAAAAGACAATCAGGTCTATTCACTAAAAGGGGAAAC
The DNA here is from genome assembly GCA_009667805.1 of Leptobrachium leishanense. Classification (NCBI taxonomy): domain Eukaryota; kingdom Metazoa; phylum Chordata; class Amphibia; order Anura; family Megophryidae; genus Leptobrachium; species Leptobrachium leishanense. The sequence continues at coordinate 17,021,019 of CM019065.1, forward strand.
TCAGGAGAAGATAAAAATCTAGACCAAATAGACGATTTGGAAAGTGAGATAATTGGGAACAATTTCTGGTTTGGCTTTTTTGACCAAGAATTTTCACTTCTCCTGCCAGTTCTCCTGAGTTTCTCCTTTAGTGAATAGACCTGAAAGTTTCAGCTGATAAGATCAGAACTGCCTTAATTCTTCATGGCATAGATTCCTCAAGGTGGTGGAAACATTCCTCAGAGATTTTGGTCCATAGTGACATGATAGCGTCACGCAGTTGCTGCAGGTTTGTCGGCTGCACATTCATAATGTGAATCTCCCGTTCCATCACATCCCAAAGGTGTTATATTGGATTGAGATCTGGTGACAGTGGAGGCCATTGGAGCACAGTGAACTCATTGTCATGTTCAAGAGACCAGTTTGAGATGATCTGAGCTTTGTGATATGGTCCATGATCCTGCTGGAAGGAGCCATCAAAAGATACAGGGTACACTGTGGTCATAAAGGGATGGACATGGTCAGCAACAATATTTAGGTAGGCCGTGGCGTTTAAACAATGCTCAGTTGGTACTAAGGGGCCCAAAGTGTGCCAAGATAATATCCCCCACACCATTACACAAACACCACCAGCCTGAACCGTTGATACAAGGCAGGATGGATCCATGCTTTCATGTTGATGCCAAATTCTACCCCTACCATTTGAATGTTGCAGTTAAAATCAAGACTCATCAGACCAGGCAACGTTTTCCAATCTTCTATTGTCCAGTTTTGGTGCCTGTGCGAATCGTAGCCTCACAGGGTTATTCAAAGAAATCTGAATTGGGGCCGAAAAGGTAACCGAACAGTGAAATTCAGAGTACGGTTACCTTTCCTGGCCATTCGTCTATTCAGAGAGCAGGCAGTTCGCCATATCCTGGCGAATTGCCTGCACATACGGTGCCTGTTCGAGGGCAGTGAATCCCCATAGAGAAGCAATGCTTGGTCTATTCAGAGAACAAAAACCATCAGGGAAAAGTTGCCGAAATCCCTGCCATTCGGTGGTTTCATTCAACAGGTTTATTCAGGCGAATCCCATAGGTTTCAATGTTAAAAATATTCCCATTTTAATTCAATATCTAATAAACCGTTTATTATAATATTCTGCAATAAAGAGTCTCTTTATTTATAGATTTTTTTTAAGATCGTTTACGCATTTTTCAGGTATTTTCTTGCAAATTTTAAAGCATTTTTTCTTTTTTCTGTAACAGCCCTTTTTATTATCATTCATTGGATTTTATATGTAAATTCCAGACATTATCGTTCAGTAGTTTCTTTGCAAACAGCGTTTCACTTTTCAAACATTCAAGCGTACTGTTTTTTTGTTTTTTTTCACTCCATTCGTCGGCGGTGTCGGGTTTTTCTGGCGGCTGCTCGGGTTTCTCCGTCGTGTTCAGCGGGGTTAATCCAAATGTTTTTGCGGGTTTCGGTGTGCGTTCGCCGGGTTTTGCGGTGAGTGTTTGGCGGGTTTGCGGCGGGTTTTCCCTGCATTACGACGGCCCTGTGGTGCTTGCTGAATACACCGCAGGGTCGCCGAAATGGGAATCGCCAAACCGCACCGAATTGAAGAGAACGAAAAGTCACCGAAAGTGCAGTGACTTTTCGATTCTCTTTGAATAACCCGGATAATTTCCTGTTCTTAGTTGACAGGAGTGGCGCCCGGTGTGGTCTGCTGCTGCTGCTGTAGCCCATCTACTTCTAGGTTGGGCGTGTTGTGTGTTCAGAGATGGTATACTGCAGACCTTGGTTGTAATGAGTGGTTGAGTTACTGTTGCCTTTCTATCCTCTGGAACCAGTCTGCCTATTCTCCTCTGACATCATCAAGGCATTTTCGTCCACACAGATCTGACCCTCACTGAATTTTTTCTCTTTTTCGGCCGATTCTCTGTAAACCCTAGAGATGGTTGTGCGTGAAAATCCCAGTAGATCAGCAGTTTATGAAATACTCAGACCAGCCCGTCTGCCACCAACAACCCATGCCACGTTCAAAGTCACTTAAATCTCCTTTCTTCCCCATTCTGATGCTCGGTTTCAACGTCTGCAAGTTGTCTTGGTCTTCATGGCATATAAGGTACCATGCGTGGTAGCTCAGCTTGTGTCTTGGATGGAATAGGCCGTTAAAAAGATCCGCAGCTGTACAGCTCGAGCGATGTGCTTCACAGCAACATTGGAATTGGGCCCATAAGGAACAAGTTAAGTATGGTGACCTGGTCATCAACCATGACTTTAAGAAAGGAGATACTGAACAGGAAATTCTAAAGTCATCAGTATAAATGCATTTATCACAGGGTCATTCATTACTTTTCATTGATATCAATGTTTTTATTTTAGGATGAACCTGGACGAACTAAAGCAACAAGTCAAGCATCTGCAGAGATGCCCGTGGTTTGTGAACCCACAAACCCTAGGAGTTATGCGGTAGGTCTCAGAATGGAACCATTTGGACTTTCTCTATTTTGACCTCATACTATAGAGGGGTTATTCACTAAATAAAGATCTTCCATAGAAAGAATGGTGGATTTACTTCGGCAAATTTCACTGGACTGTGGCGAATGAAGAATGGCAAAACTGCGTAGTTCTATTCTTCACTGTTCTTTCCACCGTAGTATCAGTCAAAAGTTGTCTGGTGTTGTTGTTTTATTAGTTGCAATGGAATTTCAGTGGAGATCGACGCTTTAATATCATTTAAAGTGGTCAGGATTTGAGGAGTGCCCTCACGTGCCCCCCCCCTACAACTCCTCCGATCTAGCAGAAAAGCTGGGTCAAGTGGAGGAGTTTCCTCCTCCCACCCAGCGTCACCAATATGGAATTTCCTCGCTGCCTGTCACCAGATCGGTTGCTAGTGATGTCACACAGAGAGTGGCCGACATCACCCTCTGAGACCAATCGCTGTAGCGAGCGCTCTCCGAGAGGCAGTCGATAGGTCAGATCTGTGCATGCGCGTGCAGCCCTGATCCATCGCTCTGCGCAGGCGCTACAGGACTTGCGTATGTAAAGTGGGCAAGGCCTATTGCTCTACACAATTTGCAGCCCCTACCCTACATAAGTTGTATAGGAGTGCAGATTGCATAGAAAAGCTTTGGAGACCTCTGGGTTAGGGAGTCCCTGAGCCGAAGAGGAGGAGCAGCGCGCAAAGGAAAAAAGGTGAGTAAAATCACCCCAAAATAAAAAAAACAATGAATTTTTTTATCACATTTATTTGAAACTTGAGACGTGAAGTTAACAATTTAGTATAGGTTGAAATAGAAGTTTTGCACAAAAATTGATATTTGAAAAAATTTAAATGTTAATTTGCTAATTTTTAATTTTTCATGTATTCGTTTATCCTTTACAGAAATATTGTTGAAATGTAAGATTCTGAGTTCTAGATGGTGTCCTTAATGTTACACAATTTAAAATGGTCTGCATTATTTTCATACAGGCATAAATGGCCTTTGTATTAGATACAGTAACTGTGAAAGATAAATAATAAAATGGTGAGATCTCCTGCTTACATTATCAGCGTACAGGCATTATCAGCGTACAGGCAGAAATGGCTTTTGTGTCAGTAAATGTGCTGCAGACAGATAATAAAATGATGAGATCTCCTGCTTATGAGGATTTGTAGTGATCATGATTATTAGCAATGCAATATCTGTATGTGCTGCTTAATGCCTGTGTATGGCAATTACAGCAACACCTTGTATCTGTATGTGCCGCATAATGCCTATGTATGGCAATTACAGCAACACCTTGTATCTGTATGTGCCGCATAATGCCTGTGTATGGCAATTACAGCAACACCTTGTATCTGTATGTGCTGCATAATGCCTATGTATGGCAATTACAGCAACACCTTGTATCTGTATGTGCCGCATAATGCCTGTGTATGGCAATTACAGCAACACCTTTTATCTGTATGTGCCGCATAATGCCTGTGTATGCAGTTGGGTATTTTGGCCTAGGCCAACAAGGCCTAGGCCTTGGGCGGCACTTTCCAGGGGGCGGCGGCCCGCACTGGTGGCCCCACCCCAATATAATTTTTTTTTTTTTTACTTTTGCAAAGTATTTTGCCAGGAAGGATACGTTGAGATTTCACAAATTTTCAAGTATGTCCTGGGTAGGCAAGGCCTAGGCTTTCACTTTCCAGGGGGCGGCAAAAAACCTCACCACTAAATGGGTTACTCACAGAGCACCGAAATGACGCCAACTTTTTGGTGTTCTGTAGTTCCCTGCACTTCAAGGAATAAAACTTCCCCACCCTGCAGTGAATTCACCATTCACCGCAGGGTCCCCAAAGTGCATGGAGTCGGCCGCTGAATGCTGCCACCGCAAACCCGTGGCTTTGCTGCTTTCAAAAGAACTACTGAACGAAAATGTCTGGAATTTACATATAAGATCCAATGATTGATAATAAAAAGTTCTGTTATAGAAAAAAGAAAAAACGCTATTAAAAAAAAAGGGCGGGAATTTTGCTGAAAAATGACTAAAAGGTACTAAAAAAAAATCAAAGACTTTTTACTGCAGATTAAAATAATAAATGGTTTATTAGATATTGCATAAAAACGGGAATATTTTTAACATTGAAACCTATGGGGTTAGCCTGAATAAACCTGCTGATTGAAACCACCGAACATCAGGGCATTTCACTGCCATTTCTCTACTGTTAGGTGTTCTCTGAATAGATTAACCATTACTTCTCTATGGGGATTTGCAATGCCTTCAAACAGCACCGTACTTGCTGGCAGTTCGCCAAACTTGTGTGTGAGCATATCACAGAGCAGTGGTGTACTTAGGGTAGTGGCGGAGGGCGGGCCGCCCCAGGTACCAGTGATTATTTGAGTGTCATTAGGGGGTACTAGGAGGTGCCACTGTCACTGTGTGTCAATTTTGAGCTGTGTTCTCAAACAACGAGCAGCAGAGCAGGGCGTTTGCATACGGAATAAAATCGAATAGAATAAAAATCCCCCTTTCCTCCCTCCATAGCTCCTCCCCTGCCCCGCAGCAGCTCTAGGAGAGGGGAATGTGATTTGTGTGCAGAGAGAGAAGATGACAGTAAATGGCAGGTAAAGGGGGGGGGTATCAGCAGAATATGAAGCCCTGTCTGCTTACTGCTGTTTAAAGTGGACCTTTCCTTAACCAGCACTGCAGTGATAGAAATTTGTCATTGAGCTGCCTGGCTCCTGGTGAGGCTGCGTGCGTGCAGTTCACGCGGTCCGGCCAGTCAGGTGGTACTGAGTCTCAGTACCACCTGACTGGCTGAACCACGTGACACGCACGCAGCTGCCCGCCCTTTCATTAACACGGACTCTCACTCTATTCTGGACTGAACACCCACCGGAAGGGAATCAAAGCCACGGTGCACACTCTGGCAGTGGCACCCCACTGCTGACAAGATGGCTCCACGCACAGGCACAGCCGCGATCCTAACGTGGCCTCAAGGGACCTCCTGCTGAGTCTGTACACAGTCCCTGCTAACTCTGCACACAGCCCTACCACGGACGGAGGCCGGTAAATATAGAATAAATAATTGCTGTGTGCTCATATTCACTCGGTTTGCTGGGAGTCTTATTGCAGTGGATTCTGATGCACTCATACACACCGCACATTACATTGCTGGGAGTTTTATTGCTGTGGATTTTGATATGCTGACACACATACCGCACATTGCATTGCTGGGAGTTTTATTGCTGTGGATTCTGATACACTCATACACACTGCACATTGCATTGCTGGGAGTTTTATTGCTGTGGATTCTGTTATACACACTGCCTATTACTGTGAGTTTTATTGCCCTGGAGCTCTGGGATACGCTCATACACAGTGCCCATTTCTGTGGGTTTTATTGCTGTGCAGCTTTGTGATACACTCATATGCAGTGCAGGTTTCTGTGGATTTTATTGTTCAACCAATTAGAGCAGCTGCCTGTGATCCAGTATACTTGACATGCATGGCTGTTCTTTGTAAAAATGCTTGAATTTAAACATTTCATAATTTTATTTATCTCAATAGATACATTTGAAATGGTATACAAAATATACAAGTAGGCACTTGGTATCCACTTTTAATATAAAGAGAGGAAAAGGCGGAGCTCTAAGAGGAAAAGGTGGAGCTCTAAGAGGAAAAGGTGGGGATTAACCAGGAAGAAGTGTGCCCTTGACAGGAAGAGGTGTATCAAATTTAAATTAGGGGGTGCACGAGCTTAGTCAGGCCTAGGGCAGCACAAAACCTAAATACACCACTGTGTGTATGGCAATTACAGCAACTCCTTGTATCTGAATGTGGTGCATAATGCCTGTGTATTGTATGGGAATTACAGTAACACCTTGTTTCTGTATGTGCTGAATAATGCCTTTGTATGGCAATTACAGCAACACCTTGTATCTGTATGTGCTGCATAATGCCTGTGTATGGCAATTACAGTAACACGTTGTATCTGTATGTGCTACATAATGCCTGTGTATGACAATTACAGCAGCACCTTGTATCTGTATGTGCTGCATAATGCCTGTGTTTGTCAATTACAGCAACACCTTGTATCTGTACTGTACAAGTATTTACACTTATTATAACCCCTTGAACCTTATCCCTGTACAGCAGCGAGTGACCCCACAGCTCTCCCTGTATTCTGCCAAATCCTTGGCTGCTGGACTGCTGCCGTAATCTATTTGAATTTATGTTACTGTGAGGTTTAGGGCTTCTATTTGCAGCTTGTTTTATGTCTCTCCAGGGTGCACGGAGAGATATAAAACAAAGGATTTTGTTTCTCCAAAGGGGACCCAGTAATCCTGCTTTAAAAAAGTGTGAAAATGGTCTCTGGATATGCTAATGAGTGCTTTTTAACCTCCCTGGCGGTCCGATTCTGACATATTTTATATGTTAGAATCAGTCCAAGTGTGGCTCGGGGGTTAACTTTCAATACTGAAAGCGGTATCCCTGAGCCACACTCGGGCTGATACTTACATGTCCCTGCACTCCCTCGTTGTCCCCGCAGTCACACTGCAGCCAATCCCCATGTCACACTTCCTGGTTCACTCCTCGCGAGAAGAGAACCAGGCAGTGTGACGTTGCAAGCGGCTGGAGGAGACTGCGAGGGGAGCGCAGGACATTTAAGTATCCAGTCTGAGTGTGGCTCGGAGATACAGCTTTCGGTACGAAAAGTTAACCCCGAGCCACACTCAGGAAAACCGTCAGGGAGGTTAATGCATTAGAATGCAAAATCGAGATAACTCGATTTTGGGTGTGAAGGGGTTAAGGACGGAAATGGTAACTCTTATTTTTAATAGAGCTTTCCTTTTAAATTAATTCGAAATATGCTGAGTGGGAAAAGCCAGAGTTTACTCATTTCATGGATGAATAACCGTGGCGCCATTGTTTGGGGTTGTTCACTGTAATTCATAGCAATTTCAGGATCCGGTGTCGAATGCTCTTTCTCCGGATAGCTGAAATTCTCTGTAGTTACAAAAACAGTGAATATACAATTTGTTGTCAACTAGGGTGAACTTTGGCCACACATTGGTGCTTCGTAATTAACCCCTTTATGAGTCGTTGAAACATAAAGTAATATTTACTAACATATACACAGTACACATAGCAACAATTAATCCTGCAGGACTGGACGTGGTAAGTAAAGGGTGTTAAAAACGTTCCTAGTGCGAGCGAAAGATAAGAACCACTAGCGGAAAACCTGATGACCTCACAATAGGACTTTGAAGGGACACTCCTAGCAGATCGTGTACTTCAATGTGTAGCCAATTGGTTGTTTATTCTTTTTAACTATCAGGGTTATTCAGAGACGATCTGGCCCCGAAATGGCGTGAACAGTGACTTTCCCCGTACGGTGCAATTTCGTGACCATTCAGCTATTCAGAAAGCGGGCAGTTCGCCAATTTTTGATGAACTGCCAGTAAATATGGTGCCTGTTCGGCAGCAGTGAAATCCCCCATAGAGAAGTAATGGTTAATCTATTCACAGACACTGAACAGCAGAGAAATGGCAGTGAATTGCCCTGCTGTTCGGTGGTTTCATTCGGCAGGTTTATTCAGGCGAATCCTATATTTTTCAATGTAAAATGTATTCCCCGTTTTTACTGAATATCTAATAATCCATTTATTCTTTTAATCTGCAGCAAAAGGTCTATTTATTGATAGTTTTTAGGATCTTTCAGACATTTTTTGGGGATTGTGTCAGCAAATTTTTTCTTTTATTTTTTAAATAGCGTTTTTTCTTTTTTTCTGTAACAGGCTCTTTAAGAATCATTCATTGGATCTTATATGGAAATTCCAGGCATTTTCGTTCAGTAGTTTTTTTGCAAACAGAGTTTCAATTTTGACACTTTTAAGCATGTTATTAGTTTTGTTTCTTTTTTTTACCCCGTTTGTCAGCTTGTTGGCTTTTTCCGGCAGCTGGTCTGCGCTGTGATCGGCGGCTTGTCAGCTTTTTCTGGTGTGTTCGCCGTGTTTTTTTTTAGCGGCGTTTCCATTGGGATTTCGATGTGTGTTCGGCCTGTTTTACCTGAACTCTGGGGACCCTGCGGTGAATGCTGAATTTACCGCAGGGTGGGGAACTTTGATTCACCGAAATGTCGGCGACATCTCGGTGCTCTCTGAATAACCCCCTTTAGGTCCCATGTGCCATCTCCTTTGCGTTTCATTTCGTCACCTTCATGTGAGCGGGCCGGTGCTGGACTATTTTGCACCCTAGGCAAGACCAGCTACTTGCGCCACCCACCCAAAAAAAAATTGTCAACTGCTGAAATGTGTGGAGACACACACACACTGTGCACGGGGGCCGAACACAGTCGTTTTGGTGCCCGAACACAGTCGTTTTGGTGCCCATCTTTTCCCTCTGTTGGCCTGACCCCGGGATCGTTCTGTGCCTGTTTCTTTCCTCTGCCCTCTGTCTTTCTTTCTCCTGTTCCTCTTTCTTTCCTCTGCCCTCTGTCTTTCTTTCTTCTGTTCCTCTTTCTTTTGCCTTTGCTTTCATCTGCCTCTTTCTTTCTTTCTGTCTTCCGCCTCTTTCTTTCCTATGCCTCTTTCTCTCTTTCTCTCTTTCTCTCTTTCTTTCTTTCTTTCTTTCTTTCTTTCTTTCTTTCTTTCTTTCTTTCTTTCTTTCTCTCTTTCTTTCTTTCTTTCTCTCTTTCTTTCTTTCATCTGCCTCTTTCTTTCTTTCTGTCCTCCGCCTCTTTCTTTCTTTCTTTCTTTCTTTCTCTTTCTTTCTTTCTTTCACCTTTCTTTCTTTCTTCTGTCTTTCTTTCTTTCTTTCCTCTGCCTCTTTCTTCCTTTCTTTCTTTCCTTTCATCTGGCTCTTTTTTTTCGTTTTTTCTTCTGTGCCTTGTTGCCTCCTCTTGTGGCACCTGCACGTCAACATAAGACGCCCACCTTCTACGCCACCAGCGGGGTTTGCTTTGCGAGTCACCACTGCCGGCTACACAAGCCAACAATGAGGAAGGTGTAGAATAATGTAACCCAGGTTGGGGCTGGTTGCGCCCCTAGGTGGCAGTGCACTCTAGGTGATTGCCTAGCTTGCCTAGTGGAAGCACTGGCCCTGGTTATGCTGATTATTATTTACTGTTATTCCATATAAATATATATATATGTGTTGAGGAATGGAAAGCGTGTTTAAATAATGTTACATGATGTGATTTCCTTATAAATGAGTAATTTAATGTTTGTGATCTCAGGTCAGACTTCCAGACGTGCTGCGATGGTGGCAGGAATCTCCTGGTCACGCAGAATAATACTTACATTGGATTTAACATCACCTACAAATATCAAAAGAGAAACCACATTACTGTGACTGACAATCTTTTTAAATTGTTTCCCATGGTATGTCTAAAACACCTCCCTATATCCTGTGCCATCTAGAAACATCTGAGGGACATCTGCTGTACATAGCCTGGCTCTTCATGTGACTTCTGAGGTCAATTCATTACAGAGTTCTGAAGAACCTTAAGAATGCGTCGGCGTCTTCACGGGGAAGGGATGATTGTATATACACCACCACCTGTTGTGTCTTATTTTGTGATACGTGTCAAGTTGGAACCAGCAATTACTATCAATTTAACAATAAGTTATGACCTGGGTGTGTGACTCACATTTCTGGGTCAATAAATCTATTTCTTGAAAATTAATAGCAGGGTGAGGTGTTTCTCTCCCAGCTTTGTCACACCATTGTGTCTGTCTCTACCTTGTCACTCTCTTTATGACTACTTCAGCCTTGTCATCCCTTACTATATGTCCCAGCTCTTTTACCCACATTTGTGTCGACTTCAGCCTTGTCACCCCATTGTGTCTGTTACTGCCTTGTCACCCCTTTTGTGACTACTACAGCCTTGTCACCCCATTATGTCTGTCTCTGCCTTGTCACCCATAGTGTCTACCCCAGCCCTGTTATCTTCTTTTGTGACTACTCCAGCCTTGCCACCCTTTGGTATATGTCCCAGTCTTCTAACCCCCTTTGTGACTATGTCATCCTTGTAGCCAACAATTTTGTCGAAGAGTGTGGTGCATCAAAGCGCTTCCTTCAATAGGACACGGATATTTCTTAAGTAGGGCAAGAATCTTGTTTTCAAGTTCACTTCAACAAGTGGTGTTCTTCAACCCTCAAAAGAGACAGAGAAATTGCGGACATAGTGTAACTTGTTTCACAATAAGGTTCCCCAAAATATGTAGAGATTCAACACACGTGTTAGTGTGTCACAAATCTGACACTGGATGAATAAGCCACCGGTATAGTATGGAGATACCGGATCCCCCTCTTGTGTCTGGTTCAGGATACTCCTCAAGGAAATAAAGTGCAGCAGTAGGACCATTAATCACAAATTATTAAATAAAATCAATTTAAAAAGTAATAAAATAATGCTGAGACGCGTTTCGCGATAAATCGCTTCCTCAGTCAGCAAAAAAGTGAATAAACTTTGCATTCCTGCAGTGTCCTTATATCGGGAGGATATTTGCGGCTTAACGAGGCGAAAGTGAAAAGACTTCCGGTATTCAGAGGTCCCACCGCACTTGCGCGAGATGCCAGCCAATCGCAACTTGCGTTTAAACTTTAAAGATGGTGGTGCGTTCCACCTTGTTGTGCCATATAGTTTCGCTTTTCCTTAAGGGGTAACGATCCATCTTCATACATAGTCATTTAACCATTTCTATACAACCAGTGGGTACTCATACAAATCAACGATGGTGCTATACATTACCACCTATTAACAGACGATGTTGCTGGAACTTTTTGTATAAATCTAAACTATGTTCTTATAACGCCAATAAACATATTGATTTTTAGAACTACACAAAGTTACAGAATTTTTCCAATGTCTTTAAATTAATCCATCACACTCCAGGCTGATCCAAAAAAGGAAAGAGGGGCTTTGGCCCTAAATTTCAGTAGATGCTCAATATGTTTAATTATTAATTCTAACCAGTGTGAATGTATATCAATATATTCTAACTTCTTTCATTAGATTAATTTGTGATAGCATCAACCTCCCATATCTATACATATATTTTACTTGACTCCTTCAAGTATCTTTTGAACATACTTCTTAATGTAATTTTTTCTCATTATAGTGACCCTAGAATAAACATCTCCACGTGAATATCCCCCGATATAAGGACACTGCAGGACTGCAAAGTTTATTCACTTTTTTGCTGACTGAGGAAGCGATTTATCGCGAAACGCGTCTCAGCATTATTTTATTACTTTTTAAATTGATTTTATTTAATAAATTGTGATTAATGGTCCTACTGCTGCACTTTATTTCCTTGAGGAGTATCCTGAACCAGACACAAGAGGGGGATCCGGTATCTCCATACTATACCGGTGGCTTATTCATTCAGTGTCAGATTTGTGACACACTAACACGTGAGTTGAATCTCTACATATTTTGGGGAACCTTATTGTGAAACAAGTTACACTATGTCCGCAATTTCTCTGTCTCTTTTGAGGGTTGAAGAACACCACCTGTTGAAGTGAACTTGAAAACAAGATTCTTGCCCTACTTAAGAAATATCCGTGTCCTATTGAAGGAAGCGCTTTGATGCACCACACTCTTCGACAAAACTGTTATCTCTGTGGTTTGAGGTAAACCACTATGTGGGTCATTTCATTGCCGCTGATTCTCATGAACTGCAATTTCTACGGACTTTAATTTTTGCTGCTAGCTAATTACAAAGAATTTGAATGAAATTGCTGTCAGCTTTTTTATTAATTAATTGTCTGCATTGTTCAGTAATATCGGCTAGGTGGTGCCAGATACTCTTTTTTCTATACATTGTCGCCAGCAATGCCTGCCCCAACCCTTGTACTCCCTTTTGTCTACTTCAGCCTTTTCACCTTCATTGTGTCTATCCCTGCCTTGTCACCCCTATTGTGACCACTTCAGCCTTATCACCTATTTGTACTTGTCCCAGGCTTACCGGTCCCTTTGTGTCTACTTCAGACTTGTCACCCCATTGTATCTTTCCCAGTTTGTCACACCCATTGTGACTACTCCAGCCATGTTCACCCATTGTGTCTGTCCCAAAGTTGCCATCCCTTTTGTGACTTCTCCAGTCTTGTCACCCACTGTGTCATTCCCAGCCTTATCACCCCTTTTGTGACTATGCCAGCCTTGTCACCCACTGTGTCATTCCCAGCCTTATCACCCCTTTTGTGACTATGCCAGCCTTGTCACCCGTTGTGTCGGTCCCAGCCTTATCACCCCTTTTGTGACTATGCCAGCCTTGTCATCCGTTGTGTTGGTCCCAGCCTTATCACTCCTTTTGGGACTCCTCCAGCCTTGTCATCCGTTGTGTTGGTCCCAGCCTTATCACTCCTTTTGGGACTCCTCCAGCCTTGTCATCCGTTGTGTTGGTCCCAGCCTTATCACTCCTTTTGGGACTCCTCCAGCCTTGTCATCCGTTGTGTTGGTCCCAGCCTTATCACCCCTTTTGTGACTCCGCCAGCCTTTTCATCCGTTGTGTTGGTCCCAGCATTTTCACCCCTTTTGTGACTCCTCCAGCCTTGTCACTCATTGTGTCTGTCCCAGCCTTGTCATCCCATTTGTTTTTGTCCCAGGCCAGCCTTGTGACTAGACCAGCCTTGTTACGCCGTTGTGTCCGTCCTAATCTTGTCATTGCTTGTCCTGTTGAAATTGCTGAAATTTCTGCATCCTAAAGAAACGGGTGATATTAGGAAGTTCGAGAGTAATGTCTGCTTAAGTTGTTTTTTTTTTAACTACGAACATTCTACTTACGTAATCAATAATACTATAATGGTAATAAAATTACGCCTAAATGGAGTGACAGTTTATAAATGGAATCCTTCTCTCTGCAGACCTCGCCATTCCTTAATACATCGATCGGAAGCTGCGCTGTGGTGGCCAACGGGGGCATTTTACTAAACAGCTGCTGTGGCTCTGAAATAGACCGAGCGGACTATGTATTCAGGTAATTGTTCCAAGTGAAAGTGTTCAAGGGTGTAAAAAGGACTAATGGACATACACTATATTGAAAAAAGTATTGGGACATCTGACCGTCGCACCTATAGGGAATCTTATGGCATGGTATTCAAAATACATAGACAATCATTAACACAGACAGAGCTGGTCCCCCCTTTGCGGCTTTAAAGGCTTCCACTCTTTTGGGAAGGCTTTGCACAAGAGTTTGGGGTGTTTCTGTGGGACTTTTCCATTCATCGAGTAGAGCATTTTTTCGGTCAGGCCCTGATGTTGGAGGAGATAGTCTGGCTCACAATTATTATTATCCTTTATTTCTATAGCACCACATATTCCGCAGCGCTTTACAAGATCAGGGTACAACGGGTTAATACATTAGAATACCACACATAGATGATGACCTGATTCGGGGGACCCTGTTCCCAAGGGAACTTACAATCTATGAGATGTACAAGTATTTTGTGAGGTAGGCGCATCCATATCGCTAGGTGTCTTGCCCAAGGACACTCGCTGGTGGCGTCTTCTGAGTGGGATCGAGTCGGCTTTTCGTGATTGTAGATCAGCGACCTGGTAGTTAGGTTGAACCCGCTTCTCATAAAGTCAAGACTTTTTCACAGTTGTATTGGAGGGATGTGCTGAATGGGATTTTGACTTGCTTGTCCACGGTTGAAGGATAGAGACGTCACCACAGCCGATATTGTGTGATAGGCAAGTATGTACCATTAGGTGTCTCGCCCAAGGATGCTTACTGGAGAGGTGCTCTGACCGGGATTCAAACATGGGTCTCCACGGTTATAGAGCAGTGATGACTCCATCCGGCTCTGTTCCAGTTCATCTCCAAGGTTTTGGATAGGATTGAGTTCAGGACTCTGTGCGGCCAGTCAAATTTTTCCAAACCAAACTCATCAAACCATGTTTTATGGACCTTGCTTTGTGCACCGGGAGCGCAGTCATGCTGGGATAGAAAATGACTCTTCAGAACAACCCACTTTTTTCACAAATGTGTGTAAATGCAGACTGCAGGGCTGGGTGTGCAACGTTATAGACCTATGGCAATGGATCTGACTGAAAATCCCAAATTCATTAATTAAAAGTTGTGTCCCAATACTTCTTAACATATTGTGTATTCCATGTACTGATATGTATATGTGATTATTTCGGATCATCCTGACCACTTTATAACTGGAAAAAGTGGTCAGGAAGAGTGGAGGGTCCCTTTTTAAGTGATATTTTTTTTTTTTTGCTAGAGCAGAATCACTTAAAACCAGGTCCTGGGAGTTGGTATTCCTTTGAGAGATACCGGCTCTAGAATAAAAGAACGAGCTCCCATGGAATAGCTTGTCCTACTACTCCCAGACAAAAATTAACACCTCCTATGCAAGGTATACAAAGTGTAGGAGACGTTAATTCACAATAGAGACACGATATATCTGAGCTGCAGGAAAAGCTTGCGGTAAGACCGGAAAATCGATTCCAGGTGTAATACATAATGTCATCTGTAGTTATCTTAAAGTCAAGAATGGGAATAGGGCCTTCAGTTTGTTATTAGTGTTCCATTGGTAAACACGCACATATCACGAGGTGCACATGCCCGGGTATTGTATTAGTAGTGGAATTTTGAGTCTGGATAAATTGAATCTGTGATCGGATATAAATGTATGTTTCCATCTAACGATGTGTAGGAAGGTCAGTGCAGTTGGAGAGCACAGGAAAGTCATGAGTTTGCACGACCATAGAGTGATCTACTGGAAATCTACACGCCCGTCTCCATATTGTTAGAGAAATACAATCTGCTCTCTCTCCTGAGTCACAATAACCCTAGATTATCTGCTGTTCGCAGGTTTAATTTGCCACCCTTGAATTATTCGGATGACGTCGGAAGAAAGACAAATCTGGTCACAGCAGCACCCAGCGTCGTGTCCACAAGGTAAGAGCAAACAAATGCGTAACAGCCACACATGTGAGCAAGCAAGGAAGTGTGTCGCACATGAGCTCTGTTGAACTACAGTTCCCTCGAGCCTTAGCTGTGGTTGGGTAAAAACTAATACTGATTGTTTGTCATTGGTGAACCTATGAGCATGGCAGTTACCCATACCTTGAATGGAGATACTATGACTCACAGCACAATACCACGATCACACTTGCTGTATGACAGTGTTTGTATTTTAGGTACGCAGGCTTGAATGAGAGAAGAGGACCCTTTGTGGACTTGGCAAAGATCTATGAGCCAGCAATGATCCTGATGTCAGCCTTCTTCATTAAAATCGACACTGATGTGTCCCTAAAGGCTTACTATGCTTTGATCGACTTTAAGTCACAGCAGAAGGTGGTTTACCTCAACCCTTACTACTTGTCCAAACTTGCACGCTATTGGAAGAAGAAAGGTCTTGTTGTCCCTCAACTCTCTTCTGGCTTCATGATGATCAACACGGCTTTGGAGATCTGCGACAAGGTCACCCTCTATGGATTCTGGCCATTTTCTGAAGACCCCAATGGAAAACCAATCCCACATCACTATTACGATGACAGACCCCCAAAACCTGATGTACATTCCATGCCCAATGAGTTCTTCTTCTACAGCCGAATGTACAGCAAAAGGATCCTTAATTTAAAGGTTGGGAAATGCTTCTAAAATGTCACGGCGAGGAAGCACAATGTCACTGTAACTGAACAATGCATTCATTCAACAATATTTGCACAACTAGTCCAGTCTCACCATGGGCAGTCTATGATACAAAAGTGGAGGGACACACAGAACCAGAATGCGTCACATGACAACTGTCCACATTGATCCACTCTGGGAATCATAAAAGGGCTAATGCTCACAATGATTCCATTAGAAATGTTCTACCTCATGTCTTGGATCATCAACAGATTTAACGGATATAGAGCTGTTTGTATTTGAACTGTAATAGGACAAAGATGCTCTTGTTTTAATGTGCTGATATTGTTTGCTTCTCAGTCACATTGTAACTTTACCAGGGATGGAAGATGAGGAATTATGGAGAAAAGAATTCTGCCAAAGTCATCTGACGCAACACAACCCAGACTGGGTTGACATGGGACAACAGGCATCTTGTTTGCCGACTATCTTCAATTATAGAGTATATTATCAGTTTTTGGTAAATAATACCTAATGTAGTGATAATATTTCCTATATCTATACCCCTATATGTAAACATTTGGCAGACTCCTTCTCCTCGATTTCAGCTGGGAGTCTCGTGCTATCTATGTATTGTCTAGGTAGAATAGAGTAGAGCCCTAAGGGCTAGAGGGACATATGAGGTATCATTGGAAAGAGACAAAATTGTGACCTTTCTATTAATAACAAATATATACAGGTTAGATTTATGTAAAAATAAATTATTTTTCTTTCTTTTTTTTTCTCGAAAACGCAGTACTATTATTCAGTTTACAATTGTAAAGTGCACAGTGATGCTGCGCGAACTCACCTTCTCATGTCCCACACTGCGAGCAAGTGTGGAGCTGATAATGCAATGCATTGTTTCATCGACAATCTAGACTGTGGCACTGCAGTGAGGAGAGACAGGGGGACTTTGGAACCTGCATCTCTGAATTGTGCACTGCACAAGGTTAAGTGAGGGGTCATTGGAAAGGTCTGGTCAAACATGGCCATGTAATGTGTAAAAATAAAAATAAAAAGGAAATGCAAAATGTATTTTTTTCTCTGTTCTCCGGCAGAGGCGATATATGCTTTTACATATAAAACAAACAATACTGCTGCACTAACTCAACTAAAGCCACAGATTCTGCCCCTTCTATTGATTTCAGAAATAAATAGTTACCGACTCCTTAATGTGCTAAAGTAAAGAGGATTTCATTCCACAGTGAGCAGCAAAAGACAACGTTTCGACACAATGGTCTTCGGCAAGTCTTTACAAAGACCATTGTGTTGAAACGTATTTTGCTGCTCACTGTGGAATGAAATCCTCTTTACTTTACCACATTAAGGAGTCGGTAACTATTTATGTCTGAAGTATTCTGGAATTGGAAGCGTGTCCACGCCAACTGGTGGATTTTTTGCTGGGTGCAAAATACAGTATGCTTGACCCTTCTATTGATTTGAAATCAGAGAGAAACTGGTTCAGTTTTAAATTTTTATTTTTTTTGAATCTGTCAGAGCACCGCTTCATCAAGGCACCTAACACACAATAGCGGCTGTGTAGGGTACGTGCCGAATCACTGCTCTACAACTGTGGAGAAGCAGATTCAAATCTCACTCAGAACATCTGACCAGCGCATCTTTCCTTTAGAGCTATGGAGAAGACTCTTTGTACTCTATCCCAGCTGGGTGCCTCTAGCCACGTACGTATCTTATTGCTCTTTAACTGTGAAGTTGTACGTTGGAGTCCTTGTCAGAGCATCCAGTTCCAGTCTTCATCAGGACAACTAAAACTTGCCTACCACACAATAGCGGCTGTGTAGCATACTGGCAAAATCACTGCACTACAACCATGTGGAAGCAGGTTGGAACCTAGTCACAACTCCCCCACCAGCAAAAGACACCTTGGCCAAGACACCTAAGATAGGTACATGCTTACCATGTAATATATTTGTAACATTTTAAGGGTGGCTCTCGTGTGAGATGTGGGGGAGTTGTTGTTTCCCTTACTTACAGGCCCTGTGCATATTTTGTCACAGAGGAAGGAGGTGTGGGAGTTGTTGAACTGTGACCTGCAAGTGTTTTGTGTGGAAGGAGGCAGATTACAGAGCATTTATCCTAAGGCACTGTCACACTGACACTGCTTTTGGTGTTTTCCCGCCTGCGTGTGAAGAGTTTCTCATTTCATACCAAACTAAGGGCCCTAACGCTAGAGTTAACGTTCAGATATATGAGCGTTAATGCTAGGTTCAGTGGCCCTAGCTCACAACCCACCCCTATTACATTTCGAATGCTAATGGGTCAGGCTACGGTCACACGAGCGCAATTCGGAGTGGAAGGAACATTCCTTCCACTCTGACACCTTTGTGGCCACCTCGTTGAAGGAGTCGTGGCTCTCAGTGCTCCAAAGCTCGATCCTCCTATGGAGGATCGCGCTCTTTAGAACCCGGTCTACATCCATCGTAGCTTTGTGATGGGGAGGGTTTCAACACATCCGGTATAGGGAGCACAGGGTCGCACGGACGCCTTAAGTGTGCTTGTGTGATCACAGCCTCAAAAAAACTGTTAGCGCATCATTTTTGCACTTGCTTCTGCGAGCTTACTGTACTTTGTGCTCCCTACACTTAACATGGGGAGCGTAAAGAGTATTTAGCATTAGGACTACAAAATCCTAAAGCTCATTACGCGCTGCTGCGGTTAACTGATGGATTGCACCTGAATGGAAGAGGGTCTGCTGTGCTGGGAGACAGGATGGTTAAAAGGTTGGAGGAGACTTTAAACTAGTGGAAGGGGGGAGAGATACAGAAGCTTACAAAATGGAGACAGAACAGATAGCGGAAGGGTTTCAGCTCAGAATAAGGGGGTGGAGCCGGGGGATGGGTAATGTCGCATTCAGCATGTGTGGGTAGAGACAACATTAAATGTATGCTTGCTAATGCAAGGAGCCTCAATGACAAGATGGGGGAACTAGAGGTAATAGCATACACTAAGCAATACGACATTATAGGAATAACAGAAACATGGTGGGATGAAAAGCATGACTGGGCTGTAAACTTAAATGGTTATGCATTGTTTAGAAGGGATAGAAAGGGGGTGAAGTATGTTTGTATGTAAATCAGGATTTAAAGCCAAATATTACACACCTGAAAAATGATGAGGGAAATGTGGAATCCTTATGGGTAAATATTTCTTTGGGGAATAAACAGGGAAGTCAGCTATTGGTTGGCATATGCTATAAACCACCTAATATACATAATGTTGAGGAAGAACAACTGTTAGAGCAAATTAGGAAGGCTGCACATCATGGTAGCACTTTAATTATTGGAGATTTAAATTACCCGGTCATTAATTGGGATAGTTTAAATGATACCTTCATGACACAACTGGTAGAAACACCAACTATAGAGGATAACTGTCTGGATCTGGTTATAACAAATAATGTGGATCTTTTCTCAAATGTTCATGTAAGGGAACAGTTGGGAAACTGACCATAATATGGCGTCTTTTGAAATAAACTCAAAGAAACACATCCATAGCGGTCATGCTAAAACATAAATTTTAAAAAGGCCAACTTTATTAAAATAAAGGAAGCTCTCAATGTCATTGACTGGCAGAAACTCTTTCATGGGAAAACCACTGAGGATAAGTGGAATATCTTTAAACTAACACTAGAAAAGTACATGTCACAATATATTCCACTGGTTAATAAATATAAAAGAAACAGACTGAAACCAATGTGGCTTAGTAGGAAGGTAACCAAGGAAATTAAGAATAAATAGAAGGCATTTAAAGTTTTTAAATCTGATAAATCTGAGGCATCCTATAAAGCATATAGGGCAACCAATAAAGCATGTAAAAAAGCGATTAGATGGGCTAAACTAGAAAATTAAAAAGAAATAGCCAAAGAGAGCAAGACCAACCCTAAAAGATTCTTTAGGTACATAAATTCTAAAAAACCCAAGAGTGAAAATGTAGGTTCACTAAAATCTGAGTCAGGGTTATTATCAACAGAAGATCAGGATAAGGCAGAAATTTTGAATGATTATTTTTCTTCAGTATTTATCAAAGAGAAACCTATAACAGGAGACACGCGATTCATTGATAAAAACTTGCTAATACAAAGTGACTGGTTGACTCGGGACAAGGTTTTGCAGCAATTAAACATTCAGGGTAATTCAAAGAGAATCGAAAAGCCAAAGCACGTTCGGTGACTTTTCGTTCTCTTCAATTCTGTTAGTTTTGCCGATCCCATTTTGGGGACCCTGCGGTGTATACAGCAAGCACCACAGGGTCCCCGAATTGCAGGGAAAGGCCGCTGCAAACCCAACAAAAACTAACCACAAATCCCGGCGGATGCACGCTGAAAACCCGCAAAAACGTCTGGATTAACCCGCCGAAAATGCCGGAAAAAGCCGAGCAGGAGCCGATCACACGCAGCGCAGCCGCTGGAAAACGCCGACACCGCAGACGAATGGAGTGAATTAGTAAAACAGTTTGCTTGAATGTTTGAAAAGTGAAACGCTGTTTGCAAAGAAACTACTGAGCGAAAATGTCTGAAATTTACAAATTTATTGATAATAAAGAGGGCTGTTACAGAAAAAATAAGTAAATTTAAAAAATAAAAAAAATACAGAAAAATGCTTAAAATATCCTACAAAATCTATAAATAAAGAGACTCTTTACTGCAGAATTTTATAACTGCAACGAAAAACAAACGAAAAGACCAAAGAACTGTACCTTGGTCAGCAATCACTTATCTCAAAAAATTAATAACATGAGATAACACTCCCTAGGCAGGACTAAACCTGTGAATATGAAAAACAACAGAAAAATATAATTACCAGCGAACTGACCTGACAGGTCAGTCATTGTTTATCCAGGAGCGGCAAAAAACAGTGACAAAATGCCTTTAATAAATGACATAGAGACACTCCCAAATACCAATTAAAAACAACATATAAACAAGAGCACAGTGAGGAGAAATTAGAGATATAATGTGGGACGGAAAAGCAGTATGTGCTGCAAGGATGTGGTATAGACACTAAATCAGTAGGTATGTATAACAGGCGGCCTACAAAATAGACTGCATAGCCTGGGGACTGAATTCCCAAAAACTAAACACACATCCAATATGCTCTTAGGAAGTATGAGCACACAAATAAGCCATCTCACACAATTGCTACTGTCCCTAATACTTAATCAGATTCTGCTCTTACCCTCACTAATGCTTTACAAGACAAACAATATTAAAACCAAAAGATTTAAACACTCAGCTCGACATACCATATTTTTCGCTCCATAAGACGCACTTTTCTCCCCCCAAAAGGTGGGGGGAAAAGTGGGTGTGTCTTATAGAGCGAATGCTCCATGATATGCCTCAGCTCACCTGTCGCCGCCGCGTTAGGTTCCCTCTGAGCGTGCGTCCGGCGGCAGGAAGCTTGGGCACTCGCCTGGGGGAGCCACGTGACCGCGATCTTGCGAGATCGCGGTCACGTGGCTCCCCCAGGCGAGTGCCCAAGCTTCCAGCCACCGGACGCACGCTCAGAGGGAGCCTAACGCGGCAGCGACAGGTGAGCGGAGGCATATCCATGAGCTGCTGGGGTACATCCATGAGCGAGCTGGGGCACATCCATGAGCGAGCTGGGGCACATCCATGAGCGAGCTGGGGCAAATCCATGTGCTGGGGCAATATCCATGAGCTGGGGGACAGTATCCATGAGCTGGGGCATATCCATGTGCTGGGGCATATCCATAAGCTGGGGGGCATATCCATAAGCTGGGGGGCATATCCATGAGCTGGGGGACAGTATCCATGTGCTGGGGCATATCCATGAGCTGGGGGACAGTATCCATGTGCTGGGGCATATCCATGAGCTGGGGGACAGTATCCATGAGCTGGGACAGTATATCCATTATTACACTATTTGATTTCAGAATATTTATTTTCCTGTTTTCCTCCTCTAAAAACTAGCGAAAATTGAATAGCTTGTAATGGGTGTTCACCTCCCTCCTTAAAAGATATTAAGTCTACTTAAATTAACCAATGAAACAGAACCTCCATAATTGATGAGGTGTGTCGAATGGAAACCAAAGTATTTGCAGCTGATGCCCACAGCTCAAGGCTATGATGGATTGACTAAATGTAATCATGATGTCTTATCACATCTCATTGTGAAGCCAATGAATAAACAAGAATGATGTTATATACGTAAACCAAACATGGAAAAAACGGCTAAGCGTTAATGGATGAATCAATGTAATTAATAGCGTTCATACATAGTCAAATGTCGAACACCGAACATCACATGAAAGCGATATGGAAATAATAATAATCGATATTGTACGATATGACGAGTGTATGAGGAACGCCGCTTTGTCACAACCAAATTGTAAAACACAAAGGATACACTAGATATATTGTGCTGATATGTTGCAATGTGTCCAATACAATGAATGGGATACCACGTGGTATAGTTCCGCCTATGGAGTACATGTATTCGCAAAAAGGATTAACCAATAACCAGTATACTAAAGATTGTAAAAACACCTGATAATATTCCAAAAAGATGAGGCAGCAAACAATGTGGGTTAAGGCCTGATACATATAGTATGTCAGCAAACACTTAAAATTAATGCCCGTTGCCAAACGCACGGCGTTAATGGCGACAGCGGGATCTTAGCTAAACACGCCAACTACAATCGAGTAAATCCCGAAGGAGCCGTGTATGTGAATATAGACTAGAATCAAAGAATGGCTTTGATCAGTAGAATGACCTACTGAAACCGGCAGAATACTAGCTGCCCAAATGTTCTTGAATAGGGTATGACCAGTAAAGTCCATACAGAACAACATATCTTATTTATGTGGTTGGTGTGTGCATATTACCAGCTTACTAAAATTAAACTGGAAACGATCCAATGCTAATGTCAATAGTATTGAGCTATGCCTAATTAGCTACATAGATAATGAGTATACTGCCGTGTGTCCTTATTAACCCCTCGACAAGATAAAGGTGCTTTGGTTTAGCACCATAAAATTATGATATGTACTTATCCACTGAATAGTATATTATAAGGAACAGTTCCACCTATAGGTTGCTTTTATTATCTAAGGGTAAAAGGATTAAACGGTGACCTCAATATTGGGAGTATCAAATTTATGCCCAACGAACAATTGGCAAAAATACTGGTCCCAAGAGGGTCAAGCTTTAACATTCGTGACTGAAATGCCTTATCGCTGAACCAACGGTGTATGATAGAGGTCAAAACAATGGATGGATAAAGTGATAGGAGACACTACTGTACTGGCAGAATGAATGTTTCTAACCAAATGATCCTGAAACCCAAGTATAGCTGATGGAATGCATAGACTGCCTGATATACTGGTTATACTGGTGATCTACAATTAATGCCCCCACATTTGAAAAGATTATAAAAATTACAAACCATTAAACCACTGAATACGGGATGGACAATCAATGAAAAAGAGCGCCCTGTTTATTATGGGCAGCGTGTAAACCCCATATACATATGACACCTAGATAGTTAGATGAATAATTTTTACAAAAAAGGAGTATAAGAGAAGCCTTCATTAAGCCCTTTTGGGGCTAGAGTCTGCAACTTATATATCCATCAACATTCTCTTTGTCGTAATTTGCGATCAAAATCGCCTTTTCTCGGTGATGGGGAAACCATCTCCAAACCGCAAAATTTCAAAACCTTGACATTGTTATTATGGTGTTGCGATAAATGGCGAGAAATAGGTGTCTCTTGAATTCGACGAATAGAATGTATATGTTCCATAATCCTTCTTTTGAAAGGAAGAAAAGTCTTGCCAACATACATTTTTCCACATTCGCACAGGGCCAGATATACTAGGCCTACTGAATTTTAATTGAAGGACGTTTTGATCGCGTGATCTCGTATTTTGGAGTAATCTGTGATCTTTTTGGAATGTTTTAAAATGTGTTTACAGGCGACACAGTGACCACATTGATATGTACCCCACAAATTAGCAGATAACCATGTGGGTGATGGTTGCACTGATGGGCTAGAGTAGTGACTATGAACTAGCCTATCTCTCAAATTTTGACTGCGTCTCGCTGTAATCAACGCCCTTGATGGTAATACTTCTTGAAAATGCGGATCAATCATCAAAAGAGGCCAAAATCTATTTAAGATTTCCTGAACTTGATACCATCCTCTGTCAAAAGTGCCTATACATCTTATTGATTTATCCTTTTTAGCCTCTTGATCAGCTAAAAGCGATTCACGAGAAGTCTATATGGCACGTTGGTATGATCTCTTAAGGAGTTCGTTGGGATACCCCTTCTCCCGAAAGTCTTTTCTCAAAATGTTTGCCTTCATCCTAAATTCATCGTCCATAGAGCATAACCTTCTCAATCTCAGATACTGACCAGTAGGGATACCTTTCTTTTGAGGATATGGATGAAAATTCGTCCAATGTAGAAGATTATTAGTGGCTGTCTCTTTTTTATGAAGAGAGGAGGACAAATGCACCCGTTCAGTGTTTGAAATTTTGATATCCAGAAAAGAGATACTGGATGTTTGGATCTCATATGTAAATTTCAAATTATACTCATTATTGTTCAAGAGAGTGACAAACACCATAAACTCCTCCTTAGTGCCCTTCCAGAATATCAGTATCATCAATGTATTGTACCCATAAATAAATTTTTTCGAAATGGGAAGCTAACTCAGCATTTTGTCTACATTTCTCTTCCCATAATCCCAAAAAATAAGTTGGCATATGATGGTGCTACTGAAGAGCCCATTTTTGTACCACGCAATTGATGGAAATATTGACCCTTGAAGACAAAATAATTATGAGTTCAAACAAACCGTAATAACTCGACCAAAAAGGTCCTCACAGTATCACCCAGAGAGGCATCTCTGTGTAAGTATGTTTTAACATGTTCCAGACCTAATTCATGCAGAATACATGAATAGAGAGATTCGACATCGAGGCTGCAAAGCAATGTTTGGTCACTCACACCTAAATTTTCTATTATCTGTAGAGTTTGTTTAGTATCTCTAAGATAAGAGGGCAAGGTGATGACATATTTTCGTCATGACCTACAATCGTTACCAGACACTATAGGGCGACCGGATGGTTCATACAGATTTTTATGCGTTTTAGGAATGCCATAAAAAGTGGCTATTGTTGGTGATTTGGGTAAAAGAAAATCACTTTCTGACCTGGTAATTAGACTTTAATCAAATGCATCTCCTACTAATTCAGCAAGAGTCAACAAGAAGTTATTAGTAGGGTCCTTTGGCAACCTAGTATAGGTCCCTGTATCCTCCAAAATAGTGTACACCATTTTTTCGTAATGACTGGCTGCCATTAACACTATATTACCGCCTTTATCAGACTGCTTAATTACAATTGATTTCTCAGTCTCAAGCTCCTTTAAGGCTGTCCTCTCTTGTATAGTTAAATTATCAGTGATCGATAATAGAGCTTTAGAAATGTCGATGTTATCAACTTCTGTGCATACCAGTTTACAGAATAACTCCAAATTACCAAATTCTTTAAAGTTAGGGGTAAAGCAAATTTTTGGTCGAAAATCAGTAAGACCTGAAGGGGACTCTTGTTCTTCCAGCAAATCAGTTAATATTGCTAAACACGGGAGATCAGTAACCTCAAGGCCCAGATTTTTCCGCTCGCTGTTCATCTTTAATTTTATACATTTTGTGCAGTGCTAGTTTACGAACAAACAAATGAATATCTTTTGTCCATTCAAATTTATCGACCATAGGGACAGGTACAAAAGAAAGTCCTTTATTTAGAACGGAGATATGACTGGTGTTTAGTTCAAAACTGGATAGATTGATAATCCTTAGACTCATCGCTTCTGTTACGCTGGTAATAGATATAGAAGGATCGAGGGATACAGCATCTGACAGATTTGTTCCTAAAACAGTAAAATTAATGGAGGGTGATGCTAAATTACCAGGATTAGCAATCTGATTCATAATGGATACAGAGGGGGAGCATGGATAAACTTTATTTCTACCATTGGGTATACTGAGACGAGTTTTTACACGTTGTGCTAATCGTATAGGTTGCGACCTCTCCTGTTGTTTGACCGAAAACCCCTGTATCCCCATTTTTTCCGGTCTCGAAGTTTGTCTGGAAGAATATCTCTTTCTAAAAAAGAGTTTTTGGTTTACGTATATAACATCATTCTTGTTTATTCATTGGCTTCACAATGACATGTGATAAGACATCATGATTACATTTAGTCAATCCATCACAGCCTTGAGCTGTGGGCATCAGCCGCAAATACTTTGGTTTCCAAATGACAACCTCATCAATTATGGAGGTTCTTTTTCATTGGTTAATTTAAGTAGACTTAATATCTTTTAAGGAGGGAGGTGAACACTAGGGATGAGCTGTTCGGTTCGGACGGTTCGGAGTTCAACCCGAACTTAGCCTGCTCGATTAGATCGCGAACACCGAACATTTCCGGGTGTTCGCCGCATGTTCGACCACAATGCATCACAATGGACCACAATGCATTTTCCCACTGGCCTGAAGCTCGTAATTGGCTACAGCCTTGCACCTGACCACAGGTCTGGTGTAAGACAGGTTCAACAGTATGCCAATCACGGCTCAGAGTCCTGATTGGGCAAATTTTGCCCAATCATGGGCTCACAGAGCTAAGTCCCGCAGCACACTATATAACGTTTCCACGCATAGCTACAGCACGCATTTTGAGAGGAGATTTCAGAGGAGACAGTTGTGTGTTGTTACTGCCGGTCTGCCACGCTACTGGGGGGGGTCTGGGGGGGGTCTCATTTCTACCAAATATCAGGGAATTTAGGTGATGTGTGTCTTGTCAATGTGCCAGCAAGTTTTTTTGGGGTTTACAAATTTCTTTAAAACATTTGTGAATTGAGGTGATCTTCGGTGTCTTGTCACTGTGCCAGCAAGTCTTTTTGGTGGTTACAAATTTCTTTAAAACATTTGCGAATTGAGGTGATCTTCTGTGTCTTGTCACACAGCCAGCAAGTATTTTGGGGTTAAAATTTTCTTTAAAACATTTGTGAATCAAGGTGATCTTCTGTGTCTTGTCACTGTGCCAGCAAGTCTTTTTGGTGGTTACAAATTTCTTTAAAACATTTGCGAATTGAGGTGATCTTCTGTGTCTTGTCACACAGCCAGCAAGTATTTTGGGGTTAAAATTTTCTTTAAAACATTTGTGAATCGAGGTGATCTTCTGTGTCTTGTCACACAACCAGCAAGTCTTTTTGGGGGTTACAAATTTCTTTAAAACATTTGTGAATTGAGGTGATCTGTGTCTTGTCACACAGCCAGTACCACGCAGTATTTTGGGGCTCACTAATTTCTTTAAAACATTTGTGAATTGAGGTGATATGTGTGTTGTCACACAGCCAGTACCACGCAGTATTTTGGGTGTCACTAATTTCTACAAAACATTTGGGAATTGAGGTGATCTATGCCTTGTCACACAGCCAGTACCACGCAGTATTTTGGGGCTCACTAATTTCTACAAAACATTTGTGAATTGAGGTGATCTGTGTCTTGTCACACAGCCAGTACCACACAGTATTTTGGGGCTCACTAATTTCTTTAAAACATTTGTGAATTGAGGTGATATGTGTGTTGTCACACAGCCAGTACCACGCAGTATTTTGGGTGTCACTAATTTCTACAAAACATTTGGGAATTGAGGTGATCTATGCCTTGTCACACAGCCAGTACCACGCAGTATTTTGGGGCTAACTAATTTCTACAAAACATTTGTGAATTGAGGTGATCTGTGCCTTGTCACACAGCCAGTACAACGCAGTATTTTGGGGCTCACTAATTTCTTTAAAACATTTGGGAATTGTTATAAGCCGTGTGTTCTCACTGGCTGCCACCTGTCAAGGGGTCTCACTGATTTATAGGAGGTTTCACTGCCACCCATCAAGGGGTCTCACTGATTTATAGGAGGTGTCTGAGACTTGTAATCTGTGTCTTGTCACTGGCTGCCAGCTATCAGGGTGTCTCACTGAGTTATACCAGAGTTCTTTAAATATTTATACCAGAGTTGAATCAGAGTTCTGTATATATTTAATCTATATATCACTCACCATGTGTGAAAGAACAAAAAGGACAGGCAGACGCTCCCAGACACAGATAAGAGGGAAAGCAGCCCCTGTGTCAGGCGGCTGTGCCTCTGGTCGTGGTGGACGTGGTGCAGCCTCTGCAGGGGCACGCTTGTCCTTTCTAACTGGTGCTGGCCGTCTTAAGCAGCAGCAACATACAGAGGATTTGGTGGATTGGCTAACCAGGCCATCCTCATCCTCCGAGTCTTCTGCCAGCCAGGCTTGTAGTGCTTTACAGTCCACCTCAGCTGCCAAAGCATCTAATGCAGCCTCCATGTCCACAGCTACTCCTGCCGTAGGCTCGCAAAAGACACACACGGAGGAGTCACCTGAATTGTTTGACTACAATGACAATGACATGCTGCTTGAGGATGCACAGCAAGTATAGTGCTCTGATTCAATCTCTGAGGTTGAGGAAGGGAGTATAATCAACCTAGAGGAAAGGGGTGCCAGTGATGACACACAAATAACTGGCACTCATGTTGCCCCAGCAGCTGCAGCATACTGCCAAGTTGGCTCCAGTGACGAGGAGATAGTGGGTGATGATGACAATGATGATGAGGTCACTGACTCCACCTGGGTGCCTGATCGAACAGAAGAGTCAAGTGAGGAGGAGGAGGAGGCACAAGAAACACGAGGCACAACATCCTCTATGACCAACCGTAGCACTAGCCAGTCCAAGGCATCAGATGTCAGAGCTGCTCAGTTGCAGAGCGCTGTTGTCTCAAAGCACACATCCAGGAACTCTGCTGTCTGGGAGTTCTTTAAGAAATGTGCAGCAGACCCCACCATTGCTATTTGTAATCTATGTCAGGTGAGGCTCAAGCGTGGGAAAGACACCGGACGCTTGGGTACCACGTGCTTGAGGTGACATATGACCACCTGCCACACATCCCGTTGGTGCAAAACTTTGCATAGGTCCTCCTCCTCCTCCTCATCTGTCTCTACCCCCACTGTATGTCCTGCCATGTCATTGCCTACAACCTCCACTGACAGGGATGATGCTACAGTAATGGATGTACCAGCTCTGTCCTCACAATGTGACAGCATCCCATCAGCTGAAGACTTACGCAGTCAGATTACGTTACCCCAGCTGCTGCAGCATAAGAAAAAATATAGTCCCAACCATCCCCAAGGACAGCGTCTAAATGCCAGCTTAGCAAAATTACTCACATTGCAGCTGCTGCCTTTCCAGCTGGTGGACTCTGCTCCCTTCTGTGAATTTGCTGAATGTGCTGTTCCACAGTGGCAGGTTCCAAAACGCCATTACTTTTCACGGAAGGCCATTCCAGCACTATACCAGCACACGGAAGACAATGTTATCGAGTCATTGGGAAAGGCAGTCAGCAGCAAGGTGCATGTGACTTTAGACACGTGGTCCAGCAAGCATGGACAGGGTCATTACATTTCCTTCACGGCACACTGGGTAACTCTGATTGCAGCTGGGAGGGATCCAA
Organism: Leptobrachium leishanense; assembly: GCA_009667805.1. NCBI lineage: Eukaryota > Metazoa > Chordata > Amphibia > Anura > Megophryidae > Leptobrachium > Leptobrachium leishanense. Next base: position 17,050,675 of record CM019065.1, read on the forward strand.
GACGGGGCTCTGTGCTGGAGATTGTTCATCCACCACGCCTCCAGAAAGCTGCTTGTATGAGGTCTGTCTGCTCCACCACCACCTCTCCCTCTTTCTCCTCCTCCTCCTTCTCTGTCTCTGGTGAAGTGGCAGTTAAACCGACGCGTGGCAGGGGCTACGCAATGGCTCAAGCAAAAAGATGCCATACTGTGCTTGACCTGGTTTGTTTAGGGGACAGGACCCACACCGGGCCAGAAATTCTGTCAGCTCTGCAGGGGCAGGTGCAGAGATGGTTAACACCATGCCAGCTTGAGCTGGGAATGGTTGTCTGTGATAATGGCAGCAACCTTCTCTCCGCCCTTTGCCAGGGTAAGTTGAGGCATGTACCATGCCTAGCACACGTCCTAAATCTGGTGGTACAGCGTTTCCTAACCAGGTACCGAGGGCTTGCAGAGCTTCTCAGCCAGGCCAGAAAAGTCTGCAGCCACTTCAGACGGTCATTCCCAGCAAGCGTTCGCCTGGCAGAAATTCAAAGAGAATTCCACCTTCCCACAAACCGTCTGATCTGTGACATGCCCACCACGTGGAACTCGACATTAGCAATGCTGCAGCGTCTGCACAAGCAGCAGAGGGCCATCAATGAGTACCTGTGTGAGTATGGCACAAGGACAGGTTCAGGTCAACTTGTTTCCCCCCCTGCAGTGGCTGATGATCAAGGATGGATGCACTGTACTGTCACCATTTGAGGAGGCAACGAGGATGGTGAGCAGGGACAGTGCATGCATCAATGACACAATTCCTTTAGTGTTCCTGCTGGAGCACACTCTGCGGGGAATTATAGATGTGGCTCTAGAGGCAGAGCAGCGGGAGGAAGAGGAGGCCTTCCCTAGCTCTTAAGGCCCCAGTCTTTCCGCAGACAGCATTCCAGTGGGTCCTCCTCAGACCAGACAGGAGGAGGATGAGGAGGATGAGGAAGAGGAATATTTGAGTAGTGGGGGCATTGAAGGTGGGGATTCCTCAAGGGAATCCCCAGAAACACAAGGACTGGTACGTGGCTGGGAGGAGGAAGTGCACGATGGGGTCATCCTCCTCACTGAGCAGGAAGACTCGGAAGCTAATGCCACCTCCAACCTACGCTGCATGGGCTCCCTTATTATGCAAAGCCTGCTAAAGGACCCCAGGATTCGTGCTATCAAGGAGAGGGATCATTACTGGTTGGCAACCCTTCTTGATCCACGATACAAGGGTAAAGTTGCAGAGCTCATCCTGTCTGCACAGAGGGAGCAAGGGGAAGCGTGCCCTTCATTTCTCTGGCAGATCGGGAGCAGTTAGGAGTAAACAGCAATGGGGGAGGGAATTTGTTTAAAGGGCACCGGTCTTGACAGGCTAGTTGGTATTTCATAATTTACTAAGTTGGAGAGGAGAGGGTTGTGAATAAATGGGGGTATGTATATAACCCTGATTCAATTTGCAGTCACGATAAAAAGTTGGTATGTGTTTGAGCGTTAATATTCTGTTTTGGGTTTTTTCTTTCAGAGCGGGCGAAGAGAGTATGGATCCTGGGACACTTCTATGTGCACTGGGCGGCTGTTTACGCTGCAAGCACAACGAAGGGAGTGAATCTAGGGTTCAGCCTCACTAAAGCGGGCATTAGGTGGATAGGAAGGAGGGGTATGGGGTGGGCGCAGCTTTTAGGGGTAGCACAGGAATCTAGGAGAAGATGGGGGAAGCCAGATATAATGATAGTGCATTTAGGGGGTAGCGACATAGGGGCTATGACGACGATAGATTTGCAGAATAGGGTCCGGGAAACACTTAGGTGGTTCAGGAAGGAATGGCCAGATGTACAGGTAGTGTGGTCTAATGTAATTGCTAGATTAGTGTGGAGGAACTGCAGGGAGCAGGTCGCAGGATACATCGGGAGAAAGAAGCTAAACCAGGTAGCAAAAAAGATTATGCTGGAGATGGGAGGAAAGGTTCTGGAGCATCAGAACATAGTGACAATGCAGGAGGAATTGTTTAGGAATGACGGCGTCCATTTGTCTGAGGCGGGGAACAACCTTTTCGTTGGCAACATCGAAGGGCTGATAAAGACCCTTGTGTAAGGTAAGTGAAAAGGTCACGGTCTTTTATTGGTGGCAGAAAAAGAGTGTCCTCATTTTGGTGGCGGTGAAATATGCGGCCCTGGCACGTGGAGAGGCGATAGAGGGGGAGGATCTGTAGGTTAGGGGGTCTGTGTGGTGGTTTGTGCGGCCAAACACAGGTGCCTCCTGGTTTGCAGATCCTCTCGGCCTGCTATCTGCTATAAAGAGAGCAGCGTGTGGTCGCGCTAGCTTAGTCATGTGGGGCCGGCTGCTATTTTTGGGCAATGCTGGTGGTGCATTGCGGTGGCCAGTGGTATCTGGCTGGATCTATGGCACCAGTGTTATCTGGTGTTACCTATTCCAAAAAAGCGAGGATCGCTGATAATTCTGCCACAAAGGCAATGATTTTTTTGGCCTTGATTAATAAATAAAAGACGTGACCTTTTCAAACCGCCAATACTTTTGTCATGTGTTTTATTTATGGGGAGAGCGGGGAGGGGGGGGTGGGTTGTTGGAGGGAAGTAAAGGTAACTTAAGAGAAAGGTAATGGTGGAAGAGAAATAAAGGTAAATGCTTATGGAGAATAAACTTGAAGTGAACAAAATCAGCTTCAGAGCGGGATTTCCTCCAGGTTCGCTCTGCAGTGCGGGAGCATCTTTGCAGGTAGCGTGTCTGGAGGGTGCGCCAGGGCTGAAGCTGGCGGCGTGGGGCCTTACAGAGTCGAAGAGGAGCGAGAGTGTCTAGAGCAGAGGTAAGTGTGGTGTTGTAGTTGTTAGTGGCAGTATCAGGGCAGGTGAAGGATGAGGTGTGAGGGAGGTGGTGAAGTAGATTGGAGAATTGATGAGGATCCCTGCCCAGCATTTCGATTTCTGCGAGTGTGTGTGCGGGGTGGGGGAGCAGGGTGTTTAGGAAGTCCAGATAGGTTGAAAGAGAGAAGGTGGTGGTCAGAGATGGGGAAAGGGCGACAGGTGAACTCCGAAACAGAGCAGAGGTTGGAAAAGACAAGATCGATAGAGGGGGAAAGGGGAGTTTGTGAGGGTACTGAGGACGAGCAACAGCACTAGTGGCCTGCTCTACAGTGGGGGCCCATTCAGATTTCACAAGGTTTTAGCTTGCTTGTGCCATTACAGGGATGAATGCTCCATATGCAAATCAGCCTGCTCTCACCTAAAGAGGGTGGCCAGTACTGAATGCCAAGGACGTCATCCCTGCACAAGAGATGCAGCAACCTCCGACGATCATTTCGGCCTTGTTAGGTCAATAGAGTGACCATCGCGGTGGGTAGGGAGGAGGGAGGATTGTGTGAGTCCAATGGAGGACGTGAGTGAAAGAAGTTTGGAGGCAGCAGGGGCAGAAGGATCATCAATAGGAATGTTGAAGTCCCCGAGAACTAGGCATGGAAGATTAGAAGACAGGAAGTGAGAAAGCCAGGTAGCAAAGTGGTCAGAGAACTGGGAGGTTGGTCCCGGTGGGAGGTAGAGGACTGCCACCCTGAGAGCCAGGGGAGAGAATAGGCAGATGCAGTGTGTCTCGAAGGAGAGGGATGGAGGTGGAGGGAGATGCTGGTAGGGGCAGGTGGGAGAGAGCAGGATTCCAACCCCGCCACCATTTCTCTCACCCGGTCTGGGGGTATGGCTCAGGTGTAGACCACCATGTGAGAGGGCAACAACAACGGAGGCAGTGTCAGAGGGAGTTAGCCAGGTTTCAGTTAAAGCTAGGAGGTTGAAGGAGTTTTAAAGGAAGAGGTCATGGATTGCTGTGAGTTTGTTGCACACAGACCGAGCGTTCCAGAGGGCGCAGGAGAGAGAGGACAGGTGCTGAGGGTTTATGGGAATGAAGTTGCTGGGCTTGCAGGGAGGTGATTTATGTGGGATGGAGATAGGATGAGAGGGAAGTATTGGATGTGTTGTGGAGCCAGGGTTAGGGGATATGTCACCTGCATAGAGTAAGAGCAGGAGAGTGAGAAAGAGAAGGTGGGAATGGGATTTGTATGAGTGGGAGTGATTGGCAGCATGAGAATTAGAGGGAGACCATGTTCTGAGAAAACAAAGGAGCTCATGCGAGGCCATCATGTGGGACGAGAGGAGGGAGGGAGAGATGCAGATAGTGTAGGGGTTGGTGGTAGAGGGGCAGGAGTTCCATTTAAGGAGAAAGGTAGAAGTAAAGAGTAGAAGGGTGAGAGAAAGCATAATATAGCCGTGTGTTTACCCGATGTAAATTTTTGACCTTGCATTCGTTCCTCCTCTTTTTACTCTGTACACCCTTATTTATGTATTTATTCAAATTTTTAATAAACCCCCGTTTGATCATAAGTCTTTTTGGCTGAGAGTATTTTCTAGTCAAACCTTTGGCGCCAGACAAGCACTGCAAGGAGATCCTGGCAAAGGGAGGTTCCAGAGGCCAGGTACCCAGACCACACCATCAAAACGTATGGTGAATCAACAAAAAAAAGGGGGAGAAGTCACCCTTATGGATCTGCAAGCCTAACTAGTGAGCCAGATCCTTCTAGGCTCCAAACCACGTGAGTGGATCTTTACATTTCTAATATTTTGGTTTGAGATACATTACAGTGTGCACTTTGTACCCCTTTTATTTCATTTGAGGAAAAAGGGAAGACCTCACACCGGAACTGCATTAGAGACCATAAGCATCCTGAACCAGGATTGGGAAACCCCCTGTACCCCCAGAGGACAACATTAATTGCATAAAAGATCTATCGTCAAATAAAAATTTTTTATACAAGGATTATTCTTTGCTCACAATCATCCAGAAAACAGGTATAAGTGACTCACACAAACGTTCTTTTCACTTTGCAATACGCACTTTAGCCAGTGAGTGGCTCTCATGTTCCACAAATGAACACTGTATGCATATAAATCAAATACTACATAAGTTCTGTATAGCAATTTTAATACTTCTTTATGTTGCTTATTATGAAGAATTCTGCATGAAGCAATCTACTATAAAGCATTTTTAATTATCGAATTGCACTATTAATACTCCGGTAACACTAATCTGTAACCAGATCTGTATTTATGCACTCTGTGGTTTTTAACAAAAGACTTACATAATATCTAGCACAGAAAAAGGTGGAGGACAAATATCACAGGTCTTTGCCCAAAACGACCTCTGCGGGCTAATGCAGCATCAGGTCCACTTCCACCACATGGGAACCTGACCCCCACTTCAAATGGGCACGGGCTGTGCAGATGTGTAGCACTGTACCCCTGGCCACTCTCACGGCCACAGGTTTTCCTGGGGGTGTGGTGGAAAGGACCACATCGGGCTGCAAAAGGGTTATTGTGGCTCTGTTGTCTTGGAGGCCCTTGGCCAGCTGGCCATTGACCCACACAGGTTGCGGTGGTGGTGTCAGTTGTCGGAGGAGGCAGCTTGCACTGGGTCTCCCTCCAGTAGGACCCCAATCTCTTACTCTCCCCAGAAGTCAGTAGTGATCTGGGTTTCAGCCTCTAGACAATGAGCTGCTGCCCGGGATGGTTAGGGGTTGGGGCCCCACCGGGACTACAGGATCAGGTTTTTCTCTTTTGGTCCCCCGTTTTAGCGCGATTAATATAATGTAGCCCAAATACTGTGAATAGCATTGACTTTTATACATTTCGGGCGGTATTACAAAGTTGGTGCTAACTTAACCAGACCTGTTGTAAACTTACCAGAGCCATTACAGTCTATGGGGTTGGTAAGTTTACAACAGCTTTGTAATACTGCCCTTCATCTTTTATTCCACTAAGGAGTGATTTATGAAACCACTAGATGGCGCCGGGAATACAGAACTACACTACTGTGTGTACAAGTATAAATCGAGGGAAAGAAACGATCGAGTCAGCGCTTCCTTCAAAGAATGTCTTCTTTCTTTCTGTGTACCTTTAAAATAAACAGAAACGCTGCCATAGCGTAGTAATCCTTCTACACGGTAAGAAGAAGCAGAAAGAAGTATCACTCACATTCTGGTGTGTCTCAATCAGACACTAGATGCTCCAGGCGACTGGCAGTATTTGATGGGAATGCCGGATTTTCCCCAGGATTTGCAGTCTTGTCGCTCCAGTGAATGCTGGACGCCAAATTTTGGTTTAAAAAGGGAAATTTATTAAAAATATTATAAAACAAAATTATGAGTATAACACCTATACACATTTCGCGAGATACCTTGCTTCCTCAGTAAGTGTCAACACCTACTGAGGAAGCGAGGTATCTCGCGAAACGCGTATAGCTGTTATACTCATAACATTTTCAATTGTCTCCTCTAGGTGGCGCCATTGACACAGGCTTCTACCCTATTTAGCAGTGTGTACAAGTATGACACAGAGCTCCACAAAAATAAAACTCATGGTAATGTGCAGTGCATATGACCATGTCAGAGCCACAGTAATAGCACCCATAGTAATGTGCAGCGTGTATGAGCGCATCATAGAGCTCCACAGCAATAAATCTCACAGTAAGGTGCGGTGTGTATGAGTATATCACAAAGCTCCACAGCAATACAACTCACCTCACCCGCCGCTCTGTCTCTGCCGCTCCCCTCTGCGAGTCCCTTCACTGGCTCCCCATCCACTGCAGAATTAAGTTCAAAATCCTTACCTACAAAACCCTCACTAACTCAGCTCCCCACTACCTGTTCTCACTAATCACCAAATACACCCCAGCCCGCTCCCTAAGGTCAAACAGTGACCTGCGCCTAGCTTCTCCCCGCATCACCTCTTCCCATGATAGACTGCAGGATTTCTCACGCGTAGCCTCCACTCTCTGGAACGCTCTCCCTCGTACTGTCAGACTTTCCCCTAACTTTTCTTCCTTCAAACACTCCCTTAAAACGTTCCTATTTAGGGAAGCCTACCACCCAACTCACTGACGCAACCATCAATCACTCTCACCTTACAGTCCTCTCCTCCTGTTTCCAACCCCAACCCTCCCAGATTGTGAGTTCCTACGGGAATAGGGCCCTCATCTCCTCCTGTACTGTTTGTCAAATGTTGTTCAATGTATTGTAACCCTGTCTATACTGTGCTTATTGTACAGCGCTGCGGAATATGCTGGCGCTTTATAAATAATAATAATAATAATAATAACTCAAATTAATGTGTGGTGTGTATGTGGTGATCAACTGCACAGCAATAAAGCTCATGGTAATGTGCACAATGTATACGTGTATAACAGAGCTCCACAGCAATAAAACTCACTGTAATATGTGATGTGTGTATGAGCAGATCACAGAGCTTCACAGCAATACAACTCACAGTAATGTGCGGTGCGTATGAGTGTATCACAGAGCTCCACAGCAATAAAACTCACAGTAATGTGCAGTGTGTATGAGCGGATCACAGAGCTCCACAGCAATACAACTCACAGTAATGTGCGGTGTGTATGAGCAGACCACAGAGCTTTATAGCAATAAAACTCACAGTAATGTGCAGTGTGCATGAGCGGATCACAGAGCTCTACAGCAATACAACTAACAGTAATGTGCAGTGTGCATAAGCGGATCACAAAGCTCTACAGCAATACAACTAACAGTAATATGCGGTGTGTATGAGCGGATCACAGAGCTTTATAGCAATAAAACTCACAGTATTGTGCGGTGAGGATGAGCGTTTCACAGAGCTCCACAGCAATACAACTCACAGTAATGTGCGGTGTGTTTATCACAGAGCTCCACAGCAATACAACTCACAGTAATGTGCAGTGTGTATGAGCGTATCACAGAGCTCTTCAGCAATAAATCTCACAGTAATGTGCGGTGCATATGAGTGTATCACAGAGCTCCACAGCAAGAAAACTCACAGAAATGTGCAGTGTGTATGAGCATATCACTGAGTGTTTTAGCAATAAAACTCACAGTAATGTGCAGTGAGTATGAGCATATCACAGAGCTTCACAGCAATACAACTCACAGTAATGTGCAATGTGTATGACCGGGTCACAGAGCTCCACAGCAATAAAACTCACAGAAATGTGCAGTGTGTATGTCATGCCTCAGCCCTTAGAGCTTGCTGTGGCCAGCCTGGGTCACTAGCTCTCCATATCTGCTTCCCACCTAAGGGTTAACTCCTGTGTCTGAACCTGAGGTTCTGCATAAAACCAGACCACACCCTCCTCCCCTTTGCTCTTTCATTTTGTTCCATACCCTTCCCTAAAGAGGTCCTGAGAGCTCCCTCTTGTTTATTCCTTGTCTCCTGATTTATTCCACTTTGCTGTGTATACCAGTATTGTTCCTTCCTTGCTGTGTCTGCATTACCTGGTTCCTGCTTGCTGGAAGATCCACTGTGTGGCCCACTATCCAATGGAGCCAGAGACTCTCAAGTGGCTTCCAGCCCTCAAGCTCTCTCCAAGGAGGTTACCTTCTATCAAGGTACTATAGCCAAAGGCCTGCTTCTCCCTAAGGGTACAAAGGTTCAGATACATTGACGATTGTTTCCTCATTTGGAATGGTAATGAGCAGGAGTTCTGTGGGTTCCTTAACTTTAGGAACCCCAACATTACATTCACTATGGAATATGATCATGAAAGTATACACTTTTTAGATGTACTTGTTACAGGGATGGTGATAAACTAGCTACTGATTTATATGTTACACCTACAGATGCTAATAGCTTCCTTGATTTTTCCAGTTACCACCCAGTGGGACAGAAGAAGTCCATCCCCTATAGCCAGATGTTACGCGTCAAACGTATTGTCAGTGATGATACGAGACTCGATACCAGGCTTCATACGTTGAGTATAAAATTTCGAGACAAAGGTTATACCAGAAAGGTCTTGAAACGAGCCCAGCTTAAAGTTTCCGGCGTTACCAGAGAGGAACTTCTACGAGACGTTCCCAGGAGGAAAATGGACCGGGTTCCATTTGTGAGTACATATTCACCTCTCTCTAAAGATATTAAAAAGATCATTAGATCAAATTGGCACATTTTGCAAAGTGATAGAGATGTGGGTCATCTGTTCTCTACTCTCCCTGTGTTCTCTATGCGAAGGACTAGGAATATACGTGATCAGGTGGTTAGAGCTGACTCTTCTCCTAGAGCTAAACAAACATTTCTTTCAACTCCAGTTCATGGTACATATCCATGTTTACAATGTAATCACTGTAATGGCATCATTAAAGGTGATACATGCACTCACCCTCGTACGGGTGAAGGCATTAAACTTAAAGGTTTTTTCACTTGTCAATCTGACTTTGTGGTCTACCTCCTGAAGTGTCCCTGTGGTCTAGGGTACGTTGGCAAGACCACGAGACCTTTCAAGGATCGTATCTCAGAACATAAGACCTCCATCCGCAGTCCTACATCTGAACTTCCTGTTGCTAGACATTTTCGAGAATCAAGACATAATGTCTCACAATTACGTTACCAAATTTTAGATAAGATTCCTCTCCTGTCACGAAGGTGGCGATCGGGATAGGCTATTGTTACAAAGGGAGGCGAACTGGACGTACCTGCTGGATACAGTGTCCCCTCACGGTCTCAATGAGAAGCTTGAGTGGCACTGTTTCCTATAGTTACGTCTATGAGGCATCTGCAGTTTAGGTGAGCTGTTTTTACCTTCTTCCCCCTTAAGCCATATTTCTCTTTCTAACTGTGCCAGTTTATGTCGTTTCCTGTTTACTTTAAATCTGCTCTTTTTCGGGACATATATTGTGCCTTTGGTTTTAACCAGGTCACTAGTGTGACTTTCACTTTTTGTGGTTGATTTTATGTTTTACTTTACTAAGTCACTCTGGCTGTTATCACTGTATGTTTAGGCAAGGTGGTTGATTTATTTCATTCCTTACAGATCGGATTTGTTTGTTTTTTAGTCCTTCCAGACACCATGGAGATGTGGAGATCATCCTGAGAGGTTAAACCCCATTATTGCGTTATTGTTCGCCGAGTATAGGCACCATCTGAGGTTATTTGTATGCTGATTGGCCCTAAGCTGCATGTGACCATTAGGGGATCTAGCGCATGCGCGGTTTTCGATCTCGCCGGCTTCACGGGGCGGTCCTTGGCCGGCGCATGCTCCCTGTACCCTCTGTCCGCCATCATTGTAAAGCCGGCTGGCGTACTCTATTGCAGCATGGACCAACGCTAAGTATTTGTTGTTTACAAACGGTATGAAGATGTAAAACGAGCGTTTTCTGATTGTTTTATTCTCTCCATGTGTGCACGGAATTTCTGTACCGCCTGCCCTGTGTATGTAATGTATATAAGGGGATAGTCTGTATTATGTGTATTGGGGCACTTTGCACTGAGGAAAGGGTTGTATCCCTGAAACGTCTGTATGTGTGGTCTCTTTCAAAATAAATGAGGTGGCACTAGTGCACCTTTGTCAAGCAGCGCTAGTTGATTTTCTTTTTTGCTCCTTTGGATCTTTGCTTCATTGTGGATTGGAATGAACATATGGGACTATATCACTCTAGCAGCAGCAGATAAGTATAATTCTATTGTTGTTTTGGGTGACATAGACGCCTGCCCCCTGTTTTTACCTTTTGTAGTCTCCCTAAGGGTATCCTGAGAGACTACGTAGCCCACCATCCACTTGCTATTGCCTGTATTTTTGTGTTTTGCAAGGACTGCTTGCTGTGTACCAGATTCTATAATACAAGCTTATTGTGCCAATACAGCCTCCATTGTCTGTTTGCCTGCTCACCCCCAGCGCTTGGGAATATAGCGTCACACAGAGCCTGTGCCATGGCTCCTTCATGGCGCGAGTCTGACAGTGTATGAGCATATCACAGAGCTAAACAGCAATAAAACTCACAGTAATGTGCGGTGTGTATGAGCGTATCACAGAGCGTTTTAGCAATAAAACTCAGTAATGTGCAGTGAGTATGAGCATATCACAGAGCTCCACAGCAATGCAACTCACAGTAATGTGCAGAATGTATGACCGGGTCACAGAGCTCCACATCAATAAAGCTCACAGTAATGTGCAGTGTGTGAGCAGATCACAGAGCTCCACAGCAATACAACTCACAGTAATGTGTGGTGTGTATGAGAAGATCACAGGGCTTTATAGCAATTAAACTCACAGTAATGGGCAGTGTTTATGAGCGGATCACAGAGCTCTACAGCAATACAACTCACAGTAATGTGCAGTGTGTATGAGCGTATCACAGAGCTTTATAGAAATAAAACTCACAGCAATGTGCAGTGAGTATGAGCGTTTCACAGAGATCCACAGCAATAAAACTCACAGTAATGTGCGGTGAGGGTGAACGTATCACAGAGCTCCACAGCAATACAACTCACAGTAATGTGTGGTGTGTATATCACAGAGCTCCACAGCAATACAACTCACAGTAATGTGCATTGTGTATGAGCGTATCACAGAGATCCACAGCAATAAATCTCACATTATTGTGCAGTGTGTATGAGCGAATCAGAGCTCCACAGCAATAAAACTCACAGTAATGTGCGGTGTGTATGAGTGTATCACAGAGCTCCACAGCAAGAAAACTCACAGAAATGTGCAGTGTGTATGAGCATATCACTGAGTGTTTTAGCAATAAAACTCACAGTAATGTGCAGTGAGTATGAGCATATCACAGAGCTTCACAGCAATACAACTCACAGTAATGTGCAGTGTTTATGACCGGGTCACAGAGCTCCACAGCAATAAAACTCACAGAAATGTGCAGTGTGTATGTCATGCCTCAGCCCTTAGAGCTTGCTGTGGCCAGCCTGGGTCACTAGCTCTCCATATCTGCTTCCCACCTAAGGGTTAACTCCTGTGTCTGAACCTGAGGTTCTGCATAAAACCAGACCACACCCTCCTCCCCTTTGCTCTTTCATTTTGTTCCATACCCTTCCCTAAAGAGGTCCTGAGAGCTCCCTCTTGTTTATTCCTTGTCTCCTGATTTATTCCACTTTGCTGTGTATACCAGTATTGTTCCTTCCTTGCTGTGTCTGCATTACCTGGTTCCTGCTTGCTGGAAGATCCACTGTGTGGCCCACTATCCAATGGAGCCAGAGACTCTCAAGTGGCTTCCAGCCCTCAAGCTCTCTCCAAGGAGGTTACCTTCTATCAAGTTACTATAGCCAAAGGCCTGCTTCTCCCTAAGGGTACAAAGGTTCAGATACATTGACGATTGTTTCCTCATTTGGAATGGTAATGAGCAGGAGTTACAGCAGTTCTGTGGTTTCCTTAACTCTAGGAACCCCAACATTACATTCACTATGGAATATGATCATGAAAGTATACACTTTTTAGATGTACTTGTTACAGGGATGGTGATAAACTAGCTACTGATTTATATGTTACACCTACAGATGCTAATAGCTTCCTTGATTTTTCCAGTTACCACCCGGTGGGACAGAAGAAGTCCATCCCCTATAGCCAGATGTTACGCGTCAAACGTATTGTCAGTGATGATACGAGACTCGATACCAGGCTTCATACGTTGAGTATAAAATTTCGAGACAAAGGTTATACCAGAAAGGTCTTGAAACGAGCCCAGCTTAAAGTTTCCAGCGTTACCAGAGAGGAACTTCTACGAGACGTTCCCAGGAGGAAAATGGACCGGGTTCCATTTGTGAGTACATATTCACCTCTATCTAAAGATATTAAAAAGATCATTAGATCAAATTGGCACATTTTGCAAAGTGATAGAGATGTGGGTCATCTGTTCTCTACTCTCCCTGTGTTCTCTATGCGAAGGACTAGGAATATACGTGATCAGGTGGTTAGAGCTGACTCTTCTCCTAGAGCTAAACAAACATTTCTTTCAACTCCAGTTCATGGTACATATCCATGTTTACAATGTAATCACTGTAATGGCATCATTAAAGGTGATACATGCACTCACCCTCGTACGGGTGAAGGCATTAAACTTAAAGGTTTTTTCACTTGTCAATCTGACTTTGTGGTCTACCTCCTGAAGTGTCCCTGTGGTCTAGGGTACGTTGGCAAGACCACGAGACCTTTCAAGGATCGTATCTCAGAACATAAGACCTCCATCCTCAGTCCTACATCTGAACTTCCTGTTGCTAGACATTTTTTCGAGAATCAAGACATAATGTCTCACAATTACGTTACCAAATTTTAGATAAGATTCCTCTCCTGTCACGAAGGTGGCGATCGGGATAGGCTATTGTTACAAAGGGAGGCGAACTGGACCTACCTGCTGGATACAGTGTCCCCTCACGGTCTCAATGAGAAGCTTGAGTGGCACTGTTTCCTATAGTTACGTCTATGAGGCATCTGCAGTTTAGGTGAGCTGTTTTTACCTTCTTCCCCCTTAAGCCATATTTCTCTTTCTAACTGTGCCAATTTATGGCGTTTCCTGTTTACTTTAAATCTGCTCTTTTTCGGGACATATATTGTGCCTTTGGTTTTAACCAGGTCACTAGTGTGACTTTCACTTTTTGTGGTTGATTTTATGTTTTACTTTACTAAGTCACTCTGGCTGTTATCACTGTATGTTTAGGCAAGGTGGTTGATTTATTTCATTCCTTACAGATCGGATTTGTTTGTTTTTTAGTCCTTCCACACACCATAGAGATGTGGAGATCATCCTGAGAGGTTAAACCCCATTATTGCGTTATTGTTTGCCGAGTATAGGCACCATCTGAGGCTATTTGTATGCTGATTGGCCCTAAGCTGCATGTGACCATTAGGGGATCTAGCGCATGCGCGGTTTTCGATCTCGCCGGCTTCACGGGCGGTCCTTGGCCGGCGCATGCTCCCTGTACCCACTGTCCGCCATCATTGTAAAGCCGGCTGGCGTACTCTATTGCAGCATGGACCAACGCTAAGTATTTGTTGTTTACAAACGGTATGAAGATGTAAAACGAGCGTTTTCTGATTGTTTTATTCTCTCCATGTGTGCACGGAATTCCTGTACCGCCTACCCTGTGTATGTAATGTATATAAGGGGATAGTCTGTATTATGTGTATTGGGGCACTTTGCACTGAGGAAAGGGTTGTATCCCTGAAACGTCTGTATGTGTGGTCTCTTTCAAAATAAATGAGGTGGCACTAGTGCACCTTTGTCAAGCAGCGCTAGTTGATTTTCTTTTTTGCTCTTTTGGATCTTTGCTTCCCTGTGGATGGGACATATGGGACTATATCACTCTAGCAGCAGCAGATAAGTATAATTCTATTGTTGTTTTGGGTGACATAGATGCCTGACCCCGGTTTTTACCATTTGTAGTCTCCCTAAGGTGTCCTGAGAGACTACGTAGCCCACCATCCACTTGCTATTGCCTGTATTTTTGTGTTTTGCAAGGACTGTTTACTGTGTACCAGATTCTATAATACAAGCTTATTGTGCCAATACAGCCTCCATTGTCTGTTTGCCTGCTTACCCCCAGCGCTTGGGAATATAGCGTCACACAGAGCCTGTGCCATGGCTCCTTCATGGCGCGAGTCTGACAGTGTATGAGCATATCACAGAGCTAAACAGCAATAAAACTCACAGTAATGTGCGGTGTGTATGAGCGTATCACAGAGCGTTTTAGCAATAAAACTCAGTAATGTGCAGTGAGTATGAGCATATCACAGAGCTCCACAGCAATACAACTCACAGTAATGTGCAGAGTGTATGACCGGGTCACAGAGCTCCACATCAATAAAGCTCACAGTAATGTGCAGTGTGTGAGCAAATCACAGAGCTCCACAGCAATACAACTCACAGTAATGTGTGGTGTGTATGAGCGTATCACAGAGCTTTATAGCAATAAAACTCACAGCAATGTGCAGTGAGTATGAGCGTTTCACAGAGCTCCACAGCAATAAAACTCACAGTAATATGCGGTGAGGGTGAGCGTATCACAGAGCTCCACAGCAATACAACTCACAGTAATGTGTGGTGTGTATATCACAGAGCTCCACAGCAATACAACTCACAGTAATGTACATTGTGTATGAGCGTATCACAGAGATCCACAGCAATAAATCTCACATTATTGTGCAGTGTGTATGAGTGAATCAGAGCTCCACAGCAATAAAACTCACAGTAATGTGCGGTGTGTATGAGTGTATCACAGAGCTCCACAGCAATAAAACTCACTGTAATGTGCAGTGTGTATGAGCGTATCACAGAGCTCCACAGCAATAAAACTCACAGTAATGTGCAGTGTGTATGAGCGTATCACAGAGCTCCACAGCAAAGAAAAATCATTGTATGGTCAATGTGTTAGCGGGAATGTAATGGCATTAGGTGAGGTGTGATTGGATAGGGGTAAGAGCAATGAGAAGGGGTGGGTGCAGCGATTTAAGGCAGAGTTTATGATATGGGGATAAGTGATTGTGTTTTGAGGGTAACATAAGGTGTAATGGAATATAGGAAAGGGATTAATGGGATTGGCCGGGAGGATGTGGTAGGGAAGAGAAAATGATAGTGAAGAGAGCAGTGAGGAGTGGGAGAAGAATGTATGCTTGTGGGGGAGGGGGCAGGGAAATATTCCTGCTTCTCTATAATGTTTCAATGTGTTGAGAGATGTCGAACTTTGTGCACTGATTGCTTTGTGTTATCTGTCTTCAGTTAGACTTTGTATCATTTAGCAGAAGGAGCAAACACACGTATCACTTTACCTGCGATTAAACTGTAACCTCGTGCAATAATTCGATCCCATCTTACAGAAGCCTTTCTGCGAATAGAGCCATAAATTCTATTGAATAGCAGCAATACAGAGAGGATGATTTCTAGCCTTCACCCCTTAACCCAATCTGCAAGCCATAAAATAACACCGTATCTAAAGCCTTTCCTGGCAATCATTGATGGGCCAGGTGATGTGTGTCCCACAGGTCTTGGTCAGGCTGGTGGAAGACACAAATGAAATTATTTAAAGGGATACTCTATTGAAAATAGAAAATACATTTTATTTGCCCATAAATAATTAGTAAGATCCTGTTGACAGCCTCTGCCCAATTATTTTTTTAGCATTTTTATTTTGGGTGAATTTGCTCCCCTTTTATCCCGCAACGCACGGTGCTCCTCCTCTTCAGCTCAGGGACTCCCGAACCCGGAAGTCCCTGAAGCTTTTTTGCACAATTTGGGCTCCGCTGAGTAGAAATTATAATCTGTGCAGTCAGAGGCGTAACTAGAAATCTCAGGTGTGGGAATCCATGAAGGGACCCCCCACCTTTGGCAAAAACATATCCCCCTATCATCCCCATGCACTGGACCCATTCAGGTCCACAATGTCAACTCCGGACAATCAGTGCCCCATTTTTTTCCAGCTCCACTACGACCACTTCAGTTCATCCATTTTTTAATGTAATATGCACTATGATTATCTCAGAGTTCCACAGCAATAAAACTCACAGTAATGTGTGCTGTTTATGAGCCAATCATAGTTGTGGCCCTCGTCCTTGCCAAGCCGCCCTGGTGAGGCCACGGCCATCTGTGTGTGAACCCCCCGAACTCAGGGATCTGCTTGCAGTGGCACTCTCCGCACCCCTGGTAGCTACGTCCCTGTGTGCAGTGCTATAAGACATGCGCAGTTTACGTACAAACGTTCCATAGCGCCTGGCAGAGCGATGGATCGGAGCTGATCGCACATGCACAGATCTGATCCATCGATTACCTCTCTGAGAACGCTCGCTACAGCGATTCGTTTCAGAGGGTGACGTCAGCTGGTCTCTGTGTGTGACATCACTAGTGACCGACCTGGTGACCGGCAGCTGGGAAATTCAAATCTCGGCTACTGTTGATGCTGGGTGGAGTGGAGAAAACTCCTCCTCTTCACCCAGCGATTTCACCACATCAGGGGGGGGGTGGGCTGTGGGGAGAGAAGCAGGGGGGGCACCCCTCACATCCTGACCACTGTAACACTATAAAGGGATCAGGATGAGTAGAGTGTTCCTTTAAGCATCGTATTCGATTTCTTTTGAGTCCTCGCCACTAGGGATGGGTTGCCGGTTCGATTCGAACATGAGTTCAAATCGAACATCGGCTGTTCGAAAATTCGGCGAACTTCGAACTTTTTGTGATGTTCAGGAAAAGTTCAACCGTTAGCGAAACGCTAAGAATAAGGGCTATAAAAAGGAAGGCCTACTAGATGTTTTAAAAGACATTCAGGGTAAAGATAGAAATGCTCTGATTCAGTATAGAAATTATGAAGAAAAAGAAAACTTCTCTATTCCTTTTATCTATAACTACAATAGCCAGACACGTAATATTAATCAGACAATACGTAAGTATTGGCATATTTTACAAAAGGATCCGATTCTCCAAGGAATATTGGGGAAAAAGCCAAAGATCATTAACCCCTTCACTGCTGAGCCATTTCACATCTTAAAAAAAACACATTTTTCTTTTTTTTATTATTATTTTTATAATTTTTTTTCTTTACTTTAAATATGGTCATGTTTGGCATCATTGGAAAGGCCATGCTCTGGCCTTTCTAGTGATACCAAACGTGACCCTGCTAGCTGCCAACAGTCGGGAGATATCGGGGTTCAAAGGAACCCCCTATCTTTCCTTAGGAGTCAATGAGGACGTTCCCCACACGTCCTCAGCAGTGAAAAGGGGCGCCAAAAGGATTAAACAAAAAATTGTTAGAAGTCATACTCGTCATGAAAATAAGTTCAAAACGATAACAGTTAAGGAGGGCTTCTATCCATGCGGTACATGTTCCGCGTGTAAGAAATTAAAGCTAAATAGAAAATTTTGCCCTGTGTTCGATTCCAAAGACATATTTAAAATCAAACAGGTCATCTCGTGTTATTCTACCAATGTAATTTACGTTCTAATATGTCCTTGTGGAAAATTGTATATCGGTAGGACCACCAGACCACTTCATGTAAGAATCCAAGAACATATACGTAAATATCCAACGAGATTTTGACAAACACACGGTTTCGTCCCACTTTTTTCTTGTACATAATAGTTCCCCTGAAGGCTTAACTTTTCTTGCACTACGTAAGGTTGAGAGAGATTGGAGGGGTGGGGACTTTATGAAAAAGATCAATCAAGAGGAAATTAAATTGATTTTTCGGTTTGACACCTTAATCCCAAGAGGTTTAAATAAAGATTTTGAAATGTGCCATTTTCTTAAATTTTTTTTTTTTTTTTTTCTCTTTTTCCTCTAACATAAGTCCTATAATGACGGCAAAGACCCTGTTTTAATATAGAATTTTGTTCCCTTAGGGTTACGGTCTCTAATACTATAAGGATACCCATTGGGCTGAACTAAATTTCTGTGTCCAAGTTAAATCTGCAGCGATTTTAAAGACCTATATCTATTATAGGTTCTCTTTTAGGATATTTATAACATAGAATTATTATATTTTTATTTTTGGTCTTTTCTGGTTTAAGCCAATTTCCAGTATATATTAGGGATGTGCGTTTTCCGAGCCGAAACGAAAAATGGACTTGAAATGTGTCAAATCGAAATTTATCATTTTAATATGATTAAATAAAGTTGTGAAATGTATATTCAATTATTCATAAGAAAAAAAGGATCTTTACTTAATAAAAAAAAACACGATAGAATCGCCAGAATTATCGTAGACACTTTGAAACGAGGAGAACAGACGTTCCGAAAAAATGAAAATTTCCGAAATTTCCGAAAAGACGATACAAAAAACGAGCAAAGTGACACGAAAATACGAAAAATGGTCGATATTCCGAAAAAAAAATGTACACGAAAAACGATCCGAACCGAACCGTATCGAAACAGAAATCGGTCGAAACGAGCCGAATCAAAAAGTTTAAACATCCGAACAAATCGAACCGAATCGAATCGAAAAAAAAATCGGTGCACAAGCCTGCTATATATAGAGACCTTTACTTATTATGGGTCTTTTTAAGATGCTATACATATCCAATATATAATTGATGCCATTTTTTGTTTTTTTCTTCTAAGAGATATTGAGAATTATTGTGCCAAGATAATTGACTATATGCCATGTATTTTATAGAAATGTGACGCCCAACTGCTGTTATACTTAATTTTAATTTCAATTTTAATTCCTTTTTCTCATGTTAAAAATGAGCTTCCGCCCCTCTGGTGAGACCGAGTGATGCTGGCACTGTTGGACAGCTATTTTTTTGTGAAGTTGTGGACTCTCGCCGGCACAGAAAGTGGGTGGACTCTATGGGATACTCACGCATGCGCATCTACTACGGAGGGGAGGATACTATCCGACCAACTAAAGTTCCGGAAGTGGAGCTCATCTGCAGCGAAGCTGCTAACAGGGTGAGCCCAGGACCGGAAGGTGAGGTCGGGACCGGAAGTGGAGCTCATCTGTAACGTATGATAGGACACACTGCGGACGAATTCTCCTCCCCCTTTTTCGGCGCGAAATCAAGCCTATTACTTTCTTAATCATGACTTGTATATATATATAACTTACAAGGAGGGATGTAACACCAATCTTTCCCCTGTTGCCACTGAAGAAGCGCTATATGCGCGAAACTCGTTTGGCTCCCCTTTTTTATTTTATTTTAAACTTTTATGTATTAAATTTCATTATTTCTATCCTCAATATTGTGGGAATCCTGCAGTCCTTTTGTTGAAGGCGGCTTTTCCAAACTGTGTCGAAAACATTTGGTATATTCTGGAACCTGAGAGCTCGGTGTAGCCCCTAAAAGGGGTGTTATTACTGAAGAAGGAGTAGACCGACAGAAGAAGTTCGGCCGACGGACTGGCCTGAAACAGTCCGTAACGCGCACAAAATAGAGCTAGGGAGCTCTCTAAAAGTGTGAGTTTATCTCTTTATTGAACTCTGGTTATACTTCACTTACTTTATTTGATCAATTGATCTGCACTATTGCATTTCCTTCTCTCTTTTGTTCATGTTTTTGAGGTTGATATTGAACAGTGTGGCTTTATAATCTGAGCGAAACACTTTGAGAATTACTCTCCCTCCAAATACATCTGAGGAACAAAATAAAGTAAGATACTTGTTGCCCTATTGTACACTTTGGTGACGGTGTGGAGGGCACAAAAAACCATTTATTGAAAGGGAGCGCTGTTCTCACATTTTTTCTGTTTGTTAGTGAAACGCTGTTTGCAAAAAAACTACTGAACGAAAATGTCTGGAATTTACAAATAACATCTAATGAATGAATGATAATAAAAAGGACTGTTACAAGAAAATGAAAAAACGATTGAAAAAAAACAAAAACTGAAAAACATTTTTGCAAAACAAATACCAAATAATGCTTAAAAGATCCTAAAAAAAATCTAAAGAGACTCTTTACTGCAGAATATAATAATGAAAGGTTTATTAAATATTGAATTAAAACGGGAATATTTTTAACATTGAAGACTATGGGATTCGCCTGAATAAACCTGTCGAATGAAACCACCGAATGGCAGGGCAATTCGGCAACTTTTCACTGCTGTTTTTTTTTTCTCTGAATAGACAATGCATTGCTTTTCTATGGGGAATTCACTGCCCTCGAACAGGCACCGAACAGGCAACGAACATGCACCGTATGTGCAGGCAATTCACCAACATTTGGCGTACTGCCTGCTCTCTGAATAGCCGAATGGCCAGGAAAGGTAACCGAACGCTGAATTTCACTGTTCTGTTACCTTTCGTCCACAATTCGGATCTCTTTGAATAACGCTGTTAGATTCTCGGTGTCGTGCACCACCGACTAAGACACAATTCTTCTGCACTTGAATGTGACAGGTGCATATCATTTCAATATTTGACCGCAGGGTCCAACCCTGCACTCTTCTGCAATACCTCAGAAGGGTTACGGTGTGAAGGCACTAGCTGGCACCAAAGGCCCAATATTTGAGTACACTGACCCGTGTACCGGATGCATACAGGGCAGCCATCAGAAATTATGGGGCCCCTTACTGATGATGGGGCCCCCCGTAACCTTCCTCAACCCATAACAGCTTTTTGCCCTCTTCCAAAACAAAAAAGGACATAACACAGTTCCACAGCAATAAAACCCACAGTAATGTGTAGCTTCTATGAGCGTATCTGTCACGTCTGGGGCCCAGAGGGGGCCCCGGCACCCAGCGGTGCCATCGACAAGCCGAGTGCCAGGAGTTGTGCCGGCTTTCGGAGCTCGCAGGACTGGTCAGGAGGCGGGTCGCAGCATGACGACGCGCACCCACTGGGTTTAAACACAGAGAGTGTGATCCGGCTCATCGCCCTGTCATGGAGTTTGCTTCCCTCAGTGCTGAGTGTCTCCTGGCGATTCACAACTTGGTTGATTTTTCAGTCTCCATTGTTACCTGGCTTGTATGAGAACCCCCCCACCCCCGTGTACCAGTGCATGGCTATCCCTGACCACTCTAACACTGATAGATTTGAGCTTGTGTTAGAATGCGTCCTTGTATACCGTCTGGCCTATTTCAGGTATACCCTGTCCTGTGTGTTGGTCAAACATTTCCCACTCGTTGGTCAAACATTTCCCACTCGTTGTTGGTCAAACATTTCCCACGCATTGTTGGTCAAACATTTCCCACTCGTTGTGGGTCAAACATTTCCCACTCGTTGTTGGTCAAACACTTCCTACTCGTTGATGATAAAACATTTCCCATGACTTCAAAACACATTTAAACATGAGCAAAAGTGGTAAAAATGAGCTCCGCGCACAGCGGTGAAATGGCTCAGCACTCTGCAGTGAAAGGGTTAAAAACATTTTTATAAAACAATCATTGTTTCCTGTCCCCCAGGACAGTACCCGGACCCCCATACACCTTTTATGGCCAATATCTTGCATATCACCCACTGCCACAGCGCTTGCGTTTGGACTCTGCTGTCCCTCCCTCCCTCCCCATCCACCCACCCACCCAGTGCTGGTCTGAAATTTGTAGCTTACTTTCCAGCTGCTTCCACTTTGCAAATCACCCTATTTAACCCAAGGTTCTAGCCCTTCCCATGATATGTTAATCTGTATTTTTGTGTTTTGTTTTTAATATCTTGCATTTTATTACTTTGTATTTCTGTAACCACTCAATGTTCTTGAACCCAGGACATACTTGAAAACGAGAGAAATCTCAATGTATCCTTCCTGGTAAAATCCTTTATAAATAAATAAATAAATAAATAAATATATGCCCTCTTGGAGGGCACTTTCATTTTCGGAAGTTCGACCCCCATTGACTTGCATTTCGTTCGAGTTTGAATTCGAACTTTTCGGCCATTTGGGTGTTCGAGTTCGAACCGAACACAGGAGTGTTCGGCCCATCCCTACTCGCCACATGAAAGATCATCACAGAATAAAATACAACAATGGCTTACTTTTGGAAATTGGGTCCACCTTAAGTGATTATAGGAGAGCAGGGTTTTTTCAGCCGATACGCAGTACCGGCATTGTTTTTTAATGTTTCCCCCGGCCTGACAAATGACTGACACACGCGAAGGGGGGAGAGCTGAGACAGGGCAGCACTCCCTCCCTCCCAGTGTGACTGCCAAGAGGGAGGAGAGGTGCTGGGACGGGGCGGCTGGCTCTCGAAATCACTCCCTGCCTCCCTTTGTGAAAGGCAGGTGGAGGGGGGAGCTGAGAGGGCCACAATGTGAGTTGGTCCGGAGGGGAAGGAGCGAGTGACTCAGTACCCCGGCACCACGCTTCTGAAGATTGGGCTGCACCTAGGTGTGATGTGGAGTAACCGCGGGAACTCTCTCCGCCTGCCTGACAGATGGAAATGCCCATGGCGCCCGGGAGCTGCTCCTACACGTGGCTGGGAACATTGCTGCATAGGCGCTGCCCCCCAGCATGACTCATGTCTGGACTCAAGATGTGGGTGTCGTGCTGAAGAGGAGGTAGGCTGACGACAGGCGCACACAAAGTGGAGTCCGGGAGAGAGGAGCAGAGCAGTGAGCTGAGTACCTTGGTGAGTATACTCAGTTTAATTGTGTTGCAGGATGGATCATCTCCACCTTGGATTCAGATTGGGGTGGGAATAAAGAACTATATGGGCCTGCTGGGGTAGATATTGAATGATATGGGCTTGCTGGGGGGATACAAAATGATATGGGCTTTCTAGGGGGGAATACAGAATGATATGGGCCTGCTGGGGGGATACAGAATGTTATGGGCCTGCTGGGGGGATACAGAATGTTATGGGCCTGCTGGGGGATACAGAATGTTATGGGCCTGCTGGGGGGATACAGAATGTTATGGGCCTGCTGGGGGGATACAGAATGTTTTGGGCCTGCTGGGGGGATACAGAATGTTATGGGCCTGCTGGGGGGATACAGAATGTTTTGGGCCTGCTGCGGGATACAGAATGATATGGGCCTGCTTGGTGGGTAAAAAGGAACTATATGGGCAGGGGCGGACTGACCCATCGGGCCTGTGGGTTGGTAGGGGCTCGGCTTCTGGCAGGCATAGTGGGCCCTGCCGGTTTCCCTCCATTTTCGCCCCATCGGCACGCTGTGAAACTGTGGCGGCAGTGCCGCAGCGTGCTTCCCACCTTCTAAACTCAAGCAGGGCTTGCTGCCTCGGCACCGCCCCCTCTGATTATGCACCACCCCCTCAGCGCACGCAGCGGCAGAAGGAGACGGAAAAGGGAGGGTGCGGTCCAGCGGAGGCAGCCAGGCCGCGTGCGCAAAAGATTCTCCCAAATGTATGCCGGTGAGCGACCGGGGGGGGATATAAGATGTTAAATTTAAATGCTGAGGGGGCGAAGAGATATAAGATGGCAAAATTAAATGAGGCAGGGGATAAGTTGGCAAATTTAAATCCTGGGGGGGAAGATATAGGATGTCAAATTTAAATGCTGGGGGGGTTGAATAAACTAGCACTACATTACTGTGAGTTTTATTGCTGTGGAGCTCTGTGATATATTCTCATACGCACCGCACATTACTGTGAGTTTTATTGCTGTGGTTACAATATGATCATACACAGTGCACATTAATGTGAGTTTTATTGCTGTGGAGCTCTGTGATACATTCATACACAATGCACATTACTGTGAGTTTTATTGCTGTGGAGCTCTGTGAAAAGCTCATACACACTGCACATTACTGTGAGTTTTATTGCTGTGGAGCTCTGTGATACGCTCATACACACCACGCATTACTGTGAGTTTTATTGCTGTGGAGCTCTGTGATACGCTCATACACACTGCACATTACTGTGAGTTCTATTGCTGTGGAGTGCAATTATCTATTAACTAGTGAATATAGTAAAAAATGGTGCAGAGAAATAAATTCTATAACACAAATATGAGGGTGGAGTTTAATGTGGGCATGGTTTGTGGGTGGGAGTAGCACAAGGGGCCCCATGAGTTGTCAGTCTGCCCCTGTATGTGGGCCTGCTGGGGTGAATACAGAATGATATGGGCTTGCTGGGGTGGATACAGAATGATATGGGCCTGCTGGGGGGGGGGAAGAACTACATGGACTTGCTGGGGTGAATACAGAATGATATGGGCTTGCTGGGGGGAAGAACTAAATGGACTTGCTGGGGTGAATACAGAATGATATGGGCTTGATGGGGTAATACAGAATGATATGGGCTTGATGGGGGAATACAGAATTATATGGGCTTGCTGGGGGGAATAAAGAATGATATGGGCTTGATGGGGGGAATACAGAATGATATGGGCTTGATGGGGGAATACAGAATTATATGGGCTTGCTGGGGGGAATACAGAATGATATGGGCTTGATGGGGGAATACAGAATGATATGGGCTTGATGGGGGGAATACAGAATGATATGGGCTTGATGGGGTGAATACAGAATGATATGGGCTTGATGGGGGAATACAGAATGATATGGGCTTGATGGGGGAATACAGAATGATATGGGCTTGCTGGGGGTGAATACAGAATGATATGGGCTTGCTGGGGGGAATAAAGAATGATATGGGCTTGATGGGGTGAATACAGAATGATATGGGCTTGCTGGGGAGGAATACCGAATGATATGGGCTTGATGGGGGAATACAGAATGATATGGGCTTGATGGGGGTGGATACAGAATGATATGGGCTTGCTGGGGGTGAATAGGGATGAGCTGTTCGGTTCGGATGGTTCGGAGTTCGGGCCGAACTTAGCCTGTTCGGTTAGATCGCGAACTCCGAACATTTCCGGGTGTTCGGAGGAAGTTCGACCACAATGCATCACAATGGCCCACAATGCACTTCCCCACTGGCCTGAAGCTCGTAATTGGCTACAGCCTTGCACCTGACCACAGGTCTGGTGCAAGACGGGTTCAACAGTATGCCAATCACGGCTCAGAGTCCTGATTGGGCAAATTTTGCCCAATCATGGGCTCACAGAGCTAAGTCCCGCAGCACACTATATAAGGTTTCCACGCATAGCTTTAGCACGCATTTGAGAGGAGATTTCATAGGAGATTGATGTTCTGTGTTCTTACTGCCGGTCTGCCACGCTACTGGGGGGGGTCTGGGGGTCTCATTTCAACCAAATATCTGGGAATTTAGGTGATGTGTGTCTTGTCACTGTGCCAGCAAGTATTTTGGGGGTTACAAAGTTCTTTAAAACATTTGTGAATTGAGGTGATCTTCTGTGTCCTGTCACTGTGCCAGCAAGTATTTTGGGGTTACAAATTTCTTTAAAACATTTGTGAAGGGGGGCGTGGCTGGCAACCGCACATGGTGGACGTGTGCTAGACCTGCTCCTGCGACCGCCGGCGGAAAAAGCGGATAAAAACAGCGCTCGGATCCAGTTGGAGACCCTCCGGGACCCCTAAGTTCGGGAGACATAATGGCGGCAGCAAGGGTGAGGAAGCCCTCAGAGAAGCTGGACTTCTTTACCCCAAAACCTGGGAAGCGCAGGGACGGCGCAGCCCGCCAAGATGGCGGCGACCAGCTTTCCCCTTCCTCCCCAGCGCCTGCAGCATCGATGACAACTGACCTGGAACGCTTCTCAGCACGGATGGAGGGGTTGCTGAAGGATCTCTCTGCAACTCTAACCTCTCGGCTGGACACGGAGGCGGCGGACATCCGCCGGGACATCCGTGCGATAGGTGAGCGGACCTCCAAACTGGAGGATAAAATGTCCGAAACGACGGAGGCCCATAACAGCATGGCGGCAAAAGTGGAGGAGCTGGAAGACTCCTTAGAGAGGTATGCTCAGAAATTAGCAGACCTGGAAGACAGGTCTAGACGCCATAATTTAAAAATAAGGGGTATCCCGGAATCCATCCACCCGAAGGACTTGCAAACGTACACCACGGAATTCTTTAAACACATCTTACCAGAATCCACAGAAGATTCCCTGTTATTCGATCGGATCCACAGAGTCCCTAAACCACCTTCTGCTCCTGCTAAAGCCCCAAGAGACGTAATCCTGCGCCTCCACTACTTCAGACCACGAGAAGCTATACTCAGAGCTCTGCGGGACCAAGAAATACTCAGCCCAGACTACCAACATCTCTCGGTCTTTCCAGATCTATCCCAGGCCACATTGCAGCAGCGTCGCCGATTTCGCCCTGTGACTGACGCTCTACGGTCAGAAAAGATTTCGTATCGATGGGGGTACCCGACCAAACTAATTATTATCCGGAATGGGACACCTACGATTGTCATGGCACCAGACGACGGTCGCCGCATTCTGGAAGAGTGGGGCCTAAAGGTTCAAGACCGCCGAGATCAGAGCTTGCCCTCCTCCGGCAAGGTGTCCCGGGAATGACACTCCCGCTGACAGCTTCCAGACAGCAGATCCTTTTAGAAGACAAGCTATAAAGACGCCTTCTCCCAGGTTAACTTTATTTCTTTCCAACTGCTCTGATAGTTCACGTTGTCCGCTGGCACGCGAGCTACCACGATACCCTTGTCTCCCTCTTCGCCGGAAGAGTTTGGGGTATCTCCCATCCCCACATTACTGGGGAAGTGGGACTCCCCTCTGGAGAAATTTTTGACGTTTTATGTACGTAGTACAACTCTACACCAAGATATGTTTTATTCTCGTTACAATCCTGAGGTACTATGGTAAAGTTTTATTTCTGTTTTGTACCTCACCCTTTCCCTCATCCACCCAAATCAGGAACTGCCAAAAAATCCTATATCCTTTTACTTTCACAGAAGACCCCGCGTCAGGGATGTGCTGACCCCATATGCTTTGATGATGACTCGACAATGTCGCTTTTCCCTATGCTGTAAAGAAATTATTATCCTATAACGTAAAAGGTCTGAATGTGCCAATGAAACGGCACTCCCTAAATGAGACCCTAAAATTTCACGACGCAGACATAGTATGCATCCAAGAGACACATTTCAGACGATTAGATCATCCCAAGCTCAATGTCACATTCTACCAGACTCAATACCACTCTACGTTTACCTCCAAATCCCGAGGAGTATCCCTTTTAATTCAAACCGTTTAGCATTCCAAGCCCATAGGATTCTAAAGGATACGAAAAGTAGATCATTCTAGTATGCACCATTAATTCAGTCCCGTACACATTGGTTTCAATATACGCCCCTAACGTCTCACAAATCCAATTCCTTGCCCAGATATTGAGGAAGACGAAGGATGTTCAAATGGGGACCCTTATACTACGTGGGGATTTTAACATAGGTCTCGACCCTATAAAAGACAGGTCCACCCAATCAACGCCTACTCTATCCAAGTCCTCAATACGCAAACTTCACTTATTACTCCAGCAACATGACCTATATGACACATGGCGACTACAACACCCACGAGAACGTGACTACACATTCCGTTCCAGGGCACACAATAGTTACACTAGAATAGACCATTTCATGGTGACAGGGGCGACCCTCCATCGAATACTAGATAGTCAAATTTTACCGTTCACCTGGTCGGACCACTCTCCGGTCCTACTAGTACTAGGAGATGCGTACCAGTATTATACCAGACCGCCGTGGAAATTACTGACACACTGCTGAAACAAGACCTGGCGATCCAAACCATACAATCCGCTCTGACACACTACTTTGACGAAAATGCGACACAGGACATGAGCCCCCTTACGGTTTGGCAAGCCCACAAGGCAGTTATTAGGGGAGTGAGTATGCAGTGGTCCACGCAGCAACGTAAATCATACACGTCCAACAGGTTACAATTACTTACCACCTTACAAGATTTGGACATACGTAACAAATTGACCCCGTCTCAAGCCACAGCAGACCTCATAGAAGCCACACTCGCCTCACTCAGAGACTTAGACACAGACGGATACTTCCACACTATGACCCGCATAAAGGCAACATATTACTCTCTTCACAATAAATCAGGGCGATTTTTATCTAGAAAGCTCCAGCCCCTCAGAGCGCCACGGAAGATAAACACCCTCCACGCTAAAGATGGGGATATCCACAACCCCCGAGATATAACAAATGGATTTGCACACTACTATGAAAAATTGTATAACCTGGGCACGGACGATGAGATTTCTCAACCATCTGAGGCCATAGTGGACACTTACCTGAAAAACGTACACCTTCCCGCTCTCTCACAAACGCAAATAGCGAGCCTCTCTTCCCCAATCACAGTAGAAGACATTACTATAGCCATTAAAGCCCTACCGATGGGAAAGGCGCCGGGACCAGACGGCCTCTCCGGTTTATATTACACCACGTTTTCCTCTCACTTGATCCCACACCTTCATAATGCGTTTGCCGAGGCGAGAGAGGACGGCTCCTTCCCAGTAGACATGCTGCGGGCACATATAATCACTCTACCAAAACTAGGGAAACCACCCAACCGATGCCCTAATTTGCGCCCCATCTCTTTAATCAATGTTGACATAAAACTGTATGGTAAAATCCTGGCTACCCGTCTACAATACCTTCTGCCATCCCTAATAGGACAAGATCAGGTTGGATTTATCGCCAAACGTCAAAGCCCAGATAGCACTAAAAAACTCCTTACCTTAATGGACACTATGAACCGTGGGGGGACCCTGGGCTTGATCCTGTCATTAGACGCTGAAAAGGCATTCGACAGGGTCAGCTGGCTCTTCCTCTCACGGGTTCTACTTAAATTTGGTTTTCCAGATTCATTTCTAAGAGCTGTTCAAGCACTATATGATTCCCCATCGGCCAGAGTGCTTAACTCGGGTTTTCTCTCGGACGAATTTCGTATAACCAATGGCACGAGACAAGGTTGCCCGCTCTCCCCTCTACTATATGCCCTCATACTAGAGCCCCTGGCACAGGCCATTCGGCAGAATGACTCGATCCGGGGTGTCTCGATTTGTCCCACGACTTTCAAATTAAATTTATACGCAGACGATATTTTACTGACCCTGACAGACCCAGACACTTCATTACCGGCACTGAACACAGAGTTGGAATCCTATGGTAAAGTTTCATACCATCTGGTTAATGCGCAGAAAACCCAAGCCTTACTATTAAATTTTACAAAAGCCCAATTGACAGCCCTACGCTCTCAACACAACTTTGACTGGCGATCCGAATACATAACATACCTCGGTCTTCGCATAGCAAAAACCACGGAGGGCCTATATAAACACAACTATGACACACTACTTCAGGACGTGAAAACTCATCTGTTTCAATGGCGTTTGAAAGATGTGTCATGGTTGGGCAGGATGGCGACGGTAAAAATGATGATAATACCAAAAATCCTATACTTTTTCAGATCCTTACCAATTACTCTGTCAAAATCCTACCTAGACCAATTGCAGTCCATTATCATGACCTATATCTGGCAAAACAAGAAACCGAGAATACCACGAAGCCTACTATATTATAGACACAGGGATGGAGGTCTCAAAGTAGCCCATGTTCATAGATACTATTGGGCATCTTGTCTTGCAACCTTATCGGAAATAGTACATATTCACCCTTCACCTCAGTGGTTGGTCATACTCTCAACCTTTACAAATGGTCATGACCTCTCCAATCTGATATGGATACCACAAAAGTCCAGGCCGAGACTCCCTTTCCTTTTACCACTTGCAACCTTGTTGCTTCGGATTTGAGATCAGCATTCCTCCCTCTTTACACAACATAGACCACTGTCATTGGCCACCTCATTAACATCCATCCTGCCGCACTTTCGAGCACCTCCATGGATTCGTTTGGGAGTCACACATCTTCATCATTTTTTCACGCCGCCAGCCATCTTGCCATTCCAATCCATGCAAATGAAATACAAGGCACCACCCAATTTGTTTCTATCGTACTCGCAACTATACTCATATATGCGCAAGTGCAATATACTGGAAAATCTACGTGCCACCCTCCCACTCTTAACAGCGTTCGAACTATTCTGGCTAGACCCTATTTCAGCAACTAAACCCATTTCACTGTTTTATCAATTACTCACGACCCCCATCAAACCGCACAGATGGTCCTACCAAGCTACATGGGAGAGGGACCTTTCCAAGTCCTTTACCCCTACACAATGGGCAATGGCACACATGTTTGCTGCTGGTGCCACCAGGTGTGCCACACTGATCGAAACACAAAGGAAAGTAATGTATTGCTGGTACTACACACCACATCGATTAAAACGAATAGACCTCCAATCCTCGGATGTCTGCTGGAGATGCTCATCAGCGGTGGGGGATATGGGCCACATCTGGTGGCACTGTTCTGGGATTGCCCCCGTGTGGTCCAGTCTCTCCAAGCTAGCCACGGAGGTCCTCAGCTGCAATATCCCTTGCTCCCCAGAGGTTCTGCTGTTGGAAATGATACGCCTTCCAAGGCAACACCTAAAAATGCTTTTCATAATGGTTTCGTCAACTATGCTCCTGATTGCGCGACACTGGAAATCAGATGTCGTTCCGACAATAAAACGGATAGTGACAACACTAAACCAGTACAGATCTTTTGACTCGAGAGCAGTGTTCAGAGGAGAGGGTACACCACCGCGAACAGATCCCTGGACTTTGTGGGACATTCACAAAATCTATAAGGCCTGCGGTCTCTGATAAACCATCCACAAAATAAGGTTTTCCTTGACCTAATCGATGATAATTACTTACACAAGCAAAGAGCAACACTCTGATAGTTAAGACATGGATATAAAGTATTTTCCTGACTTTTCCCTCTTCCCATTACCCTTTCCCTCCTCCCCTTACTGTTATCGTTTTTTCCATTTTAAAGAAAAATGGTGGAAGTTGACGTACATCATCTTCATCTTCATCCTCATCTGTCTCTAACCCCACTGTATGTCCTGCCATGTCATTGCCTACAACCTCCACTGACAGGGATGATGCTACAGTAATGGATGTACCAGGTCCTTCCTCACAATGTGACATCATCCCAGCAGCTGAAGATTTACGCAGTCAGATTACGTTGCCGCAGCTGCTGCAGCGTAAGAAAAAATATAGTCCCAACCATCCCCAAGCACAGCGTCTAAATGCCAGCTTAGCAAAATTACTCACGTTGCAGCTGCTGCCTTTTCAGCTGGTGGACTCTGATCCCTTCCGTGAATTTGCTGAATGTGCTGTACCACAGTGGCAGGTTCCAAAATGCAATTACTTTTCATGCAAGGCCATTCCAGCACTATACCAGCATGTGGAAGACAATGTTATCCAGTCATTGGGAAAGGTAGTCAGCAACAAGGTGCATGTGACTTTAGACACGTGGTCCAGCAAGCATGGACAGGGTCGTTACATTTCCTTCACGGCACACTGGGTAACTCTGATTGCAGCTGGGAGGGATCCAAGACGGGGCTCTGTGCTGGAGCTTGTTCATCCACCACGCCTCCAGAAAGCTGCTTGTATGAGGTCTGTCTGCTCCACCACCACCACCTCTCCCTCTTCCTCCTCCTCCTCCTTCTCTGTCTCTGGCAAAGTGGCACTTAAACAGATGACTGACAGGGTCTACGCAATGGCTCAAGCAAAAAGAAGCCATACTGTGCTTGAGCTGGTTTGTTTAGGGGACAGGAGCCACACTGGGCCAGAAATTCTGTCAGCTCTGCAGGGCCAGCTGGGAATGATCATCTGTGATAATGGCAGCAACCATCTCTCGGCCCTACGCAAGAGTAAATTGACACATGTACCATGCCTAGCACACGTCCTAAATATAGTGGTACAGCGTTTCCTAACCAAGTACCCCGGGCTGCCAGAGCTTTTCAGCCAGGCCAGAAAAGTCTGCAGCCATTTCAGACGGTCATTCCCAGCAAGCGTTCGCCTGGCAGAAATTCAAAGAGAATTTCACCTTCCCACAAACCGTCTGATCTGTGACATGC
Organism: Leptobrachium leishanense; assembly: GCA_009667805.1. Lineage (NCBI taxonomy): Eukaryota > Metazoa > Chordata > Amphibia > Anura > Megophryidae > Leptobrachium > Leptobrachium leishanense. The sequence continues at coordinate 17,082,755 of CM019065.1, forward strand.
CCACCAGGTGGATCTCGACATTAGCAATGCTGCAGCGTCTGCACAAGCAGCAGAGGGCCATCAACGAGTACCTGTGTGAGTATGGCACAAGGACAGGTTCAGGTCATCTTGGTTTTTTTCCCCCCCACAGTGGCTGATGATCAAGGATGCATGCACTGTACTGTCACCATTTGAGGAGGCAACGAGGATGGTGAGCAGGGACAGTGCATGCATCAGTGACACAATTCCTTTAGTGTTCCGGCTGGAGCACACTCTATGGGGAATTATAGATGTGGCTCTAGAGGCAGAGCAGCGGGAGGAAGAGGAGGCCTTCCCTAGCTCTCAAGCCCCCAGTCTTTCCGCAGAAAGCATTCCAGCGGGTCCTCCTCAGATCAGACAGGAGGAGGATGAGGAGGAGGAGGAGGCAGAATATTTAAGTAGTGGGGGCATTGAAGGTGGGGATTCCTCAAGGGAGGGTTTCGTGTGCCCAGAAACACAAGGGCTAGTGCGTGGCTGGGAGGAGGAAGTGCACAATGGGGTCATCCTCATTGACCAGGAAGACTCGGAAGCTAATGCCACCTCCAACCTACGCTGCATGGGCTCCCTAATAATGCAAAGCCTGCTAAAGGACCCCAGGATTTGTGCTATCAAGGAGAGGGATCATTACTGGTTGGCAACCCTTCTTGATCCACGATACAAGGGTAAAGTTGCAGAGCTCATCCTGCCCGCACAGAGGGAGCACAGGATGAAAAAACTTGAGGACGCTCTAAAGCGACACTTGTGTAACACCTTTCCAGGCACTGGTAGGTTACCAAGTGATGACACACGTGCTTCTGAGGCTGCGGATGATGAGAAGAATAGTGGTGAAGGCCAGGGTCGCTTGACTGATGCATTTTTTAATTTTTTTAGTCCACGACGCCCAGGGACGTCAAATGTAGGCACCCATTGCCAGTGTCTTCACCATATGGTGCAGGACTACCTAGGGGCAAGGGCAGACCTGCTGGCCTGGCAGTCTTGCACCAAAGGCAGAATATCTGGGTGCACTGACGCCTTGACCATAATCATATCTTTTTAATATAGGACCACATGGTCCACCCCTGCATTCTTCCACAATACTACAGAGGGGTTACTGTATGATGATACCTGCTGGCCTGGCAGTCTTGCACCAAAGGCAGAATATCTGGGTGCACTGACGCCTTGACCAGAATAATATCTTTTTAATATAGGACCACATGGTCCACCCCTGCATTCTTCCACAATACCACAGAGGGGTTACTGTATGATGATACTTGCTGGCCTGGCAGTCTTGCGCCAAAGGCAGAATATCTGGGTGCACTGATGCCTTGACCAGAATCATATCTTTTTAATATAGGACTGCAAGGTTCAGCCCTGCATTCTTCCACAATACTACAGAGGGGTTACTGTATGATTGTACTTGCTGGCCTGGCAGTCTGGCACCAAAGGCAGAATATCTGGGTGCACTGACGCCTTGACCAGAATCATATCTTTTCAATATAGGACCACATGGTCCACCCCTGCATTCTTCCACAATACCACAGAGGGGCTACTGTATGATGATACTTGCTGGCCTGGCAGTCTGGCACCAAAGGCAGAATATCTGGGTGCACTGACGCCTTGACCAGAATCAGATCTTTTTAATATAGGACCGCAAGGTTCACCCCTGCATTCTTCCACAATACCACAAAAGGGTTACTGTATGATTGTACTTGCTGGCCTGTCACCAAAAGCACAATATTTGGGTGCACTGCCAATGACGCCTGTTTCAGATTCATATCCTCAGAGGGGTTACGGTGTGACGGCACTGTTGCTGATGCTAAAGGCCCAATTTTAAATTACCTATTGTTACTTTCATCCAAAGCCTGCATAAGTTTCACAATAATTTAGCCAAAAAATCACTAAACTTTTTCTACGTGTTCCTGTCTCCCAGGGCACTACCCGGACCCCCACACCCCTTTTATGGCAAATATCTAGCATATATGCCCTCTTGGAGGGCACTCTAAAAACCGAATTTTCAGCCCCATTGACTTGTATGGAGTTCGAGTTCGGGTTCGGGTTCGAATGTGAACATTTGGAAAGTTCGGTTTCGAATACGAACCCGAACTCGGACGTGCTCGGCTCATCCCTAGGGGTGAATACAGAATGATATGGGCTTGCTGGGGTGAATACAGAATGATATGGGCTTGATGGGGGAATACAGAATGATATGGGTTTGCTGGGGTGAATACAGAATGATATGGGCTTGCTGGGGGGAATACATAATGATATGGGCTTGATGGGGGAATACAGAATGATATGGGTTTGCTGGGGTGAATACAGAATGATATGGGCTTGCTGGGGGTACAAAATGATATGGGCTTGCTGGGGGGGAATACAGAATTATATGGGCTTGCTGGAATACAGGGGTTAATAAAGGAGTATTTATTAGGACATGAAAAATAGTCATAATCAGTTTTTCCCTGGGCGTGAGAGAACCCCCACCTATTTTTCCAGAAAAAAAGCACTGTAGGAGATCATTATGTATGAGAAAGCAAGATTAATATTTCAGATGTACGGTAGCCCTATGTGTGGACATTCCTCTGGAGAACCAAAGAACAGGCGGTAGACTAGTTTGAGTAGAAACATATAAGTGATTAAATGTTGCTGAAATTCACTGCTCTCTCTTTAGGCAATTTCAGTTCGCCCACCCTGTCAGTATTCACCGTAGGGCCCCTGACGTGTGCCAAACAGGATCTGCCGAAGAAGACCGCCGAAAATAGCCGACAATCCGCCAAAAGCCACTGAAAATAGCCGAAGATTCGCCAAACGCCACCGAAAATAGCCAACGATCTGCTGGATAGCACCGAAAATAGCCGGCGACCCGCCGAACACCACTGAAAATAGCTGACGATCCCTCGAACGCTGCCGTACTGACCGCTACACACCACCATAAAAAGCCAATCAGCCACCGAACTTTGCCAAACTGGTAAGAAAAAAAAACGTAACTCTGTTATTTAAAAAAAAGTGTTTAAAACCATGAAAATGCATGGAAATAGTAAAGAAAGGGTCGTTATAGAAAATAATAAAACGGTCTGTTACAGAATTAAAAAAAAGTAATTGAAAAGAAAAATGGGAATCTGAAATTTCACCATAAAAAATCCAGAAAGCTACCTAAAAAAAGTCAGGGGTAAAAACATAATAAAAAGACTTTTTGCTGCAAATTTAAAGAATAAATGGTTGAATAAAAAAATAAAAATGGTAATTTTCTTTTTACATTGAATCCTATGGGATTCGCCTGTTTGAACTTGTCGAACTGAACCACCAAAATTCAGGGCATTTCTACAACATTCCGGTGCAGTTTGGCTTTCTCTGAATAGATTAACCATTGCATCTCTATGGAATAATTTTACGGCCGCTGAAGGCTGCCGAATTGTGGCCAACTGCACCGTATTTTGCTGGCAATTTGCTAATATTTGGCGAATTGACAGATTTCTGAACAGTCGAACTGCCACGAAATTGCTCTGTATGGGGAAATTCACCGTTTGGTGCAATTCGGTGGCAAGTTTCTCTTATTGATTAACCCCTTATAATGATATAAAGTGAGCAGCGTCGGATGTTTTATCATTGTTATTAAAGTCTGTTATCGAAAAGTCATTGGATGTGCTCTGATATGACGGAAACAGAGATAGTGACTATAGTTTTATAATACTAGTCACACATAATTTCAAAACAGAATTATGATAATTGAAGGAAAATCTATATGACGGAAAAATATGTTCGATTGAGTGTCCGTACAGTATTGTGAATGAGGGACTAGCAGGGTTATTCAAAGAGATCCGAATTGGGGCCGAATGGTAACCGAACAGTGAAATTCAGCGTTCGGTTACCTTTCCTGCCATTCGGCCATCCAGAGAGCAGGCAGTTCGCCAAGTGTTGCACAGCCGGTGCCTGTTCGAGGGCATTGAAATCCCCATAGAGAAGCAATGCTTCAGCTATTCAGAGAAACCAAACCAGCAGTGAAAAGTTGCTGAATTTCCCTGCTGTTCGGTGGTTTCATTCGACAGGTTTATTCAGGAGAATCCCATAGGCTTCAATGTTAAAAATATTCCCGTTTTAATTCAATATCTAATAAACCGTTCATTATAAAATACTGCAGTAAAGAGTCTCTTTATTTTTCGATTTTTTTTTTTAGGATCTTTTAGGCTGGGGTCAGACCAGCGCACTTTTAACGTGCGTTCTGGCGCACTTAATTACGGCCACACTAGCAGCAAATGACGGGCAATGACGGCCAATATACGAAGTACGGTCGCACGAAAGTCCGGCGCGCAACGCAAGTGGAAAATGAACGCATTTTTTCGAGAACGCAGAACCGCTAGTACGGACGTACAGAGTGCGCTGCGTCCACTAGCGGCGTGTGTGTGTGATTTGGAGACGTCAGACCCTGCTCGTGTCCGGCCAACATAACGTCCAGACGCAAAAAGTTTCCTGGTTTGGATCCGTAAAAAATCACGCACGAAAATGCGCATCGTATGACCGTTTTCACGAATTCCGTGAAAAAATCCGTCAATGCGTTCGGACGCACTTTTTTACGTTCGCGTAGCATTTTGCGTAGCCTAGCATTTTTTGGCGAAATTTTTTTTCCTTTTTTTTTTAATCGTTTTTTCTTTTTTCTGTAACGGCCCTTTTTATTATCATTCATTTGATCTTATATGTAAATTTCAGACATTTTCGTTCAGTAGTTTCTTTGCAAACAGCGTTTCACTTTTCAAACATCCAAGCGTTCTGGGTTTTTTTTCCACTCTATTCGTCTGCGGTGTTGGATTTTTCTGGCGGCTGCTCTGCGCTGTGATCGGCTCCTGCTCGGGTTTCTCCGGCGTGTTCGGCGGGGTTAATCCAGATGTTTTTGTGGGTGTTGGTGTGCGTTCGCCGGGTTTTGCAGTGAGTTTTCGTCAGGTTTGCGGTGGCTTTTCCATGCATTACGGCGGCCCTGTGGTGCTTGCTGAATACACCACAGGGTCGCCGAAATGGGATCGCCAAATTGCACCGAATTGAAGAGAATGAAAAGTCACCGAACCTGCAGTGACTTTTCAATTCTCTTTAAATAACCCTGTAAATAAAACAGTGACCTGAGAGTCGCCATTATAGAACATGAATATACACTGCCTGGCCAAAAACAGTCACCACCTGATTTACAAACCTGCTATGATCTGGGGTTAGTTCAGTGGGCTAGGTTTAGTTATGTGCCCAAAAATGAGGTCATGTGACTCCCTGAATGGACTGGATGAGCAGGTTTTTCCATGAATGGGTTTTTTCTCCCCTGATGGCACAGTGGGCATATTCCAAGATGGCAGTGCCAGGATTCATCGGGCTCAAATTGTGCGAGAGTGGTTAAGGGAGCATGAGACTTCATTTCCACACATGGATTGGCCACCGCACTGTTCAGACTTTAACCCCATTGAGGTTAATCTTTGGGATAATGTGCTGAGAAGACTTTACACAGCGCAAAATACAGTGCAATACTTGAGCTGTAGTTTGCCGGCACCCAAATTATCCCACAGAAGAGTATTGTGTCTTCTAATCACTGTTAAAGTTAATTCACATTCATATTTACCAAGACATGCAACTTAGATTTCTGTATTCTCTTAAATCCATCATGTAAGGCATGGCGCAGCGCTACGCTAGCTAGCGGAGATAAATTAAGACAACAGATGCAGAGTTCGCTCTTCAAATATCTGGTATTCTTTTGTTAGGACATACAAAAAAACCTCAGATTTACAAGCCAATAGGATTTTCTCTACGACACTGAGAATTAGCATGGTCAACACTGTTACCATATATGGTTTACATTTCACTTTTAGGTTTAGACTAAGACATTCTTATGCCCAGAGTCACGTGTCATAGTATGGTCATAGAAAGGGGAGTTTCTACAGCAAATAGTCTACAGTTATATTTATTTAAGAAAAGGGCTTATTAACTAAGTGGTATATTTCGATAACCTTTTATATATATAGGACAGGGAAATTATTATTTATCAATCACAGAACACGGAATTGCACCTGGCGAAATGCAATGATTCAATGATTATGGCGAAATGCAATGATTCCCGGTGTTTCAGTTGAACAGGATTAAACAGACGACTCTCATAGGATGCAATGTAAAAATATAATACCTTTTTTTATTTTATATGCATGAGATGAATGTATAATCACCAAAAAAATGCAATCACCAAGCTCAATGCACCCCCCACAAAGTGCCAATAACTTCAAACGATAAGACAAACAATAAAATAAAAAATATGTGATTGCGGGTGTGCTGGTGTTGTCACCTTCAGCTCTGTATTTTTGTTTTATCTGTTTTATTCTGTATGTATGTTTTGTATTTTTTTGACAAAGTTTTTCTTTTTCTTATTTTTTTAAAGACTTCTATTTTAGAACTTTTTGTTATAGGTTTAAACGACTTTTTTTATTATTTGGACACATTTTATTGATTTATACTTCTACTAGGAGACTAGCAGGGTTATTCAGAGAGTGGTGAAAAGCAGGAGAATGACTGGAGAATGGAAAATTCTAGGTCAAAAGAGCTGATTTGGAAAGTGAGATGAATGGGAGAATGTTTTTGCTTTGGATATTTTGACCTAGAATTTTCCATTCTCCAGCCATTCTCCTGCTTTTCACCTCTCTTTGAATAACCCTGTAGGAGTCTTCCTTATTTTTTTTTTTTTTTCCAGTTCGGCAGATTTCGCCGAAATTAATTTGGCGCAATTCAGCAGTTATCAGTGCACTTCGGTGGTTTTTGCCAATGTCTGATAACTGCTTCGACAACTCGGTGACCATTCAGTGAATAGTGAACTCACCAAAATTTCGACAAAATGGAATTGCCATAGTGTGCCGAAATGCGCTGAAGGGAAAAGCACTGAAATTTCCCTAACTCTTTACAGTACCTTTTGTTTACGTTTCTCTCCCTCCTTGATGACCACCTCTTGTGCAGGGTGGGTGTCCTGCCAACGTTGGTCACAATGTTAACGTTGACAGCAAATTTTAATTTAGTTTTAGTCGTAGTCTTCTGATTAAAATGCCATTTAGTTTTAATCATATTTTATCGTCTGAAATGTTTTGGTTTTTGTCTAATTTTAGTCGACTAAAATGTTAATGGATTTTCGTCGTAGTTTTAGTCGTCACATTTTATATAAGGGGTTATCCATAGAGCACCGAATCAAATTCCACGACTCTGCGACCCCGCAGGGTCCCCGAAGTGCAGGGAAAAGCCGGCGAACAGATCCGATAAATCGTGATAACCCGTTGATATGAACCAAAGAAAATCGGATCGATCCGAAACGCTGCAGAAAACGCAGCGAACGTACCTGACGGTCCGCCGCAAATCCACCGAACGCATCTGAAAAAAGCAGACGATCCTCAAAACACAGCGCCGAGCAGCCGCTGGAAAAAGACAAAAAGCCCACGAACAGGGTAAAAAAAAGATTGAAACGTTAAAATTTTAAACGCTGTTTGCAGAAAACTACGGGATGAAAATGTCTGGGATTAACATATAAGGTCCTATGATTAATAATAAAAAGGTCTGTTACAGAAAAAAAAACCTATTAAAAAAAAATTGCAGGAAAAAAATTCTGAAATAAAGACAAAGAAAGAAAAGGGCGCAAGATAGGTGGAAATTGAAAAAATCCCTCTGGAGCGCCCCAGATACAGTTAGGGTACTCCTAGGGTTCACAGTAGATTGATATCTTTAAGGAGCGCATTTGCTTCTTAGTAGACATGTGCATTCGTTTTAGTACTAAAACGATTTAGTCCGAATTTTGGGATAATTTAGTTTTCGGATGACTCAAGAGAAACGAAATTGCTCAGTACAAAAAACGAAAGAAACTAAAATAAAATGCACTACATTTTAGTTTCAGTCCTTTTTGTGGTATTACATTGCTGAGTGAAGGAGACCAGCAATGAAGAGCGCAACATCGCAATATCTGAAGTTCTGCACCCTCCACATGCCAATGCAGTAGGATGTTCTATACAGAGAGGGGCATTAATTAATGCAGGAGGATGTTCTATAAATTATACAGATAGGGGTATTAATGCAGGACGATGTTATATACATTATACAGAGAGAGGTATAAATTGAGGAGGATGTTCTATACAGAGAGGGACATTAATTAATTCAGGAGGATGTTCTATATATTATACAGAGAGGGGTATTAATTAATGCAGGTGGATGTTGTATACATTATACAGAGAGGGGTATTAATTAATGCAGGAGGATGTTCTAAACATTATACAGAGAGGAGCCTTTTTTTTTTTACCCCTTTAAATCCAGTGGCTGTGAGCGCTGAGATCGGCTGCTTGTTACATTATCTCTCAGTACAATGTATCAGGCTCAGCTGTTACAGTAACTGACTGTAACAGCACTCAGAGTTTCAGTAAAACAAGGAAATAATATTCTTCGAATCTCTTATATATAAAAATATTATTTACTAGTTTTACTGAAACTCTGAGCGCTGTGATGAGCAGCAGTCAGTTACTGTAACAGCTTTGCCTGACACGGGGCAGTATTACAATGTTGGTGCTAACTTAACCAGAGCTGTTGTAAACTGAAAACCTCCATAGGCTATAATGGCTCTGGGAAGTTTACAACAGCTCTGGTTAAGTTAGCACCAACTATGTAATATGGCCCATAGTGTGCTGAGAGTGAGAGATACTGTAACAAGCAGCGATCTCAGCCCTCTGAGGAGCCACTACAATAGTAATTGGATCCATTGGTTTTCGGATGAATGAAATTAGTTTTCATACTAAAGAACTGAAAACGAATTCTTTAGCAACTAAATAAATTGTATTTTAGGACTTAGGCTAGGGTCAGACTGAGGCAGTGCGAACGCGCGTTCTGGCGCACTTAATCACGGCCGCACTAGCAGCAAATGACGGGCAATGACAGCCAATATACGAAGTACGGCCGCGCGAAAGTCCGGCTGCGCAACGCAAGTGGAAAATGAACGCATTTTTTCGAGAACGTTAAACCACTAGTACTGACGTACAGAGTGCGCTGCGTCCGCTAGCGGCGTGTGTGCGTGAATTGGAGACATCAGACGCTGCTAATGTCCGGCCAACATAACGTCCAGATGCAAGAAGTGTTTTATTGATGATCCGTACAAAATCACGGATGAAACTGCGCATAGTATGACCGCTATTGCGTATTCCGTGAAAAAATACGTCCATTCTTCGAACGCACATTTTCACGGACAACGTGAAAAATGCGTTAGTCTGACCCTAGCCTAATCCATTAGTTCAAAACGAAATTTTGTGCTGTGCACATGTCTACTTCTTAGTTGGTTAATATAGCATGCACTGAAAAATCTAAAGAGAATATATATTGTGCAGTATATTTAATAAAATAATCACAGTGTTAAACTCACAAAAATAGAGCACAAATAAATGTGCAAAACAGCATTTGCCACAATGGCCAGGACCTCCCGATTTCTGTACTCCAAACCTCCGCTCTGCTGTCCATCAACGTATAGATGGAAGCCCATTGGAATGGAATGGAACGCTGGCTCAGCATAAACTGGAGTTCGTTAGAATGGAACGCCGGCTCAGCATAAACTGGAGTTCGTTAGAATGGAACGCTGGCTCAGCATAAACTGGAGTTCGTTAGAATGGAACGCTGGCTCAGCATAAACTGGAGTTCGTTAGAATGGAACGCTGGCTCAGCATAAACTGGAGTTCGTTAGAATGGAACGCTGGCTCAGCATAAACTGGAGTTCGTTAGAATGGAACGCTGGCTCAGCATAAACTGGAGTTCGTTAGAATGGAACGCTGGCTCAGCATAAACTGGAGTTTGTTAGAATGGAACGCTGGCTCAGCATAAACTGGAGTTCGTTAGAATGGAACGCTGGCTCAGCATAAACTGGAGTTCGTTAGAATGGAACGCTGGCTCAGCATAACTGGAGTTCGTTAGAATGGAACGCTGGCTCAGCATAAACTGGAGTTCGTTAGAATGGAACGCTGGCTCAGCATAAACTGGAGTTCGTTAGAATGGAACGCTGGCTCAGCATAAACTGGAGTTCGTTAGAATGGAACGCTGGCTCAGCATAACCTGGAGTTCGTTAGAATGAAACGCTGGCTCAGCATAAACTGGAGTTCGTTAGAATGGAACGCTGGCTCAGCATAAACTGGAGTTCGTTAGAATGGAACGCTGGCTCAGCATGGATATTCGGCTTGGTCTCTGGCTTGATTTCTGGCGTACAGAACTTTGCTCAATGCATTTCGTGGGGCACACCCACTTCCTCAGGAACTCCAGTTTATTCTGAGCCAGCGTTCCATTCTAACGAACTCCAGTTTATGCTGAGCCAGCGTTCCATTCTAACGAACTCCAGTTTATGCTGAGCCAGCGTTCCATTCTAACGAACTCCAGTTTATGCTGAGCCAGCGTTCCATTCTAACGAACTCCAGTTTATGCTGAGCCAGCGTTCCATTCCAATCAACTCCAGTTTATGCTGAGCCAGCGTTCCATTCTAACGAACTCCAGTTTATGCTGAGCCAGCGTTCCATTCTAACGAACTCCAGTTTATGCTGAGCCAGCGTTCCATTCTAACGAACTCCAGTTTATGCTGAGCCAGCGTTCCATTCTAACGAACTCCAGTTTATGCTGAGCCAGCGTTCCATTCTAACGAACTCCAGTTTATGCTGAGCCAGCGTTCCATTCTAACGAACTCCAGTTTATGCTGAGCCAGCGTTCCATTCCATTCCAATGGGCTTCCATCTAAACGTTGATGGACTGCAGAGCGGAGGTTTGGAGTACAGAAATCGGGAGGTCCTGGCCATTGTGGCAAATGCTGTTTTGCACATTTATTTGTGCTCTATTTTTGTGAGTTTAACACTGTGATTATTTTATTAAATATACTGCACAATATATATTCTCTTTAGATTTTTCAGTGCATGCTATATTAACCAACTAAGAAGCAAATGCGCTCCTTAAAGATATCAATCTACTGTGAACCCTAGGAGTACCTAGTAACTAATAATAATTTTCTGCTGCAGATTAAAATAATAAACGGTTTAATAGATATTTGATAAAAACGGGAATATTTTTAACATTGAAACCTACGGAATTCGCCTGATTAAACCTGTCGAATGAAAACACCGAACAGCAGGACATTTCTCTGCTGTTCGGTGTCTGTGAATAGATTAACCATTGCTTCTCTATGGAGGATTTCACTGCCCTCATCCAGGCACCGTACGTGCAGGCAATAAGCAAAATTTGGCAAACTGCCCGCTCTCTGAATAGCTGAATGGCCCCGAAATTGCACCGTATGGGGAAATTCGCTGTTCGGTGCAATTTCGCGGCAGATCGGCTCTTTCTGAATGACCCTGTTAGTTTGAGTCACAAAAAAATTTAGTTGAGTCTTTAGCTTTAGTCGTCATAGCTGAGTTTTGAATTTAAGAGGTTATTCACTAAACACAGAACTCGCCACTAGGCTTGTGCACCGATTTTTTTTTTCAGTTCGATTCGGTTCGATTTGTTCGGATGTTTAAAATTTTCGATTCGGCTCGTTTCGACCGATTTCTGTTTCGATTCGGTTCGGCTCGTTTTTCGTGTACATTTTTTTTCGGAATATCGACCATTTTTCGTGTTTTCGGGTCACTTTGCTAGTTTTTTGTATCGACTTTTCGTGATTTCGGAAATTTTCGTTTTTTCGGAATGTCTGTTCTCCTCGTTTCAAAGTGTCTACGATAATTCTTGCGATTCTATCGTGTTTTTTTTTTATTAAATAAAGATCCTTTTTTTCTTATGAATATACATTTCACAACTTTATTTAATCATATTAAAATGGTATGAAAGCCAAGGAACAAAAAAATGAACAAAACGATTTAAAAAACGCTAAACTGACCCGAATGCCACAAGAAACAAGTGATACGCATTTACAAATACAAAATTTACAGAATCAGCGATATAACCGGTAATAAATATATATGATGTCCAGAATTACTGAAATGGAACCGAAATCACGAATAGAGCAAAAATAAATTTCGATTTGACACATTTCAAGTCCATTGGAAAAATCCGAAAAAAAATTGTTTCGGCTCGGAAAACTTTTCGGATCTGTCGGTTTTCGGGTCCGACCCGATTCGGAAATTCGGCCGAATCCGAAGACACGAATCGGGAAATTTCGTGAAAATTCCGAAATTCCGAAACCCGAAACGCGCATCCCTACTTGCCACCGAATTGCACCGACTTGTGAATATATACGGTGCAATTTCGTGGCAATTTGTCTATTCACTAACCTGTCAATTCACCAAATACTGGCAAACTGACAGCAAATTATGGTGCATTTTGAAGTGTTGGCGAAATGACCTGATTTTCGGCAAATCAGTTCGGCGGGTTCAAACAGGCGAATCCTATAGGATTCAATGTATATTCAATAATATCAATTTTAATTAAAAAATATATATATCATTTCTGTTGTTTTCAGCAAAAAGCCTTTATATGTTTTAGAATATGTATATTTTTATCCCAAATTTTTGTTTCCCATTTGTTATAAAAGGTGTTTTTTTAAAAAAAAATTCTGTAACAGACCTTTTAATTTTTTCTAAAGGACCCTTTTTATTACTTATAGGCATTTCAATGTGTTTTTATTGGTTTAAACACCTATTAGGACTCAGAGAATAGTAGAGTTCAGGCTTTTTTCTTGCATTTTGTTGGCTATCGCCAAGGCCATTTCAGTGCTTTTTGGTGCTTTTTGACACTCTTTGGTGACGTTCTCCAACATTTTTGTGGAGCTTCCGCTACTCCTTCTTCTGTGCACTGTGGTGACCATTCAGTGAATCGTGAATTAACCAAAATGGAATGGAATGGCCGAAGTGCACTGAACTTCTCCAAAGTGAAAAGACCCTTTCGTTTTAGTCTCACATTTTAACACGGGTTGGTAAGCAGTTTGAATTGGTTACTTGGCTCTAATGAGTGGTCCTGCAAGAGTGATACACTACTTGTTCTGGTAATCATAGATTTCCATGCATTTAATGTATTAGGGGACTGTTGCTTTAATTTGGCAGCCATTACTAAAGTAATACATTGCAGTTACTTCCTGGTTAGAAGCCATTTGGTGTTCAGCAAGTAGCAGAGAGTCAGCTCCACATTTCTTTCGCACAGGCCTTGAAATTATAAGTCTTAAGTAGAGCATCAATGTTTTTAAATTAAAGTAAATGTTTTCAGCAACTCAAATACTGCTCCAAATTACTAAACTTCTATTTCTGCTAGTATTTCTGTTAGCGAGTATTTTCACAGCTAGGAAGCATCGCTTGTCACTTGTCTGTGTAGATTTGCATTCCTAGTCTAATATATTGTCATAATTCTGTATCTTTTGCAATTTTACAAGATTAAAGTGAAATAAAAATCTAAAACATAAGGATAAAATAAAGGAAAAGTAAAGTAAAGGAAAAATAAAAACGTAAAAGAAAGAAAGGATGGGTGTGACAGAACGCACTGTCACTGAGTTACTTGGAGGGTGCTGTGCGCTTGCTTCCTGCTTACAGATTACAGCTCAGCAGTTAAATGGGAGATTTTGGGGCTGTTTGCCATCTCTGCAACCATCAGTTGCACGGCACATCGCACTAAGTATATCAGCGGTCACGGGTTCTTCTTTTGTAGCCTGGCATCTGGAACTATATCGGCTACTTTTCCATATTAGCCCTGATGGGTTAAATGTACAATTTCCTCCCAGAAAGCGACGGTGTCCCCCTGGAAAAACATATGTGTTTAAATGGTTGGAGACAGAATTCGGGTGCTTGGAAAACTCAGAACAAAGTAGAGTTTTTAGAATGTAATTAGGTTTGTGTAATCTGGATTATGCAAGAATGCTATTATCTGTCTATGTCCATGTGTATCTGTTATCTGTTGAATTAGACTCCCAGTCTACCCTGTCTCAGGAATGTGTGATCTGTTTATGTTTGAATAGGCTGTAAATTCTGTGTGTCATTTCTAGTATATGCGTAATTTCTAACTTGTACATCATTCTGTCTGTCATTTCTAGCCCGTGTGTCATTCTGTGCATTATCTCTAACCTATGTGTCATTTTGTGTGTCATTTCAAGCTTGTGCATCATTCTGTGCATCATTTGTAGCCTGTTCGTCATTCTGTGTGTCATTTGTAGCCTGTGCATCATTATGTGTGTCATTTCTAACCTATGTGTCATTCTGTGCATCATTTCTAGCCTGTGCATCATTCTGTGCGTCATTTGTAGCGTGTGTGCCATTCTGAGCCACATTTGTAGCCTGTGCTTCATTCTGTGCATCATTTCTAACCAATGCGTCATTCTGTGTATCATTTCTCATCTGTTCCTCATTCTGTGTGTCATTTGTAGCCTGTGCGTCATTCTTTGCTTCATTTGTATCATGTGTATCATTTGTTGTCTATTCATCATTCTGTGTATTATTTGTAGGGATGAGCTGTTCGGTTCGATCAGTTCGGAGTTCGACTCGAACATCGGCAGTTCGAACGTTCGTGAACTTCGAACTTTTTGGCGTGTTCGGTTCGAGTTTGAAAATTTTTTTTTTGAAAAAGTATAAAAAATGCTTAAAAAATCTAGAAATAAAGAGACTCTTTACTGCAGAATATTATAAGCAACGGTTTATTAGATATATTCTCACCTCCAAATGACCTGTGCTTACAGCAGGGCCCTCAAAGGCGTAAACAGCAGGTGTTAATTAGTGTTTGGAAATAACATCTGCTTCTAATTAGTCTGGTCTCATGAATTTGATACATTGCCTGTAGACTGGGTGTGGCTCCTGCACATGTATGAACTCTGTATGCTTCTGAATTCTAAGAAGTCTTCATTTTTACTACATGATCCTCTGATACAGTGGCAAGAAAAAGTATGTGAACCCTTTGGGATTACGTGGAGTTTTGCATGAATTGGTCATAAAATGTGCTCTGATCTTCATCTAAGTCACAACAATTTGAAAAATACAGTCTGTTTAAAATAATACAACACAAACATTATATGTTTTTATTGAACAGAACATGTAAACATTCACAGTGCAGGGTGGAAAAAGTATGTGAACCTTTGGACTTAATAACTGGTTGACCCTCCTTTGGCAGCAATAACCTCAACCAAACGTTTTCTGTAGTTGCAGATCAGACCTGCACAACGATCTGGAGTAATTTTGGACCACTCCTCTTCACAAAACTGTTTCAGTGTAGCAATATTCTTGGGATGTCTGGTGTGAATCGCTCTCTTAAGGTCATGCCACAGCATTTCAATGGGGTTGAGGTCAGGACTCTGACTG
The DNA here is from genome assembly GCA_009667805.1 of Leptobrachium leishanense. Classification (NCBI taxonomy): domain Eukaryota; kingdom Metazoa; phylum Chordata; class Amphibia; order Anura; family Megophryidae; genus Leptobrachium; species Leptobrachium leishanense. Next base: position 17,098,015 of record CM019065.1, read on the forward strand.
GGCCACTCCAGAAGGCGTATTTTGTTTTGTTGAAGCCATTCTTTTGTTGAATTACTTGTACACGTATGCTTTGGGTCATTGTCCTGTTGCATCACCCATCCTCTGTGGAGCTTCAGTTGGCGGACAGATGGTCTTACATCTTTTACGGTCTTTTTCCATCAATGACAACAATCCGTCCAGGCCCTGAGGCAGCAAAGCAGCCCCAAACCATGATGCTCTCTCTTCCATGTTTTACAGTGGGGATGAGGTTTTGATGTTGATGTGCTGTGCCTTTTTTTCTCCACACATAGTGTTGTGTGTTTTTTTCCAAACAACTAAATTTTGGTTTCATCTGTCCACACAATATTTTGCCAGTAGTGCTGTGGAACATCCAGGTGCTCTTTTGCAAACTTCAAACGTGCTGCAATATTCTTTTTGGACAGCAATGGCTTCCTCCGTGGTGTCCTCCCATGAACTCCATTCTTGTTTAATGTTTTCCTTATTGTAGATGTGTCAGCAAAAATGTTAGCATGTGCCAGAGATTTCTGTAAGTCTTTAGCTGACACTCTAGGATTCTTCTTTACCTCATTAAGCATTCTGCGCTGTGCTCTTGCAGTCATCTTAAAAGGACGACCACTCCTAGGGAGAGTAGCAACAGTGCTGAACTTTCTCCATTTGTAGACAGTCTGTCTTACCGTGGACACATGAACATCAAGACTTTTGGAGATACTTTTGTAACACTTTCCAGCTTCATGCAAGTCAACAATACTTGATCTTTTTGGTCTTCTGAGAGCTCTTTTCTGCGAGGCATGGTTCACATCAGGCAGTGCTTCTTGAAACCAGTAAACCCAAAACTGGTGTGTGTTTTTAAAAGGCAGGACAGCTTTCAGCAACACATCCAATATTATCACACTGATTGTACTCAAGGTTGGCTCACTCCTGGCTCCAATTAGCTCTTGGATAAGTCATTAGGCTAGGGGTTCACATACTTTTTCCACCCTGCACTGTGAATGTTTACATGTTATGTTCCATAAACACATGAAAACATATAATGTTTGTGTTGTATTATTTTAAGCAGACTGTGTTTTTCAAATTGTTGTGACTTAGATGAAGATCAGAGCACATTTTATGACCAATTCATGCAAAACTCCACGTAATCCCAAAGGGTTCACATACTTTTTCTTGCCACTGTATGCTGTTTAACCCCTTAACCTCCCTGGCGGTATTCCCGAGTGTGACTCGGGGTTAGATTTCACTAACACAAACGGTAACCCCGAGCCACACTCGGGCTGGATGTTTACTCACCTCCTCCTGGCTCCCTCGCTGTCTCTGCAGTGTGATTGCGGCGAGCTGCTTCCTGGATGGCTCCCTGCGAGTCACATGATGCAGGGGGGCTGGACGCAGCAAACTTCATTCATAACACTCACTGAATACAAATGGCAAAGTTTATGAACGGCCACTAGGTGGCAGTACCGGATAAGAAATAGACCATACCTCGTCTCACCCTTGTTCTCAGACAGATTTCAGTGTTTTTTGTTGTATTTTATTGTACATCATTTATTTGCATTATTTTGGATAATTATTTTTGGGATAATAAATTATTATGTCGTGTTTCAAACTTTATCGGACTCAGTGTATTTACTATTTTTTTTTAGTTAATTAATTAATTAATTTATTTATAAAGGATTTTACCAGTAAGGACTCTTGATTGCACGGATTTCAGTGCGTGATTCCTAATTATTACAGGCTAACTATGTACAAAAACACGTTTCCTTTAAAAAAAAAATTAGACGATTTTAGACACAAAATTTTGAAAAAATTAGACCGCCAGGGATGTTAAGGACCAGGGCTCTGTAAAGCCAATCATTAATGATGTAGATGTTACGTCATTTGTCACCAAGGGCTTAATAAAAACTTTATCACACTCCTTAGATTTAAACGTAATATTCCAGTATTTGTATGTCATGTACCTCTCCCGAAGGGCCTATGTGAGCATACAATTATTATTGGGTTAGATCTATAGTTTTGGTGCAAGCGTGGTGGAAGGGCTTGCTGCTTCTGCATTAGTAACACAACACAACGTGAAAATGTCTATCATAAAGCGTACAAGCTGAGTCCCTAGAGTCTCTGACTATCCATTGTCATATATACCTTGCTTTATACATATAATACATTCCCTCATCTAACAGGATAGTAGCCAGTCCCTGAGCATTTTAACCCCTTAAGGGTGGCTAGGTGTTGTGTGTGGGTCTGATGGCGATATTTCTATACATCCTACAAATCCGCCACTTCACGGGCAGGTTATGGGGACCTCCTAGGCACGATATTTGAATGAATTTTTCGTTTTTATTTTTAACCCTTATTTTATGGAAACCTCACTGTTCCTTTAAAAACGTATATTTTTAAACTTTTTTCCTTGTTTCCTGTCCCCCAGGGCACTACCCGGACCCCCATACACCTTTTATGGCAAATATCTTGCATATATGCCCTCTTGGAGGGCACTCTAAAAACTGAACTTTTGAGTCCCATTGACTTGCATTGAGTTTGGTTCGAGTTCGAGTTCGAACTCGAACTTTTGAAATTGTTCGAGTTCGAATGTGAACCGAACACGGGGGCGTTCAGCTCATCCCTAATTATTTGTAGCCTATGCGTCATTTCTAACCTGCAAATCATTATGTGCATCATTTCTCGTCTAGTCGCCATTCTGTACGTTATTTGCAGCCTGTGCATCATTTCTAACCTGCGCATCATTATGTGCATCATTTCTCGTCTATTCGTCATTCTGTTCATCATTTCTGGTCTATTTGTCATTCTGTGCATTATTTCTAACCTATGTGTCATTTCTAGCTTGTGCATCATTCTGTGTATCATTTGTAGCCTATGCGTCATTCAACTACAACCGCCCTTTTAAAAGTTTGTAATGATATCCAAGCTGGCATGGAACAAGGAAACCTAACTGGAGCATCTTCCTTGATTTTGCCAAGGCCTTTGACACAGTAGACCATGGCATCTTATTTCAAAAACTTAAAAACTCTGGTATTGGTGATCGCACGCTAAGTTCTAACCTGGTTCCAATCATATGTGTCAGATCGGTCGCAATATGTGTCCATTTCTGGCAGCTCCTCCCTCCCCCTCCCAGTCACGTGCGGTGTACCCCAAGGCTCAATACTCGGCCCCCTGCTATTCACAATATTCATAAATGATCTGCCCAACATCTGCAAAGCCTCAACTGTACACATGTACGCAGACGACACTGTGATCTATACCAGCAAACCAAATCTCCCGCAGCTGGAGGCAGTACTGCAAGAACAATTCACAGAGGTAGAAAAGTGGATCAAACACAACAAACTTTTTCTAAATACTGACAAAACTATAACGATGCTCTTTGGAACAGCACCTAAACTACACAAATTGCAAACACCCCATCTATGTGTTGGGACAAGATCAAATGTCACGCCGACCACAGTCACTTCTCACAAATATCTAGGTATGTGGTTGGACCCAAATCTATCCTTTGGCCCCACATCAAAAAACTCTCATCTAAACTTTACCCCAAACTAGGTGCCCTGTACAGAAACAAATCCTGCCTGAGCCCCGCGGTAAGAAAGCAGATTGTACAACAAATGCTTATGCCGGCTATTGAATACGGAGATGTAGTGTATGCAGCCGCCCCGCAAACGCACCTCCAGAAACTTACTACATTGTATAACTCATTCTGCCACTTTGTGCTACAATGTAACTACATGACCCACCATTGTGATACGTTAAAAGAACTAAACTGGCCATCACTGGACTCTTCACCTTTTCCAACCTGGTGTTTAAGAGCTTTTCTGGGAAGCTACCACCCTACCTGAATAGGCTGCTTGCCCCAGCAGTTTCCTCATCCTATAACCTCCGATCCAGGACCAGCACCTTACTTGCAATACCACAATACAAAAAGAAAGTGGCTCGATCCTCATTTTCCTACAGAGCACCGCAAATATGGAATAACCACCCAGACGCCATCAAATCTTCCCCCAGTCTAAAGTCACTTAAGAGATCTCTATTAACATACCTCAATACGGAATGCACCTGTAAACATGTAACATAGTGACTATATACAGAATGCGCCTGTAAACATGTAACATAGTGACTATATACAGAAGCACCTGTAAACATGAAACATAGTGACTATATACAGAATGCACCTGTAAACATGCAACATAGTGACTATATACAGAATGTGCCTGTAAACATGTAACATAGTGACTATATACAGAATGCACCTGTAAACATGTAACATAGTGACTATATACAGAATGCGCATGTAAACATGTAACACAGTGACTATATACAGAATGCACCTGTAAACATGTAACATAGTGACTATATACAGAATGCACCTGTAAACATGTAACATAGTGACTATATACAGAAAGCACCTGTAAACATGTAACATAGTGACTATATACAGAATGCACCTGTAAACATGTAACATAGTGACTATATACAGAATGCACCTGTAAACATGTAACATAGTGACTATATACAGAATGCACCTGTAAACATGTAACATAATGACTTTATTTCCTACATATTTATTTTTCTGTTAATCTGTATATTTGGTCTTGTGTTAATTTCTTGCATTTTACTATTTTGTATTTCTGTAACCACTCAATGTTCTTGAACCCAGGACATACTTGAAAATGAGAGAAATCTCAATGTATCCTTCCTGGTAAAATCCTTAATAAATAAATAAATAAATTCTGTGCATCATATCTCGTCTATTCGTCATTCTGTGCACCGTTCAAAAGCACCTCTCGCTATTTACTGTTCATCATTTCTGTACGTTCAAAAGGAAAACTCGCGTCATTCAATGTGACATTTTTAAAAATAAAATTAACAATGAACAGTAATACCTTGGATTGGGAGTATACTTCGTTTCGGAAGCAGCTTGTAATCCAAGGCGCTCTTATATCAAAGCGAATTTCCCCATAAGAAATAATGGAAACTCTGATGATTGGTTCCACAACCATTTATTCAAATGGAAATGATTACAGTAATACAAAATACTGTACAATATAAAGTAAAAATAAAACAAATTAACCTGCACATTACCTTTGAGAAGAATCGTAGCGGAAGGGAGAGAAGAGAGGGGGGGGTTATTGTGCAGGACGTTTATCACTAAAGGGATCACTGCTATCTGTTGGGAGGGTTTCAGCACGTCCAGTGTAATGTACCATACTAATACGCATGTTACACCGTGCGGCCGTCCACGTCAAGCTGCCGGAATGGAGGAAAGGTGACCATGGCCTCATTTGTGACATGACGCTCGGCAGACAAACAGGGTTATTCAACGAGAGGTGTAAACCAGGAGAATGACTGGAGAAGTGAAAATTCTAGGTCAAAATAGCCAACCAGAAAAATTCTACCATTTATCTCACTTTCCAAATCGGCTATTTGGTCTAAATTAATCTCTTCTAGGGATGAGCTGTTCGGTTCGATCTGTTCAGGAGTTCGCATCGAACATCGGCCATTGAGCTGTTCGCCGAACTCCGAACATTTCCGCGTGTTCGGTTCGAGTTCGCCCACAATGCACCACAATGCACTTTTCCACTGGCCTGAAGCTTGTAATTGGCTACAGCCTTGCACCTGAGCACAGGTCAGGTGCAAGACTATGCCAATCACGGCTCAGAGTCCTGATTGGGCAAATTTTGCCAAATCATGGGCTCACAGAGCTAAGTCCCGTAGCACACTATATAAGGCATCCCTCGCAGCCCCAGCACGTGTTTTTTGAGAGGAGATTGTTCTGTTAGTGTGTGTTCTCACTGCCAGCAGCTATTGGGGGGTCTCACTTCTACAAGATATCTGGGAATTGTTGTAATCTGTGTGTTCTCATTGCCAGCAGCTATTGTGGGGGTCTCACTTCTACAAGATATCTGGGAATTGTTGTAATTTGTGTGTTCTCACTGCCAGCAACTATTGGGGGGGTCTCACTTCTACAAGATATATGAGAATTGTTGTAATCTGTGTCTTCTCACTGCCAGCAGCTATTGGAGGGGTCTCAGTTCTACAAAATATCTGGGAATTGTTGTAATCTGTGTGTTCTCACTGACAGCAGCTATTGTGGGGGTCTCACTTCTACAAGATATCTGGGAATTGTTGTAATCTATGTTGTGTCACTGCCACCCATCAGGGGGTCTCACTGATTTATAGGAGGTTCCTGGGAATTGTAATCTGTGTCTTGTCACTCACTGCTACCCATCAGGGGGTCTCACTGATTTATAGGAGGTTTCTGGGAAATGTAATCTGTGTCTTGTCACTGGCTGCCAGCTATCAGGGTGTCTCACTGAGTTATACAAGAGTTCTGGAAATCTTTAATCTTTATACCAGAGTTGAATCAGAGTTCTTTATATCTTTAATATATATATCACTCACCATCTCAGAAAGACCAAAAAGGATAGGCAGACGCTCCCAGACACAGACAAGAGGGCAAGCAGCCTCTGTGTCGGAAGGCTGTGCCCCTGGTCATCGTGGACATGGTGCATCCTCTGCAGAGGCACGGTTGTCCTTGTTGCTAACTGGTGCTGGCCATCTTAAGCAGCAGCAGCAACATACAGAGGATTTGCAGGATTGACTAACCAGGCCATCCTCATCCTCTGCCAGCCAGGCTTGTAGTGGTTTACAGTCCACCTTAGCTGCCAAAACATCTAATTCAGCCTCCATGTCCACAGCTACTCCTGCCGTAGCCTCACTATCATACACGGAGGAGTCAGCTGAATTGTTTGACTACAGTGACAGTGTCAGTGACATGCTGCTTGAGGATGTGCAGCAACTCCAGTGCTCTGATTCAAACTCTGAGGTTGAGGAAGGGAGTAAAATCAACCTAGAGGGAGGGGGTGCCAGTGACACACAAAGAACTGGCACTCATGTTCCCCCAGCAGCTGCAGCATATTGCGAGGTTGGCTCCAGTGACGAGGAGATAGAGGGTGATGATGATGATGAGGTCACTGATTCCACCTGGGTGCCTGATCGAACAGAGGAGTCAAGAGAGGAGGAGATGGAACAACAAAAACGAGGCAGAACGTCCTCTATGATCAACCATAGCCAGTCCAAGGCATCAGAAGTCACATCTGCTCAGGTGCAGAGCGCTGTTGTCTCAAAGCACATGTACAGGAAGTCTGCTGTCTGGGAGTTCTTTAAGAAATGTGCAGCAGACCGCACCATTGCTATTTGTAATCTATTTCAGATGAGGATCAAGCGTGGTAAAGACATCCCACGCTTGGGTACCACGTGCTTGAGGCGACATATGACTACCTGCCATGCATCCCGTTGGCACAACACTTTGCATAGGTCCACCTCCTCCTCATCTGTCTCTACCCCCACTATATGTCCTGCCATGTCATTGCCTACAACCTTCATTGACAGGGATGATGCTACAGTAATGGGTGTACCAGGTCCTTCCTCAGAATGTGACAGCATCCCATCAGTTGAAGATTTACGCAGTCGGATTACGTTACCCCAGCTGTAGCAGCGTAAGAAAAAATATAGTCCCAACCATCCCCAAGCACAGCGTCTAAATGCCAGCTTAGCAAAATTACTCGCATTACAGCTGCTGCCTTTCCAGCTGGTGGACTCTGCTTCCTTCCGTGAATTTTCTGAATGTGCTGTACCACAGTGGCAGGTTCCAAAACGCCATTTGTTTTCACGGAAGGCCATTAAAACACTATACCAGCATGTGGAAGACAATGTTTTGGAGTCATTGGGAAGGGCAGTCAGCAGCAAGGTGCACATGACTTTAGACACGTAGTCAAGCAAGCATGGACAGGGCCGTTACATTTCCTTCACGGCACACTGGGTAACTCTGATTGCAGCTGGGAGGGATCCAGGACGGAGCTCTCTGCTGGAGCTTGTTCATCCACCACGCCTCCAGAAAGCTGCTTGTATGAAGTCTGTCTGCTGCACCACCTCTTACTCCTCCTCCTCTTCCTTCTCTGTCTCTGGCGAAGTGGCAGTTAAACTGACGCGTGGCGGGGGCTACGTAATTCCTAAAGCAAAAAGATGCTATACTGTGCTTGAGCTGGTTTGTTTAGGGGACAGGAGCCACACTGGGCCAGAAATTCTGTCAGCTCTGCAGGGGCAGGTGCAGAGATGGTTAACACCACGCCAGCTTCAGCTGGGAATGGTCGTCTGTGATAATGGCAGCAACCTTCTCTCCGCCCTACGCCAGGGTAAGTTGACGCATGTACCATGCCTAGCACACGTCCTAAATCTGGTGGTACAGCGTTTCCTAACCAGGTACCCAGGGCTGGCAGAGCTTCTTAGCCAGGTCAGAAAAGTCTGCAGCCACTTCAGACGGTCATTCCCAGCAAGTGTTTGCCTGGCAGAAATTCAAAGAGAATTCCACCTTCCCACAAACTGTCTGATCTGTGGGGGGACATGCCCACCAGGTGGAACTCGACATTAGCAATGCTGCAGCATCTGCACAAGCAGCAGAGGGCCATCAATGAGTACCTGTGTGAGTGTGGCACAAAGACAGGTTCAGGTCAACTTGCCCCCCCTCCACAGTGGCTGATGATAAAGGATGCATGCACTGTACTGTCACCATTTTTTGGAGGCAACGAGGATGTTGAGCAGGGACAGTGCATGCATCAGTGACAGAATTCCTTTAGTGTTCCTGCTGGAGCACACTCTGCAGGGAATTATAGATGTGGCTCTAGAGCCAGAGCAGCAGGAGGAAGAGGAGGCCTTCCCTAGCTCTCAAGGCCCCAGTCTTTCCGCCGACAGCATTCCTGCAGGTCCTCAGATCAGACAGGAGGATGAGGAGGAGGAGGAATATTTAAGTAGTGGGGGCATTGAAGGTGGGGATTCCTCATGGGAGGGTCTTGTGTGCCCAGAAACCCAAGGACTAGTGCGTGGCTGGGAGGAGGAAGTGCACGATGGGGTCATCCTCATAGACCAGGAAGACTCGGCTGAGCGCGTCCATAGCACAGGAGGTGCACTTGGCAGGACGTGCTGAGCGCGTCCTTAGCAGCCAAGTGGTTAATCACAAAATGATCTCATTTATTTAAAATGGTTTAGCTTTATCTCCTCTCGAGAAAAGAACTCTTGGTAAAAAAATCTTTTCAACTATGGGGCTGTGACGGAACCGAGCCCTCTCTCGTGTGCAGAGTGTTTGTGTATTCTGTGCCCTATTCCCTGATGTCTGTGTTATATTATTATTCCCTTATGTATTTAGTGTAGAGTGTTGTGTGGCATATACTGTGCTGTTTTCCCTATGTGTATTCTGCATGTACCATTTGCTCTGCTTCCAACCCCAACCCCCAGGACTGGCTGTAACCACATCTCTCTACCAGTTTCATTATACTTTGTCTGTATACCAGGGCGTGTGTGTGGAAATTCTGGAGCGTGTTACAGGGGCTTGGGACGAGGCTGACCTGGTGTGGTGATCCTCCTAAAGGGCAGCAATGAGGGCGGATTTTGGTTTCTTGCTTGTTAACAGTCCCTGAGCCTCTGTCAATTGTAAGCGTTATCGGTTTCAAGTGCAGGTGTCACGTTTCCTCTGTTTTCAGCCATGCCCCTGGTGGTGCGAGGCATTCATGTCAAGTATTCCCTTTCTGTAGTTGGCTATGCTGCCTTAAGCTGCTCCAGGGTTCTGCTGTGCTGTTCTGGAGTCACATGGTCCAATCACACAGACCTGCTCCCTATATAACTACCAGCAGCACAGAGGTTCAGTGACCTGATATGAGTTCTTGTGGTGGCTATTGTCCTTTGTGTCCTGGTTCCGGATTCCTGGTTCCTGTTTCCCACGTTGCTGCATAGCATTCATATATAGTTTATCTGGTTTTGACCTCGGCTTGCTTTCCTGACTATCCATTTCTGACTGCTCATTGTATATTGAATTTTGATCTGTTGCCAACCTCTGCCTATCTGACGATTCTCTGACTCTATATCCCTGTATCAAGTCCTGATTATTCCTATATGTTTCATGTTATATTTGTTTGGTTTGTTTAAGTCAGTATTGATTAGAGGCCATCAGAAGGACCTCTCCAGTTTAGGATTTATGTTCAGTCTTGTTAACCCTCACCCTTCTTCCTCCTCTGGCTCTGTCATCCTTTGTGAGGCTTCCATAGATAGAAAGACATAACAAGGAGAAAAATGTCATCTGCGCTTATTCCCATTATACTGTGTGAAACAAAACACAATTAGAGGCTTTGATTTCTATTATTGGCCATTAAAAGAGTAAGCTCACCCGCCAATGTCACGGCACCTCTAGTGAGGGTGAGTCCTATCCAAAAATTAAGTCACAGGCTGCTGTATAGCGAACCATCACTGCCCACGCTGCTTTTCAGTCATGAGGTAGACTGGTGGGCTTTTATTGTACCTCCAGCCAGGTCATCATTGCAGCATGTTCCGCTCAGTGTCCTTGTTTTTTGATCCCAAGGTGGATTTGTTTCTGGGGGGCATTAATAAAAGCCCACCAGTCTACCTCATGAATGAAAATCAGCATGCGCATGTTATGGTTGGCTATACAGCAGCATGTGGCTTAATTTTTGGACAGGACTCACCCTCACTAGAGGTGCCTTGACATTTGGCAGGTGAGCTTACTCTCTTAATGGCCATTAATAGAAACCAAAGCTTCTAATTGCGTTTTGTTTCACACGGTATAATGGGAATAAGCGCAGATTACATTTTTCTCCTTGTTATGTTTTATACATGTTGCTGGGCTGGGTACATTTGGTGGTTGCAGCCGCCCCATCGGGGAATAGGTGCGACCCTACCCCTCCTGTACTATAGATAGAAAGACGATTAAAGGATCTTTTCCCCAGTGATAAGGATCCCTTTAATTTTCTTATTTGCCCTCCTGTCCCTTGTGTTTCAGTCTGGTTCCTTTCTTGCTATACAAAACACCTTGCAAGTGTTAATGTGCTCGGCGCTGTGCTTATAAATAGACAGGATTGTGTGATAGAAAAGAAGGGTCGTGAACATGCAGCTCACCACAAGGTATGTCTCCCACCTATATATAAAACATAAAAATACAAACAAATTTGTTGGGAGCGCAGACAATAAATGGGTTCGTATTTCTTCAGAATACTGGTTCCAATTGGCAGCTGGATCCAGTAATGAGCACTACAATATACAACAACAAATATGCAGCATTATAGATCCGCAGGAGAAAGAACTCCTAATGAGGAATATTGAAGGAAGCTTATAGAAAGTGGAAAAATAGGTAAAGGCAAAGAAAAGGAGTAAATACATACGAGACATGAGGGATTATAAACAAAACAGAATCTGGATATTTAACAACCATACGACAGAAAACCATTTCAGAGGAGTAAAGGGAATAAGAATAATCCAAGAGGAAGAAGATCCCACCATAAAACAACACATTCAAAACTACAGGTATCAGCCTGGATCTACAAATAGAACACCTAGTAAAAAAGATGATCCAGCAGTGAGAAGGAAAATTCCACAACAAGGATATAATCACTACCAACGACGTAGAAGTAGTCTATATCTAACCAACTCTCCCATGAAGGATAGGAGGCATACACAGATCCCTACCCACATGAGACGAGACCAACAGGTGGGATTCAATACGGAAAGAAGGAAACTTGGACCTCCTAATCGGAACCCTTGGTACGCCAATATACCACCAATACGACCACTTACCACCTATAATAGATATCAACCACTTGCGGATTATGAACACGATTAGGTTTTTCACCAAGGAGAGGAAGAAGAATGGACACAAGAAACACCGTACAGAGAGAAATACAAAGAAAAACCGAGAGGAGGTATGGGGGTCAATATAGGAGTCAGGAATACAGGGAAGAGGACAACAAGAGAAGAGGATGCCGAGGAGGACATCTGGCACAGGGAAGAATAAAGAGGAAGAATGAGGGAACATTAGGTATTTTTAATCTTAGTGGCCAAAACCTTACGCAGGGGCAAATAAAAGTATTGAAGAAGGGCTTAAAATATGTTCCGAATCACCAAGGGGATACTTTCAACACCTTTGTCGATTTGCAAAAATTGAAACGAAAACTGTGTTTAAAAAGATTTTTTGCCACAACTCCAGTCGATCGGATTGAGTATACCGATATTTTTATTCATTTTGTTTATTCTTGTTTTTATTTTATTAAAATCTTTTTAAACTTACATCATTCTTGAAGAGGATGATTTGCTATCACACTGTTACGGTCCACCCCGTGTACCTGTCTTGCACACCTGGATCTTAGAACTTTGCCATGTATCCTCCTTTTCTTGGATTCTGTTCCAGGTTTTACCCAGGCTCTGCACCTGGACCAGGCTCCTGGAGATCCAGCCTGGGTCTTTCTTTTCTAGCCCTGGACTTCCAGCTGAGGCCTATCTGTGTTTAAGCCTCCTTAAAAGGCAGAGAGACCCAGCCAGCAGTGGGTCTGTATTTTTTATCCTTGACTGAGGTCTCTTGGTGGTGTGCTAACCTGCTCTTCCAGAACCAGCTTATCCTACGTATCCAGGACCCATCTGTCTACCCGTGGATTACAGTTGTTGATCACCCTCTGACCTCTTTGATCCAGGTACCTCTGTCCAGACTTCCTCTTGGTGGGCCCTGTCTGCAGTCTAGGACTGCACTACCCACAATCCAAGAACTCTCCCTGGACTTTATATATTTCTTTATTCTTCCAAGTGCCTGCTGCCAAGGCCTATTTAAGTTTCATTAAACTTATTCATTGTGTGATTCCTGTCTGGCCTCCCCTCTGTGTCGCCGCCTGCTGGGCTCTCACCTGACCCGCACACGCCACATGACACACACATGGCAGTGTGTATATATCGACACGAGGGTGGGACCCCCATGGAGTAAGTGGTCCAATGCCTCAGTACTGAGCCACTCATTAGGGAGGCTCAGTAACACGTGAGTAATCTGATTTACACCGATTCTTTTATCTATTTTTACCATTGGTATTGTGCTATGTACTTTTTTATTCTTTGAGGTATCCATATCCTTGAAGCAAAAAGACTACGACACAAGCCTACTACCCTTAAGAAAATCGGTGATGGGAGGAGCCCCCCCATAGAGGCTCATCTGCATATAATATGAACCGATAAGTTCCCCGTTTGTGTTTTTTTTCTTCCATCATTCTTTTGATCAAGTCATCTGAAATTTATATCAGTGTTGCGCGATTATCTGTATTTGTTGTTGTATATTGTAGTGCTCATTACTGGATCCAGCTGCCAATTGGAACCAGTATTCTGAAGAAATACGAACCCATTTATTGTCTGCGCTCACAACAAATTTGTTTGTATTTTTGTATGACACGTAGTACTGTGACAAAAAGTTGAAGCTGATCCTTGCAGCGTCCAACCTAAACTCGGAATGCCTTTATTCTGGGTTTTCAGTACAGACATTCAAAAGTAAAACACGCTCCAGCGTTTCCATGTTGAATCCCCCCTCCCACATACACACCCTTGTCTACGGACAAAGAATAATGAAACTGGTAGAGAGATCTGGTTACAGCCAGTCTTGGGGGGGGGGGGTGGGTGGAAGCAGTGCAAATGGTACATTGAAAATACACATAGGGAAATCAGCACTGTATATGCCATGCAACACTACACACTAAAAACACAAGGGAATAATAATATGAGACAGGCATCAGGGTATAGGGTACAGAAAACACAAACACTCTGCACACGAGGAGGCTCGGTTCCGTCTCAGGGCAACAATATCAAAGAAACATTAACCCCTTAGTGACCGGGCGGTTTTACACAAATCCGTCTTTTAGTGACCGCTGCTGTTTTTACGTTTCTGCGCTGCTCGTGTTTAGATCAAATTTTCCTCTTACTCGTTTATTCAACCCACACATATTATACACCCTTTTTCCCGCCATTAAATGGACTTTCTAGAAATACCATTATTTCCATCATATCCAATAATTTAATATAAAAAAAATATGAAATATGATGAAAAAAATGGTAAAAACACACTTTTTCGTAATTTAATCCCCTAAAGCTATAACCACCAATAAAGACCCCGGCTAAATAGTTTCCAAATTTTATCCCGAGAATATAAATACCCAATTTTTACATGTTTTTACCTTTTAACCCTTTCACTGCTGAGCCAGTTCACCTATGTGCGCTGCGCTCATTCTGACCATTTTGTGCTAATTATTTTTAGATGACAGCCTAGGTCCTATTTAATTAAACTCCCCCCAGACAAAAAAAACTTTAAAAAAAAAAACATTTTTTTATTTTATTTAATTTTTTTATTATTTTTTTTTTATTTAATTTTTTTTTTTACATTTTTTTTTAAAACTAAACCTGGTCATGTTTGGTATCATTTGAAAGGCCATAATCAGGCCTTTCAAATGATGGCAAATATGACCATCTAGCTGCCATGGATCGGGAGATAAAGGGATCCTTAGGATCCCCTTATCTCTACATGGCAGCTAGAGGGTTAACTGGCCCACTGACATCCTCACACATATGGTGAGGTTGTCAGTGGGTGGGGGGGGACCTGGAGGCTAGGCTGACATCCAAGATGTCAGCCCCCCTCCAGGTTTGAATCACGTTTTGGCGCCAATTGGCGCCGCAACGTTATCCGGCGGCGAAATGGTTAATGCCATACACCGCTGGAAAGGGGAGGCTCTCCCCTCTCCAGCGGTGCAAACGGCATCTCCCTAGCTTCAATGGTTGGGGAGATAGAGGGCTCCGAAGGAGCCCCCCCTCCCCTCCATTGAAACACATGGGGGCACCTTCTGATGACGTCACCACGCAGCGTGGCGACGTCATCAGCCTCGCCTGCCCATGTAAATCACATGGGCAGGCTTCCTCCCTGTCAGATCGACGTGGGATCCGACGAGGGAGGTGAGTATCGGGCGGGAGGGGGATTTGGCGCCGCTGACGTACCCTGTACGTCCGCGGGTCTAAGGGAGACCCGAACACAGGACGTACAGGGTACGTCAGCGGTCGGGAAGGGGTTAAATCCGCTTTACAGTACAAGGCTTCTTAATCAACAAAAATGTTGGCAGGATGACCCCCTTTACCTATTACCTTAAATCCGGTGTTAATGTTGACAGCTAATTTTCATTTAGTTTTAGTCAGAGTCTTCTGATTAAAATGCCATTTAGTTTTAG
Source organism: Leptobrachium leishanense (assembly GCA_009667805.1). Taxonomy (NCBI): domain Eukaryota; kingdom Metazoa; phylum Chordata; class Amphibia; order Anura; family Megophryidae; genus Leptobrachium; species Leptobrachium leishanense. Next base: position 17,113,089 of record CM019065.1, read on the forward strand.
TCATATTTTAGTCACCTGAATTGATTTAGTTTTGGTCGACTAAACCTAGAGTCGATTTTAGTCAACTGTAATCTAATGGGTTTAAAGCGTATTATCCATTATTTAATAATTTCTCTAGAATTTCCACATTCATTATATCCTCCTGGAATAAACATCTTATCTGAATACAGAAAACTCATCATTTCTCTCTTATTGGAGATTGTTCTGATTGGATCTCTTCCCAAATAGCCCCTCCCTAACATTTTAGTCTAGTTTTTATTAGTCAACTAAAGTTTCAATGGATTTTGGTCATAGTTTTATTTGTCATAACTTACAGGGTTATTCAAAGATCCGAATTGTGGACGAAAGGTAACCGAACAGTGAAATTCAGCGTACGGTTACCTTTCCTGGTCATTCAGCTATCCAGAGAGCAGGCAGTTCGCCAAATCCTGGCAAACTGCCTGCACATACGGTGCCTGTTCGGTCCCTGTTCGAGGGCAGTGAATCCCCATAGAGAAGCAATGCTTCATCTATTCAGAGAACACAAACCAGCAGTGAAAAGTTGCCGAAATGCCCTGCTGTTCGGTGGTTTCATGCGGCAGATTTATTCAGTCAAATCCCATAGGCTTCAATGTTAAAAATATTCCCGTTTTAATTCAATATCTAATAAACCGTTGATTATAATATTCTGCAGTAAAGAGTCTCTTTATAGATTTTTTAAGGATCTTCTAGGCAATTTTTGGGATTTTTCTGCGACAATTTTTTTTCCGTTTTTTTTTCTTTTTTCTGTAACAGCCCTTTTTATTATTCATTCCTCATATGTCAATTTCAGACATTTTCGTTCTGTAGTTTCTTTGCAAACAACGTTTCACTTTTCAAACTTTCAAGCGTACTGTGTTTTTTTTCTTAACTCCATTCGTCTGTGGTGTTGGGTTTTTCGGGCGTCTGCTCTGCGCCGTGATCGGCGGCTGCTCGGATATCTACGGCGTGTTTGGCGGGGTTAATCCAGCCGTTTCGCGAGTTTTAGTGAGTGTTCGGTGGGTTTTGCGGTGAGTATTCGTCGGGTTTGCGGCAGGTTTTCCTTGCACTTCGGGGACCCTGTGGTGCTTGCTGAATACACCGCAGGGTTGCCGAAATAGGATTGCCTAATCGCGCCGAATTGAAGCGAACGAAAAGTCACTGAACGTACGGTGACTTTTCGATTCTCTTTGAATAACCCTGATAGTTTTTATTTTGTTTTAGTCACAAAAAATGTACAACTAAGAATTTGTCCAAAATTATTAGTCGACTAAATTAACTCTGCTTACCTCCTCCTCCTTAATGAGACGCTTTGTGCTTAATATCACTGATAATCACCGTCTCCTATTATTCTTCAGATTATGAGTGATGACAGCCTGGCATCGTTAGTAAACCAGCGTGGCTTTTACATTATACTGTATTTCCCTTTAGTAGTTTAATGCCTTTATGTTTGTTCATTGTTCCGTTGTTTTAGTGTATCAGCACGTGTTGTGATCTTGATTATTTCATTGCTAGCAATCAAGTTTTATAATGCATCATTTACACATGACAAATTGTTAGACAATGTACCTCTCGCAGATAACGTGGCACTTCTCTATTATTCTAATTGTTAATTTTTAATAGAAAATGATTCCATAGGAATTCAACAGGCATTTACACATGTCAACCCTCTGTTAAGCATACAATACCTTATTGATGACTGTCATGACATTACATGTAATATTCAATCTCAATTTAAAAAAAGTGTAAAAAAATGAATAAAAATTAATAAATAAATAAAAAATCTGTCCAGAATTTGGTTATTTGTGCTTCTCTAATCATGGTGATATACACAGGCAGACATTGAATATTTCTCTTTCTTGTAGCTGATGGTATTTGTTTTAAAGGGCTTTGTAGGAGAAACATTCAGCTACTGAAATAATGGAGGTCTATCCCTTGGATGTTGGCACCTCTCCAACACTGTGTGCCATGGTAGACATAGACAGTCACAGACCAAAATTTCGTTTAGGTTCATTTTGAAAATTTCGGAATCTAATATTTTTGGATTTCTGAATTTTAGGATCAATCTGAAATTTTTCCAAAATGTCTGAAAGTTTGAAGGTGCATCTTTTTTTAGTCCTTATATCCCTTCTATACTTCATTTTATACCCCTACCACCCTCATTATCTCCTCCAACCCTGTATACTACACCCTATAATCCCCTATAGGCACCTTAGTATTAGGGTTAGGTCTAGGATTAGGATAATGGTTACTTCTAGGGTTGGGTTACTTTTAGGGTTAGGATTACTGTTACTGTCGCTGTTTGTATTCGGGTTGGGGTAGGGCTAGGGTTAGTGTTAAGTCTAGGATTCCTTATAGGGTTGGGTTACTTTTAAAGATCGGGAAGTTGGGTACCGGGCGTTGGCACTAAATTTCCATCTGCTCCAGTTAGGATAGGGACTGGTATATCTTGATATAAAATCCTCAAAGGGGGAGAGAGAAAAGAAACTCTGTGCACACTGTTTTATATAAACAGAATAAGCAAATAAGGAGAATTTACTCCCATTTTCCAGTGCCTGTTTTAACAAAAACGGCACCAATCGGTGAATTAACAGGGGACACCGATTCCCCTTCTTAGGCTCCAGATGCCAGGAACACAAAGCAATGTCTTCCCAAGGTTTTCCACCAAGAAATGCTCAAGATGGTAAAATGCACAATGTGTTTATTGAAGGCAAAAATTATTCATATAATACACCTCAAACACGTTTCGCTGGACGCAGCTTCATCAGTAGGCTTGTGGTTATGTTTGTGTTATGATTAGAATTACTGTTACTGGCTCTGTATGTATTAGGGTTAGGATTACTTCTATGGTTGGGTTACGGTTAGGACTACTGTTAGTGTTACTGTTAGGGTTATAGTTACTGTTTTTGCATGTGTTAGAATTAGAGTTAGGTCTAGTGTTAGGATTGGTACTTCTAGTCTTTGGTCCCTTTTAGGGTTGCCGTTAGGTGTTAGACACATGCAATTGTTTTCATAACAAATCGATTTTTGTCCGAATTTTTGCTTATTTGAAGATTCGGACCAATCTGAACACGATAAGGAAAGAAAATAACTAAAATACGACAATCTGAATAGACGAAAGAACGAAAACCAAAAATACGTAAATAGAATGAAAATACGAAAAATCACAGACAAAAGACCGAAAATCCAAAGAGGCGGAAGAATGAAACGATTAAAAATACTGAATGCATTATTATTTCTTTCGGATTCATTTGATTTTTCAGATGGGTGGTGTTATTGTCTATCGCTGGCCAATCAACTTGTGTCTGAGTCAGACTGTATTCCAGAGAAGGGTGTTGTTTTTGACTTTTCTTTAGTTGGTCGTCTGAGACCAAGAGGAACTGGTAGTAGTACTGGTCAAGCTCTCTGATTGGCTGCACTGACAGGAAAGTTTGTGTGCAGTACATTGTGCAGCAATTAATAGAATTAGTTTGTTCTTAAAACCCCAGTCTAAAGAACACAATACATATAATTAAATATAAACAGTTTTGTAAATTTTAATGTGCAATAATACCAACCCGACTACAACCAGTTTATTTAGCGACGCGTACAACAAATGAACCTGAAATAACGAACGAACCCGAAATAACGAACAAACCCAAAATAACGAACCATGAATCCAAATAACATAACGTATTAGAAAAATACAAAGACCTATACGAATGACCTGAAAATGTGAATAAAACGTAACGAAATGAAACGAAAATGTTTGAAGTGCACATGTCTATTAGGTGTACTGGTTATGTTTGTGTCAAGATTAGGATTACTGTTAGGGTTACATTTACTATTTCTACATGTATTATGGTTAGGGTTGTGGTAAGTATTGCACAAAGAGTGCAATTTTTTTGCAAAATGACTCCAGAAAGAAAGGACCCACATCCTTAATCAGAAGGACCAGGTTCCTTGGCATTCATAGTGATTCCACCTGTGGTTCTCCCTGCGAAGGTGGATGATCAGTGGTTAAGTCCTCAGACTAGGGGCCATATTACATACTTGGTGCTAACTTAACCAGAGCAGTTGTAAACTTAAAACCATATGTAGCGCTCACTCCTGGAGGAGCCGCTGAATTTAACCTCGGGTTAGTCTCTCCGCACTAGGGAATAAATATACACCAGCACTGTTGTGGATTTTATAAATTATATACTTTACTGGTCTCAATAAAGTGGCATATATAATGTAAGCACAGTGTCATGGAGTTGATGTAACGCTCCATGCTTCAAACCCCAAGAGACTTTATGTTCATTTATATCGTGTGGTTTTAAATATATTTTACATCATTTGGGTTTAGTTTAATTTAGTTTAGTGTAAAATGGCATAGCTTTGGTTTTAAAAATACTTATATTCCTGTAGGTAAATGTGTTTTTGTGTATACATTAAACAAGCTTTACTGCTGTGTAATTTATGCACCAGGGCTTTTCCCATTATTATTATTATTATTATTCTTTATTTATAAAGCGCCAGCATATTCCGCAGCGCTGTACAATAAGCACAGTATAGACAGGGTTACAATACATTGAACAACATTTGACAAACAGTACAGGAGGAGATGAGGGCCCTATTCCTGTAGGAACTCACAATCTGGGAGGGTTGGGGTTGGAAACAGGAGGAGAGGACTGTAAGGTGAGAGTGATTGATGGTTGCGTCAGTGAGTTGGGTGGTAGGCTTCCCTAAATAGGAATGTTTTAAGGGAGCGTTTGAAGGAAGAGAAGTTAGGGGAAAGTCTGACAGTACGAGGGAGAGCGTTCCAGAGAGTGGGGGCTGCGCGTGAGAAATCCTGCAGTCTATCATGGGAAGAGGTGATGCGGGGAGAAGCTAGGCGCAGGTCACTGTTTGACCTTAGGGAGCGGGCTGGGGTGTATTTGGTGATTAGTGAGGACAGGTAGTGGGGAGCTGAGTTAGTGAGGGTTTTGTAGGTAAGGATAAGGATTTTGAACTTAATTCTGCAGTGGATGGGGAGCCAGTGAAGGGACTCGCAGAGGGGAGCGGCAGAGACAGAGCGGCGGGTGAGGTGAATTAGCCTGGCGGAGGCGTTCAGGATGGATTGTAGGGGGGAGAGGCGGGACAGAGGGAGGCCAGATAAGAGATTATTGCAATAGTCAAGTCGGGAGATTACCAGGGCGTGTATGAGTTGTTTTGTGGTGACAGTGGTAAGAAATGGCCGAATTCTGGAAATATTACGCAGTTGGTATCGGCAGGAGGAGGAAAGAGACTTGATGTGGGGGATGAAGGAAAGAGCAGAGTCAAGTGTAACTCCAAGACAGCGAACTTGGTTTGATGGGGAGATGGTGATACCCTCCACTGTGATAGAGAAGTCAGGAGGTGGGGAGGCATTGGAGGGAGGAATAAGTAGGAGCTCAGTCTTTGACATGTTGATCTTTAGGTGGTGGGAGGCCATCCAGGAGGAGATGCCAGATAAACAGTCACTGACTTTTGAAAGGACAGGGGGAGAGAGATCAGGGGTAGAGAGGTAGATCTGAGTGTCATCAGCGTAGAGGTGGTAATTAAAACCAAAGCTGTTGATGATTTTGCCCAGGGAGGAGGTGTAGATGGAAAAGAGCAGAGGACCAAGGACAGAGCCTTGAGGTACACCAACAGATAGAGGCAATGAGGAGGAGGAGTTACCAGCAAAGGACACACAGAAGGACCTGTTGGATAAATAGTAGTAGACCCAAGCGAGTGCAGTGTCACCGAGACCCAGAGAGCTGAGGGTCTGTAGATGGAGGGGGTGGTCAACAGTGTCAAAAGCAGCCGAGAGGTCAAGCAGGATGAGAATAGAATAGTGGCCGTGTTTTTTTGCAGTTAGGAGGTCGTTGGTGACTTTGGTGAGGGCAGTTATCTAGCTGCATGTTTAATTCAAGGGATCTCTGATAGTGTGTGTTTAATCTGATGTGTTAGAACAATGGATATACAAATGTTGTGTGAGCTGAAGGCTAGAGAATGTAAAGAATGTTTAATGCAAATTATGGGTATGCAAATTATGACTAGTAATTAGTATGGGTATGTAAATTATGACTGTTGGACTTCAGCATAAATGGTGGCGTTTTGTTCATTAAAAAGTCAGAGAAGGGGGCGGAGTCTGGACGCCGACCGAGCCGGATTCATGGTGTAGGAGCTCCCACACCTAGCCGTCAAAACGGAGCATAGCAGCAGCACACTGATCAATTTGACCCACCATTTCGATTCCCCATTACCGGGAGCATGCCGGGAACCACCCGAGGGGGCAAAAAAACGGATCCACCGACCCCAGTAGTGGCGCCAATTTTCCAGCGCCGCGGCCTGGACGACAGCCAAGATGGCGGCCGGACCCGCGGCGAGGACACAGGCTTGGACTCGGTTTCAGGAGGGTCCCAACCAGCATCTAGAGCTGATATATCTCAGATTCTGGCCAGGATGGGGGACATGCAAGCGAGTCTGGCGCTGGACATTGCTAAAATAGCCACGGAGGTACGTGCTGAAGTGGGGGCCTTGGGCCTACGCATTGGGGAATTGGAGGAAGGCACGGGGGACCTCGTGGTGGCTTACAATGCGCTGGCGCGCACTACTGACACGTTATCTCACCGCATGGACCGTATGGAACTTGCTCTTGAGGATGTCGCCAATAGGTCCCACCGCAACAACATCCGCCTGCGGGGATTGCCCGAGTCTGTACAAACATGGGAGCTACACGAGACGGTGCTGGGCCTTCTCAAACGCTTGGTACCAGAGGTGCCCCCAGCCAGGTTACTCATGGACAGGATTCACAGAGCCCTGAGAGCTCCCCGGGCTGACTCCCAACAACCCCGTGATGTCATATTCCGCTTTCATTATTACAAAGTTAAGGAGGAAGTCATGCGAAAAAGCAGAGACGTGGACCTGGTGTATGAAGATGTGAAGCTCGCTCTGTTTCAGGACCTGGCACCGGAAACCTTGCAGCGTCGAAGGGCCTGGCGCCCCATCACAGCCCACCTGGGCCGTCATAACATCCGCTATGCCTGGGGCTTCCCGTTCAAGCTCTTGGCCTTCGCTGGTGGTAAAACCTCCACTCTAACCCTACAGTCAGACCCACAGCAATTCTTCACCCGCCTGGATTGCCCTCCTTTACCGGAAGCGGGTAACCTGCTCTCGTCCCCCTCCCCGGCACCTCAGCTTACATCGCGCTGGGAGAAGGTGCCCTCCCAGATTCGAGAGGAGGGGGACAGGGATCCCGGCTGAGACGATGGGGAAACCTCGGCGGTGATATTGATTTTTCTCTTTTTACTTGCCCACATGGTATCAGGTGGTTGCATTAGCTGAGTTGTGAATGTTCCCCAATTGCTATATAACCCCGTAATGTTCGGCTAATAATGTTCATGATAATGGTGGGGATACTGTTGTTGTTGTAAAGTTTCGTAATGCTGTTCTTAGATCGTTTTTTCATGCTCCGTTACTTGCTCGGTGACGTCCGTTCTGCGATCCTACTGGTCTTCAACCAGGGTCGCGTCTCCTTTCTGACCATCCCCATGGTCGTTCCGGCACTGGATAAGTCCGGAAGTTTTTTCTCTCCTTTTTTCTTTTTTCTTTATGTGTCTTCTTCTCTTCTCTCATCTGTTCCTCCCCTCCCTCACCTCCCAGTCTTTTACCCCCTTTGTCCCTCTGTCTCCTTTCACCCCATTGGGGTCCTCAGGGGTGCCGCCCTGTCCTGTGTACCTGATCTGGCCTGCCCATGGCGTTCCCCTCCACTCCGCCCATGATTCCTGAATGCCATATTTTGTCCCAGAATGTTAAGGGACTAAATTCCCCTACGAAGAGGAGATTGGTCCTCCGAGAATTAAAACGCGCACAATGTCAGATAGCATTCCTGCAGGAAACGCATTTTGCCCTGGCACGCCAGTTCAGTCTCACAGACCGCACCTTCCCACGCTCCTTTTTCGCTTCCAGCACCGGTAAACGCCGGGGGGTTGCGATTTTACTACATAAATCATGCCAGTTGACGGTTCAACATGTGGATAGAGATGATGAGGGCAGGTATATCCTAATTAGGGGGATGATTAATAATGTGGCTATCTCTTTGCTGAATGTTTATGCCCCCAACACCCCGGAAGATTCTTTCTGGGCCCATCTTACGACGCTCCTGCAGCTGACGGAAGGTTCCTTTCTGGTCATGGGGGGGACTTTAACGCGGCCCCAGCGCCAGCAATTGACAGGAAATCAGGTGCGTTAGGTGCCAGACTTACGGCGTCTCCTCAGGATGCGATGCTAGCTCGGTTTATACACGACGCGCAGCTGCTCGACATTTGGCGACTCCATCACCCAGGAGACCACGATTTCTCCTTTTATTCTCACCCCCACTCCTCATACTCAAGGATAGACCTGTTCTTGTTGCCAACCAGGACGATCCCATTGACTACCCGCTCGGCGATAGGCTCCATTAGTTGGTCTGACCATGCGCCCGTGTCTGTATGGGTGAAACTGCCGGGAACTCGCTCGGGTTGGTCCTGGCGCCTCAACTCTTCCATCTTACAATCGGCTGCAGTGCTGGAAGAAGTGTCTGCCCACCTGGACAGATACTTTGAGGAGAATGACCTAGACGATATTGGTCCTGACTCCTTGTGGCTGGCCCATAAGGCGGTCATACGAGGTCACCTGATTCAGATTGGTAGCAGGCTGAAGAGGGAGAGGATGCGTCTGCTGGTGGAACTTCAGGAGAGGTTAGCTGACCGGGAAACAGCGCACAAGTCCTCTCACTCTCAGGCTTATTTTGATGCCCTGGCAACTGTACGCCGGGAACTCCGGTCTGCCCTACTGACGGATGTGGCCCGGTCATTAGCCTGGACCAGGCGGACCTTTTATGAATATTCTAACAAGGCACATACCATGTTAGCGCGCAAATTGAGGAACCAAACTAGATCCAAATTGGTGACCTCGGCCCATACGCCCCAGGGTTCGATCACTACTATCCCCAGCGAGGTAAACCAGATTTTTACTGCGTACTTTAAGCAATTATATAATCACTCCCCGGATCATTCCCTCCGAAACCCGGAACATGTGCGGGAGGTGCAGGAATTCCTGGCCACGTGGAAAGGCCCGGAGCTCCCCCCCCTCTTGCTGGAGGGGTTGGGGTCAGAAGTCTCAGAGGCCGAGGTGGCATCAGTGATTAAACAAATGAAACCCCATAAGGCCCCGGGCCCGGACGGGTTTACGGCTTTTTATTATAAAAAATTCTCTCCCCACTTGAGCAAATATCTAGTTAAACTATATAATGGAATTTTGGAGGGACGACCGGTGCCTCCGGATTTCCTCCGATCCGATGTGATTTTGATTCCTAAAGAGGGCAAAGATCCTTCCTTCCCCCACAATAATAGACCGATCTCTTTATTGAATGTTGATTATAAGATATTTACGAAAATCCTGGCCAACAGACTGGGAGCACTCCTCCCCTCCATTATTCACCCGGACCAGGTAGGGTTCATTCACACGAGGCAGGCATACGAAAATACAAGGAGAAACGTGGTCCTGATCGAGAGAGCTCGCGCGACGGGGACGCCTTCTCTGCTCCTCTCTCTGGACGCGGAGAAGGCGTTCGATAGGGTGGGCTGGCCTTACTTATTTCACCTACTGGAGCAATGGGGATTTCCCCCTGGCTTTTGCGCTGCTATCCGGGTCCTGTATAATTCCCCCCTTACGAAAATAATCACCACGGGGGCCTCCCCGGAATCTTTCACCATAGGTAATGGAACGCGACAGGGTTGCCCCCTGTCACCCATGCTCTTCGCTCTAGCCCTTGAGCCCCTACTGGATAAATTACGATCCTCCACGTCTATCACGGGTTTACAGATAGGTGGGGAGGAATTCCTGGTGTCAGCATATGCGGACGACCTTCTCCTGACCATCACGGACCCGGTCCATTCTGTGCCCCATTTGCTCTCCCTTCTTCGGGATTTCTCGGAAATTTCCGGGTTTAAGATCAATATAGATAAATCTCGCGCATTGCCGATAGGCATACCGAAACCGGAGGTCGACCGGTTGCGTCTCCTCATGGGATTTCACTTCTCCACCTCTTCTCTCACATATCTGGGAGTGAAGCTGACCAGCGATCCCGCAGCGATGATTAGAGCTAACTATGATGTACTGATCCAACGTCTTATAGCTGATATGGACACTTGGGATGCCTTTAATGTCTCCTGGGTGGGTCGTATTGCTAGCGTAAAAATGAATCTACTCCCCCGAATCCTGTACTTGTTCCAAACCCTCCCAGTGCCTGTCCCTCCAGCCTCGTTGGCGCATCTACAGTCCCATGTGGACCGGTTCATCTGGCATAATAAACGACGTAGGGTGACTAGAAGAGTGTTACATAGACCGAGGGCGGTGGGAGGTTTGGGAGTTCCGAGTTTGTTACAATATTATCATGCTGCCCAACTAGCACAGTTTGTTACCTTTCATGCACCACCTGGTACGCACCGTTGGGCGGACTTAGAGTCGCATCTCTTTGCTCCTGACTTGCCGCAATTCTATTTTTGGCTACCCAAAACCTATCGCCCAATCCTTCGCTCCACCTGCACTGCCACCATTAACTCTCTCCAAATTTGGGACACTGTGAACCGTCGCTTCACTTTTGCCAAAGCACATTCAGCTATGATGCCCTTTCTCCGCAACCGAAAGTTTCAACCGGGCCTATGCCCTCGCCCTATTGCGAATCTGGAGGACTTGGGCCTTCAGAGGATCCACCACCTTTACTCAGCGGGTGCACCGCTTCAGTTTGAGAACATCCGACATAGAGGTCCGGTTGGACCAGCGGACTTCTTTCGCTACCTGCAGGTCATGGACTATGCGCGGACGCCTGAAGTCCGTACGGCCGCCACGTCTTCCTTGACGGCGTTTGAGGCTCGCTGTAATGACGCTCGCATCACGAAATCAATTATATCCTCGCTTTATGTCTCCCTCTGTTCAGGCTCTCCAATATGGGGGGACCCAACTTATGTTGCACGCTGGGAGCGAGATGTGGGGGATGCCCTGCCCAGTGAAGAATGGGAGGATATTTGGGACAATGTGGCACACTGCTCCATCAATGTGGCCCATCAGGAACAGGCTTACAAGATGCTGTTTTGCTGGTATGTTACCCCCTCACAGCTTTCTCACATGGACGGGTCTTCCTCTGACTTATGCTGGAGAGGTTGCGGCGCTAAGGGCTCGTTTTACCACATGTGGTGGACATGCCCCCTGATCCGACGCTTTTGGCTTCAGATTCATGCTCTCATCCAAGAGGTCCTGCAGTGTGGAGTGGCTCTCGACCCATGGACATTCCTTCTTCACCGCACCCAGGACGCTCTATCGAGACCGGAGAATAAGCTGTTGCATAAAATGGTATTGGCGGCTAGAAGAGCGGTGGCCCAAGGCTGGAGATCTGTGTCCCTTCCGTCTATGGCGCAGGTGTACCTTCGGATTAGAGATAATATGGACATGGATCGTTTATCGGCTCTTGTACATGATACCATGCCCCAACATAGTAAGATTTGGGACCCCTGGTTGGAGTTTGATGTGGGTTAAGAGCTGGACTGTTTGTTTTTCTGGCGGGTTATGATACCTGGGTTTTGTACTCCTTTGGGGCGGCACCCTATCTCCTTCCCCCTCCTCCCCTCCCTATGAGGTCTCTTCCTCTCTCTTTTTCCTCCATGTTTGTGTTTCTTTGATCTTTTTCTTCTTTCTTCTTTTACACCCTCTTCGGGGTCCCTCCCCTGCGGTCTTTTGGCAGGGGCTCCTCAGGGCTAACCAGTAGCAATCTCTAAAATTGTGTTTTTGTGATAAGATGCCCTTTTTGTCTTTGAAAAATGGAAAATAAAGAATTATAAAAAAAAAAAAAAAAAGTCAGAGAAAACTCTCAGAGCTCAGAGAGAGAGGATCCTGTTTTAAAGCATACAGCCGCGCCTGGTGTCTTTACTACAAACTACGCTACACTCCACACTCACCCTCAGAAGGCAGAGAGCAGCCTTCTGGAGATTCCTAACGGCTCCAGGGCAGAGGAACAGAAGCAGGCAGGTCAAGCCGCTCAAGGCGCTGAGGACAGCGCTCCCAGTAGCCGGGCTGACCGCAGCGAAGGGGTGTCTGGAGAGCCAGGACAGACGGAAGGGAACGGTTCCTTCACACACAGTATATAGAAAACAGGATTTCGTAATGCGAGAAACGCGCAGCGGTAAAAAAGAAAGTTTAACCCCTTTGTTATTGGAGTGTAAGTCCCGTGCAGGTTATGTCCCAAAAAGTGTGTGTGTATGAGCTCAGGTACCCGGGTACTATATTCGACTGGCCAGTGAATGGATTTAGTAAATCTTCGACTAGTCACGTTGGGGCCCTGTAGATTTAAGCAATACTGCAGCGTGCTTCGTTAAACTTTGACTGTGGGCTGGAAGGCCTCTCACCCATCCGCCAGACAATTTGTTCCGCTGCCCGATCAAGGATGTCTCTCCGCTTGATTATACTGGAACTCTGTGCCACCGGATCCGCTTCTCCTGCTTGTCTGTCTTCTACAAGATCTACGGCCTACCGCCTGCACTCCCAGTGGATCATCGCGGTCTCCTTACTCGGGGTCCAATCTGGAACTGTGTGTCTGCGCAAACCTCTCAGCGGTGGATTACTAGGTCTCTGGCAAGTCACTGTATCGATCCCCAGTGTCCGCAAGGCAGCGCCTGTTCTCCGGCCTGGTAACAATCGCTCACAGTCTCACGTGCGTCTTACTCTGTTCACCGCTCGGCTCACACTGACTCTCCTCCAAACGAGGGTGCGGATGTCCTTTCCTCTTTCCCCCACCCACTTCCTGTCTCCGCCGCAAAGCATGATGGAAAACGTAGTCTCATTGTGTCCAGTATACTTTACATTGCGCTTGTCTCCCTCTGGTGGCCAAATCCGAGTAATACAGCAACAGAGTTTTTAAACAGCGCTACACATATTACATAGTTGGTGCTAACTTAACCAGAGCTGTTGTAAACTTAAAACCTCCATAGGCTATAATGGCTCTGGGAAGTTTACAACCGCTCTGGTTAAGTTAGCACCAACTATGTAATATGGATTTTAGTTTACAACTGCTCTGGTTAAGTTAGTACCAAGTATGTAATATGGCAAGCAACCCTGAAAGGCAAGAGCGAAGTGATCCAGTTCAAAATGGGCGGTTAATTATCAAGACCTGGCAGAGCCCGCACAGGTCTTCTGGCTCCTCGATCTGGTCGCTAGGGATGAGCTGTTCGGTTCGATCTGTTCGTAGTTCGCATCGAACATCAGCCGTTCGGATGTTCGCGAACTCCGAACATTTCCGCGTGTTCGGTTCGAGTTCGCCCACAATGCACCACAATGAACCACAATGCACTTTTCCACTGGCCTGAAGCTTGTAATTGGCTACAGCCTTGCATCTGACCACAGGTCAGGTGCAAGACTATGCCAATCACGGCTCAGAGTCCTGATTGGGCAACTTTTGCCCAATCATGGGCTCACAGAGCTAAGTCCCGTAGCACACTATATAAGGCGTCCCTCGCAGCCCCAGCACGTGTTTTTTGAGAGGAGATTGTTCTGTTAGTGTGTGTTCTCACTGCCAGCAGCTATTGGGGGGTCTCACTTCTACAGATATCTGGGAATTGTTGTAATCTGTGTGTTCTCACTGCCAGCAGCTATTGTGGGGGTCTCACTTCTACAAGATATCTGGAAATTGTTGTAATCTGTGTGTTCTCACTGCCAGCAGCTATTGGAGGGGGTCTCACTTCTACAAGATATCTGGGAATTGTAATCTGTGTGTTCTCACTGCCAGCATCTTTTGGGGGGTCTCACTTTTAGCAGATATCTGGGAATTGTAATCTGTGTCTTGTCACTGGCACCCATCAGGGGGTCTCACTGATTTATAGCAGGTTCCTGGGAATTGTAATCTGTGTCTTGTCACTGCCACCCATCAGGGGGTCTCACTGATTTATAGGAGGTTTCTGGGAATTGTAATCTGTGTCTTCTCACTGCAGCTATCAGGGGGTCCCACATACTTCTAGCAGATTTCTGCGAATTTTAATCAGTTTCTTGTCACTGCCACCCATCAGGGGGTCTCATTGATTTATAGGAGGCTCCTGGGAATTGTAATTTGTGTCTTGTCACTGCCACCCATCAGGGGGTCTCACAGATTTATAGGAGGATTCTGGAAATTTTAATCTGTGTCTTGTCACTGGCTGCAGCTATCAGGGTGTCTCACTGAGTTATACCAGAGTTCTGGAAATCTTTAATCTAGATAACACAGTTGAATCAGAGTTCTGCATATCTCCAATTTTTATAACAGAGTTGAATCAGAGTTCTGTATATCTTTAATCTATATATCACTCACCATGTCAGAAAGACCAAAAAGGACATGGAGACGCTCCCAGACACAGATAAGAGGGCAAGCAGCCAGTGGTGTATTTTGGCCTAGGCCAACAAGGCCTAGGCCTAGGGCGGCACTTTCCAGGGGGCGGCGGCCCGCAATGGAGGCCCCACCACTAAAAAAATATATATATATATTTTTTTACTTTTGCAAAGTATTTTGCCAGGAAGGATACATTGAGATTTCACAAATTTTCAATCATGTCCTGGGTAGGCAAGGCCTAGGCTTTCACTTTCCAGGGGGCAGCAAAAAACCTCACCACTAAATGGGTTACTCACAGAGCAAGGAAATGACGCCAACATTTTGGTGTTCTGTAGTTCCCTGCACTTCGGGGAATAAAATTTCCCCACCCTGCAGTGAATTCACCATTCACCGCAGGGTCCCCAAAGTCCATGGAGTCGGCCGCTGAATGCTGCCACCGCAAACCCGTGTCCTGCTGTTTTCAAAAGAACTACTGAACAAAAATGTCTGTAATTTACATATAAGATCCTATGATTGATAATAAAAAGTTCTGTTACAGAAAAAAGAAAAAACGCTATTAAAAAAAGGGGGGGGGGAAATTTTGCTGAAGAATTACTAAAAGGTACTAAAAATAAATCAATAAAGACTTTTTACTGCAGATTAAAATAATAAATGGTTTATTAGATATTGCATAAAAACGGGAATATTTTTAACATTGAAATTTATGGGGTTCGCCTGAATAAACCTGCTGATTGAAACCACCGAACATCAGGGCATTTCACTGCCATTTCTCTGCTGTTTGGTGTTCTCTGAATAGATTAACCATTACTTCTCTATGGGGATTTGCACTGCCTTCAAACAGCACCGTACTTGCTGGCAGTTTGCCAAACTTGTGTGTGAGCATATTACAGAGCAGTGTGTACTTAGAGGAGTGGCGGAGGGCGAGCCGCCCCAGGTACCAGTGATTATTGGGGTGTCATTAGAGGGTACTAGTAGGTGCCACTGTTACTGAGTGTCAGCTTTGAGCTGTGTTCTCAAACAATGAGCAGCGGAGCAGGGCGTTTGCATACGGAATAAAATCGAATAGAATAAAAATCTGATGCACTCATTCACACCGCACATTGCATTGCTGGGAGTTTTATTGCTGTGGATTCTGATACGCTGACACACACACCACACATTGCATTGCTCTGAGTTTTATTGCTGCGAATTCTGATACACTCATACACACTGCAGATTGCATTGCTGGGAGTTTTATTACTGTGGATTCAGTGATACACACTGCATATTACTGTGAGTTTTATTGCTGTGCAGTTCTGATATGCTCATACACAGTGCCCATTTATGTGGGTTTTATTGCTGTGCAGCTCTGTGATACATTCATATGCAGTGCACGTTTCTGTGGATTTTATTGTTCAACCAATTAGAGAGGCTGTGATCCAGTATACTTGACATGCGTGGCTGTTCTTTGTAAAAATGCTTGAATTTAAACATTTCATAATTTTCATTATCTCAATAGATACATATGAAATGGTATACAAAATATACAAGTAGGCACTTGGTATCCACTTTTAATATAAAGAGAGGAAATGGCAGAGCTATAAGAGGAAAAGGTGGAGCTTAAAGAGGAAGGGGATTAACCAGGAAGAGGTGTGCCCTTGACAGGAAGGGGTGCCTCAAATTTAAATTAGGGGGTGCACCAGTTTAGTCAGGCCTAGGGCAGCACAAAACCTAAATACACCACTGCAAGCAGCCTCTGTGTCGGAAGGCTGTGCCCCTGGTTGTCATGGACGTGGTGCATCCTTTGCAGGGGCACGCTTGTCCTTAGAAACATAGAAAATGTCAGCAGAAAAGAACCGTTCGGCCCAACTAGTCTGCCCAATTACATGGATACTTTACCTGGATTTATATTTTATTTAGGATAGCCTTATGCCTATCCCATGCCTGCTTAAATTCAATCACTGTTTTAGCCTCTACCACTGTCCTTTTTTCTAACTGGTGCTGGCCATCTTAAGTAGGGATGAGCCGAACACCCCCCGAGTTCGGTTCGGGCCCGAACCCGAACTTCCCATATGTTCGGGTCCGAACCCAAACTCGATGCAAGTGAATGGGGCTGAAAATTCGGTTTTTAGAGTGCCCTCCAAGAGGGCATATATGCTAGATATTTGCCATAAAAGGTGTATGGGGGTCCGGGTAGTGCCCTGAGGGACAGGAAACAAGGTCAAAAAGTTTTAAAAAAAAGTTTTTAAAGGGACAGTGAGTTTTCCATGAAATAAGGGATAAAAATAAAAACCAAAAATTCCTTCAAATATCGTGCCTAGGAGGTCCCCATAACCTGTCCGTGAAGTGGCGGATTTCTAGGATGTATAGAAACACTTAAAAACAAAAAAATGACGTTTCAAATGACGGTAAATGCTTTTCCTTTAATCTATCCATAAACAACTGCTTGGGGCGACAGTCTGTATGAAAAGAGGAGACATTTTCGTACACGCAGAAAAAGTTTACTGATTTTTTTGGCTAAATTATTGTGAAACTTATGCAGGCTTTGGATGAAAGTAACAATAGGTGCTTCAAAATTGGTCCTTTAGCGTCCCCAACAGTGCCGTCACACCGTAACCCCTCTGAGGATATGAATCTGATACAGACATCAGTGGCAGTGCACCCAAATATTGTGCTTTTGGTGCCAGACCTGCAAGTACTATCATACAGTAACCCCTCTGTGGTATTGTGGAAGAATGCAGGGGTGAACCTTGCGGTCCTATATTAAAAAGATATGCACCTGGTTAAGGCGTCAGTGCACCCAGATATTGTGCCTTTGGTGCCAGGCCAGCAAGTATCATCATACAGTAACCCCTCTGTAGTATTGTGGAAGAATGCAGGGGTGGACCATGTGGTCCTATATTGAAAAGATATGATTCTGGTCATGGCATCAGTGCACCCAGATATTCTGCCTTTGGTGCCAGGCCAGCAAGTATCATCATACAGTAACCCCTCTGTAGTATTGTGGAAGAATGCAGGGGTGGACCATGTGGTCCTATATTGAAAAGATATGATTCTGGTCAAGGCGTCAGTGCACCCAGATTTTGTGCCTTTGGTGCAAGACTGCCAGGCCAGCAAGTATCATCATACAGTAACCCCTCTGTAGTATTGTGGAAGAATGCAGGGGTGGACCATGTGGTCCTATATTGAAAAGATATGATTCTGGTCAAGGCGTCAGTGCACCCAGATATTGTGCCTTTAATGCCAGGCCTGCAAGTGCCATCATAATACAGTAACCCCTCTGTGGTATTGTGGAAGAGTGCAGGGGTGAACCATGTGGTCCTATATTGAAAAGATATGATTCTGGTCAAGGCGTCAGTGCACCCAGATATTGTGCCTTTAATGCCAGGCCTGCAAGTGCCATCATAATACAGTAACCCCTCTGTGGTATTGTGGAAGAGTGCAGGGGTGAACCATGTGGTCCTATATTGAAAAGATATGATTCTGGTCAAGGCGTCAGTGCACCCAGATATTGTGCTTTTGGTGCCAGGCCTGCAAGTGCCATCATAATACAGTAACCCCTCTGTGGTATTGTGGAAGAGTGCAGGGTTGGACCCTGTGGTTCAAAAAATGTAAATTATATAAATCTGGCACGGGTGTCAGTGCAGCCAAATATTGTGCCTTTCATGGCAGGAAGTGCCTTCACACCGTAACCCTTTTGTGGTATTGTGGAAGAGTTCAGTGCTGGAGGTTTTGTGAATGCAGAAGAGGACATCCCCGATCTATTCCATTACTTCAGCATCAGGGGATTGATAGCTGCTGATCCAGGACTGATTCATTTTTATAAATGTCAGCCGGTCTACAGAGTCGGTGGACAGACGCACTCTTTTGTCTGTGACAAAACCACCAGCGGCACTGAACGTCCTTTCGAAAAGCACGCTAGATGTAGGGGAACCTAGTAGCTGCATAGCATATTGGCTAAGTTCTGGCCAGTGATCCAATCTCAACACCCAGTAAGCCAGTGGATCATCTGCTGGAAAGGTATCCAGGTCTGTCCTTGCCCCTAGGTAGTCTTGCACCATATGGTGAAGACGCTGGCAATGGGTGCCTACATTTGACGTCCCTGGGCGTCGAGGACTAAAGTTTTTTAAAAATGCATCAGTCAAACGGCCTTGGCCTTCACCACTATTCCTCTGATCATCCGCAGCCTCAGAAGCACGTGTGTCAGCACTTGGTAATCTACCAGTGCCTGGAAAGGTGTTACACAAGTGTCGCTTTAGAGCGTCCTCAAGTTTTTTCATCCTGTGCTCCCTCTGTGCGGGCAGGATGAGCTCTGCAACTTTCCCCTTGTATCGTGGATCAAGAAGGGTTGCCAACCAGTAATGATCCCTCTCCTTGATAGCACAAATCCTGGGGTCCTTTAGCAGGCTTTGCATCATTAGTGAGCCCATGTAGCGTAGGTTGGAGGTGGCATTAGCTTCCGAGTCTTCCTGGTCAATGAGGATGACCGTATCGTGCACTTCCTCCTCCCAGCCACGCACTAGCCCTTGTGTTTCTGGGCACACAAAACCCTCCCTTGAGGAATCCCCACCTTCAATGCCCCCACTACTTAAATATTCTGCCTCCTCCTCATCCTCCTCCTGTCTGATCTGAGTAGGACCCGCTGGAATGCTCTCTGCAGAAAGACTGGGGCCTTGAGAGCTAGGGAAGGCCTCCTCTTCCTCATGCTGCTCTGCCTCTAGAGCCACATCTATAATTCCCCGCAGAGTGTGCTCCAGCAGGAACACTAAAGGAATTGTGTCACTGATGCATGCACTGTCCCTGCTCACCATCCTCGTTGCCTCCTCAAATGGTGACAGTACAGTGCATGCATCCTTGATCATCAGCCACTGCGGGGGGAAAAAAAAACAAGTTGACCTGAACCTGTCCTTGTGCCATACTCACACAGGTACTCGTTGATGGCCCTCTGCTGCTTGTGCAGACGCTGCAGCATTGCTAATGTCGAGTTCCACCTGGTGGGCATGTCACAGATCAGACGGTTGGTGGGAAGGTGGAATTCTCTTTGAATTTCTGCTAGGCGAACGCTTGCTGGGAATGACAGTCTGAAGTGGCTGCCGACTTTTCTGGCCTGGATGAGAAGCTCTGGCAGCCCTGGGTACTTGGTTAGGAAACGCTGTACCACCAGATTTAGGACGTGTGCTAGACATGGTACATGCGTCAATTTACCCTTGCGTAGGGCGGAGAGAAGGTTGCTGCCATTATCGCAGACGATCATTCCCAGCTGAAGCTGGCGTGGTGTTAACCATCTCTGCACCTGCCCCTGCAGAGCTGACAGAATTTCTGGCCTGGTGTGGCTGGTGTCCCCTAAACAAACCAGCTCAAGCACAGTATGGCATCTTTTTGCTTGAACCATTGCGTAGACCCTATCAGGCATCGGTTTAACTGCCACTTCGCCAGAGACAGAGAAGGAGGAGGAGGAGGAAGAGGGAGAGGTGGTGGTGGTGGAGCAGACAGACCTCATACAAGCAGCTTTCTGGAGGCGTGGTGGATGAACTAGCTCCAGCACAGAGCCCCGTCTTGGATCCCTCCCAGCTGAAATCAGAGTTACCCAGTGTGCCGTGAAGGAAATGTAACGACCCTGTCCATGCTTGCTGGACCAGGTGTCTAAAGTCACATGCACCTTTCTGCTGACTGCCTTTCCCAATGACTGGATAACATTGTCTTGCATGTGCTGGTATAGTGCTGGAATGGCCTTACGTGAAAAGTAATTGCGTTTTGGAACCTGCCACTGTGGTACAGCACATTCAGTAAATTCACGGAAGGGAGCAGAGTCCACCAGCTGGAAAGGCAGCAGCTGCAATGCGAGTAATTTTGCTAAGCTGGCATTTAGACGCTGTGCTTGGGGATGGTTGGGACTATATTTTTTCTTTCGCTACAGCAGCTGCGGCAACGTAATCTGACTGCGTAAATCTTCAGCTGCTGGGATGATTTCACATTGTGAGGAAGGACCTGGTACATCCATTACTGTAGCATCATCCCTGTTGGTGGAGGTTGTAGGCAATGACATGGCAGGACATACAGTGGGGGTAGAGACAGATGAGGAGGAGGAGGACCTACGCAAAGTTTTGCGCCAACGGGATGTGTGGCAGTTGTTCAGATGTCGCCTCAAGCACGTGGTACCCAAGTGTCCGGTATCTTTCCCACGCTTAAGCCTCATCTGACATAGATTACAAATAGCAATGCTGCCCTCTACTGCCCACTTCTTAAAGAACTCCCAGACAACAGAGTTCCTGCATGTGTTCTTTGAGACAACAGCGCTCTGCACCGGAGCAGCTCTGACATGTGATGCCTTGGACTGGCTAGTGCTACGGTTGGTCACAGAGGATGTTGTGCCTCATGTTTGCTTTGCCTCCTCCTCCCACTCTTCCTCACTTAATTCCTCTGTTTGATCAGGCACCCAGGTGGAGTCAGTGACCTCATCATCATTGTCATCATCACCCCCTATCTCCTCGTCACTGGAGCCAACTTGGCAGTATGCTGCAGCTGCTGGGGCAACATGAGTGCCAGTTATTTGTGTGTCATCACTGGCACCCCCTTCCTCTAGGTTGATTATACTCCCTTCCTCAACCTCAGAGATTGAATCAGAGCACTGTACTTGCTGCGCATCCTCAAGCAGCATGTCACTCTCATTGTAGTCAAACAATTCAGCTGACTCCTCCATGTGTGATAGCGAGGCTATGGCAGGAGTAGCTGTGGACATGGAGGCTGCATTAGATGCTTTGGCAGCTGAGGTGGACTGTAAAGCACTAGAAGCCTGGCTGGCAGAGGACTCGGAGGATGAGGATGGCCTGGTTAGCCAATCCACAAAGTCCTCTGTATGTTGCTGCTGCTTAAGACGGCCAGCACCAGTTAGAAAGGACAAGCGTGCCCCTGCAGAGGATGCACCACGTCCACCATGACCAAAGGCACAGCCTCCCGACACAGGGGCTGCTTGCCCTCTTATCTGTGTCTGGGAGCGTCTGCCTGTCCTTTTTGTTCTTTCAGACATGGTGAGTGATATATAGATTAATATATACAGAACTCTGATTCAACTCTGGTATAAAGATTTAAAGAACTCTGGTATAACTCAGTGATACACACTGATAGCTGGCAGCCAGTGAAAAGAGACAGATCACCTCAATTCACAAATGTTTTAAAGAAATTAGTGAGCCGCAAAATACTGCGTGGTACTGGTTGTGTGACAAGACACAGATCACCTCAATTCACAAATGTTTTAAAGAAATTAGTGAGCCCCAAAATACTGTGTGGTACTGGTTGTGTGACAAGACACAGATCACCTCAATTCACAAATGTTTTAAAGAAATTAGTGAGCCCCAAAAAGACTTGCTGGCACAGTGACAAGACACAGAAGATCACCTCAATTCACAAATGTTTTAAAGAAAGTTGTAAACCCCAAACAAACTTGCTGGCACAGTGACAAGACACACATAACCTAAATTCCCTGATATTTGGTAGAAATGAGACCCCCCCAGACCCCCCCAGTAGCGTGGCAGACCGGCAGTAACAACACACAACTATCTCCTCTGAAATGCGTGCAGAATCGGCGTGTGGAAACGTTATATAGTGTGCCGCGGTACTTAGCTCTGTGAGCCCATGATTGGGCAAAATTTGCCCTATCAGGACTCTGAGCCATGATTGGCATACTGTTGAACCTGTTTTGCACCAGACCTGTGGTCAGGTGCAAGGCTGTAGCCAATTACGAGCTTCAGGCCAGTGGGAAAATGCATTGTGGTCCATTGTGGTCGAACATGCGGCGAACACCCGGAAATGTTCAGTGTTCGCGATCTAATCGAACAGGCTAAGTTCGGGTCGAACTCCGAACCGTCCGAACCGAACAGCTCATCCCTAATCTTAAACTGCAGCAACATACAGAGGATATGCAGGATTGGCTAACCAGGCCATCCTCATCCTCAGAGTCCTCTGCCAGCCAGGCTTGTAGTGGTTTACAGTCCACCTCAGCTGCCAAAACATCTAATTCAGCCTCCATGTCCAACAGCTATTTCTGCCATAGCCTCACTATCACACACGGAGTCAGCTGAATTGTTTGACTACAGTGACAGTGTCAGTGACATGATGCTTGAGGATGTGCAGCAACTCCAGTGCTCTGATTCAAACTCTGAGGTTGAGGAAGGGAGTAAAATCAGTCTAGAGAGAGGGTGTGCCAGTAACACACAAAGAACTGGTACTCATGTTCCCCCAGCAGCTGCAGCATATTGCGAGGTTGGCTCCAGTGACGAGGAGATAGGGGGTGATGACGATGATGAGGTCACTGACTCCATCTGGGTGCCTGATCGAACAGAGGAGTCAAGGGAGGAGGAGAAGGAGGCACAACAAAAACGAGGCAGAACGTTCTCTATGACCAACCGTAGCCAGTCCAAGGCATCAGAAGTCACAGCTGCTCAGGTGCAGAGCACGGTTGTCTCAAAGCACATGTACAGGAAATCTGCTGTCTGGGAGTTCCTTAAGAATTGTGCAGCAGACCACACCGTTGCTATTTGCAATCTATGTCAGATGAGGATCAAGCGTGGGAAAGACATCCCACGCTTGGGTACCACGTGCTTGAGGCGACATATGACCACCTGCCATGCATTCCATTATCACAACACTTTGCATAGGTCCTCCTCCTCCTCATCTGTCTCTACCCCCACTATATGTCCTGCCATGTCATTGCCTACAACCCCCACTGACAGGGATGATGCTACAGTAATGGGTGTATCAGGTCCTTCCTCAGAATGTGACAGCATCCCATCAGCTGAAGATTTACGCAGTCAGATTACGTTGCCCCAGCTGCTGCAGCGTAAGAAAAAATATAGTCCCAAACATCCCCAAGCACAGCGTCTAGATGCCAGTTTAGCAAAATTACTCGCATTACAGCTGCTGCCTTTCCAGCTGGTGGACTCTGCTTCCTTCCGTGAATTTGCTGAGTCTGCTGTACCACAGTGGCAGGTTCCAAAATGCCATTTATTTTCATGGAAGGCCATTCCAGCACTATACCAGCACGTGGAAGACAATGTTATGGAGTCATTGGGAAAGGCAGTCAGCAGCAAGGTGCACATGACTTTAGACACGTGGTCCAGCAAGCATGGACAGGGCCTTTACATTTCCTTCATGGCACACTGGGTAACTCTGATTGCAGCTGGGAGGGATCCAGGACGGGGCTCTGTGCTGGAGCTTGGTCATCCACCATGCCTCCAGAAAGCTGCTTGTATGAGGTCTGTCTGCTCCACCACCTCTTCCTCCTTCTCTGTCTCTGGTGAAGTGGCAGTTAAACCGACGCGTGGCAGGGGCTACGCAATGGCTCAAGCAAAAAGTTGCCATATCGTGCTTGAGCAGGTTTGTTTAGGGGACAGGAGCCACACTGGGCCATAAATTCTGTCAGCTCTGCAGGGGCAGGTGCAGAGATGGTTAACATCACGCCAGCTTCAGCTGGGAATGGTCATCTGTGATAATGGCAGCACTCTTCTCTCCGCCCTACGCCAGGGTAAGTTGACGCATGTACCATGCCTAGCACCCGTCCTAAATCTGGTGGTACAGTGTTTCCTAACCAGGTACCCAGGGTTGGCAGAGCTTCTCAGCCAGGCCAGAAAAGTCTGCAGCCACTTCAGATGGTCATTCCCAGCAAGTGTTTGCCTGGCAGAAATTCAAAGAGAATTCCACCTTCCCACAAACCGTCTGATCTGTGACATGTCCACCAGGTGGAACTCGACATTAGCAATGCTGCAGCATCTGCACAAGCAGCAGAGGGCCATCAATGAGTACCTGTGTGAGTATGGCACAAGGACAGGTTCAGGTCAACTTGGTTCCCCCCGAAGTGGCTGATGATCAAGGATGCATGCACTCTACTGTCACCATTTGAGGAGGCAACGAGGATGGTGAGCAGGGACAGTGCATGTATCAGTGACACAATTCCTTTAGTGTACCTGTTGGAGCGCACTCTGCGGGAAATTATAGATGTGGCACTAGAGGCAGAGCAGCGGGAGGAAGAGGAAGCCTTCCCTAGCTCTCAAGGCCCCAGTCTTTATCCAGACAGCATTCCTGTGGGTCCTGTCAGAGCAGTTCAGATATGAAATTTCTATATTTCACAGGACTGCTTAAATTTGGGGCCAGGAAATACTTCACCCAGGCAATTTGTCTGCGTGGCTAAGATGTGACAAGAATATGCATTCTAAAGACAATGGATAAGCTAAACTCGTTGTCTTTACGCATACAAGGGAAGACATTTCCATTGATCAGAGACGGTCTTAATTGATTCTGGTTGTGTGAAAAAAAAAACAGATGTTAGATCAAATTGCTTAGAAGTAAGGGAACACAATGACAGCTGATCTTATCCTAGTATATGTATTCCAGTATTGTGTTTATTTTGTCAGATCGAAACTCTGAAAGCCATATAAACATTTGGACAATGGGTTGCCCAACCTGTAGAAGGAAAAAAAAAAACAGAGAAGGTTAAATGATTTGTATAACCAACTTGTAATGCTATACTATTCGGCGATACGATCTAACACTATATGGTATTTGAATATTTAACTTATGTAGTCAGTTATAATAGATAATCTGGGTGTCTTATAAAAGACAGAGGCCATAACACATTTAATTGATTATTACATAACAAATGTCTTGTGTACTAACATTTATAAAACAGATTAAGTCTGGTAATTATTAAGAATCTCAAAGACGATATCACGAATGAATGAATGTATGAGATGCACGCACGCCGTGGCGAAGTATGCCGGCGATTCAACAATAGAAATAATATTGATATTGTTAATAAAATCTATGGAGTCCCGGGATATAGGATAAAACAACCCCAAACCAGTAAAAGATTGGCCAAATACATAAATTAATTCCTGCAGAAGGTTAATGGTTGATCTGAGAGCGCCATCTGCTGGCCAGGTAATATAACACCTGGACAGACCCCTGGAGTTAATGAATATATATATCCTCCAATCAAATGAGGCCACATAGTGATGAGTAGACTTGTGCACCGATTTTTTTTCGGTTCGATTCGGTTCGATTCTTTCGGATGTTTAAAATTTTCGATTCGGCTCGTTTCGGCCGATTTCTGTTTCGATTCGGTTCGGCTCGTTTTTCGTATACATTTTTTTTGGAATATCGACCATTTTTCGTGTTTTCGGGTCACTTTGCTCGTTTTTTGTATCGACTTTTTGTGATTTCGGAAATTTTCGTTTTTTTCAGAACTTCTGTTCTCCTCGTTTCAAAGTGTCTAACTCTATTCGTTTTGACGTAAACTACTATGGTTTACTTTTTTTATACTTTATATATTTTTTTATAATAAATTTTTGGTTTGTTTTTCGGATCCGATAATTCATTCTGTCGATACGATAATTCTGGCGATTCTATCGTGTTTTTTTTTTAATGAAATAAAGATCCTTTTTTCCTTATGAATATACATTTCACAACTTTATTTAATCATATTAAAATGGTATGAAAGCCAAGGAACAAAAAAAAATGAACAAAACGATTTAAAAAATGCTAAACTGACCCAAATGGTCTGACTTTAAAAATAAAAACCAGAACAAAAAGTTTTAAAACAGAAAAATAGTTGATCAAAATGATCTGAAACGAAAAAAAAACAACAAATAAAAAGATTTAAAACAGACAAAAAAAATTAACCCTTTCGCTGCTGAGGCATTTCACGGCTTCCCTTGACACCTGTGTTCGGTCTGCTGCTGAGCTAATTTTTAACAATTTCGCTCCTCTTGTTTAAACGCATTTTGAAGCCTTATTTCATAATATGACCCAGACATGTTATATATCGTTCTTTCCGGCAGACTCAGCAGATGATTCATAATATATCATTATCATATGTATGCGTCATGTCCTGTCTGTATATTATAACAAAAAAATGCAATAAAATTAGAATTTTCAATGTTTGTTTTACAAGGTGTAAAGTGTTTTTTTTTCACATTTTAACATGCGAGTGTTTGCGGTTATATTTTATGAGTTGCGTTTGTTAAAAAAAATTGAAATGGGGACTTGTTATATTTTTTGGGGTGAAAATTACACTATTTTTAACAAACGCACCCCATACAAAAATCCTTAGTGCAGCATCATTGTTCACATTATAATTGAAATGGGAACAATATTGCTGCATTAACAAAACAAAACAAAAAACCTGTTTATTTTTTTTATTTTTTATTATATTTAAATTTTTTATAATTTTTAACATTGTCATGTTTGGTATTGTTGGAAAGGCCATTCTCTGGTCGATCCAAAGATACCAAACATTAACCGATAGCTGCCGCGGACCCCCTATCTCCACCATTGGTCGCAGTTAGGGGTTAACTCCAGAACTGACGTCATAGTGACAAGGTCTTGGGACTGTCGGCAACTGCCGTTCCCCCACGCTGTTGTCTTCCTGCAAAGACGTGACCATGTTGGCAGGCAGCGTCTTAGCGGGCAGCGGTTGGATAGAGAGAGCTCATAGCTGGGAGGAGGTGTTGCGTGAAGCTGCAAACAGGGACAAATAAACTAGACCTGAGCTGCACTGAGGATTTTTGGGTTGTGTCGGAGAAGACATCACGCAGTGCTGCCATCAATATTTTTTGATAAACTCTTGGTTATACAATGAATGTGACTGTGGACAAAAATCCATGTTGTTGTGACATCGCCTAAGCTTAACAAAACCATGCCACGGTAATCAAATCTCAAGGCAGTACAACAAGGTTGTGTTAGTGTGTGACATTTTTTGGCCAGGCAGGAAGTGTAGAATGTGCACAGTCACATTCATGGTCACAAATATGTTGACAAATTTATGACAAAGGGTCCATAGAAATGTCAATAAATTTATGTACATATATTTTTAACAGTGTGGAAACCAAGCAATACATATAAAACTTATTAAGTAAGGAAAAGCAACGCACACAAACAGGAAAATATAGAAAAAATATAACATTTATTTACAACATGATGCCACATGGCATTGGCAAACTGCCCAACAGGGGCACAAACATAGGGGAGGAGGGGGCTGGTCTCTACTGCTGCTCCAGGATGTCAATGGCGTTATTAAAATGCTCCCTAAATTCCTGGAGCAACTCCTGTATGGCATCGAGGTTGCTGCCAGCCAGGCGTAGTTCGCCAATCGCCATCCTGACGCTGGACCTGTCAGTGTACGGTCTGGCTTCTCCTTCTATATATCCAATAAATGAAAGAAGGAAAATACAGTAAGTAAAGCAGTCGTAATCTTTTTTAACAAAGATGCGGACCAGCTCCAACATCTCCTCAAATGCCATGTTGCTGGCCCGCTTCTTCCTGGGTGGTGTCTCTGGGGTGGAAGCAGATGAGGACGAGGAGGTGTCCGAATGGGACTCTCGTCTTTCAGCCATGATAAATCATAAATAATTTCAATATTTTTTGGCCTGTCAAAAAATTGTCAAAACTCTCTACAAAAATGGCTCAATAAAGTTACGACATCCACGCGCGCGCCTGCGTGACCCACGGACGAATCGGATCCGACCCGATTACGACAGAATTATCGTATCGACAGAATTATCGGATCATTGGAAACAAAAACAAGTGATACGCATTTACAAATACAAAATTTACAGAATCAGCGATATAACCGATAATAGTTAAATATACAATGTCCAGAATTACCAAAATGGAACCGAAATCACGAATGGAACCGAAATCATGAACAGAGCGAAAATAAATTTTGATTTGACACATTTCAAGTCCATTCGTAAAGCAGGTTTCTATTTTTGACTGAAAGTCTTGAAAAAATATAACAGTAGTATATACCAGTGCTGGCGGCCTCCTGAGGCTCTGACTCCTCCGACGACGACTCCTTCTCCTCCTCCTCCACCACCACCGTCAGCATCTCTTCCGGTGCTATTATTTGTGTTGTGTGCATACAAAACGCATTGTGCTGACTGCTTTTAGTTATTTTATAGATGGCCTCAGCCTCAGT
Source organism: Leptobrachium leishanense (assembly GCA_009667805.1). Lineage (NCBI taxonomy): Eukaryota > Metazoa > Chordata > Amphibia > Anura > Megophryidae > Leptobrachium > Leptobrachium leishanense. The sequence continues at coordinate 17,141,390 of CM019065.1, forward strand.
TTCACTTTCAGTTTCTGCTAATAAAACTGCGGATATTGCAGAAACAACAGAAATCGGCCATTTTGTTTTGAAATTTGCATCTAAAGCGTTCAATAATGACACTGCTGCAGCAAACTGAATTGCTGTGCTGCAACAATTCAGCAGCTGCTGAGGACGTATTGAACGCGGCTCTGTTTGGATGCACTTTCATAAGAACTACATGTCCCATCCTACCACTTAGCAGAGACGCAGAGATTTGTGTTGATGCACAGGTGGGAGCCAATATTGGGCAAGCTGCAGGTCATCTCGTATGCATCACTCAATCACAACAACCTCCCCCCCAGCACACTACAGTACACAGTGTCAAAAGAAATCCAGCATTGTAATTTCATCTACATACATCAAATATCACAATTTTCACGAATACGTAAAATCACAAAAGAGAAGAGCTATGGCAAAAATGCATGTATGACGAGTCGTGAAAACGCAAAGCTATACACAATCACATTGCATGAAAAAAGGACTAGATAAATCAACGTATTTCTGTTCACATTAGCACATGCAAGCACATTAGTATTATTATAAAGGATTTATATAGCGCCAACAGTTTGAGCAGCGCTTTACAATATAACATGACACTTACGTTTGGCTATGACGCGACGGATGTGCCTCAGCTGCTCCTGCTCGCGTGCCTCCAGATCGGACCAGCGTTTTCGGAGCTGGTCCTTCGTCCGGTCTTTTCCAAACAACTCCAGGATGGTGGTTCGAAGCTTGTCAAGGATACGGTCCTTGCGTGCATTATTCTTTCTGCCGTAAAGGCCGTATCCGAAGACACGAATCGGGAAATTTCGTGAAAATCCCGAAATTTCGAAACCCGAAACGCACATCCCTAGTGATGAGCTAGATCTAAAACTGGGCGGGAAACCACTATATAGGGGGGATACTCCAGAGAGAAGACTACACTAAGAAAAGAGACCCTGAAAGAAAGCTTGGGGAGAGACCTGAGGGACGCTTGGAGGGGAGAAAGGGCAGATACCATCAGCCACTACAATAAGACGTGACCACACCCTAATCTTCCAGCACTCTATCTTCACTACCAGATGGTAAAGTATACCTGAATAATTTGATATCTATTTCCTAATTGCATAGTCCTTACTTTAGATGTCCATCACAAATTAAAGGAATATAAATGAATTATTTTGCTGTTGAAGCCTAAACCGTAGAATAGTATCAGCCTTTCTGCTCTACTGCAGACGAGCGCTAAGGGAGAAACTATTACAGCTGCCTACTTGCGCCATAATTTAGTGAAATTATTTATATCCCAAGAATACTGGATGTGGACATCTAAAGATCAATTGTGTACCCATAGTGAGATACGCTGGAACCATGAAATAGTTTTTATATATCAAGTACCATCAGCCCCATTAGTAAAACTAATATAACTCCTTCCATATCCATCTTACAGCCCTCTCGATTGAATGCATGTAAGTCAATAGGAAGCTGTGGGGTAACGTATATTGAATGAAGTGCTGTGATTGATCTGTGGAAGAGATAGTCTACCTATCGAGTGTGTTATGTATCTCCCTGAAGGAAGTTGCATTTAGTGAATAGGCCCCCACAATAATAAATTGTGCTGCAGGTGATGCCCAGTAACTGAGTGTTTATTTTAGCCAGGTTGAGGATTTGTTTATAATGAGAAAGGTTTAAGTGAATAGAATAGAGCTTGGTGTTCAAGAACTGAGGCGTGTATATCTGTGGTGCGGTCTATAAACCTAAAATATTTGTCCATTCGATTATTGCGTGTCGCAGTATTGCTACTAATCACGATCTATAATAACTTTTGAAATTGCATCTTGCTAATCCGTTAACATATGATTGTATGAAACCTGACGTGTGAATAAATTTTGGTTTGAATTGTTTTACCATTACGCAGTCTCATATCATCTTTATTGATTTTATTGTGTTTAAAAATATCTAGATAGCATCAAAAGAACTCGGGATAACGCGCCATATATTTGTTAAGACGTATATTCATTGATTGGTTATTAATCCTTATCTTAAGGGTAAAATACCAACTTATACCACTGGTACTGGAGGCACTGTCAATAATATATATATATATATATATATATATATCTACAATAAGAAAAATATACGTCATAATTAATATATCCCTGACCTATTAAAGTCAATAATCTCTACAGTCCTCAGATCAGACAGGAGGAGGAATATTTAAGTAGTGGGGGCATTAAAGGTGGGGATTCCTCAAGGTTTTGTGTGGCCAGAAACCCAAGGACTAGTACGTGGCTGGGAGGAGGAAGTGCACGATAGGGTCATCCTCATTGACCAGGAAGACTCGGAAGCTAATGCCACCTCCAACCTATGCTGCATGGGCTCCCTTATCCTGCAAAGCCTGCTAAAGGACCCCAGGATTCGTGCTATCAAGGAGAGGGATCATTACTGGTTGGCAAGCCTTCTTGATCCACGATACAAGGGTAAAGTTGCAGAGCTCATCCTGCCCGCACAGAGGGAGGACAGGATGAAACAACTTGAAGACGCTCTAAAGCGACACTTGTGTAACAACATTCCAGGCACTGGTAGGTTACCAAGTGATGACACACGTGCTTCTGAGGCTGCGGATGATCAGAGGAAGAGCGATGAAGGCCGGGGCCGTTTGACTGATGCCTTTTTAAATTTTATTAGTCCAGGGACGTCAAATGTAGGCACCCATTGCCAGTGTCTTCACCGTGTGGTGCAGGACTACCTAGGGGCAAGGGCAGACCTGGATACCTTTACAGCAGATGATCCACTGACTTACTGGGTGTTGAGATTGGATCACTGGCCAGAATTTTGCCAATATGCTATGCAGCTAGTAGGTTGTCCTTCATCCAGCGTGCTTTCTGAAAGGACGTTCAGAGCCGCTGGAGGTTTTGTCACAGACAAAAGAGTGTGTCTGTCCACCGACTCTGTAGACCGGCTGGCATTTATAAAAATGAATCAGTCCTGGATCAGCAGCTATCAATCCCCTGATGCTGACGTAACTGAATAGATTGGGGATCTCTTCTGCATTCCCAAAACCTCCACCACTGCACTCTTCCACAATACCACAAAGGGGTTACGGTGTGAAGGCACTTGCTGCCACCAAAGGCACAATATTTGGGTGCACTGCCACGGACGCCTATACCAGATTCATATCTTTTTAATATTGGACTGCAGGGTCCAACCCCGCACTCTTCCACAATACCACAAAAGGGTTACGGTGTGACGGCACTGTTGCCGACACTAAAGGCCCAATTTTAAAGCACCTATTGTTACATTCATCCAAAGCCTGCATAAAGGGTAAAATACCAACTTATACCACTGGTATAATTTAGCCAAAAAACACTAAACTTTTTCTGCGTGTCCTAAAATGTCTCCTCTTTTCATACAGTCTGCCGCCTCAAACAGTTGTTTATGAATAGATTAAAGGAAAACCGTTTACCGTCATTTGAAATGTAATTTTTTTTAAAAATGTTTCTATACATCCTAGAAATCCTCCACTTCACAGGCAGGTTATTGGGACCTCCTAGGCACGATATTTGAAGGAATTTTTCTTTTTATGCTTAACCTTTATTTCATGGAAAACTCACTGTTCCTTTAAAAACGTTTTTTTAAAAACTTTTTGTCTTTGTTTCGTGTCCCCCAGGGCACTACCCGGACCCCCATACACCATTTATGGCAAATATCTAGCATATATGCCCTCTTGGAGGGCACTCTAAAAATCAAACTTTCAGGTCCCATTGACTTACATTGAGTTCGGTTCGTGTTCGAATAATAAATAGTTGAATAAAAGCTATACATACATATATATAGCATACACCACACTGCTAGAGGAAGGCACAGGTTAACCCCTTCAATGCGGTGGACGCGCTCAGCGCATCCAACCGCATTGCTACTTGGCTGCGGAGGACGCGCTGAGAGCATCCTCCCTTTGCAGCCAGCGATCAGCCGGTATTCCGGCTGATCGCTCGGCCCCCCGGTGTGGGCTGACATCATCGATGTCAGCCCAACCTCAGGGACCCAGGCGGGCACGCTAGGCGTCATCGTGCATGCGCGATGACGTCTATTTCAGGCACCCCCCCGCCATTGCAGGGAAGGTGCCTGAATGGGAGGGGGGAGGTCCTTCGGACCTCTCCCCCTCCCCATCCGTGCATGCCAGCGGTTAAAGGCAGGCACCACCTGGAAGGGCACAGCCTGCCCTTCCAAGCGGCGGCTGTCTTTAACCCCTAGGGGGCTGGATCATGATATAGCGCCTACATGCGCCGTATCGCGGTCCCCTCCCGGAGCTGGCCGACATCTTGGATGTCGGCCAAGCTTCCGGGATATCCCCCTAATGACTGGCATCATCGCGCAGAGCGTGATGGCGCCAGTTTTCAAATTAACCCCTTGCTGCCACCTATAGTGGAGATAGGGGGTTCATTGGAACCCCCTATCTCCCGATCCGTGACAGCTAGGGGTTAATGTTTACTATCATTGGAACGGCCAGAGCGTGGCCGTTCCAATGATACCAAACATGACCATGTAAAATGTAAAAAAAATTACAAATAAAAATAAAATTTAAAAAATAAATAAATAAATAAAAAATGTTTTTTGTTTTTTTTTTTAGATTTATTAGTGCAACAATATTGTTCCCATTTCAATTATAATGTGAACAATGATGCTGCACTAACGATTTTTTCTATGGGGGGCGTTTGCTAAAAAACACGTAATTTCCCCAAAAAAAAGTAACGATTCCTCATTTCTAATTTTTTTAACAAGCGCACCCCATAGAAAATATAACCGCAAACGATCGCATTTTAAAATGTGAAAAAAAACACTTTACACATTGTAAATTATTGAAAATTCGAATTTTATTGCATATTTTGTTATAAGATACAGACATGACATAACGTATACATATAATAATGACATATTATGAATCTGCACAGTCTGCCGGAAAGAACGATATATAATATGTCTGGGTCATATATTAAAATAAGGCTTCAAAACGCGTTTAAACATGATGAGCAAAACCGGTAAAAATGACCTCAGCACAGAGGCGGGAAAAGGCTCAGCAGCGAAAGGGTTAAGTGCCGAAACGCGTTCAGTGTAATTCCCCCCCCTGACTTATTTTATGTAATGCTAATAAACCCTTTGAAGGTTTTATTCTTGGGTCTCAGCTTTTTAATTTTATTTTGATTTTTTATTCATTTAAGACCATCTAGACTGTGGAAGCTGCTCCACAAGAGCCACGTCTAGTTTATTACCCTGGTCTTTCCCCCCTCTTTCCTCCCTAAATTTTTCTGGAGGTGGAGTACCAGCATAGAAGAAGGAAAGAAACAGGAGAGAGAGGTGAGGTACACACCAATTTAAATGGTAAAATATGCTTACAAGCCGAGCCTGAGAAAACCGAGGCTCCACCATTGGTGAGTGAGATTGATCAGCTTTTTAACTTGCTGCCACTTTTACCGAATGTGTTACGCTATGGGAGCACTGTCTATCTGCTTGTATTTCATCTGAGGCCAACTGTAGGACAAAGAAGGGATACGCCACCCTATATCTGGTGTGAGGCGCTTCAACCCAGAGCCAGGGACACGCTAGGCTCTGTAATCCGTGAGTGAGATTCTTGTTCTATCCTCACCATAAATACCTGAAGCAGTCTGCACTATTATTATTTTTTTCTTCTCTCTCCCCTTATATAAACAACCCATTGAGGAGAGGAGCTGTGGCAGTGGACCGTTTATCTCTACAACACGGCTCATACGCTGTGCAACTACTAGTGGCCACAAAATTTTCCGGTTCTTTTTCATGCTATTTGCACTTTTGCACGTGCACTTTACTGTGGTTTAGGACTTATTGACTGTACAACCCTCCAAAGAACTATCAGCGATTTGCGCTTTTAGCGCACCACCTGTGTATGCACTTTACTTAGGAATGGTTTCATAAGCACATGCACTTTATTGTTATACATAATCCTTGCATGTCTCTCGGCTTGGCTACTGCATTTATGTATCAATTGTAATTTGCACTTCTCATTTTTAATTGTACGTCTCTCGGGACCTGAAGGTTCCTGGCGACATTTTTAGATCTTAGACTCTAGTACGAGCACCTGTAGGGCCTAATATCAGGCTAGGGTTTATACGATTTATAGTACACCACTGCGCCACCAGGACCATCTACTTTTTTCTGAATTTTGTGATAAAGACTGACAACAATCCTCTTACGTACATCCTTACTACTGCGAAACTGGATGAAACGGGACATTGGTGGTTGGCCGCTCTGACAGGGTTTCGGTTCAGCCTTAATTATCGCCCTGGAGTAAATAATCGAGATGCAGATGCTTTGTCAAGAAAACCCTACACTACAGAATGGACTCAGCTGACTCCAGATGGGGTGCAAGCCTTATGTCAAGGGGCAGAGAGCCGGGTCAAGGGAGTAGTTGAAGCAGAAGCTATAGGAGTTATGGCTGCGGCTGTTCCAGAACTTTATTGTAATCCTACATAGGGATGAGCAGTTCGGGTTCGGACGGTTCAGGGTTCGACCCGAACTTAGCCTGTTCAAGCAGATCGCGAACCCCGAACATTTCCGGGTGTTCGCCGCATGTTCGACCACAATGGACCACAATGCATTTTCCCACTGCCTGAAGCTCGTAACTGGCTACAGCCTTGCACCTGACCACAGGTCTGGTGCAAGACTGGTTGAACACTATGCCAATCACCGCTCAGAGTCCTGATTGGGCAAATTTTGCCCAATCATGGGTTCACAGAGCTAAGTCCCGCAGCACACTATATAAGGTTTCAACGCAGCGCTTTCTGCACGCATTTCAGAGGAGATTTCAAAGAAGATAGTTGTTTGTGTTGGTACTGCCGGTCTACCACGCTACTGGGGGGGTCTGGGGGGTCTCATTTCGACCAAATATCAGGGAATTTAGGTGATGTGTGTCTTGTCACTGTGCCAGCAAGTTTTTTTGGGGTTTACAACTTTATTTAAAACATTTGTGAATTGAGGTGATTTTCTGGGTCTCGTCACACAGCCAGCAATTATTTTTGGGGCTCACTAATTTCTTTAAAACACTTGTGAATTAAGGTGATCTGTGTCTCGTCATACAAACAGTACCACGTTGTATTTTGGGGCTCACTAATTTCTTTAAAACACTTGGGAATTAAGGTGATCTGTGTCTTGTCATACAAACAGTACCACACTGTATTTGTGGCTCACTAATTTCTTTAAAACACTTGGGAATTAAGGCGATCTGTGTCTCGTCATACAAACAGTACCACGCTGTATTTTGGGGCTCACTAATTTCTTTAAAACACTTGGGAATTAAGGTGATCTGTGTCTCATCATACAAACAGTACCACGCTGTATTTTGGGGCTCACTAATTTCTTTAAAACACTTGGGAATTAAGGTGATCTGTGTCTCGTCATACAAACAGTACCACGCTGTATTTTGGGGCTCACTAATTTCTTTAAAACACTTGGGAATTAAGGTGATGTGAGTCTCGTCATACAAACAGTACCACAATGTATTTTGGGGCTCACTAATTTCTTTAAAACACTTGGGAATTAAGGTGATCTGAGTCTCGTCATACAAACAGTACCACAATGTATTTTGGGGCTCACTAATTTCTTTAAAACACTTGGGAATTAAGGTGATCTGTGTCTCGTCATACAAACAGTACCACGTTGTATTTTGGGGTTCACTAATTTCTTTAAAACACTTGGGAATTAAGGTGATCTGTGTCTCGTCATACAAACAGTACCACGCTGTATTTTGTGGCTCACTAATTTCTTTAAAACACTTGGGAATTAAGGTGATCTGTGTCTCGTCATACAAACAGTACCACGCTGTATTTTGGGGCTCACTAATTTCTTTAAAACACTTGGGAATTAAGGTGATCTGTGTCTCGTCATACAAACAGTACCACGCTGTATTTTGGGGCTCACTAATTTCTTTAAAACACTTGGGAATTAAGGTGATCTGTCTCTTGTCACTGGCTGCCAGCTATCAGTGTGTCTCACTGAGTTATACCAGAGTTATTTAAATCTTTATACCAGAGTTGAATCAGAGTTCTGTATATATTAATCTATATATCACTCACCATGTCTGAAAGAACAAAAAGGACAGGCAGACGCTCCCAGACACAGATAAGAGGGCAAGCAGCCCCTGTGTCGGGAGGCTGTGTCTCTGGTCGTGGTGGACGTGGTGCATCCTCTGCAGGGGCACGCTTGTCCTTTCTAACTGGTGCTGGCCGTCTTAAGCAGCAGCAACATACAGAGGACTTGGTGGATTGGCTAACCAGGCCATCCTCATGCTCCGAGTCCTCTGCCAGCCAGGCTTCTAGTGCTTTACAGTCCACCTCAGCTGCCAAAGCATCTAATGCAGCCTCCATGTCCGCAGCTACTCCTGCCGTAGCCTCGCTATCACACACGGAGGAGTCAGCTGAATTGTTTGACTACAATGAGAGTGACATGCTGCTTGAGGATGCGCAGCAAGTACAGTGCTCTGATTCAATCTCTGAGGTTGAGGAAGGGAGTATAATCAACCTAGAGGAAGGGGGTGCCAGTGATGACACACAAATAACTGGCACTCATGTTGCCCCAGCAGCTGCAGCATACTGCCAAGTTGGCTCCAGTGACGAGGAGACAGGGGGTGAAGATGACATTGATGATGATGAGGTCACTGACTCCACCTGGGTGCCAGATTGAACTGAGGAATCAAGTGAGGAGGAGGGGGAGGAGGAGGAGGCACAGCAAACACGAGGCACAACATCCTCTGTGACCAACCGTAGCACTAGCCAGTCCAAGGCATCACATGTCAGAGCTGCTCCGGTGCAGAGCGCTGTTGTCTCAAAGAACACATGCAGGAACTCTGCTGTCTGGGAGTTCTTTAAGAACTGTGCAGCAGACCCCACCGTTGCTATTTGTAATCTATGTCAGAGGAGGCTGAAGCGTGGGATAAACACCGGACACTTGGGTATCACGTGCTTGAGGCGACATATGAACAAGTGCCACACATCCCGTTGGGGCAAAACATTGCGTAGGTCCTCCTCCTCCTCATCTGTCTCTACCCACACTGTATGTCCTGCCATGCAATTGCCTACAACCTCCACTGACAGGGATGATGCTACAGTAATGGATGTACCAGCAGGTCCTTCCTCACAATGTGACATCATCCCAGTAGCTGAAGATTTACGCAGTCAGATTACGTTGCCGCAGCTGCTGCAGCGAAAGAAAAAATATAGTCCCAACCATCCCCGAGCACAGCGTCTAAATGCCAGCTTAGCAAAATTACTCGCATTGCAGCTGCTGCCTTTCCAGCTGGTGGACTCTGCTCCCTTCCGTGAATTTGCTGAATGCGCTGTACCACAGTGGCAGGTTCCAAAACGCCATTACTTTTCACGCAAGGCCATTCCAGCCCCACTATACCAGCACGTGGAAGACAATGTTATCCAGTCATTGGGAAAGGCAGTCAGCAGCAAGGTGCATGTCACTTTAGACACGTGGTCCAGCAAGCATGGACAGGGTCGTTACATTTCCTTCACGACACACTGGGTAACTCTGATTGCAGCTGGGAGGGATCCAAGACAGGGCTCTGTGCTGGAGCTTGTTCATCCACCACGCCTCCAGAAAGCTGCTTGTATGAGGTCTGTCTGCTCCAAGACCACCACCTCTTCCTCCTCCTCCTGCTTCTCTGTCTCTGACGAAGTGGCAGTTAAACCGACGCCTGACAGGGTTGTCGGATATAATCTCTGCACGTGAATACAACACTTTTATATATATTGCTAAGCAATGGCTCAAGCAAAAAGATGCCATACTGTGCTTGAGCTGGTTTGTTTAGGGGACAAGAGCCACACCGGGTCAGAAATTTTGTCAGCTCTGCAGGGGCAGGTGCAGAGATGGTTAACACCACGCCAGCTTCAGCTGAGAATGATCGTTTGCGATAATGGCAGCAACCTTCTCTCCGCCCTACGCAAGGGTAAATTGACACATGTACCATGCCTAGCACACATCCTAAATCTGGTGGTACAGCATTTCCTAACCAAGTACCCAGGGCTGCCAGAGCTTCTCATCCAGGCCAGAAAAGTCTGCAGCCACTTCAGACGGTCATTCCCAGCAAGCGTTAGCCTGGCAGAAATTCAAAGAGAATTCCACCTTCCCACAAACCGTCTGATCTGTGACATGCCCACCAGGTGGAATTCGACATTAGCAATGCTGCAGCATCTGCACAAGCAGCAGAGGGCCATCAACGAGTACCAGTGTGAGTATGGCACAAGGACAGGTTCAGGTCAACTTGTTTTTTTTTCCCCCCCGCAGTGGCTGATGATCAAGGATGCATGCACTGTACTGTCACCATTTGAGGAGGCAATGAGGATGGTGAGCAGGGACAGTGCATGCATCAGTGACACAATTCCTTTAGTGTTCCTGCTGGAGCACACTCTGCAGGGAATTATAGATGTGGCTCTAGAGGCAGAGCAGCGGGAGGAAGAGGAGGCCTTCCCTAGCTCTCAAGGCCCCAGTCTTTCCTCAGACAGCATTCCAGCGGGTCCTACTCAGATCAGACAGGAGGAGGATGAGGAGAAGGAGGACTATTTAAGTAGTGGGGGCATTGAAGGTGGGGATTCCTCAAGGCAGGGTTTTGTGTGCCCAGAAACAGAAGGGCTTGTGCGTGGCTGGGAGGAGGAAGTGCACGATACGGTCATCCTCATTGACCAGGAAGACTCGGCAGCTAATGCCACCGCCAACCTACGCTGCATGGGCTCCCTAATGATGCAAAGCCTGCTAAAGGACCCCAGGATTCGTGCTATCAAGGAGAGGGATCATTACTGGTTGGCAACCCTTCTTGATCCACGATACAAGGGGAAAGTTGCAGAGCTCCTCCTGCCCGCACAGAGGGAGCACAGGATGAAACAACTGGAGGACACTCTAAAGCGACACTTGTGTAACACCTTTCCAGGCACTGGTAGATTACCAAGTGCTGACACACGTGCTTCTGAGGCTGCGGATGATCAGAGGAATAGTGGTGAAGGCCAGGGCCGCTTGACTGATGTATTTTTAAATTTTTTTAGTCCTCGACGCCCAGGGACGTCAAATGTAGGCACCCATTGCCAGCGTCTTCACCATATGGTGCAGGACTACCTAGGGGCAAGGGCAGACCTGGATACCTTTCCAGCAGATGATCCACTGGCTTACTGGGTGTTGAGATTGGATCACTGGCCAGAATTTAGCCAATATGCTATGCAGCTACTAGGTTGCCCTTCATCTAGCGTGCTTTCCGAAAGGACTTTCAGTGAGGCTGGAGGTTTTGTCACAGACAAAAGAGTGTGTCTGTCCACCGACTCTGTAGACTGGCTGACATTTATAAAAATGAATCAGTCCTGGATCAGCAGCTATCAATCCCCTGATGCTGAAGTAATGGAATAGATCGGGGATGTCCTCTTCTGCATTCACAAAACCTCCAGCACTGAACTCTTCCACAATACCACAAAACACAAAAGGGTTACGGTGTGAAGGCACTTGTTGCCATGAAAGGCACAATATCTGGCTGCACTGACGGCCATTAAAAAAAAAAACACTTTTCAATATAGGACCACATGGTCCACCCCTGCACTCTTCCACAATACCACAGAGGGGTTACTGTATGATGATACTTGCTGGCCTGGCACCAAAGGCACAATATCTGGGTGCACTGACGCCCATTACCAGATCAAAAACCTTTTAATAAAGGACCACATGGTCCACCCCTGCACTCTTCCACAATTCCACAGAGGGGTTACTGTATGATGTTACTTGATGGCCTGGCATTAAAGGCACAATATCTGGGTGCACTGACGCCCATTACCAGATCAAAAACTTTGCAATATAGGACCACATGGTCCACCCCTGCATTCTTCCACGATACCACAGAGGGGTTACTGTATGATGATACTTGATGGCCTGGCATTAAAGGCACAATATCTGGGTGCACTGACGCCCATTAACAGATAAAAAACATTTCAATATAGGACCACATGGTCCACCCCTGCACTCTTCCACAATACCACAGAGGGGTTACTGTATGATGATACTTGCTGGCCTGGCACCAAAGGCACAATATCTGGGTGCACTGACGCCCATTACCAGATCAAAAAACTTTCAATAAAGGACCACATGGTCCACCCCTGCACTCTTCCACAGTACCACAGAGGGGTTACTGTATGATGATACTTGATGGCCTGGCATTAAAGGCACAATATCTGGGTGCACTAACAGAGAAAAACTTTTCAATATAGGACCACATGGTCCACCCCTGCACTCTTCCACAATACCACAGAGGGGTTACTGTATGATGATACTTGCTGGCCTGGCACCAAAGGCACAATATCTGGGTGCACTGACGCCCATTACCAGATCAAAAAACTTTCAATAAAGGACCACATGGTCCACCCCTGCACTCTTCCACAGTACCACAGAGGGGTTACTGTATGATGATACTTGAGGCCTGGCATTAAAGGCACAATATCTGGGTGCACTGACGCCTTAACCAGATGCATATCTTTTCAATATAGGACCACATGGTCCACCCCTGCACTCTTCCACAATACCATAGAGGGGTTACTGTATAATAGTACTTGCATGCCTGGCACTAAAGGCACAATATCTGGGTGCACTGCCATTGACGCAATGTATCAGATTCATATCCTCAGAGGGGTTACGGTGTGACGGCACTGTTGCCGACGCTAAAAGCCCAATTTTAAAGCACCTATTGTTACTTTCATCCAAAGCCTGCATAAGTTTCACAATAATCTAGCCCAAAAAAACACTAAACTTTTTCTGCGCATCCTAAAATGTCTTTTCATACAGGCTGCTGCCCCAAGCAGTTGTTTATGGATAGATTAAAGGAAAAGCATTTACCGTCATATGAAACGTCATTTTTTTGTTTTTAAGTGTTTCTATACATCCTAGAAATCCGCCACTTCACGGGCAGGTTATGGGGACCTCCTAGGCACGATATTTGAAGGAATTTTTCGTTTTTCTTTTTAACCCTTATTTCATGAAAAACTCACTGTCCCTTTAAAACGTTTTTTTTAAAACTTTTTGTCCTTGTTTCCTGTCCCCCAGGGCACTACCCGGACCCCCATACACCTTTTATGGCAAATATGTAGCATATATTGCCTCTTGGAGGGCACTCTAAAAAAACGAATTTTCAGCCCCATTGACTTGCATGGGGGTTCGGGTTCGGGTTCGGTCCCGAACAAATGGGAAGTTCGGGTTCAGGCTCGAACCGAACTCGGGGAGTGTTCGGCTCATCCCTAATCCTACACAGCTAAGGGATGAAAGCCTACCTACTCTCTCGAAACAGGCCCTGAGAGCCGATCAGGCTGGAGATCTTCCGATTGCTTTGACAGTGAAGGCTATAAATGCGGGTCAAAGGGAAATTCTACTGACAAATTCCTCAGAAGGAGCCCGATTGGTATACAAAGAATGGGAGCGGCTGAAGATGTTGGATGGGGTGGTCTACCGAAGGGGCCCCTCGAACAATGCTGAAGAGACACAACAGTTGCTCCTCCCCACCAAGCACAGAGAGAGTGTGCTGAGAACATTGCACGATGACCATGGACATTTGGGTGCAGAGAGAACTTTTAAACTGGTGCGAGACAGATTCTATTGGCCCTGTATGAGATCTGAAGTTGAAAGTTACTGCCATTCGTGTTTGAGGTGTACTCAGAGAAAGACCCTACCAACCCGAACTGCTCAAATGAGCCACCTGCAAAGTCAAGGACCCATGGATTTGGTGTGCATTGATTTCCTGTGCTTAGAGCCAAATGCTAGTTGACTTGGCATTTGGACCATCTCTTGATCAGACATCTGTGGCCTCTCATAAAAATTATGTGGATAGATTTCGGAAAAATTTGGCTTCTGCGTTTGAACAGGCCCGTTTGACTTCAGGGGGCAGAGAACAGAGGAATAAGCAAAACTACGACTTGAGAGTTCATTCACAGGATCTACAACCCGGTGATAGGGTTTTGTTGAAGAACTTGGGTGTTTCTGCAAGGCATAAGCTGGCGGATAGATGGAGTTCTCAAGTTTACATTGTCTGCAAGCAACTGCCTGGTCTGCCAGTTTACCAAATCCGGCCGGATGGAAAGGCCGGGCCTCTAAAGAACTGGCACCGAAATATCTGTTGCCTTTGAGAGAAGTTGTAAGGATACCAGTTGGAGACGAATTTTCTTTGCCGAACCCACCTGTTCCTCGCTCGGCTCCCGTTACTCGGTCTCAGCAGTTACGGGTTGTTGAAGAAAGTGAAGAGAACAGTGAGGAAAAAAGTTTTTGTCTGGACTGGGCGCGCTCGCCTGAGCCTGAAGAAGTCATTCCAGTTTCTGAAAGGTGGGAAAGTAACCTGAGGCCTGAGGCTCTTGAATTTAGATTTGCAGTACCTGAGACTTCGGAAGTTCCTGTAGTTCCAGAAGATGCGTCCATAGATTATAGTTCTATGCCTTCACTGGAAGGCTCATACTCAGAGGAGGTGTCTGCTCCAGTTGTAGATGAGAGAATTGAGCCCGTAAATGTGGCACTTCCACCCGAAGAGGAGATGATTGAACCGGAGTCCAAACGTTCTATCCGGCCCCCTCAGAGACTTACCTACGATCCACCGGGACATAGCACTGAAGAAGCTGTTACCACTGTGCGAAGACTGCCTGAAGTGTCTGCTATGCTAGCTGAGGTAGTCAGGAACATATCAGCGGCCTCGTGGCAGGCAAGGTCCGAGTGAGCGGAGCGGTGAAAGGTGGAGGACGCACGTGAGAGCTGTCAAGGATCACGACCAGGCCGGAGTACAGATGCTGCCTCACTGGTGCTGGAGATCGGGACAGTGACCATGCTGAAACCTACCTATGTAGCGCTGAGAGGTCTGGATGACAAGCTGGTTCCGGCTGGACCCTGAGTTAGGAGACCGCCCTGATCGATTGGGAGTGCAGGCGGTGGATCGTTGTTCCGGTTGCAGAGATTCGGCAAACGGGGAGCGGATCCAGTGGCACAGAGTCCCAGTACACAGCAGAGAAGGTCTCAGATCGGGTGCTGGACAGTTTCATCTATCGAATGGGTGAGAGGCCTCCCAGGCCGCAGTTCCTAAATAAGAACCGCATGCTGCAGTATTGTTTAAATCCACAGGGCCCCAACGGTGACTAGTCGAAGATTGTTTTGTTTCATTCACTGGCCAGTTGAATACAGTACCCGGGTACCCGAGACAATACACATACACAATTTTGAGCTATTATTCACAGGACTTACACTCCAGAACTGAGAGGGTTAACTGTTTCTTTTGCCGCTGCGTGTTTTTCCCGCGTTACGAACTCTTGTCATTTAAATACCGTATATACGTAATATATGCTGCTTTATTGGGATCAGTAAAGAATATAATACGTGAAAATCCACTACAGTGCTGGTGTATAGTTATTTCCTAGTGCGGTGAGACTAACCCGAGGTTTATTCAGCGGCTCCTTCGGGAGTGAGCGCTATACGGGCAATATCACAAGGTTTGTGAGGATCCTGAGAATGGGCAATATCACAAGGTTTGTGAGGATCCGGAGAACAGGCATAATCACAAGGTTTGTGAGGATCCTGAGAACGGGTAACATCACAAGGTTTGTGAGGACCCTGAGAACAAGCAATATCACAAGGTTTGTGAGGGTCTTGAGAACGGGCAACAGCATAAGTGTCCTGCCCTACAGTGGGTCCTCGCTCAGGTCTCACAAGGATTTAGCTTGATGTTGATGTTACAAAGAAGACTGCGCCATGTGCAAATCAGACGCTATCACCCAGAAAGGGTGGCCAGAACTGAAATGCCAAGACATTTTCAGTTCCTGTCCCCACACTTCATATCTCTCTCACTCTGATTCTCTCGCTCACTCTCTGTCTCACTCACTACCTGTTTCTCTCGCGCATCCTTCTTGTCTTTTACACTGTTTATTTCACTCTCTAACTCTTAATCACTCTCTATCGCAAACTCTCTCTTGCTAACATTTCCTATCTCTCTATTTCTCTTTCTCTCACTCACTCTCTATCTCTCTCAGACTCTCACTCTCTGTCTCTCTTGCTCAAACTTCCTATCTCTCTCACTCTGTTTCTCTTTCACTTGCACACCCTTTCACACTCACTCAATTTCTCTCTCAGGCTCTGTATATCTCTCTGACGCTCTCACTCACTCTCTGTATCTTTCTCGCTGAATCTTTCTGTCTTACTACCTGTCTCTCTCGCTCACGCTTCCTGTCTTTCTGACTCTTTCTCTCGCTCACTCTCTCTCTTGCTCACTCTCTGTCTCTCTTGCACTCCCAATCACAGTCTCTCTTGCTAACTCTCTGTATCTCTTCCTCAGAGGCATACTTAGGGTATTTGGTAGAAACTCCTTTTTGCACACACCCCCAAGCAAAACAGTCACAATCTCAATGTCCTTTAACCTCCATGGTGGTCCGATTCTGACATATTTTATATGTCAGAATCGGTTCAATTTATTCAGGCCCCCTAGCGGTATACGTGTGGTTCGGATGTTAACTTTCAATACTGAAAGTGGTATCCCGAGCCACACTCGGGCCGATACTTACATGCCTCTGCGCTTCCTCGCTGTCCCCGCAGTCACACTGCAGCAAATCGCAATGTCACACTTCCTGGTTCACTCCTCGCGAGAAGAGAACCAGGCAGTGTGACGTTGCGAGCGGCTGGAGGAGACTGCGGGGATCAGCGAGGGAGTGCAGGACATGTAAGTATCCAGCCCAAGTGTGGCTTGGGGATACCGCTTTCGGTACAAAAAGTTAACCCCGAGCCACACTCAGGAAAACCGTCAGGGAGGTTAAGGCCCATGCTCAAACACAACGTCAACATTAATGTAAGTTTTATTGTTGTGGAGCTCTGTGATACGCTCATACATAACTGTGAGTTTTTGTAGCTTTAGAGCTCTGTGTTATGCTCATACAGACTGCACATTACTGTGAGTTTTATTGCTGTGGAGCTCTGTGATACGCTCATACACACCGCACATTACTGTGAATTTTATTGCTGCGAAACTCTGTGTTACACTCATACACACTGTCAGATCATTTTAGATATGAAACTTCCATAATTTTTCATATTTTAGAAGACGGATCACAGAGATACCTTGAATTTCTTTCAAACAGACAGCCTGGATAAATTTTAACACCTGGTAAACAGAATGAGCTTCCCAGACAATGGATCTCCTAAACTCGTTAGCATATCGCAAACAATAATAATAATAATAACAAGGATTCCCCTTTATCAGAATATGTAGACAAAAGCAACAACTATTGTCCAGAGACTGGGAAAAAAATCACGATTCTGAAGCAATCCTGTCATAAAACCAGATCTCCAGGAGGAGATATTGCCAAACAGCATTGTCTGGAAACTGATACTGTGACCAAGCGAGACTCATTGTATATCCAAGGGCAATTCAATTGGTCACATGTAAAATCAATAGATACAAATTCTTGGATAATTTTGAAATGTTCAAAAAAAATATTAGAGATGGTTATCTTCTAATCAGATTTGTCAGAAAGATTATGACAATATGAATAATAGTCAATGGGATCTGTGACGTTCTATTATACTAAGATGTCTAAGTGGTATTTGAATATTTAACTGATGTGGTGAGTTATAACAGATTCATTGAATGGTTATTGATTCTTATTTTAAGGGTAAATAACCAAATTGTACCATTGGTATTGGAGGCACTGTCATTAATGATAAACACATATATATATATATATGTGTTTATTATTGCAGAAGCCACCTGCACATCACAGCAATTATATATAAAACACCAAAAAAACACCAAAAAAAGAGCACTCCATATCAATGATCACCTTCATCCATCATTTTCTGCAACAAATAAACACATATTTAAAAAATTCAAAAAACCTGACTGAGGTAAAATGATGGGGATTCAGTTAACAGAGTATGATCATAGTTTGCGTAAGCCTGTCACAGTCGCCAATGTACCCCATCGTTGACAGGTCCTATCTGACTTGACTGTACGTGCACACACAGTCACACATACGCATGCACGAACACACACAGTAACACATACGCACGCACACACACACAGTCACACACACCCTGAACAAAGTAGCTTGAGCCTCAAGTAGGCCAGCCCTCAACTAGGCTCGGCATTCGCCTTGGCCTCAAGTAGGCCGGACGTCCGCTTGGGCCTCGAGTAGTCCAGATGTCCGCTTGCGCCTCGAGTAGGCCATTCCTTCACCCAGGCCTCGACTAGGTTTGGTGTCTGCCCAGGCCTCAAGTAGGCTAGACATCCGTCCAGGCCTCGAGTAGCCCAGGCACCTGACCAGGCCTTGACTAGGCCAGATGTCCGCTCGGGCCTCCGCCAGGTCCAGCCTAGTTGAGGCCCAGACCCCCTGTGATTACTGTCACCCTGGGCGGTTCGCCTCCCCTTCCCCCTTAGTACATTACTGCTCTTGCTCACTCTGTGTCTCTCAAACTCTGTCTGTCGTCTCTCTCACTTTCTCTGTTTCTCTCACTCACACTCTGTCTCAGTCTGCCTTGCTCACACTGTCTCTCTCATGCTCTCAATCGCTCTGTGTCTGTCTTGCTCTCACACTGCTCACACTGTCTCTCTCGTGCTCTCCATCTCCCTGTGTCTGTCTTATCAACTATTCCAGCTCCAGCTAACTGAGAAACTGTCATTATAAATATAGAGGAACAGACAGACTGAAATAGAAAGACTGTCAGCGCGTTTCGCTATTCTCTCATTCTGGCTGTCCCTCTGTGTCTATACTATCAGTTTCTAAAGGAACTGCAGCTGGAATAGTTAATCCACCTCTGCTTTTCTGCCCACTAAAAGAGGCACGTACTTAAGACCTGAAGAGAAGCACCACACTGCAGGGTAGGACCAACCCCTTGAAGAGGTCCAATGTGCCAGTATGGAGCCACCCGAAATAGGCTCCAAGACACGTGAACAGGGATTTTTTATATATTTACTGAATGATAACAGCCAACATGTCTGCACTGTATATTAATTTATTTTGAGGTTGGGAGCCATTTCTGGAGTGCGAAGGTCTTGTGCAGCAATAACGAAATGGATAGGCAAGGCCCCCCATAGCGGCCAAAAAGCACTATTAATGAGCCATCTATCGGAAGCTCCTGCTTTGCGAGTGGAATCATTTGGACTTTTTATGCAAAAGTTAAGAATTGTATTGGGTGATGTTTTTTGTTTTCATTATTTTTAGGAAGATAGGGGTAGTGGGCATTGTTTACCTGTATATGGAATTATCAGGATATGCTGAAATATATATGTATTATTCATATCCCCTATATTTAATTGACTGGAGCCGCTGCGTAACCACTGGTGATACTGTCCTGGTGTGAGGTCCCATACGCACATGTGCTATTTTGGATATGTTGGTTTTATGTGATGTTACCCATAAAGGTTTATTCACAACGCACCGAAATTTCAGTAACATTTCGGTGCTTTTCATTTCGGCGACTTCGGCGATTCCCTTTCGCTGAGATTTCAGTGAATTCACTATTTAATGTGTGGTCAACGTAGTACGTTGAAGACGGAGTCATCGAAGCACCATGAAAAAAATTGGAGAATGTGGACAAAGAGCAGTGAGCAGGCAATGGCAAAATCCACCGAACTGCAAAAAAAATCTATCATCCTAATCAGTGTTTAAACCTATAAAACTGTATTAAAATGTGTCTGAACAATAAAAAAAGGTCCTTTAAAAAATAATAAAAATATCTGTTACAGAATGTAAAAAAAAAGCTTTTAAGACACATTGGGAAACAAAAATTTCATATAAAAAAAATACGAAAGGTTTTCTAAAAAATAAAAAAAAGCTTTTTACTGAAAATGAAAATATAAACAGGCTTTCAAAAAAGATTAAAAATGATGTTTTTCAACATTGAAACCTATGGGATTTGCGTGTTTAAACCTGTCGTACGGAACCACTGAAAATCAGCGCATTTCGCCAGCATTTTGGTGCAGTTCGGTGTTCTGTGAATAGATTAACAATTACTTCTCTAAGAGACAATTTTGATGCTGTAGATCGACGAATGGCGTGAACTGCACCGTATTTTGCTGTCAATTCGCCTCAATTCGCAAATTGACGGCTCACAGGGTTATTCAAAGAGCTCCGAATTGCTGGCGAATTGTCATACTTTTTTGGGACTGAAGAAGTCGGCATAGCGACCGACGAAAGTGTATCCCAGCATTATTATTATTTTGGGACAATTGGCCTAGGGGCCCCCTAGGACATGAATATATGTCTTTTAAATGCCTTTTAATTTTATTTTAATTCAATAAATTTTTTATGTTTTATACCTACTAAGTGCATGTTATTGAGGTAGGTTGCAACTGAGACACAGACCAATTTCTACAAGGAGTGGACACAGGAGCCCAGGCTGTCTTCAGCTACAGAACCAGACACTGCAGAAAAGTATAAATTTATATTCTCTTCCAAATGTAAAGCACGTTATTAGCACTCACTGATTATACAAAAATGGGTGACATACACTAAACGTATATATTTAAGAATATTGCGCTCCCGGGACCCAATTAGTTATAACATAATCTTTGTGGCAATCCATTATCGGTATGGATGACCTTATCCGGAGTTAGCAGCATTTGAAGTTTTATTAACCCTTTCGGTGCTGAGGCATTTCACACCTCTGTGCTGAGGTCATTTTTACCGCTTTCACTCATCATGTTTAAACGCGTTTTGAAGCCATATTTTAATATATGACCCAGACGTATTATATATCGTTCTTTCCGGCAGACTCGGCAGATTCATAATATGTCATTATTATATGTATACGTCATGTCCTGTCTGTCTATTATAACAAAAAATGCAATAAAATTAGAATTTTCAATAATTTACATGTAAAGTGTTTTTTTTTCACATGCGATCATTTGCAGTTATATTTTCTATGGGGTGCGCTTGTTAAAAAAATTATAAATGGGGACTTGTTACATTTTTTTTGGGGAAAATTTCGCTTTTTTTAACAAACGCACCGCATACAAAAATCGTTAGTGCAGCATCATTGTTCACATTATAATTGAAATGGGAACAGTATTGCTGCATTAACAAACCAAAAAAAACTTGTTTATTTTATTTTTTTATATTTTTTTATTTAAATTTTTTATTTATTTATTTATTTCTATCTCTGCTCTGGCCGATCCAATGATAACAAACATTAACCCCTAGCTGCCACGGATCGGGCAGGGGTTAATGTCAGCCATCGTTTGGAAGGGCAGGCTGTGCCCTTCCAAACGGTGCCTGCCTTAACCCTGTGGCCCCCGGCGATTGGGAGGGAGAGAGGTCCGAAGGACCTCCCCCCTCCCTTTCAGGCTCCTCCTCCGCACACGCGGGGAGGCGCATGAATTAGATGTCATCTAATGTCCCTGCCGGGGTCCCGGAGTGCTGGGCTGACATCCAAGATGTCAGCCCACACCGGGGGGGTGCAGCAATCAGCCGGAATCCCGGCCAATTGCTGCCTCCTGTGCATGGACACGCTCAGTGCGTCCATAGCACAGGAGAACCACTTGGCTGGACGAGCTGAGCGCGTCCATAGCAGCCAAGTGGTTAAATACCCCGAAGGTCTCTGTAATTAGGCACCTAATAAACCACACCAAACCCTTATTTTTCAATCAACTTCAGAGTGCATTCGCCTGGGTTTTGCAATGAGTGTTCGGCAGGTTTTCGGCGGCTTTTCCCTGCACTACGACGGCCCTGTGGTTCTTGCTGAATACACCGCAGGGTCGCCGAAATGCGAACGCCGAATCAAGTCGAATTGAAGAGAACGAAAAGTCACGAACGTGCGGTGACTTTTCGATTCTCTTTGAATAACCCTGTTTATCTTTTGGAGAGTCACTTGGAATACATACATAGCGTTGCAATGCCCTATAGTGGTCACAGAAACGATTATCTTTAATAGGGATGAGCTGTTCGGGTTCGGACGGTTCGGAGTTCGGCCCGAACTTTGGCAGTTCGAAAGTTCGCGAACTTCGAACGTTTTGGGTGCGTTCGGTTCGAGTTCGAAAAAAAAAGAAATTTTGAAAAAAGTATAGAAAATGCTTAAAAAATACTAAAAAATCTAGAAATAAAGAGACTCTTTACTGCAGAATATTATAAGCAACGGTTTATTAGATATTGAATTAAAAACTAATGTGTACGTGGAAAGATTATCAACTCTAAATGACCTCTGTTCACAAACGGGCATAACACCAGGTGTTTTTAGTCTGGTAATCAATTTGATACATTGTACACTATACTGAGGGGGTGGGGTGGTGTCTGCTTCTGATTGAGATTTGAGAATTAATTTCCCTCCTAAAACATCCTAATATGCTGCATTTAACTGGTGTTTGAAAAAAATTCAAAATAACATCTAAAGCAATGTTATTTTTCAAATCGGGATTAAACATTCACAGGGTTATTCAGAGAGCGGTGAAAAGCAGGAGAATAACTGGAGAAGTGAAAATTCTAGGTCAAAATAGCCAAACCAGAAAAATTCTCCCTTTTAACTCACTTTCCAAATTGGCTATTTGGTCTAGATTGTTCTCTTCTCCTGCCAGTTCTCCTGGCTTTCACCTCTCTCTCAGGGTTGTTCAGAGAAAGGTGAAAACCAGGAGAATGGCAGGAAAAGAGAACAATCTGGACCAAATAGCCGATTTGGAAAGTGAGATAAGGCTAGGGTCAGACTAACGCATTTTTCACAGCGACCGTAAGTGCGTCCGAACACATTGCCGTATTTTTTCATGGAATGCGCGAAAACGGTCATAAGATGTGCATTTTTGTGTGTGATTTTTTACGGATCCAAACCTGGAAACTTTGGGTGTCTGGACATTATGTTGGCCGGACATGAGCAGGGTCTGATGTCTCCAAATCACGCACACACGCCGCTAGTGGACGCAGTGCACTCTGTACGTCCGTACTAGCGGTTCTGCGTTCTCGAAAAAATGCATTCATTTTCCACTTGCGTTGCGCAGCCGGACTTTCATGTGACTGTACTTCGCATATTGGCCGTCATTTGCTGCTAGTGTGGCCGTGATTAAGTGCGCCTAAACGCACGTTAAAAATTTGCTAGTCTGACCCTAGCCTAAATGGGAGAATTTTTCTGGTTTGGCTATTTTGACCTAGAATTTTCCATTCTCCAGTCATTCTCCTGCTCTTCACCGCTCTCTGAATAACCCTGCCAGGGTTATTCAGAGAAAGGTGAAACTCAGGAGAATGACTGAAGAGAAAATTCTAGATCAAAATAGCCAAACCAGAAAAATTCTCCCATTTATCTCACTTTCCAAATCGGCTATTTTGTCTAGAATTTTCCATTCTCCAGTCATTCTCCTGCTTTTCACCGCCAAAAAATCAGTAAACTTTTTCTGCGTGTCCGAAAATGTCTCCTCTTTTCATACAGACTGCCGCCCCAAGCAGTTGTTTATGGATAGATTAAAGGAAAAGCATTTACCGTCATTTGAAATGTCATTTTTTGTTATTTACATATTTCTATACATCCTAGAAATCCGCCACCTCACGGGCAGGTTACGGGGACCTCCTAGGCACGATATATGAAGGAATTTTTCGTTTTTATTTTTAACCCTTATTTCATGGAAAACTCACTGTCCCTTTAAAAACGTTTTTTTTTTTACATTTTGACCTTGTTTCCTGTCCCCCAGGGCACTACCCGGACCCCCATACACCTTTTATGGCGAATATCTAGCATATATGCCCTCTTGGAGGGCACTCTAAAAAACGAATTTTCAGCCCCATTGACTTGCATTGAGTTCGAGTTCGGGTTCGGATCCGAACATTTGGAAAGTTCGGGTTCGGCTCCGAACCGAACTCGGGGAGTGTTCGGCTCATCCCTAATCTTTAACAGTATCTTTGGAGATTCGAGCCCCGCGGAATTCGATTAGTATAACCATTCTGTTCCCCACAATTGCGTTCGGTGCGTTTTCTTTCCCTTTTGTTTATTGGGAATATGTACCTCAAAACACCTAGACACTGGCAGCAAGGTCTCCAATATGTCATTGGATATGCGGCATCTTCTCTGGTAACACCCTTCCTTCCTTAGGCACCATTCACCATCGGTAGCAACTTCAGAGCTTACAGGGTTATTCAAAGAGAATCGGTGATTTTTCGTTCCCTGCAATGCGGCGTGATTCGGCGATCCTATTTTGCTGACCCTGCGGTGTATTCAGCAAGCACCACAGGGCCGCCGTTCTGCAGGGAAAACTTACTGCAAACCCGACGAAAACTCACCGAACACTCATCGAACACTCACCGAAACGTGCAGAAACAGCTGGATTAACCCTGCTGGAAAACACGCCGGAGAAACCCAAGTAATCACAACGCAGAGCAGCCGCCGGAAATACTGCAGCTGACACGCAGACGAACGAGGTGAATAAAAAAAAACAGTTTGCTTGAATGTTTGAAAAGTGAAACGCTGTTTGCAAAGAAACTACTGAACGAAAATGTCTGAAATTTGCATATGAGGTCCAGGGAATGATAATATAAAGGGCTGTTACAGAAAAAAGAAAAAACAATTGGCAAAAAAAAATTCCCTTTTTTTTTAAAACAAATCCCACAAAATGCCTAAAAGATCCTAAAAAAAAATCTATAGATAAAGAGACTTTTTACTGCAGAATATAATAATAAATGGTTTATTAGATATTGAATTAAAACAGGAATATTTTTAACATTGAAGCCTATGGGATTCGCCTGAATAAACCTGCCGAATTAAACCGCCGAATGGCAGGGCAATTCGGCAAATTTTCACTGCTGGTTTTTGTTCTCTGAATAGACAAAGCATTGCTTCTCTATGGGGATTTCACTGCCCTCGAACAGGCACTGAACAGGCACCATATGTGCAGACAATTCGCCAACATTTGGCGTATTGCCTGCTCTCTGAATAGCCAAATGGCCAGGAAAGGTAACCGAATGCTGATTTTTAGACATGTGCATTCGTTTTAGTACTAAAATGATTTAGTCCGAATTTTGGGATAATTTAGTTTTAGTATGACTCAAGAGAAACGAAACTGCTCAGTACAAAAAACGAAAGAAACTAAAATAAAATGCACTACATTTTAGTTTCAGTCCTTTTTGTGATATTACATTGAGTGAAGGAGACCAGCAATGAAGAGCGCAACATCGCATCATCCGAAGTTCTGCACAGTCCACATGCCAATGCAGTAGGATGTTCTATACAGAGAGGGGCATTAATTAATGCAGGAGGATGTTCTATACATTATACAGAGAGGGGTATTAATGCAGGAGGATGTTATATACATTATACAGAGAAAGGTATAAATTGAGGAGGATGTTCTATTCATTATACAGAGAGGGGTATTAATTAATGCAGGTAGATGTTGTATACATTATACAGAGAGGGGTATTAATTAATGCAGGTGGATGTTGTATATAATATACAGAGAGGGGTATTAATTAATGCTGGAGGATGTTCTATACATTATACAGAGAGGAGCCTTTTTTTTAGCCCTTTAAATCCAGTGGCTGTGAGCGCTGAGATCGGCTGCTTGTTACATTATCTCTCAATACAATGTATCAGGCTCAGCTGTTACAGTAACTGACTGTAACAGCGCTCAGTTTCAGTAAAACAAGGAAATAATATTGTTCTAACCTCTTATATATAAAAATATTATTTACTCTATTTACTCTATTTATTTACTCTATTTTACTATTATTATTTTACTGAAACTCTGAGCGCTGTGATGAGCAGCAGTCAGTTACTGTAACAGCTTTGCCTGACACGGGGCAGTATTACAATGTTGGTGCTAACTTAACCAGAGCTGTTGTAAACTGAAAACCTTCATAGGCTATAATGGCTCTGGGAAGTTTACAACAGCTCTGGTTAAGTTAGCACCATCTATGTAATATGGACCACATTGTGCTGAGAGTGAGAGATACTGTAACAAGCAGCGATCTCAGCCCTCTGAGGAGCCACTACAATAGTAATTGTATCCACTGGTTTTCGGATGAATGAAATTAGTTTTCATACTAAAGAACTGAAAACGAATTTCTTTAGTAACTAAATAAATTGCATTTTAGGACTAATGCATTAGTTCAAAACGAAATTTTGTGCTGTGCACATGTCTACTGATTTTCACTGTTCGGTTACCACTTGGGGCCAGATTGGCTCTCTTTGAATAACCCTGTTAGTGAATAACCCCTTTACTGGTGAACAACTCACGTCTGAGATTACACTTTCTACTATATTTCCTTTCATGTTGTTCTGGTGCATTTGCATTCAAGATTGTTATTCACACACAAAAGCACAATAACACATCACACAAATACACTCAAGCACCCAAACACTCGCCCTACCGAGAGAGTTGTGTGCGGCTTCGTAACTCAACGTTACTGGGTTAATTACTATAATTCTTGCGTAACGAGAGACCTCGCTGATCCTAGAGCCGCGTATGCAAGATTTTCTACATTTTCCTTTCTTCCAGCATACCAGAAACATTACAGATAAGATTTCTTGTTTTACTGCTTTTCCATCCTCTGTAAATGTCATCACAGTCCGTTTACCCTGCCCCATGTTCACCTGACACACCCAAAGTGCCCTCTTCTTCCCTCTTTGTCCAGCAAGACGCTCCACCACCATGATCTGCAGACGTAAGAATCTCAGGTTGCTGTATTTTCTGTTCTTTTTTGTCTCGTGTGCCGTTATTTACAACTCTTACACCAAACAACAGACACAAAGAAATGTCTGTCTCAGGTGAGTACGACTCATTATGATTTATTGCTGGGAAATAACGAAAAGTGTCAATAATTACAAAATAGAATGAAAGCAGAATATCAGATAATGACAGATAAAAGCAGAAAATATACTATATAGGGTTATGGTGGATTTGGATTCCGAGATGGGCTTATATGGTGGGGTTATGGTGGGATTTTACTAGATGATGAGTTTATAGGGGGTTGTAGTGGTATTGTATAAATTGATGGCTTATATGGGGTTATGGTTATGGTGGGATTGGAGGAGATGATGGCTTTTAATATGGGGTTATGGTGAGATTGGAGGAGATGATGGGTTGATTATGGGGTTATGGTGGGATTGGAGGAGATGATGGGTTTATATGGGGTTATGGTGGGATTGGAGGATATGATGGGTTTATATGGAGTTATGGTGGGATTTGGAGGAGATGATGGGTTTATATGGAGCTATGGTGGGATTTGGAGGAGATAATGGGTTTATATGGAGTTATGGTGGGATTGGTTGAGAAGGTGGGTTTATATGGGGTTGTGTTGGGATTGTATTTGCCGCCGGCTTATATGGGGTTTTGGTGTCATTTCATGAGATGGGTTTATATGGGGTTATGATGGCATATTATTGGATGGATTTATGTGGGGTTATGGTGGCATTTTATGAGATAAATTTATCTGGGGTTATGGTGGCATTTTATGAGATGGTTGTATGTGGGGTTATGGTGGCATTTTATGAGATGGGTTTATGTGGGTTTATGGAGGCATTTTATGAGATGGGTTTATGGAGGCATTGCATGAGATGGGCTTATACGAGGTAATGGTTTGATTGGTTGAGAAAAAGGCTTTATATGGGGTTGTGGTTGTATTGTAATAGCTGATGGCTTTTAGGAGATGGGCTTATATGAGGTAATGGTGGGATTGGTTGAGAAGGTGGATTTATATGGGGTTGTGGCGGCATTGTATTTGCAGATGGCTTATATGTGGTTATGGTGGCATCTTATGCAATGGATTTATGTGGGGTTATGGAGGCATTTTATGAGTTGGTTTTAGATGGGATGCATTTTATGAGTTGGTTTTAGATGGGGTTATGGATGCATTTTATGAGTTGGTTTTAGATGGGGTTATGGAGGCATTTTATGAGTTGGTTTTAGATGGGGTTATGATGGCATTTTATGAGTTGGTTTTAGATGGGTTATGGAGGCATTTTATGAGTTGGTTTTAGATGGGGTTATGGAGGCATTTTATGAGTTGGTTTTAAATGGAGTTATGGAGGCATTTTATGAGTTGGTTTTAGATGGGGTTATGGTGGCATTTTATGATTTGGTTTTAGATGGGGTTATGGATGCATTTTATGAGTTGGTTTTAGATGGGGTTATGGTGGCATTTTATGAGTTGGGTTTAGATGGGGTTATGGTGGCATTTTATGAGTTGGGTTTATATAGGGTTAGGGTGGTATTTTATGAGTTGGGGATATATGGGGTGATGGTGGGATTTCATGAATTGGGCACATTTCTTTAGTTGATTGTGTGAATTACATGGAATGATGATACATACTTTACAAGTTGTGGTGGGATAAATGGGACTAGCGTACGAAGGGAAAGAAAGGAGAGTCGCAGAATGGGCAGAGAAATCATATAAGGAATAATATACAGTCAGGTCCATAAATATTGGGACATCGACACAATTCTAACATCTTTGGCTCTATACACCACCACAATGGAGTTGGAATGAAACAAAAACAATGTGCTTTAACTGCAGACTGTCAGCTTTAATTTGAGTGTATGTACATCCAACTCAGGTGAACGGTGTAGGACTTACAGCAGTTTGCAGATGTGCCTCCCACTTGTTAAGGGACCAAAAGTAATGGGACAGAATAATAATCATAAATCAAACTTTCCCTTCTTAATACTTGGTTGGAAATCCTTTGCAGTCAATCACAGCCTGAAGTCTGGAACGCATAGACATCACCAGACGCTGGGTTTCATCCCTGGTGATGCTCTGCCAGGCCTCTACTGCAACTGTCTTCAGTTCCTGCTTGTTCTTGGGGCATTTTCCCTTCAGTTTTGTCTTCAGCAAGTGAAATGTATGCTCAATGGGATTCAGGCCAGGTGATTGACTTGGCCATTGCATAACATTCCACTTCTGTCCCTTCAAAAACTCTTTGGTTGCTTTTGCAGTACGCTTTGAGTCATTGTCCATCTGCACTGTGAAGCACCGTCCAATGAGTTCTGCAGCATTTGGCTGAATGTGAGCAGATAATATTGCCCGAAACACTTCAGAATTCATCCTGCTGCTTTTGTCAGCAGTCACATCATCAATAAATACAAGAGAACCAGTTTCATTAGCAGCCATACATGCCCACGCCATGACACTACCACCACCATGCTTCACTGGTGAGGTGGTATGCTTCGGATCATAAGCAGTTCCTTTCCTTCTCCATACTCTTCTCTTCCCATCACTCTGGTACAAGTTGATCTTGGTCTCATCTGTCCATAGGATCTTGTTCCAGAACTGAGAAGGCTTTGTTAGGTGTTGTTTGGCAAATTCTAATCTGGCCTTCCTGTTTTTGAGGCTCACCAATGGTTTACATCTTGTGGTGAACCCTCTGTATTTACTCTGATGAAGTCTTCTCTTGATTGTTGACTTTGACACACATACACCTACCTCCTGGAGAGTGTACCTGATCTGGCCAACTGTTGTGAAGGGTGTTTTCTTCACCAGGGAAAGAATTCTTCATTCATCCACCATAGTTGTTTTCTGTGGTCTCCCGGGTCTTGTGGTGTTGCTGAGCTCACCGGTGCATTCCTTCCTTTTGAGAATGTACCAAACAGTTGTTTTAGCCACGCCTAATGTTCTTGCTATCTCTGATGGATTTGTTTTGTTTCTTCAGCCTAATGACGGCTTGCTTCACTGATAGTGAAGGCTCTTTGGATCTCATCTTGAGAGTTGACAGCAACAGCTTCCAAATGCAAATAGCACACTTGAAATTAACTCTGGGCCTTTTATCTGGACATTGTAATTGGGGTAATGAGGGAATATCACACACCTGGCCATGGAACAGCTGAGAAGCCAATTGTCCCATTACTTTGGTCCCTTAACAAGTGGGAGGCACATCTGCAAACTGCTGTAAGTCCTACACCGTTCACCTGAGTTGGATGTACATACACTCAAATTAAAGCTGACAGTCTGCAGTTAAAGCACATTGTGTTTGTTTCATTCCAACTCCATTGTGGTGGTGTATAGAGCCAAAGATGTTAGAATTGTGTTGATGTCCCAATATTTCTGGACCTGACTGTATATTAAATACAATATGACAATCTATAGGGGTTGTTCAGAGAGAGCCGATCTGGCCCCGAAATGTCACCGAACAGGGAATTTCCCCATACAGTGACATTTCGGGGCCATTCAGCTATTAAGTACGGTGCCTATTTGAAAGCAGTGAAATCCCCCATAGAGAAGAAATGGTTAATCTGTTCAGAGACACCAAACAGCAGAGAAAAGTTGCCGAAGTGACCTGCTGTTCGGTGGTTTCATTCGGCAGGTTTATTCAGGCGAATCCCATAAGCTTCAATGTTAAACATATTCCCGTTTTAATGCAATATATAATAAACCGTTTATTATTTTTAATCTGCAGGAAAACGTTTTTTAATTTGTAGATTTTTTTAGGATCTCTTAGGCATTTTTCGGGATTATTTCGGCATTTTTTTTCCATTTTTCTTGAAAGCGTTTTTTCTGTAACAGACCTTTTTATTATCATTTATAGGATCTTATATGTAAATTCCATTCATTTTCATTCAGTATTTTTTTTTCCAAACAGCGTTTAAATTTTAACACTTTGAATCGTATTTTTTTATTACTATATTTTACCCATCCGGCAGCTTGTCGACTGGGTTTGGCGGGTGTTCAAATTTTCTGAAGGCTAAAGGAGGATACGGCAAAGAGTCCAAACCTGAGAAAAATGTAATAATGATTTGTTTATGCTTTGTGTAACACAACTTAATGCTTTATTCCAGAGTAAAACTGTACATCCTTAGTTAATAACTTACAGCTTGTGTTATCAATTATTTTCTTATCTCTCCAAAAGGTGATTGTTTGACTGATACAGTATATACAGTGTGTATATATATATATATTCACTAGTAACTGGTCATTAGTGTAATATGTGGCTTGTACGTGTAGAGGTGGGATCAGGGAGGGATATGGGTTTAATATTGGAGATTCTGTATGTATATTAATCAGAGATTTATGTTATTGTTTTTATTCACACAGAAGTGAAAGGGAGCCGCAGTTATTACCAGCAGACATCTGTCAGGATGTTAAGGATAGAATCACGATTTCCGAAATAAAAAAGTAAGAAATTATTAGTAAAACTAATTAATAAAAATCTAATCCAGAAATTATAACACTTATAATTATACTTATATCTTTACTTCAGCGTTATGTAAATAGAATTTAAAATTTAATAACTGTATGTCTCACAACAATGTGCGGTGTGTATGTGCGTATCACAGAGCTCCACAGCAATAAATCTCACAACAATGTGCGGTGTGTATGAACGTGTCACAGAGCTCCACAGCAATAAAACTCACAGTAATGTGCAGTGTGTATTAGCGCATCACAGAGCTCCACAGCAATAAAACTCACAGTAATGTGTGGTGTGTATGAGTGTATCACAGAGCTCCACGGCAATAAAATTTACAGTAATTTGTGGTGTGTGTATGAGCGTATAACAATGCTCCGCAGCAATAAAACTCACAGTAATATGCGATGTGTGTGAGCATATCACAGACCTTCACAGTATTAAAACTCACAGTAATGTGTGGCATGTGTATGAGTGTATCACAGAACTCCACAGCTAAAGAACTCACGGTAATGTGCAGTATGTAAGAGCGTATCACAGAGCTCCACAGCAATAAAACTCACAGTAATGTGCAGTGTGTATGTATGTATCACAGAGCTCCACAGCAATAAAATGAATAGTAATGTGTAGTGTGTATGAGTGTATCACAGAGCTCCACAGCATTAAAACTCACAGTAATGTGAGGTGTATATGAGCATTTCACAGAGCTCCACAGCAATAAAACTTACACTCATACACACCGCACATTACTGTATCACAGACTCCACAGCAATAAAACTTACAGTAATGTGCGTTGTGTATGAGCGTATCACAGACGCCACAGCAATAAAACTCAATTTAATAATGCAGATAATAATATGACAGGGGAATGTGTAAGTTGTAATCAAATCGGGGTGAGAGTATTGAAATATGAGGGGGTGATTATTGGGATTGTGAAACAGAAATTGCAAAAGTAAAAAAATGAAAGTGAAGAGGGCAGTTATAAGGGAATGGAAGAAATGATCGATGCATTTGGGGGGCAGAAGTATATTTCTGATTTTCTTTGTGATTTAAATCATTCTGTTATTAATGGAATTGGTGAGAGAAGCCATTTAGCACTTTGTGTAATGGATATTTGTACTATTTCTTCTTCATATAGACTTTGTATAGTTTTGCAGAAGGAGGAAACAAATTATCACAATAAACTATATAGTGCTATTAAACATTGTAACCACATGTTATCATGAGATAAAAATCTCACAGAAGCCTTTATGCAGATAGAAGGAAAATACTGAATAGCAGCAACACAGAGAGCGCTACAGCAAAGATTTAGAGCCACCACTCCATACACCAGACTACCAGCAATATAAACATTGGGGCTTATTCCATAGCTGGTGTTAGTGTAGCGTCTCGCTATGTAAGCATTAGCGCTAGGATTAGTAAATTTAACGTCTGGCCTCGATATACCAAAGTTGATGTTAAATTGGGGTGAAATCAGTTTGCACTTCGCAGCTTGCGCGAGCTTTACCGTACTTTGCCTCTCCTATACTTAACATAGGGAGCGCAATCTATTTTTACCGTCTCGAGATGGGAGGTATTACAAGCAGGGGCGGACTGACAACTAATGGGGCAATAAGAGATCATTAGGCCCCCTTGTGCAACGCCTGCAGAAGGCCACACCCATACAACGCAACACCCACATGTACATTGTTGTGTTAAAGAATTTTTCTCATCACATCATTTTTAAAATAATTATTTAATGAGTTAAGAAAATCCACTTGGGCCCAGCAGTGAATTGGGGAATTCATTGGTCCCCCTCCAAACTTACAGATGGACAGCGGTCTGCTGCGGCAGCCATCAATCACTCATTGCAGCTAAGGCTGCACCGCTTCTTCACTCTTTAGGTTTATAAGATACTGTACATTACTGATACACTTGTACACACTGCACAATACATTACATAGCTCCACAGCAATAAAACTCACAGTAATGTGCAGTGTGTATGAGCATATCACAGAGCTCCACAGCAATAAAACTCACAGTAATGTGCAGTGTGTATGAGCGTATCACAGAGCTCCACAGCAATAAAACTCACAGTAATGTGCAGTGTGTATGAGTGAATCACAGGTTCTGACCTTTCCAACGACACCTGGAGCGTCCTTGTAGGACACATGTTTCCGGAGATGCAGGGGTCCAAAGGCACAACAAAGAACAAAATGGAACTACATGTATCTCAAGATACATAGCAGACATTTTTCCCTCATGCATTTAAGCACCTCTGACGACCCTTGATGGGCGAAACATGCTAGGGACCAATGTATATAGTTGCAAGAAAAAGTATGTGAACCCTTTGGGATTACGTGGAGTTTGCATGAATTGGTCGTAAAATGTGCTCTGATCTTCATCACACAGGGTTATCCAAAGAGATCCGAATTGCTTGAGAAAGGTAACCGAACGCTGAAAATCAGCATTCGGTTACCTTTCCTGACCATTCGGCTATCCAGAGAGCAGGCAATTCGCCAAATCCTGGCGAATTGCCTGAACATACGGTGCCTGTTCGGTGCCTGTTCGAGGGCAGTGAAATCCCCATAAAAAAGCACTGCTTCGTCTATTCAGAGAACACAAACCAGCAGTGAAAGGTTCCCGAAATGCCCTGCCATTCGGTGGTTTAATTCGGCAGGTTTATTCAGGAGAATCCCATAGGCTTCAATGTTAAAAATATTCCCGTTTTAATTCAATATCTAATAAACCGTTCATTATAAAATTCTGCAGCAAAAAGTCTCTTTATTTATAGATTTTTTAGGATACTTTAAGCATTTTTCTGATTTTTTTTTTTTTTAAAGTCCGATTTTTTTTTTTTTTTTTTCAGTTTACTTATTTTTTTTGTAACAGCCCTCTTTATTATCATTCCTGGACCTCCTGTGAAAATTTCAGACATTTTCGCTCAGTAGTTTCTTTGCAAACAGCGTTTCATTTTCCCAGATTCATACAAATGGTTTTGCTAATTTATTCACTGCCTCCTCTACGTCACAGCTGCTTCAGCTCTGTGTGATTCGGCTCCTGTTCGGCTCCTGTTCGGCTTCTTCGAAGGTTAATCCAGATGTTTTTGCTTGTTTTCAGCGTGCATTCGGTTAGTGCTCGTCAGGTTTTCGGCAGCTTTTCCCTGCAATTCGGGGACCCTGTGCTGTTTGCTGAATACACCGCAGGGTCACCGAAATGCAATCGGCAAAAGGAACCGAATTGAAGAGAACGAAAAGTCACCGAACGTGCGGTGACTTTTCGAATCTCTTTGGATAACCCTGTAAGTCACAACAATTTGAAAAACACAGTCTGCTTAAAATAATACAACACAAACATTATATGTTTTCATGTGTTTATTGAACAGAACATGTAAACATTCACAGTGCAGGGTGAAAAAAGTATGTGAACCTTTGGACTTAATAACTGGTTGACCCTCCTTTGGCAGCAATAACCTCAACCAAACATTTCCTGTAGTTGCAGATCAGACCTGCACAACGATCTGGAGTAATTTTGGACCACTCCTCTTCACAAACTGTTTCAGTGTAGCAATATTCTTGGGATGTCTGGTGTGAATCGCTCTCTTAAGGTCATGCCACAGCATTTCAATGGGGTTGAGGTCAGGACTCTGACTGGGCCACTCCAGAAGGCGTATTTTGTTTTGTTGAAGCCATTCTTTTGTTGAATTACTTGTATGCTTTGGGTCATTGTCCTGTTGCATCACCCATCCTCTGCGGAGCTTCAGTTGGCGGACAGATGGTCTTACGTTTTCCTGCAAAATGTCTTGATAAACTCTGGAATTCATTTTTCCATCAATGACAACAATCCGTCCAGGCCCTGAGGCAGCAAAGCAGCCCCAAACCATGATGCTCCCTCCGCCATGTTTTACAGTAGGGATGAGGTTTTGATTTTGGTGTGCTGTGCCTTTTTTTGTCCACACATAGTGTTTTGTGTTTTTTCCAAACAACTCAATTTTGGTTTCATCTGTCCACAGAATATTTTGCCAGTAGTGTTGTGGAACATCCAGGTGCTCTTTTGTAAACTTCAAACGTGCTGCAATATTCTTTTTGGACAGCAATGGCTTCCTCCGTGGTGTCCTCCCATGTGCTCCATTCTTGTTTAATGTTTTCCTTATTGTAGATGTGTCAACAAAAATGTTAGCATGTGCAAGAGATTTCTGTAAGTCTTTAGCTGACACTCTAGGATTCTTCTTTACCTCATTAAGCATTCTGCGCTGTGCTTTTGCAGTCATCTTTACAGGATGACCACGCCTAGGGAGAGTAGCAACAGTGCAGAACTTTCTCCATTTGTAGACAGTCTGTCTTACTGTGGACTCATGAACATCAAGGCTTTTGGAGATACTTTTGTAACCCTTTCCAGTTTCATGCAAGTCAACAATTCTTGATTGTAGGTCTTCTGAGAGCTCTTTTCTGTAAGACATGGTTCACATCAGGCAGTGCTTCTTGAAACCAGTATACCCAAAACTGGTGTGTGTTTTTAAAGGGCAGGACAGCTTTCAGCAACACATCCAATAATATCACACTGATTGGACTCAAGGTTAACTCCTGGCTCCAATTAGCTCTTGGAGAAGTCATTAGGCTAGGGGTTCACATACTTTTCCCACCCTGCACTGTGAATGTTTACATGTTCCGTTCAATAAAAACATGAAAACCTATAAGGTTTGTGTTGTATTATTTTAAGCAGACTGTGTTTTTCAAATTGTTGTGACTTAGATGAAGATCAGAGCACATTTTATGACCAATTCATGCAAAACTCCACGTAAGCCAAAAGGGTTCACATACATTTTCTTGCCACTGTAAATCCAAACTATGGGCACTATCAGCTGCCCCTCACTAAAACAAGGACACAAAGGGGAAAAATTAGCTTCCCCTTTGCGTCCCGGTTTCCCCAGCAGATCGCAGGTAGGTGCCGAGTCTGGCAGCCTGCCCTTTAGTGATCGCTAAGCTTGCGGATTCTGGGGGCAGCGCTACAGCACCATCCCTAGCATCACCTATATGGCGTACATAGGACGCAAACTGGAGCGTCCTTGTAGGAAACATGGTTCCAGAGATGCAGGGGGAATCCCATTATGTGATGTCATTGCCCATGCACGATGACACCCATGACTGGGGGGGGCAGTCCCACAACTAAGGCTGACATGTTTCAAGTCAACCTGCTGTGGCTGCAGCCCTACTTGGAGGCAGATCGGCACCGAGCAGGGACAAAGCAGGAGTTACAGGACGGGCGTGGAGCGTCCCAGCGCTGGGGAGGACATCCCCATGTCACTCCACGCATGTCCCGGCAGGGACAACAAGGCTGTCTGATGGGGCTCCAATCCAGGCCCAGCCGGGCCCTCGGGCAAAATTTTGGGGTCTCTTTTTTTTATTTTTTAAGAAGACGAGGCTTTTTTTCTCTCGCTGAACGCGGCTTTTTTTTCAGGCCTGCTATTTCAGCACTAGGGAAAGGGGTTAATCCACCCCGTGCAATCTTCAGTGAGTTTTCTTTTTTATATATATATAAATTCTCCTTCTGCTGCGTTCTGACTGGGCTGTCCTTGGTGCTGAAAGCACGTTTCAGCACCAAGGACAGGGTTTTCATCTCCCTGTAGCGTTTTTTTATTTCTCCGCAGCGTTTTTCTTTTTTTTTCATTCGGTGACTAGTCCACTAGCCGACCTGGGTCCTCCACAGACGCTTCCAGTCGACTACCCTGAGCGGCCAAAGGCATTGAGGGGAAGACCAAGTCGGCCCATCCGACTTTAGACCCGGCGGTCGGCCAGCCTAACTGTTTTGGTCGAGCCTTTGGAAGACCTGGGACCTGAAGACTCATAACTCTCCAGGTCCATCTTTTATGAGAGTGGAAAGTCCCCGTAAAACAAATCATACACAACCAATGACTTTTAAACTAATTTTTCTCAAGTAATAACTAATCTTTATGATTTACTGACAGCCACAAATCAAAGTCCGTTTCAATGTGTTTTATCAGATAATGTCACTGCATTGTTGGCTAATGGTCCTACAAGATTATTTATGTATCTGATAAGGTTCTCCCAGGCTCTGCAAAAACCATAAAAAAGAAACATACACTATATTGCCAAAAGTATTCGCTCACCCAGCCAAATAATCAGAATCAGTTGTTCCAATCACTTCCATGGCCACAGGTGTATAAAATCAAGCACCTGGGCATGCAGACTGTTTTTACAAACATTTGTGAAAGAATGGGTAACTCTCAGGAGCTCAGTGAATTCCAGCATGGAACTGTGATAGGATGCCACCTGTGCAACAAATCCAGTCGTGAAATTTCCTCGCTCCTAAATATTCCACAGTCAACTGTCAGCTGTATTATAAGAACGTGGAAGTGTTTGGGAACGACAGCAACTCAGTCACAAAGTGGTAGGCCTCGTAAACTGACGGAGCGGGGTCAGCAGATGCTGAGGCGCATAGTGCGAAGAGGTCACCAACTTTCTGCAGAGTCAATCGCTACAGACCTCCAAACTTCATGTGGCCTTCAGATTAGCTCAAGAACAGTGCACAGAGAGCTTCATGGAATGGGTTTCCATGGCCGAGCAGCTGCATCCAAGCCATACATCACCAAGTGCAATGCAAAGCGTCGGATGCAGTGGTGTAAAGCACGCCGTCACTGGACTCTAGAGCAGTGGAGACGCGTTCTCTGGAGTGACGAATCGCACTTCTCCATCTGGCAATATGATGGACGAGTCTGGGTTTGGCGGTTGCCAAGAGAACGGTACTTGTCTGACTGCATTGTCCCAAGTGTAAAGGGGATTATGCTGTGGGGTTGTTTATCAGGAGTTGGGCTTGGCCCCTTAGTTCCAGTGAAAGGAACTCTGAATGCTTCAGCATACCAAGACATTTTGGACAATTCCATGCTCCGAACTTTGTGGGAACAGTTTGGAGCTGGCCCCTTCCTCTTCCAACATGACTGTGCACCAGTGCATAAAGCAAGGTCCATAAAGACATGGATGACAGAGTCTGGTGTGGATGAACTTGACTGGCCTGCGCAGAGTCCTGATCTCAACCCGATAGAACACCTTTGGGATGAATTAGAGCGGAGACTGAGAGCCAGGCCTTCTCGTCCAACATCAGTGTGTGACCTCACAAATGCACTTCTGGAAGAATCGTCAAAAAGTCCCAAAAACACACTCCTAAACCTTGTGGACAGCCTTCCCAGAAGAGTTGAAGTTGTTATAGCTGCAAAGGGTGGACCGACGTCATATTGAACCCTATGGATTAGGAATGGGATGTCACTTAATATGCGAGTCAAGGCGGGTGAGCGAATACTTTTGCCAATATAGTGTATATATTTTTTAAAGAGATACTGTATTGAAAAATAGAGTTTCTCTTCTATTGCCGTTTAATAACTGGACAGATCCTGCTGACAGCATCTGCACAATTATTTTTTTTTCTATTTTTGGCTGATTGTACTCACATTTTCCCCCTTGCCACGCGCTGCTCCTCCTCTTCAGCTCAGGGACTCCAGAACCCGGAAGTCACTGAAGGTTTCCTGAGCAATTTGCGCTGCTATACAACTTGCGTAGTGTCGGAGCCGCAAATTGCGTAGCACTGCAGGATTTTCACACTTTACGTACACAGATTCCGTAGCGCCTGTGCAGAGCGATGATTCGGAGCCGCACGCACATGCACAGATTTGATCCACCTGTTGCCTCGCTGAGAACGCTCGTTACAGCGATTGGTCACAGAGGTCGACGTTGCCTGCCCTTTTGTGTGACATCACTAGTGACTGATCTGGTGACCGAAAGCTGGGAAATTCAAAAATTACAGCTGCTGATGAAGCTGGGTGAGTGAAGAAAACTCCTCCACTTCACCCCGTGATATCTCCATGTCAGTGCAGCAGGGAGGGAAGGGGACACTCCTCACATTCTGACCACATTAAAACTATAAAGTGGTCAGGAGGATGAGCAGAGTGTCTCTTTAAGTTTTACAAAGCAAGGTGTCTCCCGGTGCTGGGCACCTGTAGGTGATAAATAATAATTTCCCTTTCCTATCCATATAAAAGGTTATCCAAATATACCACTTAGCTAATAAGCCCTTTTCTTAAATAAATGTAACTGCCGGTTTGTTTGCTGTAGAAAGTCTCAGGAATATGGGATGCTGTATAAACAAATCATATCTGTCTAAAAGGGGCCCCCTCCATGAAGCTTGTGGCTAGAGAGAAAGAAAGATATCTCTTTGTCCTGTGTATAAGCCATTGTCCTGAAACAGGAAGTAAGTTTCTCAGCCCCCTTATGCGGAATCACCCAAAGTTTGTTACCGAGCAGAAATCCTGTTCTTTTGGGAATCAGCAAATGTGGTAACAGTGCTGACTATGCTAATTATCTGTGACATTGATAATTTTCTATTGGTTTGTAATCTGAGATTTTCTGCATGTCCTAACAAAGAAATACCAGATATTTGAAGAACGAACTCTGCATCTATTGGCTTCATTTATCTCCGCTAGCTAGCGCTGTGCTGCGCCACGCCTTACATGATGGACAAAAGAGAATACAGAAATCTTCTAAGTTGCAGGTCTTTGTAAATATGAATCTGAAATTAATTTCAACAGTAGTCACTTGTCTACTTTGCCCAATTGTAAATCCAGCCCTTCCTGGATTAAGCATTGGAAGGTTGGGCACTGGGTACATTATGAATATTAAAATACTTTATGCCATGAAATTATAATCTCCTGGAGAATTCTTATAAACAGGTGGATTAGGGATCACAGATACAAAATGTAACGCACATATTGTATTGCCAGGTATGCTTTGTCATTTTTGAAAGGATGGGAGTTGCCAGATTGAGGCACTCATATTATTATCATATAAACACATAAGGGACAAGTTCGGAATGGTATGGCGATCTGTTCATCAATAGGATTTGTCAGAAGAAAGGATAAGAGGACACCGTCCAAAACGTATGAAATAAATTACTGAAAGAGTTCCCATCGAGCAGTCATCAGTTTAACTCCATGTACCACAATCTAATTCATCATTACTTTTTGTTATAATAATGTTTTTACTTTAGGGTCCAGCAAACTGAATTAAGGAAACAAGTCCAGTATCTGCAGCGATGCCCATGGTCTGGGAATGCCAGCGCCGTATTAGCCATACGGTGAGTTTCATAATGGAACCACTTGGACTTACTTTATTTTAATATACATTGTTGAAACATTAAGACATTAAGATTTCTTTGTCCATCTGTCTCTCTGGCCCATGTCCCTTCCCCATCTGTCTCTGTGGCCCATGCAGTGTTGGTGTTTGGGAGATGTGGCCAGTGTGGCTGCAAAGATTTCCAGATTGCCTTGGAAATCCGGAGGGTGACATAGCCCGCAAGCAGTCCCATGTTACCGCTCTCTCCATGATACTCAGTTACCTGCTGCAATAGCCCTGGCTGTTCCACTCCACAAAGCTCCAACCCCCTGGCATGCAAGGGAGAGTGATGGCCATAATAGGCTTGCCCTAGAGGAAATGCTAAGCTTGGGTTCCACACATGATGTTCTGCCTGGACCCTCCCTAGACACCAGTAAGGTCAAAATGTTAATGCCTATGTGTGTAGGTTTGTGTAGTTTCAAGTCACAGTTGTGTTAGGGTGTGTTTGCATGTGTCAGAGAGGGTGTGAGGCTTTCAGTATGAGTGTGTGTATGTGAATGGGTGGTGGTTCAAGATCTGTGCAGGTGTTAGTGTGTAAGGGGGCCAGGGTCTAGGTCATTGTATGGGAATGTCATGGCCTCTTTTTGTGTTAGGGAATTTCTGTGTGTCTGTCAGTGTCTCTGTGTTAGTCTGTCAGTGTCTTTGTCATTAGGGGTTATTCAAAGAGTGACGAATTTGCCACAGAATTTCCCCGTACAGTGCAATTTTGTGGCCATTCGACTATTTAGAAAGCTATCGATTCACCAAATATTGGCGAATTGACAGCGAGATACGGTGCAATTCAGCGATCTTCGGCAGCAGCTTCGGCGGCAGTGAACTTCCCCATAGAGAAGTAATAGTTAATCTATTCAGAGAACGGCAATCAGCACCGAAAAGATAGCGAAATGCACAGATTTTAGGTTTAATCAGGCGAATCCCATAGGTTTCAATGTAAAAAAATTCCCTGTTTTTCTTAAATATTCAAACGTTTATTCATTCCATTTGCAGCAATAAGCCTATTTTTAGGCAAAACGCAACCACATGTATCTCGAGATACATAGCAGACTTTTTTCCTTCAGGCTTTTAAGCACTCCTGACGAGCCTTGACGGGCAAAACGCACATCGGGTGCTTTTAGAGCTAGGTAGAGCGAATGTAAAACTCAAAAACAATATCTGTACAGCTTAATAATCTAGCAGTTTACAATACTACCAGTTGATGATTATGTAACAGGAGTGTGCTAATGAAGGGTGCTTGGAAGAATCTTAACACACAGTGTCGAAAGACTTAAGGCCGGCTCTGGGTTCATATCCCCATGTGTCTCTGTGCCCCTCTTTTCCTCCACGAGTGATGGGGAGTTCTGTGTCCTCCATCGCCTCTAAATGTATGTCTGTGCCTTACCCTCCTCATATTTCTCTGTACCACTTTTTTTCTTCACTCTTAGTCCTATGTCTCCTCTCCTGCGCATTCCATTGCCCCGTTCTGTCTCCTTCATGTGATATGCTGATTATTATTGTGTTTTCTATTGCAACTCTATCAGAAGTGAATAATCAAGAATGGCAAAAGTGTTTAAATAATGTGATTTCCTTATAAATTAATAATTTAGTGTTTTCGATCTCAGGTCAGAGCTCCAGGAGTGCTGCAATGCTGGTAGGAATCTTCTGATCACGCAGGAAAACACTCACATAGGAGATAACATTACTTTTGAAACTAGAAAGGATAAACACATCGAGGTGACCAAATCACTTCATGAAATGTTTCCCAAGGTATGTTGAGAACACCCCTAAATATCTGTGCACCTCCCTAAACACTGTGTCATAATGATCTATAAACATCTGAGGGGTCTTCACAGCCAGGCTCTTGTCTACATCTCTGGTCATTTAATTACACAGTTATGCAGGTCCTGAGAACCTCAGGGGTACTAAGGGTATTTTATGCTCCAGAGAGACAAATAGTATACCCCTTCACCTCCAGGCTCATTGCTGCTACAAAGTCCTATGGTTTGCATTACAATACAGGTATTATTATTTATTTGTATTTAATATATAAATATTTTTATAAATTTGCACATTTATTATTTAATTTATATTATAACTAGCTTTTGCCTGCAGCATCTCTCGTGTGGATTTTGTGATTTGTTACAATTGTTTTTAAAAGAAACATGAGTTTTTTTTGTCCAAACTGTACAAAATATAATTTACAGGTTGATGTAGTAAAGTAAAAAGTAATGTTTATTGCAGACATTAGTTAGGGAATATTGGCTACAAAACAAAGTTGAATATAAAATATTCAACCCCCTTTTTTCACTCCCCGCACATGGATTTTTTGGAAAATGATAAAACAATTTTTTTTTCTTATTTCTTAAGAAGATTGTAAATACCAATTTTCACGCTTGTAACACTTTTTGTTTTTGAAATATAGGTATACTGCTAAAAGTATTCAACACTCTTTTTTCACTCCCTTTACTTGGATTTTTGGAAAATGGTAGAACACCTGTTTTTTTTATTTTTCAAGAAGATTGTAAATACCAATTTTCACATCTCTAACAGCTCTATTTTTTGAGATATAGCGATCCTGGTTAAAATATTAAACTCCCTTGAATATGTTAAAAATAATATTCACTCCCCTTTTTCACTCCCTACTCGGATTTTTAGAAAAATGGTAAAACACGTGTTTTTTTTCTTTTCAAGAAGAGAGTAAATAACAATGTTCACGCCTGTAGCAACTTTGATTTTTGAAATATAGGTATACTGATAGAAGCACCCCCCCACACTGGATTTTCAGAAACAGTAAAATATGTGTTCTTTTATTTTTCAAGACAAATCTAAATACCAATTTTAAGGCTTGTAACATCTATAGGTATCCTGTTTAAAATATTAAAGTCCCTTTTTTCACCCCCCCCCACTTGGATTTTTGGAAAACGCTAAAACCCGTATTTTTTTTATTTTTCAAGAAGATTGTAAATATCATATTTCATGCCTATAACATCTTTGGTTTTTGAGATATAGGTATAATGATAAAAGTATTCAACCCCCTTTTTTCACTCCCCCTTACTTGGATTTTTGGAAAATGGTAGAACACCTGTGGTTTTTTTTTCAAGAAGATCATAAATAAAAATTTTCACGTCTTTTAACAGCTTTAGTTTTTGAAATATAGTTATACTTATAAAATTCAAAGCGACGTATCACACGTGTAGTTGTTCACATATAAGCATAATCACAATATGGCACAATTATATATATGTACTGAGGGATAGTATATTACGCATACACATCTTGTACAGTTGTGTTCAAAATTATTCAACCCCCACTGAAATTGAGTGTTTTGGCCAGTTTGACATTGATTTTGATCATTCTTTTTGATGACTATCTTGCTTACAATTAAATCAAAGAAGCACGTGTAGGTCAGACAAATATAACATAACATTTATAATGAAATAACCACAAATGTCTTTTCTGTGCTCACATCATTATCAGTTTTATTCAACCCCCAAGTGACATTCAATCTTAGTACTTAGTACAACATCCTTTTACAGTTATAACAGCTTTTAAACGTGAAGCATAGCTTGACACAAGTGTCTTGCAGCGATCTACGGGTATCTTCGTCCATTCGTCATGGGCAAAAGCCTCCAGTTCAGTCACATTCTTAGGCTTGCGCACTGCAACTGCTTTCTTTAAGTCCCACCAGAGGTTCTCAATCGGATTTAAGTCAGGTGACTGCAATGGCCACTCCAAAATGTTCCAGCCTTTAATCTGCAACCATGCTCTAGTGGACTTGGAGGTATGCTTGGGATCATTGTCCTGTTGAAAGGTCCAACGTCTCCCAAGCCTCAGGTTTGTGACGGACTGCATCACATTGTCATCCAATATCTCCTGGTACTGAAGAGAATTCATGGTACCTTGCACACGCTGAAGCTTCCCTGTACCTGCAGAAGCAAAACAGCCCCAAAGCATGATTGACCCCCCGCCATGCTTCACAGTAGGCAAGGTGTTCTTTTCTTCATAGGCCTTGTTCTTCCTCCTCCAAACATAGCGTTGATCCATGGGCCCAAACAGTTCTAATTTTGTTTCATCAGTCCACAGAACACTATCCCAAAACTTCTGGGGTTTGTCCACATGACTTTTGGCATACTGCAGTCGACTCTTATTATTCTTTGGAGACAGCAAGGGGGTGCGCCTGGGAGTTCTGGCATGGAGGCCTTCATTACGCAGTGTGCGCCGTATTGTCTGAGCTGAAACTTCAGTACCCACATCTGACAAATCTTTTCTCAGTTCCTCAGCAGTCACACGGGGACTTTTCTCCACTCTACGCTTCAGGTAGCGCACAGCAGTCGAAGTCAGCATCTTCTTTCTGCCACGACCAGGTAGCGTTTCAACAGTGCCCTTTGCCTTGAATTTGCGAATGATGCTTCCTATGGTCTCACTTGGTATGTTTAACATCTTTGCAATCTTCGTATAGCCATTGCCCTTCCTGTGAAGAGTAATCACCTCTTCTCTTGTCTTCCTGGACCATTCTCTTGACTTCACCATGTTTGTAACCACATCAGTAAATGTCTAGAAGGAGCTGAGTATCACAGTCATT
The DNA here is from genome assembly GCA_009667805.1 of Leptobrachium leishanense. Taxonomy (NCBI): domain Eukaryota; kingdom Metazoa; phylum Chordata; class Amphibia; order Anura; family Megophryidae; genus Leptobrachium; species Leptobrachium leishanense. The sequence continues at coordinate 17,186,195 of CM019065.1, forward strand.
TTAAAGCTGCCTAATTGGTGCTTATTATGCTTTATTGCTGCTCCGTGACATCCACAGGTGTTTTCAATACCTGATTGAAAACATTTGAATGAACCTCTGTTCTTCAGAGTGGTAGTCTTTAAGGGGTTGAATAATTGTGTCAATGAAGAATTCACAAAAGAAACATTTACTACTGTATTACAAAACCAATTGATGTCATTTTAGTTGCATATGGTTCTTTAAAAAGTCCTTGTAGGATTTCATTCTGAATACAATTACAAATGTACACTAAATTCCCTAAAACCCTTTACAGCATTGGGGGTTGAATAATTTTGAACACAACTGTATATAGGGTAATGTGTACAATGCAAGCGTAAATAATTGTAGTCCAATCCCCTACATATTATTCCTGTACAAGATGTAATGCAATATGGTATAGTTCGTTTATGGTGTACTGCTGCCACCTAGTGTTTGGTGTGTAGTATGACCGCTGTTTTTAGGGAATCACAATCCACAGCTTATAGGGATTCCTCAACCTTAACAGTCAGTTTTTATCTGCTCACTCCGATGCTTAGGGGTTTATTTGATATTCCTCTTTGCAGTGGATCACCAGTGACCTCTTTCCTCCTTGTCCCTCCAAAAGAAAAAAGCGTCAGAGGTGTGCTTTTTTCTTTTTCATTTCGAGGGACAAGGCTAAACTTAGTAAATATATTTTTCTTCCTGCTTGGGGGGGGGGGTCAATTTTTGAAGCAGCTGAGCCAAGGAGGACTCACGGTCACTTAGTGGTGATCTGTTTAATTCTTTTATGGCCAGCCCAACGAACTGGGGATGGTAAACCCATACCCGGTTCCTGCTGGGGGAAGTCAATTTTTGAAGCAGCTGAGCCGAGGGGGAACCGGGAGATCTCACTTCACTTACAGCAGTTGTCCAGCAGTTATGGTGGTTTGAGGATCATTTGCTGCTGCTCAGATGGCTTTCTTTGTCTCACTTGAGTCAGGCAGCTAAGGCAGGCAGGGTGCGGCTGCGGTGGTGTATAACAGAACCCCCAGGATGTGGCTTTATTTATAGGCCTGGCAGTGACGTCAGACGGATGGCACGCTGATGCGGTGCTCCCTCTGGCATGGCCGCATCATTAGAGGGGGCCGGCCGGCTGGGAGGCCACGCCATCTTTGATTTTTAACTGGATTTCATAATTGTACTGGGGGTGTTGCATTGTGACTGACACACTTCAAAAAAATTTGATTTTTTTTATATTCCTGGCCTGGCATCACTAGGGTGTTGGTGACTATCAGGGTTATTCAGAGAGTGGTGAAAAGTAGGCTAATGACTGAAAAATTGAAAATTCTAGGTCAAAATAGCCAAACCAGAAAAATTCTCCCATTCATCTCACTTTCTAAACCGGCTATTTTGACCTATAATTTTCCATTCTCCCGTCATTCTCCTGCTTTTCACCGCTCTCTGAATAACCCTGTTTGTGTCACCCTAGTGGGGGGTGTCACCCATTGCAGGCCACACCCCTCGCACCCCACATGTGATGCCACTGGACTATATACAACCCCAGTTCCTGCGTGTCAGCAAGGATACAAACTTTATACAGCCCCAGCATGTCAGTGAGGATACAGACTATATACAGCCCCAGCCACAGCATGTCAGTAAGGACACAAACTATATCAGTGCTTTTTTTCTGGAAAAATAGGTGGAGGTACTGTTAATTAAAAAATTTAGCTAATCAAATCAATGTCCTATTTATAAATACCACAGCTGAAATCTCAATAAACCTTTTTCTTCTCATATAGCAAGCAAGGCAACAGCTGCGCATGACGCTGGCCAGCGGAGACCTCAGGAAAATCAAACACAAGTCTGTGTTGGTCTTAAGAGAAATCTGGTCTGTCTTTGTTCAGCCAGTTATATTTATTAGATTTCAAAGAACTTCTAACCAATCAGTATACAGATACATTTCCACGTCAGAGTTTGACCAATACAGTCACTTATTACCATATATGGTTGAGAGATGTCTTTTTTTCCTCTGTCTCCCAACTTTCGAGCACTTTTTCCCTACACTTAACGTAACAAAGGCTTACAGGAAGTCTGGTTTTAGTTAAAATTCCCCAGGCCACATCCCATGAAAGAAAAAGCTATCTGCATATAGTATTGAACAGTTTGAAAAGGGAGGGTCATAGCCAATTTTAGCAGAACAGGTTTTTCAACACAGGATATTTATATTCATACAGGAAATTAAAATCTAACAGGTACTCTCACACCAAGGGAAAAACTGATTTATTATGACTATTTTTGGTGTCCTAATAAATACTCCTTCATTAACCCTTTAAGGAAAGAGGCAATTTTACAAGTTCGGAACACTTCTAAAAGTAGAATTCCAGTTATTCGCCTGTTCAACCATAATTTACCTCTTGCATATTAAGTGCACCCAGGGGCCCACCACACGATGCTGCCAAGATGCCTAATGTTATTCTTACTTTGTGCAGTGCAGGCAGAAGATAATGTGGTGATTCTAAGAGCAATACCATCCTTTTGGATGCAGGGCAAGGGGCAACGCCGGACTGCGACAAGGATACAGGCGCAGAATTTTACGCACAGCAGCCTGTTTAAAGACCAATACATGCATTTACTCACACACAGCCATATGTTCACATACTTAACCATATATCCCCTACACCCCGGGGGATGTAGCAATAAAACTCACAGTAATGCGTGGTGTGTCTGAGCATATCCCAGAACTCTAGAGCACTGAATCTCCCAGTAATGTGCAGTGTGTATGAGCATATCATAGAATCCACTGCAATAAAACTCACAGTAATGTGCTGTGTATGAGCGTATCCCAGAGCTCCATAGCAATAAAACTCACAGTAATGTTCGGTGTGTATGAGTGTATCACAGAATCCAGTGCAATAAAACTCACAGTAATGTGCGGTGTGTATGAGCGTATCACAGAATCCACAGCAATAAAACTCACAGTAGTGTGCGTGGTGTATGAACGTATCCCAGAGCTCCATAAATTTTTTTGACACCCCCGGCCAATCCCATTGTTCATTACATCCCCCATGGCCCCCTCCCTTCTTATTACAGAATAAAAGGTAAAATCCTTTATAAATAAATAAATAAATTACGCAGGTCCCCCATTTTTGTCCCTTTTTTTTAAAGTCATGTTTTTTTAAAACCAGGCAGGTCCTGTTTTTTTAAAACCAGGCAGGTCCCGTTTTTGTTTTAAACGGGCAGGTCCCGTTTTTTTTAAAACCAAGCAGGTCTGGTTGGTTTTTTTAAACAGGCAGTTCCCGTTTTGTTTTTTTTAAACCAGACAGGTCCCCGTTTATTTAAAACCAGGTAGATTCATTATTTTTTTAAGATCCAGGCAGGACCTGTTTTTCTTAAAAATCAGGCAGGTCCTGTTTTTTATTCCAGGCAGGACCCGTTTTGTTTTTTTAAAATCAGGCAGGTCCCGTTTTTTTTCTCGCGTGACATGTTATGTTGATGGGTCAGGTGACCCGCCAACATGAATCACGCAGGTCACACGAGAGGGGGCAGCGCCAATATAGCGTGCAGCTCCCAGACTCACGTTACGAGTGTGGGAGACACGCTGCAGCGCTGCCGCCGACTAGACAGCTCCGGATTTGGACTCAGAGAGTTCGATACTGGAGCTGTTGAATAGGAAAGTGGTGGCAGCATTAAGGAATGGGCTGCTGGTGGTGAGGTGCCGGTACTACTACTGGCCCATGCTGCCTGAAATAAAGCCCTGGACTATATACAGCCCAACCGTGTCAGTGAGGATACAGACTATACAGCCCCTGCTCCAGTGTGTCAGTGAGGATACAGACTATATACAGCCCCTGATCCAGTGTGTCAGTGAGGATACAGACTATATACAGCCCCTGCTCCAGTGTGTCAGTGAGGATACAGACTATATACAGCCCCTGCTCCAGTGTGTCAGTGAGGATACAGACTATATACAGCCCCTGCTCCAGTGTGTCAGTGAGGATACAGACTATATACAGCCCCTGCTCCAGTGTGTGAGTGATGATACAGACTATATACAGCCCCTGATCCAGTGTGTGAGTGATGATACAGACTACAGTATATAAAGCACCAGCTCCAGTGTGTCAGTGAGGATACAGACTATACAGCCCCTGATCCAGTGTGTCAGTGAGGATACAGACTATATACAGCCCCTGCTCCAGTGTGTCAGTGAGGATACAGACTATATACAGCCCCTGCTCCAGTGTGTGAGTGATGATACAGACTACAGTATATAAAGCCCCAGCTCCAGCGTGTCAGTGGGGATTCAGACTATATACAGCCCCAGAGAGTCAGTGAGGATACAGACTATATACAGCTCCAGCCCCAGCGTGTCATTGTTTCATCGACAACCTAGACCGGTTGCAGTGAGAAGAGACAGGGGGACTTTGGCACTCTGCAACTCTGATGTTTACAAGCTGCAAGGTCAAGTGTGGTGTCATTGGAAAGGTCAGAGGCTGGTCTTTCCAACCATAACAAACTTTACCACGTAATGTTTAAAAATTAAAGAATTAAATGCAAAATGTACTTTTTTCTCTGTTCTAAGGCAGTAGCATTATGTACTTTTACGTATAAAGCAAAGAATGTCACTGTGCTAACTCACCTTCTCATTTACCACACCAGGAGCAAATATGGAGGTGATGGCGCAATGTGTTATTACGCATTGGTTCATCTAAGGCTGGGGTCAGACGAAGACCGTGCGAACGTGCGTTGAGACGCATTTTATTACGGCGTAGTAGCAGCAAATGACGTCCAATGACGGCCAATATACGAAGTACGGCCGCACGAAAGTTCGGGCGCGCAACGCAAGTGGCAAACAAACGCATTTTTTCGAGAACTTGGAACCGGTAGTACTGACGCACAGAGTGCGCTGCGTCGGTATCGCGGCGTGTGTGCGTGATTAGGAGACGTCACACGCTGCACATGTCTGGCCTACATCACGTCCATATGTTTTTTATAGCTCCATCCAAAAATACGGCCAACATTGCTCATCGTATGACCGCTATCGCGTCTTCCGTGAAAAAATGCGTTCGGACGCATCAACGCACTTTTTGACGGTAGACGTGAAAAATGCGTTCGTCTGAACCTAGCCTAAAACACAAGCTCTGCTGCGTGGAGAGCGGTGGTCCTTTGGACACCTGTATCTCTATTTTTTACCCCCCACAATTTCACACCCCACAAAATCAAGTTAGTTGTCATTGGAAAGGTCAGAGTCCGGCTTTTCTATATTGACACCAAACATTACCATGTAAAATGCTAAAAAAAAAAAGAAAAAGCACAAACAAAAAAGAAAAACCCAAGCCCCCCCTTTTTTTGTTCCGGACTATGATATCCTATTGAAATATTGACTAAAATACAGCAGCATCAAAAAATGAAGTGGTAAAATAGACACATCTTGAAAAAGACCCTCAACATTGGCTGTATTTTGCCAAGAACGTTGGTTGCTCCAGGACGTAATGGAGCATCATTTTTCCATAGCTAGGGTTAGAAATTAGGGTTAGGCGTAGTAACCTAACCTAAATTTCTTTGTGTGCTTGTTATAGGGTTATGATTAAGTTATTATTTGTGCTTGCTTTAGTGTTAACCCAAGCCCTTACATTCTGATCCATTTTTGCTTAATTTTAAGGCACCGGATTCTGCCCCTTCTTTTCATATGAGCACAGAGAGAAACAGTTTTTCAGGTTTTTTTAAAAGGTTTTTTGCTAGTTTGCCCAAAACAAATAGTAAGAAAAATAAGTAATTTTGGCACTTTTTGGGGCAGGGGCGCCCCACATTTCTGTGCCCTACAGGCTCCTGAGGTGTAATTCTAGCCCTGGGTTCTATATATCCTCCATGGCTATGTATGGATATCAGTGCGTGTCTGGACCTGCCTTGTGTTATTGCTAGGGATGTGCATGGCTGAAAATTTTGTTTCATTTAGTTTCGTTTCGTTACGTTTTTAAATAATTTTGTTTTTGGAATTTCGTAACTAATTACGTTTCATGTTTCGTTTCGTATTTCGTTTAATTTCGGATTGATTTGTATCATATTTGATAGTTCATTTTAATTTCGATAGTTGATATCCATTTGATAGTTCATTTCAATTTCAATATTATCATATCGAATCGAATTCAATAGTTGATATCCATTTGATAGTTCATTTCAAATTCGATAGTTGATATACAATAGTTGATATCCATTTGATAGTTCATTTCAATTTCTATCGTATCGGATTCGTATCGTATCGAATCGAATTCGATAGTTGATATCCATTTGATAGTTCATTTCAATTTCAATAATATCATATCGGATTCATATCGAATCGAATTCAATAGTTGATATCCATTTGATAGTTCATTTCAAATTCGATAGTTGATATACAATAGTTGATATCCATTTGATAGTTCATTTCAATTTCTATCGTATCGGATTCGTATCGAATCGAATCGAATTCGATAGTTGATATCCATTTGATAGTTCATTTCAAATTTGATAGTTGATATCAATTATTCTAATTTTTCTTTTATGATGATGACACAGTGTAAAACGAAATAAATTTGTTATTTATTCCATTTCATTTAGTTTCGTATCATATCCTTTCATTTTCGTTTTGTATTTGTATCGCATCGATTCGTTATACGGAAGTACTTCTGAATACGAATTATCAAATTTCGTCCCGAATTCTGAGTTTTTCCGAAACGAATTCCCATCTCTAGTTATTCCTGTTGGTGCTTGATTCTCGGTAACAAACATGGGCCAGAGGGCAGACTGCAGGACATTGCTGTGCTGGGTCTTTCAGTTGTCACCTGAGCAGTAGGATGGCCTATATATAAAAGGTGACCCAAATATACTTCTTAGCTAATAAGCCCTTCCCTTAAATAAATTTAACTGCAGACCATTTTGCTGTAGAAAGTCTCAGGAATGTGGGATGATATGACTCAGAAAGGCCCCCCCTCCCCTTTCTCTGACCATAATATAAATGTGATGCTGGGCAGAAAGAATGTTTTTGTCTATCCTTAAAAGTAAAATGTAAACCATATATGGTAACAGTACTTTGAAAAAAAGATGAGACAGAGGAGATATGATAGAAACATTTAAATACGTAAAGGGAATCCACAACGTAGAGGAAGGGAGTATATTTAAACGGAAACAAAGTAGCAAAACAAGAGGACATAGTCTTAGATTAGAGGGGCAAAGGTTTAAAAGTAACATCAGGAAGCATTATTTTACTGAGAGGGTGGTGGATACATGGAACAGTCTTCCAGTAGAAGTGGTAGAGGCCAAAACAGTGATTGAATTTAAGCAGGCATGGGATAGGCATAAGGCTATCCTAAACAAAAGATAAATCCAGGTAAAGTATCCATGTAATTGGGCAGACTAGATGGGCCGAAAGGTTCTTATCTGCCGACATTTTCTATGTTTCTATGTTACTTTTGGGCTGACCGTGCTGGTCAACTCTGACGTGGAAAATATTTGTACATTGATTGGTTACTGTTACTTCATTGTATGTATACTATATAAGCCAAATCCTCAGACCATCAAATTGAAGCAGTTTTTACTTTGCACGTTTGTGTATGTGTCTTTACTGGATTCCCACTAGCTAGCGAGCGCCTCTCTGGGCAGCGTCTTATAAGGGGAGTTTAAAGAAATACAGAAATCTCCTGGGTTGCATGTTTCGGTAAATATGAATATATAAAGATATTTCTAATTCTGTGGTATCGGAAGTGGGATTCGTCATTCTCCTGGATAGGTGAGCTTGACTTTTGCGTTAACAGATTTTTCACCTGGACAGTGGTTTGTACGAAAAGTGCCCCTTGTGATACAGGACACAGTTCTTGTGCTTATGTTGGAGACTGTGTGAGTGTTTGTTTATGGACGTTCTCATTGTATTAATCTTATCATCACATTTAGTTGGGTTGTTTTTTTTGGCTGGATGTGTGCAATACCGTTCTTAAGTGCTTGAATACCCTGTATATTTACTTATTTGTTTGTTTCTTGTGATCCTCGCCCATGAGCTGAAGTATTTCCAATTCTTTCTGCATGAGAAACCGTTGTGGAAAGCTCAGACAGATGTCCCCTCCCGTGACCCTTTGTGATCTTTGACTTGTCCATGCTTGTTTGACTCCTGAGTGTTCGTTTACTTTGGTTAATTGTCGGAGATCTAATCTGTTTTATTCCTCATGTAAGCTTTGCGCTTCCATTGCGATCGTCTTTCCTGCGCTTGCCGTGACCGCTTCTGCGCTGGCGTTCTTATTTTTGCAAACTAATTTCTGGACTCAGTAATGAAACCGTAAACTAATTCCTCATTTTGCTTTTATTGCTGACCTTTATACAGGATTCATGGAGATTGTCTGTTTTTTTTTTTTTCATTTACTGCCAATGATTAAGCCTATGTTTCTTTAACCCCTTAGTGACCGGGCAGATTTACACAAATCCATCCTTTAGTGACCGCTGCTGTTTTTACGTTTCTGCGCTGTTATTGTTTAGGTCAAATTTTCCTCTTACTCGTTTATTCAACGAACACATATTATACACCGTTATTCCCGCCATTAAATGGACTTTCTAGAAATACCATTATTTCCATCATATCGAATAATTTACTATAAAAAGAAATATGAAATATGATGAAAAAATGGTAAAAACACACTTTTTCGTAATTTAATCCCCAAAATCTACAACCACCAAAATAGACCCTGGCTAAATAGTTTCAAAATTTTGGCCCGAGACTAGAAATACCCAATTTTTACATGTTTTTGCTTTTTAACCCCTTCACTGCTGAGCCAGTTCACCTATGTGCGCTGCGCTCATTCTGACCGTTTTTTGCTAATTATTTTAAGATGACAGCCTAGGTACTAATTAACTAAACCCCCCCAGACAAATTTCTGTTTAACCACTTCAATGCGGAGGACGCGCTCAGCGCGTCCTCCGCATTACCGCTGGTATGCGGAGGATGCGCTGAGCGCGTCCTCCCATTGGGGTCAGCGTTCGGCCGGGTTCCGGCCGATCGCTGGCCCCTCCGGTGCGGGCTGACATCCTCGATGTCAGCCGCGCATCCGGAACCGCAGCCGCTGGTATTAGGTGTCATCGCGGCAGCGCGATGACACCTAATTCAGGCGCCCCCCCCGCATGTGCGGAGGAGGCGCCTGAAAGGGAGGGGGGAGGTCCTTCGGACCTCTCTCCCTCCCGATCGGCGGCTCTGCGGGGGTTAACCCAGGCATCATTTGGAAGGGCACAGCCTGCCCTTCCAAATGGTGCCTGGCATTAACCCCTGGGGAGCTGGATCGCGAATCGGCGCTGAAAAGCGCCGGTTCGCGATCCTTTCCCGGAGCTGGCCGACATCTTGGATGTCGGCCAAGCCTCCGGGAACTCCCCCTGAGGACTGGCGTCATCGTGCGTAGCACGATGACGCCAGTCCTGGACTTAACCCCTAACTGCCACCAACGGTGGAGATAGGGAGTTCCAATGAACTCCCTATCTCCCGATCCGTGGCAGCTAGGGGTTAAAGTTTGGTATGGTTGGATCGGCCAGAGCATGGCCGTTCCAACGATACCAAACACTACTGTGAAAAAGTTTGTAAATAAAAGAAAAATGAAAAATAAAAATAAAAAAAAATTTAAAAAAATTATAAAAAAAAATAAACACTTTTTTTCCTTTTTTTTGGTTTGTTAATGCAGCAATATTGTTCCCATTTCAATTATAATGTGAACAATGATGCTGCACTAACGATTTTTGTATGCGGTGCGTTTGTTAAAAATAGTGTAATTTTCCCCAAAAAAAAATGTAACGAGACCCCATCCCTAATTTTTTTAACAAGCGCACCCCATACAAAACATAACCGCAATTGCTCGCATGTTAAAATGTGAATAAAAACACTACACGTTGTAAATTATTGAAAATACATATTTTATTGCATTTTTTGTTATAATATACAGACAGGTCATGACGTATACATATAATAATGACATATTATGAATCTACCGAGTCTGACGGAAAGAACGATATATAATATGTCTGGGTCATATACTAAAATAAGCCTTCAAAACGCGTTTAAACATGATGAGCAAAACCGGTAAAAATGACCTCAGCACAGGGGCGTGAAAAGCCTCAGCAGCGAAAGGGTTAAAAGAAACAAATATATATATTTTTATTTATTATATTTTTTTTTATTTATTTATTTTTTAAAGTTTTATTTTTACACCAAACCCGGTCATGTTTGGTATCATTGGAAAGGCCTTTCCAAGGATATCAAATATGACCCCCAAAGGATCCCCCTATCTCCACATGGCAGCTAGGGGGTTAACTGGCCCACCGACATACTCACACATATGGTGAGGAAGTCAGTGAGTGGGGCGTGACCTGGAGGATTGGCTGACATGCACGATGTCAGCCCCCTCCAGGTTTGAATCGCAATTCGGTGCAAATTAGCACCGAATCGCGATCCAGCAGCGAAACCATTAATGCTGTACACCGACTCTCCCCTTTCCAGTGGTGCAAGGTGCATCTCTCTATCTTCAATGGTTGGGGAGATAGAGTGCTCCGAATGAGCCCACCCCTCCCCTCCATTGATTTCAATGTGGCGCCTGCTGATGACATCACCACTCAGCGTGGTGACGTCATCGGGCTCGCCGGCCCATGCAAATCATGAGGGCAGGCTTCCTCCCTGCCAGATCTGTGTGGATCCAGTGAGGGAGGTAAGTATCGGGCGGGAGGGGGGTTAGGCGCCGCTGACGTACTATGTACGTCCGCGGGTCTAAGGGAGACCCGTGGGCAGGACGTACATAGTACATCAGCGGTCCTTAAGGGGTTCAGTGTTTGTCTTTACTAATCACTAATCTCTGTTGTCCATCTGTGATGTTTTGAATTTTCTTAGAATATGATGCTGCCTATGTTTACCTATGTATTTATATAATGACTGTGGGAGTAATACACAGACACAGTCAACATAAATCCTGGATTCTCTGGGCAATCCGGTTGGCAAACCCCAGGTAGCACCTTGGTCCATAGTCAGTAGGAAGGAGGCTGCCCCCAGGCCCTCCAACTGACCCAGAGACAGCTGAGTCTGTCACTTATATATTTATTGTAGTGTCATGGCATCTATGTATAGCATACTCCTCTATATCTACCCCCTCTCTGCACAGTGTACACTTGCTGTTGCTGTAAGACGATTACATTGTTTTCCCTGGTTCCGTCAAACCCCCCACCCTTCCTCCTAGGATCTCACAGGCTGTTTAAGATAAGATTGATGTGTAAACGTTCCATTGTGTTGAATGTCCCTTCCCATTGTCCCGTGACTGGAGTATGTTGATGTTATCTGTAATGTTTTCATGAAGGGGGGGATTGTCCCTCAACTGTTTATAGCTGTATGTTTCAAATAAAGAGTCAGTCTTATTTTGCACTCTAAAACACTGGTTGTGCCTGGTGATTTTAGGGAAGATTGGAGCTGCGGATGCTGGATTTCGGGGTCCAGCTTGGAGAAAGCTAGCGCTTGACAGAGGCACACAGTCGGTGTGCCAGGCGGTCTGTCACAGACTGTATCACTTTCAACATGCCGTTTGGTAGATATGGTCTTTGTGTGGGCAGCTGGTTGTAATTGTCCCCCCCTTTCCTCTCCCCACTGCGCTTTTTGCAATGCTTTGCAACATAAACAAAAGAAACTTCCCTTGCTGAGACTTCGAACACAGTACCTTTGAGATTTTATTTTGATTTTTTTTTTTCTATTTTAAATGTGCCATATGTTTTATTTCTGTCTGAAAGGTAACTGGACTTCCGCTGTTTTTCTTTCAGCTTTTACTTTGTTTTTATGTTATCATTCGTTTAATGTCTACTGATAAGTAATCTGTTCGTGTTGTGACATCCCTAAGGGATGATCCTTATGTTGTTTTTCTGTGTATGTGGAATCTAATGTATACTGAATGCAAGGAGCGGGATATGGTAAGATAGGGATAGTGGGATACGTAGTCTCTTTTGATGTTTGTGAACATGGGGGATATAGGAGGGTTCAAATCACTGTGGGGGTAACCTTGAATGCATGAAGAGTATGCGGAGCTTGGAGGCATGGGGGTTTTGTTAGAGGAGTGGCTTGAGGGATCTGATAAGTAGATAGGCTGTTAGCACATCTCTGGAGTGAGTTCAATTAAAGACATATTTGTGTCATTTGAGTCTGGAATATTTGGTTTTCAGGATGTGACACAAGTTGCAGTTGTGTGTTTTTGATTGTGTAATAAGGGCTGATTTTGTGCAATGTGTGACAGTGGTCAGTAATGGCAATGGCAAGTGCTTAGCCTGAAAGGAATAGACAAGTATTTTGTGTACCTGGTATTAGATATGTTTTATTTGCTAAGTAGGGGTTGAATATCATTTAATTCTCATTCGGAGATGAGTTCACACATAAATGATAGCAATTAAAACCCAGCGATTCGTTGTGGATATGGGAGGTTCCACGTGCTTCTGTACATAAATTTAACTATTTGGAGACCTAATAGAGAATATTCCGTTCTAGATTATATTTAGAATTTGTTGCAGTGCTATGGTCTCAAATCATATCACTATATAAATGTATATACCCTGTTTTTTTGTAATATGCTACAATATTTTTGAGCAGGATGTAATGTATTGAGATATAACGGATAATTGCCAGATTTTAGGAACTTACTGTCAAGGACAAAGACATAACTACGCCCTAACATAGCTTCTAGCTCTTAATATTTATTATGAGCTATGTGGTCTGCACGTCACAGGAGAGGGCGTGCTATCTTCACACCCTAGAGTGATGTGAATGCTGTGAGTGAAGGCAGTTACGAGTGCTTGATTCTGACTACAAAAGAGAAGGTAATGGAATTTACAATCTTTCCATAGTCCCCCCTCCCTCCTTTTCCCCTCTCCTGCCTTTCCCCCCTCCCTCTTTGTTCTTTAACCCCTTCACTGCTGAGCCATTTCACGTCTTAATAAAGAAAAACGTGTTTTTTTTTATTCTTTACTTTAAACGTGGTCATGTTTGATATCATTGGAAAGGCCATGCTCTGGCCTTTCTAATGATACCAAATATGACCCGGCTAGCTGCCAACAGTCGGAAGATATCGGGGTTCAAAGGAACCCCCTATCTTTCCTTGGAGTCAATAAGGACGTTCCCCACACGTCCTCAGCAGTGAAAGGGTTAAAAAAAAGCATGGCATACTCTGATTCAAGTTTGAGCATGGCTCAATGTGTTTTCAGGTTTCCTTAAAGTATTTATTTATGTTATAATCGATGGAATAATTAATTATTTTTCCTTCTACAGGATAATATAATATACCTTTAAGTTTTTTTTTCAGAATTATGCATGCCATTGCCATTTTACATCATATATATATTGAAAGATTATTCAATAATCAAAGAGAATTTTTGGATCACCAAAACTCATGCTCGATGAAAGAGATCATTGATTTGGAATTAATTGATATAGCTATGGAATTTAAAGGAATTCAACTCAAACAAACAAGGAAATCAAATCAAACACACACCATCATTCTACATTTCTTTTTTTTTGTATTCAAAATTTTTATTTTGAAAAGGGCATCTGTCATGCCTCAGCCCTGAGAGCCTGCTGTGGTCAGCCTGGGTCACTTGCTCTCATTACCTGCTTCCCACCTAAGGGTTAACTCTGTGTCCTGAACCTGAGGTTTTGCATAAAACCAGACCACACCCTCCTCCCCTTTGCTCTTTCATTTTGTGTTTTTCCCTTCCCAGTGTCCAGAGGTCTTGAGAGCTCCCTCTTGTCATTGTATGTTGCCTGATTTATTTTGCTCTGCCGTGCATTCTTGCTGTGTCTGCATTACCTGGTTCCTGCTGGCTGGACGATCCACTGCGTGGCCCACTATCCAGTGGGTCCAGAGACTCTCAAGTGGCTTCCAGCCCTCCAGCTCTCTCCAAGGAGACCAACCTTCTATCAAGGTACATTTGCCTAAAGACTCCTGCTTCTCCTCAAGTGGATCTGGAGAGAGACTACGTGGTCCACCATCCACTTGCCTATTTTCTGTGTTACTGTCTGTTCTGTGCTGGACTGTTAGCTGTGAACCATTCTTCAATACAGCCTTATTGTACATATACTGCCTCCAGTGTCTGTGTGCCTGCTTATCCCCAGTGCTTGGGATTATATATCACAACACAGAGGCTGTGCCATGGCTCCTTCGTGGCGCGAGCCTGACAGCATCAGTAAGAAGACATACAATGGAAAGGGATGGCCGCGCAGGGCCAAAAAATAACTCAGCAGTAAAGGAACACATAAGGAGTCAGCAGAAAAAACATCAATGTATATCACAAATATATCCAGCCGGAGGGGGGGGGGACAAACAGGCAATCCAGATGGTCAAAGTAGGAGAGTCGGCCGAGTCAGCAGAAAAAACAGCATTAGGGGCCCAGGTATATGTGCGGACGAAAAACAAAATAAGGTGGTGGATATCCGCACTTGTGAGTGGTCGCTCTCCTTCCTCCATCAGCCAAGCTAGACCACTGACCAGGCGTTCCATCGCTGCCCTACCGCAGCAAGAAAAAGGGTGGGATGTAAATCTCACGAGCACCTCAGAGAGGCTGCAGAAATGGCCGCCCAGAGTAGGCCGCAAAAATAGACCGGGAACAATAAAGTTCTCGAAACTGCTCCGAGAGGGCACGAATAGGACCCGGCACAGGCCAGCAGGTCTCCCAGCACCTTCTTCTCCCCACCGAGCACAGCAGCCAAGGGTAGGTCGCAAGAGTCAGCGAAAAATAAGGTAAAACCTGGAGGAGCTCAGCAAGATGCGACCTTCCCTGTTGGCAGTCAGCTCCGCCCTTCCATCATTCTACATTTCAATTTTACATTTCGTTTACGAAATACCAAGATCAATAACAGTTATCAGAAGGTGGGCAATAAAACATTTTTAATAGGCTTGTGCACCGATTTTTTTTTTTCGGTTCGATTCGGTTCGATTTTTCGGATTTTAAAACTTTTCGATTCGGCTCGTTTCGACCGATTTCGGTTTCGATTCGATTCGGTTCGGCCCGTTTTTCGGGTACTTTTTTTTTCGGAATTTCGACCATTTTTTGTATTTTTCGTGTCATTTTGCCCGTTTTTTGTATCGACTTTTCGTTTTTTCGAAAAATTTTCGTTTTTCAGAAAATTTTCGTTTTTACAAAATTTTGGTTTTTCGGAAAATTTTAGTTTTTCCGAAAATTCTGTTCTCCTCGTTTGACACATTTCAAGTCCATTCGAAAAATCCGAAAATATTTCGTTTTGGCTCGGAAAACATTTCAGATCTGAAATTTTCGGATCTAAAATTTTTCGGAAATTCGGCCGCATCCGAAAACACGAATCGGGAAATTTCGTGAAAATTCCGAAATTCCGAAACCCGAAACGCACATCCCTAATTTTTAACAAAGGAGTTGTATTTCATCTTAAACCAATATGAAAGAAGAAAACTTACTGAACATTGTATTTTTATATTCTGATGAATATCATCATTGTTCTGTTTCGTACTGGATGTTTGTTCTAATTGATGATTGCTTTGTATTGTATATTCTATTATTTTGTATTGTATATTCTTGTTATGTGGTCACAACTCTTATTCTTCAAGGTAAGTCAATGACTTACCTTTAGTATACTGTAGGTCACAGTCAATTAAAGCCGGGTGGAGTAGAGGTAACATCACTGCTCTGCGTGGAGAAAGCCTGTGGAGTCATGGGTTCGATCCCCAGGAGCACCTCTCCAGTAAGTGTCCTTGGGCAAGACACCTAATGGTACACACTCGCCACCCAGGACATACTTGAAAACGAGAGAAATCTCAATGTATCCTTCCTGGTAAAATACTTTCTCCAAAAAAATAAAAACTGGAGTTAAATAATGTATCTAGGAACATATAACTTAATACATTTGTATAAATCAGTTTTATGACATACCCAGTGGTAAATATAATATAATAAATAAATTAAAATTAACCAGTTGGTTAAAATAGTCCCATATTTTGTGTCTGCATGTATTAATTTCTGGCTGATTATCCTCTTAATTGCTGCATTTTTAGATAGAATATGTAGCTAGTCTTTCACTAGTGCCCCACCCCATTACAAAGGCCTCTGACACCTAGATACTTACCTGAATTAATTTCCTTTTCACACAGAAACACACAGCAGCAAAAGTTTCATTCCAACACCGATCAGTCCCACCCCACTCCTCCACCCAGAACCGGCCACTAATTTTAGACATCCTTTCCAGCTGTCTCCACTTCTCTCTAATTACTCTTACTAATACCAGGCTTCTGGTCTCTCCCATGCAAGCTCTGCAATGGTTTTCTGGCCACCAGCTCCCCCTCCCCCTGCTGGAATTGGAACTGCAAGGTCCACCTACTGCTGCACAATGCGCTCCCTGTCTCTTCTACTCTTTTACTCTGCATTCATCCTAAAATGGAACTCCTGCCTCTGTACCACCAACCCCTCCACTATTTTCATCTCTCCCTCTCGTATAAGACATTCCCATACGGGGAAGTCTGCCATCCAACTCACTAATACACATCACTGCCCCAACCAGTCCATCACTCTCACATTGCAGTCCTCACATCTTGTTTCCACCCCAACCCTTCTAGATTGTGAGTTCTTATGGGAATAGGGCCCTCGTTTCCTCATGTATCAGTTTATCAAATGTTGTTCAATGTATTGTAACCCTGTCTGTATCATACCCATTGTTTAGCGCTGCAGAATATGATGGCGCTTTATAAATAAAGTATAATAATAATAAGTAAATAATGTTTTAATATATCAATGACAATCTCAGTGACAGTTATATTGACTAACTTCTTAATATAAATCAAGTGTAAAAGGAATTGCAAGAAGATTTCATTTGGTGTTATTGGTAATTATTTGGTTGATTGTATTTATGTATCTCGATTTGATTCTATTTATAGAATCCAAAATTTTGGATAGTCGATATTTCTTTTTCGGAAATGCTCCCGAAATACGAAAATGGTGAATTTCGTCCGAATTTCAATTCGTAACGAAGCAAAACAAATTGCACAGATCTATGAGAAGCAAAAAGCACTGTGGGAGATGATTTGTACCCATGGATTAAACGTTGCCTGTGGATTACAAATGGCGAAGTACCCTGCTTTGTGTGGGGCTGGAGGGCCCGTTTATTCCTTTTGAGCAGTGAATCACAGAGGACCTACAGCTGTGGAGAGCCCAAATGTTGGGGCCTCATCCCAATGTGATCCATGGAGACCAATTGGTGCATTGGCTGCGTGCCACACTCGATTTAAAGTGCAAATATGAGGACTTGCTGCAACGAGTAAGTGAGGAGGATGGAGAAACTAAAGAGAGGCCTGCTCCTGGCTATGTGTCCTGCGGTCCTGGCCCAGCATGAATCCGCTTTAACAGAAGAGACAATTATGGCAGTCCATGGGCTGCCAGACATGTGGAATTGTGCACCATCCAGGGGCACTACCTGGATGTGTACGAGGACTGCCCGTGCTGCAGGGAATCACTACCAAGGAATGGGGGCTCAAAATGAACTTAAAAAGTTAGCAGACTGCAACTCATCTGCAAGTCGCCAAGGCCCCTGGAGGGAATCTCCCAGCACCAGCCAGCGGGAAGAGGAAGAAAAAGAGGGGAGGCCAAGTTAAACCAGACAAGAGGGAAACACTGTAACAGCCCATGGATTACAACATTAGGCCATCTCCCAGCAGGCAGTATCAGGTCAGCGGGAGACTGCAACTATTATAGTTTCCAAAAATACTGGATAGAAATGGTAATTCTAATCACATGAGTCCCCAAAAAGCCAACACCAGATAATAATACCAGAGGAGTTTAATACATAAAAAGACAGTGCACAAAAAAGGATAAATGGTACAGATACATAAAATAAAAGGAAAATCAACAGAACAGTTAACTCACAGTCTCTGCATTTTACTAAGCTCTTGTTCCAGTGGGTTTGGAAGAGGGGGAGCAGAATCCCTGAGTTCAGTTCACATGCTCTGAGATGTTAAGTGATGTGATACCACCAACTGAACTGGCTCACTTAGCTGGTGTTACATCCTCAGCCCCTGCTTTGTTGCCCGGAGGGTCTGGGCATAGTTCGGTGCCACTGGCTGGTCGAGTGCGAGCACCTTGTAATGGCCGAATGGCGTCTCAGGGGGCGGGGCCTGATGTGGTCACGAGGAGCCACCGGGTTTAAAGCAGGGCGCCAGGTGTTGCCTCGTCGCCCTGACATGGAGTCTAGTTCCCGCATCGCTTACCATTGCTATCATTGATATAATCTATAATGGAGGGCTTTGTGGCTGCTCCAGCTTTGTCACTCCATTGTGTATGTTGTAAACTTGTCACCATCTAGTGAATATTGAGACTTGTCGCCCCATTGTGTCTGTCCCAGCCTTGTGCAGTTGAGGTTACCGCAACCTAAATACGCAGGTGATGTCTGGTAGTAATGTCTGCTTAAATTCTGTTTGTTTGTTTAATACAAAACTATGCAGTTATATATATTACAGTAATAATATGGTAAGATAATGATGCCTGAATGTGTGGAGTGACAGTTTATAAATTGCATTGTTCCCTCCTCAGACCTCATTGTTCACTGATATGCCAATCAGAAGCTGCGCCGTGGTGGGGAGTGGTGGAATTTTACGAAACAGCTGCTGTGGCGCTGAAATCGACCAAGCGGATTATATATTCAGGTAATTGATCCAAGAAAAAGTATTTAAGGTTCTGAGGGGACTAATACACTGCATCTGTGCAACAAATTTGTGCAGCCCTAAGAAACAAGCACAGAGAGAAAGCCCAAAACACCCGTCCTGCAAAGTACTAATCATTTTCCTACGCAGCCTTAAGAATCCAGGTACTTCATAGGAATTCATCGGATCCTTCCTTTGGTCAACTATTCGACTTTCCTACATCTATAAATCTAAATATATTCGTGGGATAGAGCTTCTTTCCAATAACTTATTGGGGAGCCCTTGTCAAAGTAGCTCAATCAGTAGCTCAATCAGTGGGGCCAACCAACCTATACAAGTAGTCTTTCTGTCTTACATGATGATCTGTGGTTCCCCCTGCATTATGTCAATGGCATCCTTGTTCCTCCAAAAGAAAAAAGAGGACATGTGTAGGATCATTAAACACTTACATAGTGTGTAAAAACCAGTTGGGTACTCACACTTTTCTGTGTCTACTCCAGACACCAGGAGATTTGTGGAGCCGGAGTCATAAGGGGGCCGCGGATCCCCCACCTCCTCTGGTTAGAGAGATGAAAAAATATTGCCACGAGCAGCTAGTAGGTAAAACAAATTTATTAATAAAATTAATTAAAATTCCACGGTTAAAACACTAAAACGCATTTCGCTGATAATATCTTAGCTTCCTCAGTTAGTGTTGTCTTCTAGTAGCAGCTCCTGTATATGTACGGCACATAATGAGGGTATTTTCTCTTTCATCTTCGATTGCTGTCATGTGCCCTGGGAGGAGGATCCAAGATGGCCAAAAGACGCTCATCTGCGCATGCGAGCTTTTAGTATCGTAGCGGCGAGTCTATATCTCAATCTATATCTCAATTATGTATTTTATGCTTGTAACACCAGTCCGTCGTTTTGCAGCTGTTCCTCTTTCCATGTTTTTGTTTTTAATCCCAAATGGGAAGTGTTTGGTGCGTGTATAAATAAAACCCACCATATCTCTGCCTCTCCTTAGCTGAAAAGCAGCAGGAGGGGCTTGGAGCTGCTCAGTAGAGCGGCCTTTTGGTTACATTTGTTAGGTGCTCACTCTATAAAGAGGTGCCGTGAAGTGGCGAGTGAGCTTACGTTGCAATGGCCATTGAAACAAACAAAAACCTCATAGTGTTTTGTTGTACATGGAATACATAGAAACGAGCGCAGATGACACTTTTTTTTTTCCTTGTTGTGTTTTATATCTCAATCTGCCAGTTTGTAATGGCCATGCGTTCCACATTATACTACGCTTTCACGCTATACATATTTTACAGTACATCCTGGAAGATACAATCTTATTGCATGTATCCATCATATATTTAAAACATTCTCATACTTTGCATAGACATTAATTTGATTTGAGAGTGACATATCGTTTGTGGCGGAACTTGAAGTGCAAAATTATTTTTTCCAAAAAGTAAATTCAGTGTGTGATGAAATTCAAATAAAGTACTGTAAACAGGTATAATAATTCTCGTGTTCTCCTTTTACGATATATGATGGATACATACCTGTTTACAGGACTTTATTTGAATTTGTTCACTCACCATTTGTAACCGGTCCGTGGGCCACAAATGACCTGCGGGCCGGTACTTTGAGACCCCTGCTCTGGATTGTAAACTCATACGAGCGGGGCCTTTTACACCTCTTGTCTCCATTTTGGCCCCTACATCGAAAAACTCTCATCTAAATTTTACCCAAAACTAGGTGCCCTGTGCAGAAACAAATCCTGCCTGGGCCCCGCTGTAAGAAAGCAGATTGTACAGCAAATGCTTATGCCGGCTATTGAATACGGAGATGTAGTGTATGCAGCCGCCCCGCAAACACACCTCCAGAAACCTACTACATTGTATAACTCATTCTGTCGCTTTGTGCTACAATGTAAATACATGACCCACCATTGTGACATGTTAAAAGCGCTAAACTGGCCATCACTGGACTCTAGACGCACCCTTCACCTTTCGAACCTGGTGTTTAAGAGGTTTTCTGGAAAGCTGCCACCCTACCTAAATAGACTGCTTCCCCCAGCAGTTCCCTCATCCTATAACCTCGGATCCAGGAGCTGCACCTTACTTGCAATACCACAATACAAAAAGAAAGTGTCTCGATCCTCATTTTCCTACAGAGCACCACAATTATGGAATAATCTCCCAGACGCCGTCAAATCTTCCCCCAGTCTAAAGTCACTTAAGAGCTCCCTATTAACATACCTCAGTACAGAATGCACCTGTAAACACGTAACATAGTGACTAAATACAGAATGCTCCTGTAAACATGTAACATAGTGACTATATACAGAATGCACCTGTAAACATGTAACATAGTGACTATATACAGAATGCACCTGTAAACATGTAACATAGTGACTATATACAGAATGCACCTGTAAACATGTAACATAGTGACTATATACAGAATGCACCTGTAAACATGTAACACAGTGATTATATATAGAATTATTATTATTCTTTATTTATAAAGCGCCAGAATATTCTGCAGCGCTGACCTGTAAACATGTAAGATAGTGACGATATACAGAATGCACCTGTAAACATGTAACATAGTGACTATATACAGAATGCACCTTTAAACATGTAACATAGCGACTATATACAGAATGCGCCTGTAAACATGTAACATAGTGACTATATACAGAATGCGCCTGTAAACATGTAACATAGTGACTATATACAGAATGCACCTGTAAACATGTAACACAGTGACTATATACAGAATGCGCCTGTAAACATGTAACATAGAGACTATATACAGAATGCACCTGTAAACATGTAACACAGTGTCTATATACAGAATGCACCTGTAAACATGTAACAAAGTGACTATATACAGAATGCACCTGTAAACATGTAACATAGTGACTATATACAGAATGCGCCTGTAAACATGTAACATAGTGACTATATACAGAATGCACCTGTAAACATGTAACAAAGTGACTATATACAGAATGCACCTGTAAACATGTAACATAGTGACTATATACAGAATGCGCCTGTAAACATGTAACATAGTGACTATATACAGAATGCACCTGTAAACATGTAACACAGTGTCTATATACAGAATGCACCTGTAAACATGTAACATAGTGACTATATACAGAATGCACCTGTAAACATGTAACACAGTGTCTATATACAGAATGCACCTGTAAACATGTAACAAAGTGACTATATACAGAATGCACCTGTAAACATGTAACATAGTGACTATATACAGAATGCACCTGTAAACATGTAACAAAGTGACTATGTACAGAATGCAGGTCACAGAGTTGATATCAGGTGCTGGCACTGATTTCCATCGGTTCCAGTGAAGGCTGGTATATCTTAAATAAATTCTCGTGGGAAGGCAGGGGAGAGAAGGACAAAACAAGAAAAAGAAAAAGAGAAAACTTCTGTGTAGACTGTAAGTCCAAAGTGGAATGAAAAAAAAGGGAAGATTATACTCACATTTTCTAGTGCCAATTTCAAAAAACACCCACTGATGATGCTGCGTCCAGCGAAACGCATTTGAGGTGTATTTTACTGTTTTTCTAATAAACTGATTAGAGAATTTTTCATCTTGAGTGTTTCCTGGTGATTAAATCTATACTATCCTGGGAAAGACATCCACCCTCATTTGAACTCCTGACACTTGGATCTCGAGAAGGGGAAGCGGTGTCCCTCACTAAATTCACCGTTTGCCCGTTGTTTGGTGCCGTTTTTTGAAATTGGCACTAGAAAATGTGAGTATAATCTTCCCTTTTATTTCATTCCACTTTGGACTTACAGTCTACACAGAATTTTTTCTTTTTCTTGTTTTGTCCTTCTCTCCCCTGCCTTCCCACCGAGAATTTATTTAAGGTATACCAGCCTTCACTGGAACCGATGGAAATCAGTGCCAGCGCCTGATATCAACTCTGTGACCTGCATCTTTGATTCAACGGACTTGGGGATTTGTCGTTTTTCCTGGTATTACAGGCTGCTGCACTTATGAATCTGGCCAGTATACACGTCCTATTTTTTTCTATAGACTAAAGACAATTTCTGGACTTGTTTTTAATCTGAACAATTAACCTTATTAATTGATTTTATTGATATTTAATTGAAGATCAATTGCATACAGACCATTCTTTGGTGTATAATTTTTTGCGTTTTTTCTGCTACAACTGCACTGTATTTATTTTTTTGCATTTTGTTCATTTTGTTTATTTTTAGCAACCACTGCACTTTAATTATATCGAACCCTTATGTTTTTTTGCTCAGTTGTCATTATAGCGTACCTTTTTGAGATAATTTACGCAAATTTTTAGAAAATTTTACGCTCTCTATATTTATGTCAATCTCTGCAATACACAATTTTATTTATATTGATTGATCCAATCACCTACCATTATATGACCACACTATACAGTTTGTCATCTACAAGTTTGTAGCATAGGTGGTCATTCCTATTCACTTATCTGGTACTATATTATCCATTAGTTTGGATGTTTACACCTTAATCAATTGTTAGCATTCACAGTGTTACCTTATTATTTTTTATGCTATTGTAGCGCTGTGTTTAAAAAGACTGTTCTGCTGCATTTACTTGCAATGGCCACCAGAGGGAGACAGAGACCATGGTAAGATTATGCTGGACAAACACAAGGCACTGAACTACCTTTTCCATGATGCTTTGCGTGAGGA
The DNA here is from genome assembly GCA_009667805.1 of Leptobrachium leishanense. Classification (NCBI taxonomy): domain Eukaryota; kingdom Metazoa; phylum Chordata; class Amphibia; order Anura; family Megophryidae; genus Leptobrachium; species Leptobrachium leishanense. Next base: position 17,209,563 of record CM019065.1, read on the forward strand.
CAGGAAGTGGGTGTGTAGGAAAGGAAAGGCATCAGCAGCCTCGTGGAAAGCATGCTCAGAGTGAGCTGGGAGCTGAAAGGAGAAGGAAGCAGGCAGAGCTGTTAAGGATTGCGACCAGGCCAGAGTGCAGGGGCTACCTCGCTGGTGCTGGGGGATCGGGACAGTGACCCTGCAGAGATCTGTCTATACCAAGCTGTGAGGTCTGAGGACAAGAAGCTGGTTTCCGGCTGGACCCCGAGTTAGGAGCACTGCAGATCGATCTGACAGGGAAGGCAGGCGGTGAGCTGGACATCTTGTGGCAGATACAGACAAGCAAGACAGCGGATCCGGTGACACAGAGAACCCCAGTCAAAATCGAGCGGAGAGACGTCCTGGGTCGAGCGGAGTACAGAGTATCTGGCGGATGGGTGAGAGGCCTGCCAGGCCGTTGTGAAATAGAAAGCACGCTGCAGTTTGTTTCAAAACCCACAGGGCCCCAACGTGACTAGTCGAAGATATTGCATAAAATTTCACTGGCCAGTTGAATAGTGTACCCGGGTACCATAACACACAACACCCACTTACATTCCGGGACATAACCTGTGCGGGACTCACTCTCCAATCACAAAGGGGATTAAAGATATTTTCGTTTCTTTTCCGCTGCGCGTTTCTCGAATTACGAACCTTGTATTTTCGTTCTTTTCCGCTGCGCGTTTCTCGAATTACGAAACCTTGTATTTTCATTTCTTTTTCGCTGCGTGTTCTCGAAATATGAAGCATCGTATTTCTTTTCCGCTGCGCGTTTCCCGCATTACGAAGCACTGTAAAGATATCTACGAACACCGTGTTATTCATTATATGCCATTTATTCTAGTAAACTATATAATTTATAAAATCCACAATGGTGCTGGAGTATATTTATTCCCTAGTGCGGGGAGACTGACCCGAGGTTCAAGTTCTGCGGCTCCTCCGGGAGTGAGCGCTACACGTGGGGGCTCGTCTGGGATTCAGTCTCTGGAAAAAACGCATTTAAAGGGTTAAATATGGATCCAGAAGAAGCAGCAGAGTGGTGTAAAGCACAAAATGGCCAGTTAGGGTTGAGTGTAGTAATGGACATTCCTGCAGGCACCTGGGCAGAAGAACAGATCCGCCAGGCCGTGGCTGCGCTGACACCAGATAATCGGGGGTTAATCCTGGACATTAAAGTGAACCCAGAGACTTCTCACACATATGTTCTTTTTGAGTGGAGAAAGGGTGTTCCAGTGTGTTTTCAGGGTGCGAGTGTGAAGCTGACCGACAATGTGGAAGTTCGACTGGTCCAGCCAAGTACGCCACGTGGTGATCACGCGAATGTTCCCGATGCTACCCTAACTACAGGGTTCCCTCCTGCTACATTCTTTACCACTATGGGGAAGCTGGTGGAACGTTGCCCAAAACTCAGCCGCGTCTGCCAATTATGGGTATCGCAAGTTGGGGTTCTGTTCGGGTAAGGTCCCTGTGCCAGCTGGAGAAGAGGACTTTGACACTTGGATAGATCAGGCAGTGCAAGCTGTGGAAGAATGGGAAGTTGCGGACACCGTGAAGAGACAAAGGTTGATCGAGAGCTTAAGAGGTCCTGCTTCAGATGTCATCCGAAATCTGAAAAGAGACAAGCCAGGCTGCACTGCTGCTGAGTATCTAGAAGCTTTGCAGGAAATTTTTGAGGAGTGTAGGATTGTGCCGAGCTTATCCACAGGTTCTCTCACACCTATCAAAAGGAAGGAGAAGAATTGTCCACCTATGTCTGGCGGCTGGATAAAATCCTCCATCAGGTTATTCTAAAAAGAAGCATGGAGCCAAGTCGTGCAAGCAAAGCTTTGATGGATCAAATTTTCAAAGGCGCACTCCCACTGGATCCCATAATGTTGAAATTTCAGACTAGATACCAGAGCAAGAGACTGACCTATTCCAAACTGGTCAAAGCTATCCGAGAAGAAGAGGCTTTAATTAAGGCTAAAAAGATTGCTAATGCTTCACATGCAGTTTTCACTGCAGAAGTATGAACTCTTGGTGTAGTGGCCATACAGACCGAAGTGATGGCTTTGAAAACTCTGATGTCGAAAATGATAGAGTTGATGACGTTGCTGTCTTCTAGGATTGCCGTACCTGAGGAGGGAGAGGCAGTGCGGAGTATTCCTGCTGGAGAACCCTCTGGGTCGTTGATCTGCTACAACTGTGGGGGGGTTGGCCACTATCGACGTGACTGCCCCAGCCCACCCAAACCGCGAAGAGGACAGACGTTTCTAGCAGATATACGAATGACAAGAGCGGCTGTGGTTCCTAACAAGGGGTTTTCAAATGAGGCGCAAGAAGAAAATGTGCCCACACGCTCGAGGAAAAGATGTTTTGGCTGCAGGGAAAAGGGTCATTTCAGGGCTCAGTGCCCAAAAATGAGGCCTGTAAAGAGATCGGTCGAAGAACTCCTGAAGGCCTTGAAGGAGCAGTCGCCTGTCTTGCCAGAGGAAAATCTTAGAGGACCCCGGTTGAATGAGAAGACTGGGTCCCCACCTTGTACTACAGCGGAGAAGTTCCCTGACAAGCTGATCGGTCCTTCGTCCATCATCCCGGTCCAAGTGGAAGGGGTCTACACAAAGGCTCTTCTAGACTCGGGTGCTCAAGTAACTCTGATTTACCGAGATTTCTATCAGAAGCATTTGAAGCATATACCCTTGAAGAAGTTGAAGGATCTTGAAATCTGGGGTATGGGGACTGAGAGGTTTCCCTATGATGGATATATACAGGTGAAGCTGGAATTCAGTTCAGCGACCGTTGGACAACCAGCAGTATGTGACACGTTGGCCATTGTGTGTCCTCGTCCCTCGGGAACTAATCGAAGTTCTATGATAGTGGGGACGAACACTGACTTAGTGAGATGTTTTCTAACCCCGCTGAGGAAGGAAGAGAGTTTGCTCCCAAGAAGGCACACTCGATGTCAAGGCCGGTATGTCAACGGATGGTCAAAGAACAGAGAGCCCCTGCAGAAGTGAGGTGGCTGAGGAAAGCGGAAGGAACAGAGAAGGTTATGCAGTCCAGAGAAGTCCCCGAAATAATCTCTGGAAGAGTTTTGAAACGGACAAGTGAGAGGGTTTCTGTCAGCGTATGTAATGTGACTGACTCTTCAGTAAATTTGAAGGCACTGATGTCAATCGGGCAAGTGGCTTCTGTTAAGCGCCTCTCCACTACCGATCTAGGGGGGGAAGTGAATAAAGTGATTCAAGCTGAACGGTTCTACCCTAAAGATGCTCCTATCTCGTTCAAGCGGAAGAAGCGGGTTCAGTCTCCAATACTCAAGTTGAAAAATTCGTTCTCCAGGTATGAGTGTGACATGGGATGCGCTAAGAGCACTAAACACTGCATTCGTCTCCAGGATGATAAGCCTTCTCGAGAAAGGTCAAGGTGAGCTTCATCGAGAGATCTAATTGAGCTGAAAAGAACCCAAGGAGTGGTTGGAACAGAGGGAGAGAAGTCATGGCTGCGGGTGTTCTGAACTATATTGTAACCCTGCACAAAGAAATCTGTTACGACTATGCGAAGGTTGCCTAAAGTGTCTGCCACGCTAGCTGAGGTAGTTAGGGACACAAGTCAGTTTGAGGATGTATATCTGACCCGTTATATGTCTGCTACTGAGCCTGAATGTATCGCTTAATGTAAATTTTGCAATGTTATGTATCTGTTACACTCCCTTGGGAGGACCCAAGAGTTTAGGGGGGGGAGAGTGTAGCGCTGTGTTTAAAAAGACTGTTCAGCTGCATTTACTTGCAATGGCCACCAGAGGGAGACAGAGACCATGGTAAGATTATACTGGACAAAACACAGGCACTGAACTACCTTTTCCATGATGCTTTGCGTGAGGACAGGAAGTGGGTGTGTAGGAAGGAAAGGCATCAGCAGCCTCGTGGAAAGCATGCTCAGAGTGAGCTGGGAGCTGAAAGGAGAAGGAAGCAGGCAGAGCTGTTAAGGATTGTGACCAGGCCAGAGCGCAGGGGCTACCTCGCTGGTGCTGGGGGATCGGGACAGTGACCCTGAGAGATCTGTCTATACCAAGCTGTGAGGTCTGAGGACGAAGCTGGTTTCCGGCTGGACCCCGAGTTAGGAGCACTGCAGATCGATCTGACAGGGAAGGCAGGCGGTGAGCTGGACATCTTGTGGCAGATACAGAACCAAGCAAGACAGCGGATCCGGTGACACAGAGAACCCCAGTCAAAATCGAGCGGAGAGACGTCCTGGGTCGAGCGGAGTACAGAGTATCTGGCGGATGGGTGAGAGGCCTGCCAGGCCGTTGTGAAAATAGAAAGCACGCTGCAGTTTGTTTCAAACCCACAGGGCCCCAACGTGACTAGTCGAAGATATTGCATAAATAATTCACTGGCCAGTTGAATAGTGTACCCGGGTACCATAACACACACACACCCACTTACATTCCGGGACATAACCTGTGCGGGACTCACTCTCCAATCACAAAAGGGGATTAAAGATATTTTCGTTTCTTTTCCGCTGCGCGTTTCTCGAATTACGAAACCTTGTATTTTCGTTTCTTTTCCGCTGCGCGTTTCTCGAATTACAAAACCTTGTATTTTCATTTCTTTTTCGCTGCGTGTTCCTCGAAATATGAAGCATCGTATTTCTTTTCCGCTGCGCGTTTCCCGCATTACGAAGCACTGTAAAGATATCTACGAACACCGTGTTATTCATTATATGCCATTTATTCTAGTAAACTATATAATTTATAAAATCCACAATGGTGCTGGAGTATATTTATTCCCTAGTGCGGGGAGACTGACCCGAGGTTCAATTTCAGCGGCTCCTCCGGGAGTGAGCACTACACTATCTTTAACACTACCACCAATTCCCTGCACTTGACAATAGAGCCATCTAGTGGCGCCACACAGAAACTACACCTTTTTCTAATATACAGAATGCACCTGTAAACATATAACATAGTGACTATATACAGAATGCACCTGTAAACATGTAACATAGTGTCTATATACAGAATGCAGCTGTAAGCATGTAACAGTGACTATATACAGAATGCACCTGTAAACATGTAACACAGTGACTATATACAGAATGCGCCTGTAAACATGTAACATAGTGACTATATACAGAATGCACCTGTAAACATGTAATATAGTGACTATATACAGAATGCACCTGTAAACATATAACTTAGTGACTATATACAGAATGCACCTGTAAACATGTAACATACAGGGTTATTCAGAGACCGTGAAAAGCAGGAGAATGACTGGAGAATGAAAAATTCTAGGTCAAAATAGCCGATTTGGAAAGTGAGATGAAAGGGAGAATTTTCCTGGTTTGGCTATTTTGACCTCGAATTTTTCATTCTTCAGTCATTCTCCTGCTTTTCACGCTCTCTGAATAACCCTAATAGTGAATATATTTATTTTTTGTTAATCTGTATATTTGTGCAATTTCTTTAATATTTAGCATTTTATTACTTTGTATTTCTGTAACAACTGTAACAATTTAATATTGCTGAATCCAGGACATACTTGAAAACGAGAGAAATCTCAATGTATCATTTCTGGTAAAAGCCTTTATAAATAAATAAATAAATACATTTTCAAGTTTGTTTATTTTCGTCTTGGTCCTTTTGGTTATTGTAAAGCGCTACAGAAACTGTTGGCGCGATATATAAATGTCCCATTGTGCATATGCCAACTTTATGACCTGCACCTACAGTACCTATGTATTTAATTAGTGGTAGAATTTGGAGTCTGCATATATTGCATATTTGATTGAATATAAATGTATGTTCCCAACTAAGGGTGTAGAGGTGGGTCAGTGCAGACAAAGTGCACAAGAATGTGGGTTTGCATGACCATAGAGCGATCTACTGGAAATCTGCAGGCCAGTCTCCATATTGTTATATTGCTGTATTTTTGCAACGTGGAAGAGAAGTACAGGGTGCTTTCTCCTGTCTGAGTCCCAATAACCCTATGTCATCTGGTCCTCACAGGTGTAATTTGGCGCCCATGAATTATTCGGATGACATCGGAACAAAGACAAATCTGGTTACGGCAAACCCAAGCCTCATGATTGAACGGTAAAAGCAAACAAACACATATCAGACATACACGTGACCAAGAGAAGACATTAGAAACATGTGAACAGTGAATTTTCGGGTGGTGTGGTTTGGGTTAATGGTTCACCGGGGCTCCAGGTGACACCAAGCGCTACTATTATACAGAGGCTCCAAATCATGTAAGTTGTGTCAGGGTGACACCAGGGTTCTGACATGGTGGCACCGGGGTAGCAAGGGTATAGCTCATATGCAGAGGATTGCAAGAGTTGAATAAGATGTATAGATTTGCTTTGAACCAAGTACTGCAGGATCAAACATTAACTACTCATGTTTTCTTTCACATACGGTGAATTAAAAACGCTATAGGTGGTTGTTTGTAGACAGCATGTTGTTTTGCTACATGCGCTGAGTGGTAATTTTCTAAAGGGGTTATTCAGAGAGAGCCGATCTGGCCCCGAAATGTAACCGGATACTGAAGTTCAGCGAACGGTGACATTTTGGGGCCATTCAGCTATTCAGAGAGCAGGCAATTTGCCTAATATTGGCGAATTGCCTGCACGTTCAGTGCCTGTTCGAGGGCAGTGAAATCCCCCATAGAGAAGCAATGGTTAATCTATTCACAGACACCAAACAGCAGAGAAACGTCAGCGAAATGCCCTGATGTTTGGTGGTTACTAGGGATTGGCTGCCTGTTCGAATCGGTTCAAAGTTCGATTCGAACATCGGCTGTTTGAAAGTTCGAGAAAAAAAAGTTTTCAAAAAAAGCTTAAAAGATCATAAAAAATCTAAAAATAAAGAGACTCTTTACTGCAAAATATAATAATAAAAGGTTTATTAGATATTGAATTAAAACGGGAGTATTTTTAACATTGAAGCCTATGGGATTTATAAACATTTCCCACTCATTGTTGGTCAAACATTTTCCACTCCTTGTTGGTCAAACATTTTCCACTCATTGTTGGTCAAACATTTCCCACTCATTGTTGGTCAAACATTTCCCACTCATTGTTGGTCAAACATTTCTCATGGCTTCAAAGCGCGTTTAAACATGAGCAAAAGCGGAAATAATGAGCTCAGCGTACAGCGGTGAAATGGCTCAGCACTCAGCAGTGAAAGGGTTAAAACTTTTTTTCTTCTTCATTGTTTCCTGTCCCCCAGGGCAGTTCAGCGAACTCCCATAGACCTTTTATGGCCAATATCTTGCATATATGCCCTCTTGGGGGGGACCTTAATTTTCAAACGTTCGAGTCCCATTGACTTGCATGGTGTTCGCTTTGTTTTCGAGTTTGCGGTCGAACTTTTTCAGGTGTTCGAGTTTGACTGCCAACCGAACACGGGGTGTTCGGCCCATCATTAGTGGTTACATTCATCAGGTTTATTGAGGCGAATCCCATAGGTTTCAATTAAAAATATTCCCGTTTTAGTTCAATAATAAACTGTTTATTATTTTATTCTGCAGTAAAAAGTCTCTTTATTTCTAGATTTTTTAGGATCTTTTAGGCATTGTTCGTGATTTTTTTGGCAAAAATATTTGTCCGTTTCTAGTGTTGTTTTCGTTTCGTTGTGCCATTTTTTTAAATTGTTTTTCCATTTCTCCTTAACAGCCCTTTTTATTCTCATTCATTGGATTTTATATGTAAATTTCAGACATTTTCGTTCAGTAGTTTTTTTGCAAACAGCGCTTCAATTTTAAAACTTTCAAACGTACTCTTTTTTTTTTTACCTCGTTCGTCTGCTAGTCGGGTTTTTCCGGTGGCTGCTCTGCGCGGTGATCGGCAGCTCATCGGGTTTTTCCGGCGTGTTCGGCAGGGTATTCGGCGGGTTTGCGGTTGGTTTTCGCTGCACTCCGGGGGCCCTGCGGTGCTTGGTGAATTCATCGCAGGGTGGGGAACTTTGATTCCCCGAAGTGCAGGGAAGCACGGGGAAGGAGAGGGCCTCGAAATGTTGGCCACATTTCGGTGCTCTCTGAATAATCCTGTAAGTGCGTGTTCCACTCCATTTGTACATCAACCACTTCCCAGATGCACATTGTCTGTATAACATTGTTCACTATTAGGCTAGGGTTCAGACTGAGGCAGTGCGAACGCGCGTTCTGGCGCACTTAATCACGGCCGTGCTAGCAGCAGATGCCGGGCAATGACGGCCAATATACGAAGTACGGTCGCACAAAAGTCCGGCTGCGCAACGCAAGTGGAAAATGAACGCATTTTTTCGAGAACGTTAAACCACTAGTACTGACGTACAGAGTGCGCTGCGTCCGCTAGAGGCGTGTGTGCGTGAATTGGAGACATCAGACGCTGCTAATGTCCGGCCAACATAACGTCCAGATGCAAGAAGTGTTTTATTGATGATCCGTACAAAATCACGGATGAAACTGCGCATAGTATGACCGCTATTGCGTATTCCGTGAAAAAATACGTCCATTCTTCGAACGCACATTTTCACGGACAACGTGAAAAATGCGTTAGTCTGACCCTAGCCTAAGTCTGCATAGTATTGAGGGCCTATATGCTTACATCCACATTGCCCGGTTTCTTAACAGTCCATAGGAGTCAGGGGTGTCCCTAGAACATTTGGCACCCGGGGCGGATCCTATATTTGGCACCTCCCCCCACTTTAAAATGTAAAAAAAAAACACACACTTTTTTTAACATTTCCAAAAATATTTTTAGATACAGCATTCTGGCAGGACATGACGTATACATATAATAATGATATATTATGAATCTGCCAATGGTGGATCATTCATGCGTCCTCTGTGCTGTGCAATAAGGGGCGAGTGTAGATTCTTTTTGAATAATTGTTATTTTTAAGTGATTTTGCAAACTCACAACTTATCCATCCTATAGTGTTTTTTCTTTTTTCTGTAAGAGACCTTTTTATTATCAATCATAGGACCTTATATGTAAATTCCAGACATTTTCGTTAAGTAGGCCGACTCCCTGCACTTCGGGGACCCTGCGTTGAATGGTGAATTCGCCGCAGGGTGGGGAAATTTGATTCCCCGAAGCGCAGGGAACAACAAAACACCAAAATGTTGGGATCATTTCAGTGCTCTGTGAGTAAACCCCTTTAGGCTGCGGTCAGATAAATGCAGTGTTAACGTCCGTGTAGCCGCACTTTAGTACGTCCATGGTAGCAGATAATCAATGAAGGCCCACACACGAAGTACATCCGCATGGAAGTGCGGACGCACTACGGACACGGCAAACGGATGCAGGTTAGCAAGAACGTCGAACCGCTAGGACGGACATGCGGAGTGCGCTACGTCCTCATAGCTTTGCATTTATACGTCCAGCATTTTTGACGGACAAAATATTTTTTCATTTTAATTTATTTTCCCTCCTACATCCATCAAAAATAACGTCGGTCACAAAAATGGACTGTGTGGCCACTACTGCGTCTTCCGTCAAAAAGTGCGTCCGTACTGCACACAGTCCGTAGAAAACACGCTCGTCTGACCCTAGCCTTAGTGGTGTTTTTTTTGCCGCCCCCTGTCATCCTAGGGGGTGGTGTCACCCGGTGCTGCCCGCTCCCCCCCAGGTACGCCCCTGATATGAGCTTTAGCTCCAGTGGTGTAAAAACTAGACATGTGCACAACGAAAAAAATTGTTTTGGTTCGGATCGATTCATTCTATTTTTCAATTTGTTTTGGATCATTTTTTTTTACCTCGATTCGTATTTCGGGTGATTGGTTATTCATATTTAGTTTTTATTAGTTATTTCGTATTTCGGATCAATTTGTATTTCGGGAGATTTGTATAATTCATATTTTGTTTTTATTAGTTATTTCGGATCAATTCGTATTACGGGAGATTAGTAGAATTCATATTTCGTTTTATTAGTCATTTCGGATCAATTCGTATTTCGGGAGATTAGTAGAATTCGTATTTCGTTTTATTAGTTATTTCGGATCAATTCGTATTTTGGGAGATTTGTATAGTTCATAATTCATTTTTATTAGTTATTTCGTATTTCGTATCAATTCGTATTTTGGGAGATTAGTTTAATTCGTATTTTGGATTGATTCGTATTTCGTTAGTTATTTTGTTTTAATGAGTTATTTTGGAATGTGAAATGGATTAATGTAATGACTTAGATTAGGGTAAAAAAAAAAAAAAAAAGATACGTAATCCCCCAGTCCTTGGTGCTGAAATATATTTCAGCACCAAGGATAGCAGCATTAGAACTACAATGAAAATACTAAGGGCCCTATCACCTGGTGTGAGCTAAACATAGCGTCAGTATGTTTTTGCGTTAGCCCCAGGTAAATTGAGTCTAGTGCCTGACCAACAGATCATTTGCCTCTCGCTAGAAACAATAAAAATCACTTTGCGCGTCACAATTAGCGATTCGTACCGTGAGCTTACTGTACTTTCTGCGTCCTATACTTAACATGGGGAGCGCTAAAGATCTCTTGCGCTATTGTAACTAACAGATCACTTGGTGCCAGCACTAATTTTTAGATGGACATGCTTTCAGGTGGCATTTATTATGCAATGCCCATCAGCCTTAATATATGTGGGCATATAAACATGGATGATACAGCCATTTTTGAGGATTTTAATATTGATGGGGTGTGTGGGCTCTTCTGGATGTGTTCCTACTTATACAAGCTTGTGAGGGCAGGGGATAGGTATGGCCCGGCACTCTGCATTGGCAAAAAAAAGTTCTATCCTCTACACAACCGCATTAGCGCTGGGTCTCAACTCAGGTCTTAGCGTTTCCCTAGCGTATGCTAAACGACCTTGTACACGGACTACCAAGAAAAGGTGATCTATTGGTGGTTTGTCAAGCGCTACATTTTAGCAACTTGCGCTAGATTTTTCCATTAGCGATGGCGTTTTAGCTTACATCAGGTGATAGGGGCCAAAAAATAAAATATCAGCCAGAACTAAAAGGAAAATACTAAAAATAAAATACCTCAATTGTGTTTTGTTTCACATGGAGTTATAGGGATAAGCGCAGATGACACTTTTTTGCTTGTTATATTTTTAAAATACTTAATACTTTGATAGTTAAATACTTTAAAAAAAAACTAAAACAAAAATACAAGCCATACAAAATAAAATGCAGCCAGTACTACAATAAAAAATACCAGCCGTACAAAATAAAATACAGCCAGTACTACAATAAAAAATACCAGCCGTACAAAATAAAATACAGCCAGTACTACAATAAAAATACCAGCCATTCAAAATAAAATACAACCAGTACTACAATAAAAATACCAGCCATACAAAATAAAATACAGCCAGTACTACAATAAAAATACCAGCCGTACAAAATAGTCCCATAGGTTTCAATGTAAAAAATATTCCCTGTTTTTATTATCAGGGTTATTCAGAAAGAGGTGAAATCCAGGAGAATGGTTGGAGAAGTGAAAATTCTAGGTCAAAATAGCCAATTTGGAAAGTGAGATAAATGGTAGATTGTTTCTGGCTTGGCTATTTTGACCTGGAATTTTCACTTCTCCAGTCATTCTCCTGGTTTTCACCTCTCTCTGAATAACCGTGTAAATATTTGTTCAACTGTTTATTGTTTTCACTTGCAGCAAAAAGACACTTTATTTAGGCATTTTTTGGGATTTTTTGGTGAAAGTTTTGGATTTATAATTATCTTAAAACAAGTTTTTTTTCTTTCCTTTAGTGTGGCTGCATTCGGCAGGGACTGTCTATGGTGCTGAAACCTGTTCAGCAACAGGGGCAGCAGCTCTGCAGGGCTCCGGGGCTGTACTTGGTACTGAATAGGTTCCAGCACCATGGACAGCCCCCGCTGAACGAAAGAAAAGAAAAAAGCCTCGTTGTTTTAAAATATTTAGGAATCCAAAAAAGTCTTGATTAACCATTACTTGTCCATGGGGAATAAAGTCAAGTCTAAGCGAAACAGTACAACGAATTGATTCGTAAAAACAAAAGCAATTTGTTTTATACTGTTTTGTTTCAGACAGAACCGATTCATATTTTGGAAGCACTTCAGCAAATTTCATCCGAATTTGAATTCAGAACGAAACGAAACGCACGTCTATAGTAAAAACTACTAATACTCGTTTATTATCATTGGCAAGCCTGAGAGTATCAGGGTAAATCAAAGAGATTCGAAAAGTCACCGCACGTTCGGTGACTTTTCGTTCTCTTCAATTCGGTTCCTTTTGCCGATCCCATTTCGGTGACCCTGCGGTGTATTCAGCAAACACCACAGGGTCCCCGAATTGCAGGGAAAAGCTGCCGCAAACCCGACGAAAACGATCCGCAAAACCTGTCGAATGCACACCGAAAACCCTCAAAAACATCTGGATTAACCTGCCGAAAACCACAGAAAAACCCGAGCAGGAGCCGATCACACGCAGCGAAGCAGCCGGAAAAAGCTGAGACCGCAGACAGAGTGAAGTGAATAAATTAGGAAAATAGTTTGCATGAATGATTGAAAAGTGAAACACTGTTTGCAAAGAAACTACTGAGCGAAAATGTGTGAAATTTACATATAAAATCCAATGAATGATAATAAAAAGGGCTGTTACAGAAAAAATAAGTAAACTTAAATTAAAAAAAAAATCGGACTTTAAAAAAAAAAAAATTCTGAAAAATGCTTAAAATATACTAAAAAATCTATAAATAAAGAGACTCTTTACTACAGAATTTTATAATGAACGGTTTATTAGATATTGAATTAAAACGGGAATATTTTTAACATTGAAGCCTATGGGATTCTCCTGAATAAACCTGCCGAACTAAACCAACGAATGGCAGGACATTAGGGGAACCTTTCACTGCTGGTTTGTGTTCTCTGAATAGCCAAAGCAGTGCTTTTTCATGGGGATTTCACTGCCCTCGAACAGGCACCGAACAGGCACCGTATGTGCAGGCAATTCGCCAGGATTTGGCGAATTGCCTGCTCTCTGGATAGCCGAATGGCCAAGAAAGGTAACCAAACGCTGATTTTCAGCGTTCTGTTACCTTTCTCAAGCAATTCGGATCTCTTTGAATAACCCTGTATATATTGTGTTTATCCGTACCTGGGACTGTTAATGGTTACACAGCACAGTATAACGTTCGTACCTACTGTATAACAAGATTTCGATTTCAGATATTCAAGTTTGATGGAGAGAAGAAAACCCTTTATGGACATGATAAAGACTTATGAGCCAGCGCCGGTCCTGATGGCAGCCTTCTCCTTTGCAAGCATCAGTGATTTGTCCTTTAGGACTTACTATACTTTGGAAGACTTTGGGGCAAAGCAGACGGTAATCTTCTACAACCCAATCTATTTGGCCAATATTGAACTCTATTGGAAGAATAAAGGTCTTGTTGTCCGGCGTCTCTCGTCTGGCCTCATGGTTGTCAGCACAGCGCTGGAGATCTGCGATGAGGTCACGCTCTATGGGTTCTGGCCATTTGCCGAAGACACCGATGGAAACCCAATCCCACATCACTATTACAATGACAGGCCACCTAAACCTGGCGTACATTCCATGCCCAGTGAGTTCTTCCTCTACAGCCAAATGTACAGCAAAGGGATCCTTAAATTAAAGGTTGGGAAGTGTTTCTAAAAGGTCACTGCGAGGAAGCACAATGTCACAGCAACTGAACAATGTATGCATTGGACTGTATTTGGACAACTGGTGAAGCCTCACATTGGGCCTTCTGTGAGACATACAGACCTGGAACTTAACACATGACAAATATACATGTTACTCCTCTCTGGTAGTTGTGATATGACCACTGGCCACAAGGATTCTGTAAAAAAGATCTGCTGTTTAAGGCAATTAGCGGAAAATAATGTGCGCCACCACTGTCAATAGATTCAAATGATATACAGCTGTTTGTACTTGGACTGGAAAAGCACAGAGTTACTTGACCTCGACTAGGTTGACTTATCGCTCTTTTGTGTAATTGTGTGATATGATTTCTGTGAGCCTGTTTCTAGAGATGTTAATTATATGATAACAGTGAATGGGATTGTTGTGTATGGCAGTAAATGTGATGGCACTAGTATGGCTGCATGGGTGTCACATAGCGACTTCACTCCAGAAGGGCACGTGACTTTGCAAAGTGGGTGAAGGGTTAAAAATCACTATTCGTTTGTACTAGACCCAAAATAATGACTAACTGACCCTCTCATTGCGACCACAGGTCTTCACCTAGTATGAAATGGAGGTGACCTGAAATTCCCCGTTCAATAAAACCCTGGACTGGAAAAGCACAGAGTTACTTGACCTTGGCTGGGTTGATGTATCGCTCTTTTGTGTAATTGTGTGATATGATTTGTGAGGGATCTTCATCATATGATGATCGTGAACGGGATTGCTGTGTATGCAGGGCCGGGTCTAGCATTTGTGGGGTCCGGTGCAAGTTAAATTGTGGGGCCTCACCAGCAAAAGCCACTCCTTAAGGGCTCCTCCCGCGCCTCCTTAAGGGGTTAATACCAATTTAGGCAAACAAGTATTAATCACAAAAAGCAACAATAGCAGCCCCGAAAGGAACCACTAGGTGGTGCACTGACCACACAATCCCAAGGGCCTAACCCTCCTGAATATATAATAGAGAACAAACACAAAACAACCCAGGACACCAATGAGGTGCGTATGGAGTGCTAAAGGGGGGTTGTGGGTCTCCAAACCATAAACACAATATTTTTATTAATTAGAAGTCAGACAATACCAAAAAGGCAAACACACTATAAAAAAACATAAACTTGAAAAGATGGAAAGTAGAGAGTAAGTTAGGCGTGGTGGTGTACCCTCGAAACAATGAAGAGAGTATATAGAAAAGCTAGCCACTAGCTATGTAATCAAAAATTATTTTTAACAATATAAAGGCCCAGATTAACCTCTGCAGACCCAATGATGGATGTAGTACATGCCGTCTGGCAGATGCCACAGTTTAATAGTCATAAAGAATATTCGTAGCACAGGACCACCGTCCAATAAATTAGCCCTCCTGACCAATTGCCAGACACAGGTATGCAATATATATCGAATGACCCATATATTGAAGATGTATAGCCATTTACCATATGCTAGTGAAGAAGGAATGCCAGATTTACCATGCCTTACATACATACATTTCCCACAGGACAAGGAGAAAAAAGGGGGGATTTAGACACCCCATCAAGCAGTTAAAAACATATAATCAAATAAATAGAAACACTCAACGCGTTTCGCCTGTCTACCAGGCTTTTTCCAGAGTCATGGAATTGTATTGTCTGACTTCTAATTAATAAATATATTGTGTTTATGGTTTGGGGACCCAACCCCCCTTAAACAAGTATTAATCGGCAAGACAAAACAAATACAGTATACATAGAATTTCTTTATAAAAGAATAGCAAATAGGAACAACTTTTACATAAATTTTAAAAAATTATGCATCCTTGAGATTATCCAAATATTCTGTGTATATGTAACTATAATACTGTGCTGCTTACTTGGTCATTGTATGCTGGCTTGGGGGATGGTGCGCCCTCGATCTGGGCATCTGTGTGGCAGTGCACGTGGAGTTTTTCCCCCCTGGTCTGCATGGGATTGGTGGGTGCCGTGGGTTCAAGCGTCTGGGTTACCTTGGAGATATCAATATCTTTGTGATTGGCTGGGTGGCGGCCATGTGACATGACCGACGTCCTGAACCCGGAAGTCTGGAGAGCTGTTACACCTGAACTGCATCCTCGCAAATTGGAAACTGCCCCAACTATTACTGGAGGTATTGGGGATTTCTATTTTGTATTTATACGGCCAAGGGTGAGGAGGTTCTTTTCGCTCCTGACAAAGCCGCATTCCCTAAGTGGCGAAACGTGTGTTGAGGCTACACAGGGGATGAAGTATGGTATATTCTAATTTATTATTCATTCAGCCTAATAGCTCATTGTGCAGCTTCAACAATGTATCCTGATCTTGGTGAATATATGTAGATATGTGAGACACTATTATTATTTGAAATCCATTCTATAGGATCAACGGCAGCACAGCACCTTTTAAGGGTTGGGTCTGTTTTGGACGGCATTTTCTGATTCATTCACACCGGTTTATATACATGTTGTGTTCTCTTTATGCATTTTTATTTGGCAATGTCCAACAATAAAATTATGTTTTTATTTTCCCTGAGCACCTAAGAGACTGGGAGTGTTTTCCCACTCTCTATCCTATATCTTTTTTGCCCATGATTGGTATCATTGTAAAAACCAGACTCTGACCTTTCCAATGACACCTCACTTAACCCTGTGCAGTGAAACAATTCAGAGATGCAGGTTCCAAAATCCCCATCTCTCCTCACTGCAGTGCTCCAGTCTAGGTTGTCGATGAAATAATGCATTGCATCATCAGCTCCACACTTGCTGGCAGTGTGGGAAATGAGAAGGTGAGTTAGCACAGCATCACTGTGCACTTTATAATTGTAAACTGAATAATAGTGCTGCGTTAGGGAAAAAAAAGAGAAAAATATTATTTTATTTTTACATAAAACTAACCTGCATATATTTGGTATCACTGGAAAAAACATTATATGGCCTTTCCAATGATACCTCATATATCCCTGTAGCCTTTAGGGCTCCAGAGATACAGATGTCTAAGGCCCGTGTCAGACAAACACAGAGATCACGTCTGTGTTGCCGCACAGTTTAACGTCCGTCGTAGCATAGAATCATGAGCAATAGAGACCCACACACTAAGTGCGTCCGCACCGAAATGCGTACGCACAACGCACATGGCAAACGGATGCAAGTTAGGCAAGAACGTAAAACCGCTAACACGGACGCGCTGAGTGCGCCACGTCCACGTAGCATTCTGTGTGTGTGATGAGGAGACGCCAAACGTAGCGCATTTGCGACGTCCAGCACCTTGACGCACAAAATGCCTTTTCATATAATTTTTCAAATTAATTTTGTTTTCCCAGAATTTCTACATCCGTCAAAAAAACGGATTGTGTGGTGTCTACAGTATCTTCCGTCAGAACGTCCGTCCGTTGTGCACACACGCAGAGTGCGGCCAGACTGCGTTCGTCTGACATTAGCCTAAATGACTGTAAATTTTAAAAAAAATTATACAGAGCAAGGCGCCACCTTTTTGCAGACACCTGTAGGCACATGCCTACTCTGCCTAGTTATAAATCCAGCCATGATCGTATCCTTACTGTTTCCTCAACCCTTCCATTTAATTATTATCTAATTCCCCATATAATTTTATTGACTTATTCTCCCTTATTTCATTTTCTCAGTTCCCCCAATAATGTTTTTCCCCAGCTGCCCCCAGATTTTACTATGTCCCAATTTTTGTACCCCCTTTCACATCTGTCCCTTATTTATTTTATTTCTCTCCTTTACACACACGCTGCTGCCGGGTCATGACAGGGCTGTATCAGGGCCTACTGTGAATTCTGAATTAATGTATTTCTCTTACGGCCTGGTGGGGAGCTGAGTTGGCATGGAACTGGCTGCAGTAAGGCTGTAGTGGGGCCACCCGGCTGTGATTACTTTTTTTTTGCCACTGGCTGCAGGTGGCGAGCCGAGTTGGCACGGAGCTGGAGTGACCAGTCACCGGTAGGCGGTAAGGCTGTCTGTGGGCTGTGGCACGGCCGCTTGTGGTGTGGGAGGGAAGTACTCAGCAACACGTTATCATGTGACCTGCACGCGGCCGCCTCCCATGCTTCAATGCGTCTCTCTCGGTGTCTCACGAGACTCAGCGCAGCGGCAGCAGCAGATCCGACGAGAGCCATGTTCAAGCATGCAGGCGGCCTCGCACAGGGCACTCTTGCGTCGTACAGAGCCGGGCAGACGCCAGTAATTTTAAAATATGGGTCTCAGTGCTGGCTGCATTGCAATATCTAAACAACTGTTTAGTATGCTAAGGTACCTCTGTATGGCGCTACACACAGTACTTAGAGCAGGAGTGGGGAACGTCCAGCCCGCGGGCCGTATACGGCCCACTGAATGACTTGGTCCGGCCCGCGGCTCCCTGCGAGCGTCCGAAGACATGGAGCTTTGGCGCTCGCCTGGGGGAACCACGTGACCAGCTGAGTTCTTGCAAGATCGAGGCTGGTCACGTGGCTCCCCCAGGCGAGCGCCCAAGCTCCACGCCACCAGACGCTCAGAGGGAGCCGAAGACGTGGCGGCGGCAAGAGCCAGGAGGTGAGCTGGGGGCAATATCCATGTGCGCTGGGGCATAATCATGAGAGCTGCTGGGGCATATCCATGTGAGCTGGGGCATATCCATGTGAGCTGGGGGCATATCCATGTGAGCTGGGGGGCATATCCATGAGAGCAGGGGGCAATATCCATGAGAGCAGGGGGCAATATCCATGAGAGCTGGGGCATATCCATGTTAGCTGTGGGCATATCCATGAGAGCTGCTGGGGCATATCCATGTGAGCTGGGGGGCATATCCATGAGAGCTGGGGGCATATCCATGAGTGCTGGGGGCATATCCATGTGAGCTGGGGCATATCCATGAGAGCTGGGGCTTATCCATGAGAGGTGGGGGCGATATCCATGAGTGCTGGGGCATATCTATGTGAGCTGGGGCATATCCATGTGTGAGCTGGTCTGGGGCAATATATCCATATGATAGCTGGGGCAATATATCCATATGTGAGCTGGGGCAATATATATCCATGGGTGAGCTGCTGGGGGCAATATATAATTGTGAGCTGGGGCAATATATCATATGTGAGCTGGGGGCAATATATATCCATGGGTGAGATGCTGGGGGCAATATATCCAGAGCTGCTGGGGGCAATATATATCCATGTGTGCTTTCACTTTCACTGCCTTCGAGCAGGCACCGTACTTGCTGGCAGTTGGCCAAAATGTGTGTGTGAGCATAGGAGAGAGCACCACAGCAATAAACCTCACAGTAGTGTGTGCTGTGTGTATGAGCATTCAGTGTTATATGGGAGTACTGATTTATGAGTAAGAGTAGTTAAAAAAAATCTGTAAAACTCGGGAGGGGGTGACACCATAAGTTACCGCACCGGGCGAAATTTTAAGTTGTTAATTTTGTATGGCCCTCGAGTGATCTTATAAATCTCCGAATGGCCCTTGGCAGAAAAAAGGTTCCCCACCCCTGACTTAGAGTGATATATTACATGTGTAGGTGTTCACATGTTAGCACAATCACAGTATTTTCACAATAACAGTACATGGATTCCAAAAACACATGAAAGGTACGTGACTGAGGGTTGTTACACATATATGCCTTCTATATATATTAGTGGGTACATCTCTGATCAATGTGAGTGTAAAAAGTCATAGTCCAGTCTCTTATATCTTCAGCTTGTAGAAGATGTACCGGCTGAGTGGAGTAGCGGTAGAATCACTGCTCTGCATGGAGAGAGCCTGTGGAGTTATGGGTTTGATCCCAGCGAGCAACCTCTCCAGTAAGTGTCCTAAAGGTACACACTCGCCACCCAGGACATACTTGAAAATGAGAGCAATCTCAATGTATCCTTCCTGGTAAAATCCTTTCTCAAAAAAAAAATATTTGGTATAGTTCATTTGTGGTGTGCTGCTGCTACCTAGTGGCTGGTCTTGAGTATGACTGGTTTTGTTGGGGAATTGCAGTTCACACAGTTCCTTCGGAATCCCCACCCTCAATGGTCAGTATTAATAGTTCACTTTAGGGTTAATACAGCATTGCTTGTTCCAACGAGTCACCAATAACCTCTTCCTTCCTTGACCCTCCAAAAGAGCAAAGTGTCTGAGGTGTGCATTGTGGTGTGTGGGTTTATAATGATGACCAAGAACAGGCACACTTACGGTCTGGAATCTCCAGTTCAGCCCTTGCCTGAGTGTTAGTAATATTTCCTTTGGCCTGGTAACCTAATCACAGATACACTTGGACGCAGGGATAATCCAAAATAACGTGGTTTATTGGTCCCAAAAAATATTAAATAAAATTGTACAACATAAAAACAAAACGTGCCTAAAAGCTTAAAATCACGTTTAAAAATGGTTATGGGTCTTCCAATATGCGTTTCGGCAGTTCCGGACCGGCTTCATCAGTTGGATGACCCATTCTCGATATTGTGCTCTTTAAATACGTAATTCTAGATGTTTTTGCTACATGTTTTTGCTTTTTAACCCTTTCACAGCTGAGCCTATTCACCTCTGTTTGCTGAGCTCATTTTGATCGTTTTATGCTCATCATGTTTAAACGTGATTTGAAATCCTATTTTATTAAACCGCAAGACAATTTTTTTTTTTTTTTTAAACTAAACTATTTAATTAATTTTTTTATTTTTACATCAAACCTAGATCAAAACATGATCAGGCCTTTCCAATGATACCAAACATGACCCTCTAGCTGCCATGGATCGGGAGATATGGGGATCCAAATGATCCCCCTAGCTCCACTTGGCAGCTAAGGGGTTAACTGGCCAACTGATGTCATTTCACATATGGTGACAATGTCAGTGGGTGTGGGGTGACCCTGAGGCTTGGCTGACATCCAAGATGTCTGCCACTTCCAAGTGCGAATCACTATCCGGCACCTAAGGGGTTAAAAAGGTACAGCTGAAAAGGGCAGACTCTTTCCTCTCCAGCGGCAGCTTTCTTTTTTTCTAGCTCCAGTCGTTGGGAAGGAAGAGTGGTACAAAGGACCTCTTCAGGTTCCCCCTGCAGGCACCGGAGGGTGTCTGAAAATGATCATCACGGTGGCTGGGGCCTATAAAAATGTCGGACAGGAAGGAAGGAAGCCATTCTGGTGTGGAATCCTGGCCAGAGAGGTGAGTATACAGAGGGAGGGGGATAAAGGACCATGACGTGCATAGGTATGAGGATTGGGGATGACTAGGGAAATGTACAGTGCAAGGGTTAAGTTGAATCCAGCTGAATAAAAGATTTGCTTCTCCTGTGGAACTGAAATTTACATCTCCCTTTCTCCCCGCACCCTGCTCCCCCAACCTTTTATCTCTCTAGCCAAATTCCTGTTCGACGTCTGCAACCTGTTATCACTAAATATAGAAGAATGTGCTGTTGCTACACCCTCGGTATATGTCACCCTGCCCGCAGGGAAAATTCTTGTAAGTTGATTGGTTTCTATAAACATCACCCCCTTGCATGTAAGGGTATTTGTACTCTTCTACTCAAGAATACAGACCAAATTGAATTGATGACGTACACTTGCTGGTGTGTGGGTAATTCATTTCATACATTGCTCTGCCTTGGGACCACTACAGATGACTTGAGACCTGTAATCGCGATAGGGGGGAAACACAACGACCCCCAGGAGGGGAGAGAGACCCTAACAGCTGGTGTCAGAAGTGGGACCACGTGCTCGGGTTAGTTGAGTCTCTTCTTACCTATGTACTGTGATCCCGAACTCTAGGTCTGTTACCTCCAAACTCTCTGTCATCTCTTTTTTTATCAGGAAAGTGCCTCCTGTGTTTTGTATTAAAATGTATGAATGAGTTATACCTGAAGCTTCACGCAGACGGATAACTAAAAAAGACCAACTACCAGCTCTGCCAGGTTCAGTTGCAAGGCATTAAGTCAAATGACCGACTGACACTGGAACGCAAAGGGTAGTTGGAGCTGTGAGTGACTTAGAAATGCCACCCAGTGACTGCATGTAAACCCACCCATGAGTCCCATCCATAGGATTGGGAACTAGGTTCAACGACACATAAACCAGATAACTGGATACAGTGAAACACCTTCTCACACATTTCTGCTCCTCTGTACCCCTATGGAGGCACACCTGTGATCATTTCTCTTATTTTATGTGACTTCGTACTGAGGTAGCACAGGTCAGGAATAGTCACTAGTGCTTTCTTTTTGTAAATATTTTTTTATTGAAAAGCGTCATTCAACATAAACATGCATTTGTCCATATAGGTCCCTTGTACTTTTCGGTTTTAAACAGAAGTCAAGGGGGGTGAGGGAAAGAGTGAACAGAAATGTCCATAGAACCAAAAATAAAAAGAAGGGGGGCCTGCCCAAGCCCCAAAAGAAAAGCTAGAAGGAAGAAAGAGGAAGGGGGAGAGGAGGGGAGATGCTCATCTGAGAACATGGGAGGCCTCACATGAGGCAGAGTAGCGCATCTCCGTCAACGGCAAAGATCACACACAATATGTGAGGGGCTGTCCGCACCCTAAGATCCAATCTGCTCAAGCCACAGGGACCAGACCTTATAATAGTTAGGTAATGTGTTGTTCGACACTGCTGTGAGTTCATCCATTAATTGTACATCCCTGAGGTTAGTATAGATATGGTTGAAAGCTGGGACAGTGGGACAATTCCACGTCTCAGCCAGGACCCTACGGGCCGCTAGCGTAATTTTAGCCATCAATTTGTTCTCCGGTCGAGAAAAGTCGGGGATGGGCCTAGACAGTAAAAAGGCCCAGGGGTCCATAGGAATGTCCTTGGCAAGGACTGCTGTAGTGTGTGTATGGACCTCCTCCCAGAACACCTGAACCCGGGAGCAGGCCCACCACATATGAAAATAAGTGCCCTTTATGCCACAGCCCTTCCAGCACAAGTCCAGGGTGGCTGGGGTCATACGGGACACCTGGACCGGTGTCACATACCATCAGAAGATTGTTTTGATCAACTGCTCGTGGTGTGTTGTGCAGACCGAAACCGACTTCATTGCCTCCCAAATATCAGCCCACTCCTCTGCCTCTAAAGATTCTCCAATATCCGCTTCCCAAACCGCTATGTAACGCAATTCCATCCAGTCGAGTAAGGTAGTGATCATTAAGTATAGTGTGGAGATCAAACCTTTGGGGTACGAACCCATAAGGCACAAGCATTGAAAACGGGAAAGGTGAGAGGTCACTAGTGCTTTTGATAGCACAGGAAGTCATTAGTGCTTAGGTTGCACAGGATTCAGGATAGGAGAAG
The DNA here is from genome assembly GCA_009667805.1 of Leptobrachium leishanense. Lineage (NCBI taxonomy): Eukaryota > Metazoa > Chordata > Amphibia > Anura > Megophryidae > Leptobrachium > Leptobrachium leishanense. The sequence continues at coordinate 17,232,459 of CM019065.1, forward strand.
GTAAACTAAACTACACAATTCAGTCAAATGTCCAAGGAGGTCTCTGGGTCCCCAACACGAGTGCCGTGCTTGCCACACCTGCGCTAGCATCCTTACTTTTTTGCAGACTGCTCCCCATTTCCAGTAAGATCCTCCAGATACAGAGTGCTTTGGTAGCACATCTCAAATACAGAGTACAGGGCTTTTATTATTATAATCCTTTATTTATATAGCGTCACAAATTCCGCAGCGCTTAAAAAGATCAGTTTTTCACAAGGGGTTGATACATTGAAATATCACACATGAACGATATGGCCTTGGTAGCACATCTCGTAGTGTCAGGGTCTCAGTGTCACAGTTGCACTGCGTCATTCTGTATAGGTTTTTTTGTTGGTGAAAATTAATACAGATTCTAGATATGCATTAGGTGTTGTGCATGATTTTGGAGCCATGTGGAAATGTAGAGGTTTTACCAAGGTAGACGGCAAACCAATAATGGAAAATGTTCTTTTTTCTCAGGTTTAAAGGTAATTTTTTCACACTATCGTTCGTTTAATGTCAATGATTTGGAAAGTGTTGTATGTTCTATGCGTCTTCACTAATAGACAACCATTATGTTGTTCATCTGTGTAAATAAAGTAATGGAAAAAGATTTAATTATGTTTTGTACTTTCTCAGAATGATGAAGCTGACTGCATACTAGGGATGAGCGTTCGGTTCGGATCTGTTCGGAGTTCGATTCGAACATCGCCCGTTCGGCTGTTCGTCGAACTCCGAACATTTCCGCGTGTTCACCGCATGTTTGCCCACAATGCACTTTTCCACTGGCCTGAAGCTTGTAATTGGCTACACCACAGGTCAGGTGCAAGACTATGCCAATCACGGCTCAGAGTCCTGATTGGGCAAATTTTGCCAAATCATGGGCTCACAGAGCTAAGTCCCGCAGCACACTATGTAAGGCTTCCTCCCTGCCTGCAGCCCCAGCGTGTGTATTTGCAGGAGTGAATCAGAGAGGAGAGGAGATTGTTCTGTCAGGGTGTATCAGTGACGTTGTAGGAGATTTCGGGGAATTAGAATCTGTGTTGGCACTGACAGGCTATCAGGGACAGTGTGTTTCAGTGAGTTGTAGGAGATTTCTGGGAATTCGAATCTGTCTTGGCACTGCCAGGCTATCAGGGACAGTGTGGTTCAGTGAGTTGTAGGAAATTTCTGAGAATTTTATTCTGTCTTGGCACTGCCAGGCTATCAGGGACAGTGTGTATCAGTGAGTTGTAGGAGATTTCTGGAATTAGAATCTGTCTTGGCACTGCCAGGCTATCAGGGCCAGTGTGTATCAGTGAGTTGTAGGAGATTTCTGGGAATTTGAATCTGTGATGGCAATGCCAGGCTATCAGGGACAGTGTGTATCAGTGAGTTCTACCACAGTTCAGCAAGTTAGAATCTGTCTTGGCACAGCCTGTTATCAGTGTGTATCAGAGAGTTATACCAGAGTTCAGCAAATTTGAATTTGTCTTGGCACAGCCAGGCTATCAGGGACAGTGTGTATCACTGATTTACAGCATTGTTCTGGAAAATCTGTATATCTTTGATCTAATTCTAGATACCATACAAGAACACAGTTTAAATCAGAGTTCATCTGTTTATCTATTGAGAGTTGAATCTGGCTGTTGCCAGCTATCAGGGTGTTGCAGCCTGCAGAAGAGGAAGGGAATCAGAGAAAGAGAGTAGAGGACATTGGCAGCCTTGCAGGGAAAATATCAGTAAAATCGCTGACTTATATCAGAGTTCTGAATATCTTTAATCTATATACCAGAGTTGAATCAGACTTCTGTATATCTCCAATCTTTATACCAGAGTTGAATCAGACTTCTGTATATCTCCAATCTTTATACCAGAGTTGAATCAGACTTCTGTATATCCTTAATCTATATATCACTCACCATGTCAGAAAGACCAAAAAGGACAGGCAGACACTCCCAGACACAGATAAGAGGGCAAGCAGCCTCTGTGTCGGAAGTCTGTGCCTCTGGTCGTCGTGGACGTGGTGCATCCTCTGCAGGGGCACGCCTGTACTTTCTAACTGGTGCTGGCCGTCTTAAGCAGCAGCAACATACAGAGGATTTGCAGGATTGGCTAATCAGGCCATCCTCATCCTCCGAGTCCTCTGCCAACCAGGCTTGTAGTGGTTTACAGTCCACCTCAGCGGCCAAAACATCTAATTCAGCCTCCATGTCCACAGCTACTCCTGCCGTAGCCTCACCATCATACACGGAGAAGTCAGCTGAATTGTTTGACTACAATGACAGTGACATGCTGCTTGAGGATGTGCAGCAACTCCAGTGCTCTGATTCAAACTCTGAGGTTGAGGAAGGGAGTATAATCAGCCTAGAGGGAGGGAGTGCCAGTGACACACAAAGAACTGGCACTCATGTTGCCCCAGCAGCTGCAGCATATTGCGAGGTTGGCTCCAGTGACGAGGAGATAGGGAGTGATGACGATGATGAGGTCACTGACTCCACCTGGGTGCCTGATCGAACAGAGGAGTCGAGGGAGGAGGAGGAGGAGACACAACAAAAACGAGGCAGAACGTCTTCTATGAACAACCGTACCCAGTGAGAGGCATCAGATGTCAGAGTTGCTCAGGTGCAGAGCGCTGTTGTCTCGCAGCACACGTCCAGGATCTCTGCAGTCTGGGAGTTCTTCACGACATGTGCAGCAGACTGCAGCGTTGCTATTTGTAAGCCATGTCGGAAGAGGATCAAGCATGGGAAAAACATCAGATACTTGGTACCACGTGCTTGAGGCGACATATGACTACCTGCCACGCATCCCGTTGGCACAACACTTTGGATAGGTCCTCCTCCTCCTCATCTGTTTCTACCCCCACTATATGTCCTGCCATGTCATTGCCTACAACCTCCACTGACAGGGATGATTCTACGGTAATGGGTGTACCAGGTCCTTCCTCAGAATGTGACAGCATCCCATCAGCTGAAGATTTACGCAGTCAGATTATGTTGCCCCAGCTGCTGCAGCGTAAGAAAAATATAGTCCCAACCATGCCCAAGCACAGCTTCTAAATGCCAGTTTAGCAAAATTACTCGCATTACAGCTGCTGCCTTTACAGCTGGTGTACTCTGCTTCCTTCCGGGAAATTGCCGGATATGCTGTACCACAGTGGCAGGTTCCAAAACGCCACTTCTTTTCATGGAAGGCCATTCCAGCACTATACCAGCGCGTGGAAGACAATGTTATGGAGTCATTGGGAAAGGCATTCAACAGCAAGGTGCACATGACTTTAGACACGTGGTCCAGCAAGCATGGACAGGGCCGTTACATTTCCATCACGGCACACTGGGTAACTCTGCTTGCAACTGGGAGGGAACCAGGACGGGGCTCTGTGCTGGAGCTTGTTCATCCACCACACCTCCAGAAAGCTTCTTATATGAGGTTTGTCTGCTCCATCACCTCTTCCTCCTCCTCCTCCTTCTCCTTCTCTGTCTCTGGTGAAGTGGAATTTAAACCGATGTGTGGCAGGGGCTACGCTATGACTCAAGCAAAAAGATGCCATACTGTGCTTGAGCTGGTTTGTTTAGTGGACAGGAGCCACACCGGGCCAGAAATTCTGTCAGCTATGCAGGGGCAGGCGCAGAGATGGTTAACACCATGCCAGCTTGAGCTGGGAATGGTCGTCTGTGATAATGGCAGCAACCTTCTCTCTGCCCTACGCAATGGTAAATTGATGCATGTACCATGCCTAGTACACGTCCTAAATCTAGTGGTACAGCATTTCCTAACCAGGTACCCAGGGCTGGCAGAGCTTCTCATCCAGGCTAGAAAAGTCTGCAGCCACTTCAGACGGTCATTCCCAGCAAGTATTCACCTGGCTGAAATTCAAAGAGAATTCCACCTTCCCACAAACCGTCTGATCTGTGACATGCCCACCAGGTGGAACTCGACATTGACAATGCTGCAGTGTCTGTACAAACAGCAGAGGGCCATCAACGAGTACCTGTGTGAGTATGGCACAAGGACAGGACCAGGTCAGCTTGGTTTTTTTTCCCCGCCGCAGTGGCTGATGATCAAGGATGCATGCACTGTACTGTCACCATATGAGGAGGCAACAAGGATGGTGAGCAGGGACAGTGCATGCATCAGTGACACAATTCCTTTAGTGTTCCTGCTGGAGCGCACTCTGCGGGGAATTATAGATGTGGCACTAGAGGCGGAGCAGCGGGAGGAAGAGGAGGCCTTCCCTAGCTCTCAAGGCCCCAGTCTTTACGCAGACAGCATTCCTGCAGGTCCTCAGATCAGACAGGAGGAGGATGAGGAGGATGAGGAATATTTAAGTAGTGGGGGCATTGAAGGTGGGGATTCCTCAAGGGAGTGTTTTGTGTGCCCAGAAACCCAAGGACTAGTACGTGGCTGGGAGGAGGAAATGCACAATGGGGTCATCCTCATTGACCGAGGAAGAGTCGGAAGCTAATGCCACCTCCAACCTACGCTGCATGGGCTCCCTTATCCTGCAAAGCCTGCTAAAGGACCCCAGGATTCATGCCATCAAAGAGAGGGATCATTACTGGTTGGCAACCCTTCTTGATCCACGATACAAGGGGTAAAGTTGCAGAGCTCATCCTGCCTGCACAGAGGGAGGACCGGATGAAACAACTTGAGTACGCTCTAAAGCGACACTTGTGTAACACCTTTCCAGGCACTGGTAGGTTACCAAGTGATGACACAGGTGCTTCTGAGGCTGTGGATGATCAGAGGAAGAGCGGTGAAGGCCAGAGCTGCTTGACTGATGCCTTTTTAAATTTTTTTAGTCCACGATGCCCAGGGACATCAAATGTAGGCACCCATTGCCAACATCTTCACCGTATGGTGCAGGACTACCTAGGGGCAAGGGCAGACCCGGATACCTTTACAACAGATGATCCAGCGTGCTTTCTGAAAGGACAGTCAGTGCCACTGGAGGTTTTGTCACAGACAAAAGAGTGCGTCTGTCCACCGACTCTGTAGACCGGCTGACATTTATAAAAATTAATCAGTCCTGGATCAGCAGCTATCACTCCCCTGATGCTGATGTAACGGAATAGATCGGGGATCTCTTCTGCATTCCCAAAACCTCCACCACTGCACTCTTCCACAATACCTCAGAGGGGTTATGGTGTGAAGGCACTAGCTGGCACCAAAGGCCCAATATTTGGGTGCAGTGACGCGTGTACCAGAATCCAATCATTTTAATATTTGAAAGCAGAGTCCACCCCTGCACTCTTCCACAATACCATAGAGGGGTTACGGTGTGAAGGCACTTGCTGCCACCAAAGGCAAAATATTTGGGTGCATTGACGCCTGTACCAGATTCATATCATTTTAATATTTGACCGCAGGGTCCAACCCTGTACTTTTCCACACCACAGAGGGGTTACTTACGGTGTGAAGGCACTTGCTGCCACCAAAGGCACAATATTTGGGTGCACTGCCACTGACGCCTATACCAGATTCATATCATACTAATATTGGACCACAGGGTCCACCACTGCACTCTTCCACAATACCACAGAGGGGTTAAGGTGTGAAGGCACTTGCTGCCACCAAAGGCAAAGTATTTGGGTGCACTGACGCCTGTACCAGATTCATATCAATTTAATATTTGACCGTAGGGTCCAATCCTGCACACAAATCCGCCACTTCACGGGCAGGTTATGGGGACCTCCTAGGGACGATATTTGAAGGAATTTATCATTTTTATTCTTAACCTTTATTTCATGGACAACTCACTGTTCTTTTAAAAACATTTTTTTTAAAACTTTTTGTCCTTGTTTCCTGTCCCGCAGGACATACACTTTTTATGACAAATATCTAGCATATATGCCCTCTTGGAGGGCACTCTAAAAATCGAACGTTCGGGTCCCATTGACTTGCATCGAGTTCGGATCGTGTTCGCGTCCGAACTCGAACTTTTGAAATTGTTCGAGTTCGAATGCGAACCGAACACAGCTGTTCGGCTCATCCCTGTTCGGCTCATCCCTAAACATCACTGCTCTGTGTGGAGAGAGCCTGTGGAGACATGGGTTCGATCCTGGCAAGAGCACCTCTCCAGTAAGTGTCCTTGGGCAAGACACCTAACGGTACGTACTCGCCACCCAGGATATACTTGAAAACTAGAGAAATCTCAATGTATCCTCCCTGGTAAAATCGTTTCTCCAAAAAAAAATATATATATCAATTAAATCCTAGCAACCTGTTGTAGGTGTGGGAATTTCCATGTGTTTCAGGAAGGATGAATTGTAAATGTTGGTGGTGTAAAATAATTATCTTTTAATTCTCTGTATTAATATATGGTGTTTCAAATACACGTCTTAGTTAACATGCCCCCTTTAGCTCCGTTTAAAATGCTTGTTCAATATCCGCTTGAAAACACAGACAAGCTACTGTCCAGACAGGCCCCCACCCCCTTCCCCAATTCTAGTGGCAGGGAAGAAGAGAAAAAAAATAATTTTCTTCAAAATATGACGAATAGTTTGGTGGGTTGGTGGGTTTAACTATGGTAATTATCTGTGTCATTGAGATAATTCTATTGTCTTGTAAATAAGAGATTTTTTTTTGTACGTCATATCTTCTATACAGAGCTGAATTTACAAAGGAATACCAGATATTTGAAGAATGAAACCTGTGTGTGATATTTTCATTTATCTCCCCTAGCTAACACGATACTTACATGATGAAAGGCAGCAGAATACAGAGATCTAACTTGCATGTCTTGGAAGTTGATTTAAGGCAAGTGGAAATTGATTAGTCAAGAAAAGAAAAAGGCATGTGTCTTTGTAAATGGCATCCGATCCCCATCACCCTCAGCCACATAATCTGCATTGTGAGGCTCAGATATTTGTCAATAGTTTTATTCTAGTTTCATCAGCATCTGTAGGCCCCCCCAATTTTTATTTTTTTTGCTAAGCTGTTTCGTATTTGCCCGCTCATCTGTGCGGCGGAAAAGGGTTATAAGGATACTGCGGCACCCCTTCCTGAAGGTGTATTTTCTTATTTCCTTAAAGTGTGAACCCCTGAGAATAATGTATTATATTGCATTGATGGAATAATAAATTTTTCCTCCTATAGGCTACTAACAAACCATGGGCCCTATCACCTGCTGTGAGCTACAGGTAAAATGCCATGGCTAATGGAAAAATGTAGCGCGAGTCGCTAAAGGTAGCGCCTGGCGACCCACCAACAGATCGACTTGTCCACGGTAGTCCATGGACAAGATCTATTAGCGCACACTAAGTGGACAGATGGGAACATCATCAGGGGCCACATCAGGCTCAGAGTCTGTAAAGGATTTTATATCCAAAATTATAAATAACTGAAATATGCAATTCATTGCTTGTCTCTCCCCCCAATTGTCCTCAGGCCATCTGTCCCAAAACCAAACCGCATTCCTCGGTGTGCCTGCTAACTCCTGTTTCTTTTATACATATCTGATTATCCCACCCAGTTATGCCTCTGGGCAAATTCTTTAAAACCTGCTCCAGATAACATTCTATGATTTATAGGAGTTTCAACAAACATGAAAAGTAGGTACTATATCTATTGTTGTCACCTTATATGGAAGGAGTTGTTACACCCCTCTACACATGTCGTTTTTGTCCACGTGGCAATCTCTGATTGGCTATGACATCAGCTCCTCCATGTTGTCTGTGAAGAATATAAATACTGCACTGTTACTGAATACATTTTGACTTTGAAAGACATAGTAGCTAGGGATGAGCCGAACACTCCCCGAGTTCGGTTCGAACCCGAACTTCCCATTTGTTCGGGACCGAACCCGAACCCAAACCCGAACACCCATGCAAGTCAATGGGGCTGAAAATTCGGTTTTTTAGAGTGCCCTCCAAGAGGGCATATATGCTACATATTTGCCATAAAAGGCATATGGGGGTCCGGGTAGTGCCCTGGGGGACAGGAAACAAGGACAAAAAGTTTTAAAACAAACGTTTTTAAAGGGACAGTGAGTTTTCCATGAAATAAGGGTTAAAAATAAAAACGAAAAATTCCTACAAATATCGTGCCTAGGAGGTCCCCATAACCTGCCCGTGAAGTGACGGATTTCTAGGATGTATAGAAACACTTAAAAACAAATAAATGACGTTTCATATGACGGTAAATGCTTTTCCTTTAATCTATCCATAAACAACTGCTTGGGGCGGCAGCCTGTATGAAAAGACATTTTAGGATGCGCAGAAAAAGTTTAGTGTTTTTTTGGGTTAAATTATTGTGAAACTTATGCAGGCTTTGGATGAAAGTAACAATAGGTGCTTTAAAATTGGTCTTTTAGCGTCGGCAACAGTGCCGTCACACCGTATCCCCTCTGAGGATATGAATCTTATACAGGCGTCAATGGCAGTGCACCCAAATATTGTGCCTTTAGTGCCAGGCATGCAAGTACTATCATACAGTAACCCCTCTGTGGTATTGTAGAAGAGTGCAGGGGTGGACCATGTGGTCCTATATTGAAAAGTTTTTGATCTGGTAATGGGCGTCAGTGTACACAGATATTCTGCCTTTGGTGCAAGACTGCCAGGCCAGAAAGTATCATCATACAGTAACCCCTCTGTGGTATTGTGGAAGAGTGCAGGGGTGGACCATGTGGTCCTATATTGAAAAGATATGCATCTGGTTAAGGCATCAGTGCACCCAGATATTGTGTCTTTGGTGCCAGGCCAGTAAGTATCATCATACAGTAACCCCTCTGTAGTATTGTGGAAGAGTGCAGGGGTGGACCATGTGATCCTATGTTGAAAAGTTTTTTATCTGTTAATGGGCGTCAGTGCACCCAGATATTGTGCCTTTAATGCCAGGCCAGCAAGTATCATCATACAGTAACCCCTCTGTGTTATTGTGGAAGAGTGCAGGGGTGAACCTTGCGATCCTATATTAAAAAGATATGCATCTGGTTAAGGTGTCAGTGCACCCAGATATTCTGCCTTTGGTGCAAGACTGCCAGGCCAGCAAGTATCATCATACCGTAACCCCTCTTTGGTATGGTGGAAGAGTGCAGGGGTGGACCATGTGGTCCTATATTGAAAAGATATGCATCTGGTTAAGGCGTCAGTGCACCCAGATATTGTGCCTTTGGTGCCAGGCCAGCAAGTATCATCATACAGTAACCCCTCTGTGGTATTGTGGAAGAGTGCAGGGGTGGACCATGTGGTCCTATATTGAAAAGTTTTTTTTTTTTAATGGGCGTCAGTGCAGCCAGATATTGTGCCTTTCATGGCAGCAAGTGCATTCACACCGTAACCCTTTTGTGGTATTGTGGAAGAGTTCAGTGCTGGAGGTTTTGTGAATGCAGAAGAGGACATCCCCTATCTATTCCATTACTTCAGCATCAGGGGATTGATAGCTGCTGATCCAGGACTGATTCATTTTTATAAATGTCAGCCGGTCTACAGAGTCGGTGGAAAGACACACTCTTTTGTCTGTGACAAAACCTCCAGCGGCACGGAACGTCCTTTCGGAAAGCACGCTAGATGAAGGGCAACCTAGTAGCTGCATAGCATATTGGCTAAATTCTGGCCAGTGATCCAATCTCAACACCCAGTAAGCCAGTGGATCATCTGCTGGAAAGGTATCCAGGTCTGCCCTTGCCCCTAGGTAGTCCTGCGCCATATGGTGAAGACACTGGCAATGGGTGCCTACATTTGACGTCCCTGGGCGTCGGGGACTAAACTTTTAAAATGCACCAGTCAAGTGGCCCTGGACTTCACCACTATTCCTCTGATCATCCGCAGCCTCAGAAGCACGTGTGTCAGCACTTGGTAATCTACCAGTGCCTGGAAAGGTGTTACACAAGTGTCGCTTTAGAGCGTCCTCAAGTTTTTTCATTCTGTGCTCCCTCTGTGCAGGCAGGATGAGCTCTGCAACTTTCCCCCTTGTATCATGGATCAAGAAGGGTTGCCAACCAGTAATGAGCCCTCTCCTTGATAGCACGAATCCTGGGGTCCTTTAGCAGGCTTTGCATCATTAGGGAGCCCATGCAGCGTAGGTTAGAGGTGGCATTAGCTGCCGAGTCTTCCTGGTCAATGAGGATGACCGTATCGTGCACTTCCTCCTCCCAGCCACGCACAAGCCCTTCTGTTTCTGGGCACACAAAACCCTGCCTTGAGGAATCCCCACCTTCAATGCCCCCACTACTTAAATAGTCCTCCTCCTCCTCATCCTCCTCCTGTCTGATCTGAGTAGGACCCGCTGGAATGCTGTCTGCGGAAAGACTGGGGCCTTGAGAGCTAGGGAAGGCCTCCTCTTCCTCCTGCTGCTCTGCCTCTAGAGCCACATCTATAATTCCTCGCAGAGTGTGCTCCAGCAGGAACACTAAAGGAATTGTGTCACTGATGCGTGCACTGTCCCTGCTCACCATCCTCGTTGCCTCCTCAAATGGTGACAGTACAGTGCATGCATCCTTGATCATCAGCCACTGCGGGGGGGAAAAAAAACCAAGTTGACCTGAACCTGTCCTTGTGCCATACTCACACAGGTCCTCGTTGATGGCCCTCTGCTGCTTGTGCAGATGCTGCAGCATTGCTAATGTTGAGTTCCACCTGGTGGGCATGTCACAGATCAGACGGTTTGTGGGAAGGTGGAATTCTCTTTGAATTTCTGCCAGGCGAACGCTTGCTGGGAATGACCGTCTGAAGTGGCTGCAGACTTTTCTGGCCTGGATGAGAAGCTCTGGCAGCCCTGGGTACTTGGATAGGAAACGCTGTACCACCAGATTTAGGACGTGTGCTAGGCATGGTACATGCATCAATTTACCCTTGCGTAGGGTGGCGAGAAGGTTGCTGTCATTATCGCAGACGATCATTCCCAGCTCAAGCTGGCATGGTGTTAACATCTCTGCACCTGCCCCTGCAGAGCTGACAAAATTTCTGACCTGGTGTGGCTCCTGTCCCCTAAACAAACCAGCTCAAGCACAGTATGGCATCTTTTTGCTTGAGCCATTGCGTACAGCCTGTCAGGCGTCGGTTTAACTTCCACTTCGCCAGAGACAGAGAAGGAGGAGGAGGAGGAAGAGGTGGTGGTCGTGGAGCAGACAGACCTCATACAAGCAGCTTTCTGGAGGCGTGGCGGATGAACAAGCTCCAGCACAGAGCCCCGTCTTGGATCTATCCCAGCTACAATCAGAGTTACCCAGTGTGCCGTGAAGGAAATGTAACGACCCTGTCCATGCTTGCTAGACCACGTGTCTAAAGTGACATGCACCTTGCTGCTGCCTGCCTTTCCCAATGACTGGATAACATTGTCTTCCACATGCTGGTATAGTGCTGGAATGGCCTTGCGTGAAAAGTAATGGCGTTTTGGAAACTGCCACTGTAGTACAGCGCATTCAGCAAATTCATGGAAGGGAGCAGAGTCCACCAGCTGGAAAGGCAGCAGCTGCAATGCGAGTAATTTTGCTAAGCTGGCATTTAGACGCTGTGCTTGGGGATGGTTGGGACTATATTTTTTCTTTCGCTGCAGCAGCTGCGGCAAAGTAATCTGACTGCGTAAATCTTCAGCTACTGGGATAATGTCACATTGTGAGGAAGGACCTGCTGGTACTTCCATTACTGTAGCATCATCCCTGTCGGTGGAGGTTGTAGGCAATTGCATGGCAGGACATACAGTGTGGGCAGAGACAGATGAGGAGGAGGAGAACCTACGCAAAGTTTTGCCCCAACGGGATGGGTGGCACTTGTTCATATGTCGCATCAAGCAGGTGGTACCCAAGTGTCTGGTGTTTATCCCACGCTTCAGCCTCCTCTGACATAGATTACAAATAGCAACGGTGGGGTCTGCTGCACAGTTCTTAAAGAACTCCCAGACAGCAGATTTCCTGCATGTGTTCGAGACAACAGCGCTTTGCACCGGAGCAGCTCTGACATGTGATGCCTTGGACTGGCTAGTGCTACGGTTGGTCACAGAGGATGTTGTGCCTCGTGTTTGCTGTGCCTCCTCCTCCTCCAACTCCTCCTCACTTGATTCCTCAGTTCAATCTGGCACCCAGGTGGAGTCAGTGACCTCATCATCATCAATGTCATCTTCACCCCCTATCTCCTCGTCACTGGAGCCAACTTGGCAGTATGCTGCAGCTGCTGGGTCAACCTGAGTGCCAGTTATTTGTGTGTCATCACTGGCACCCCCTTCCTCTAGGTTGATTATACTCCCTTGCTCAACCTCAGAGATTGAATCAGCGCACTGTACTTGCTGCGCATCCTCAAGCAGCATGTCACTCTCATTGTAGTCAAACAATTCAGCTGACTCCTCCGTGTGTGATAGCGAGGCTACAGCAAGAGTAGCTGTGGACATGGAGGCTGCATTAGATGCTTTGGCAGCTGAGGTGGACTGTAAAGCACTAGAAGCCTGGCTGTCAGAGGACTCAGAGGATGAGGATGGCCTGGTTAGCCAATCCACCAAGTCCTCTGTATGTTGCTGCTGCTTAAGACGGCCAGCACTAGTTAGAAAGGACAAGCGTGCCCCTGCAGAGGATGCACCACGTCCACCATGACCAGAGACACAGCCTCCCGACACAGGGGTTGCTTGCCCTCTAATCTGTGGCTGGGAGAGTCTGCCTGTCCTTTTTGTTCTTTCAGACATGGTGAGTGATATATAGATTAATATATACAGAACTCTGATTCAACTCTGGTATAAAGATTTAAGTAACTCTGGTATAACTCAGTGAGACACACTGATAGCTGGCAGCCAGTGACAAGAGACAGATCACCTTAATTCACAAGTGTTTTAAAGAAATTAGTGAGCCCCAAAATACAGCGTGGTACTTTTTGTATGACGAGACACAGATCACCTTAATTCCCAAGTGTTTTAAAGAAATTAGTGAGCCCCAAAAAAAATTGCTGGCTGTGTGACAAGACACAGAAGATCACCTTAATTCCCAAGTGTTTTAAAGAAATTAGTGAGCCCCAAAAAAATTGCTGGCTGTGTGACGAGACACAGAAGATCACCTTAATTCACAAGTGTTTTAAAGAAATTAGTGAGCCCCAAAATAACAGCGTGGTACTTTTTGTATGACGAGACACAGATCACCTTAATTCCCAAGTGTTTTAAAGAAATTAGTGAGCCCCAAAAAAATTGCTGGCTGTGTGACGAGACACAGAAGATCACCTTAATTCACAAGTGTTTTAAAGAAATTAGTGAGCCCCAAAATACAGCGTGGTACTTTTTGTATGACGAGACACAGATCACCTTAATTCACAAGTGCTTTAAAGAATTAGTGAGCCCCAAAATACAGCGTGGTACTGTATGTATGACGAGACACAGATCGCCTTAATTCCCAAGTGTTTTAAAGAAATTAGTGAGCCCCAAAAAAAATTGCTGGCTGTGTGACGAGACACAGAAGATCACCTTAATTGCCAAGTGTTTTAAAGAAATTAGTGAGCCCCAAAATACAGCGTGCTACTTTTTGTATGACGAGACACAGATCACCTTAATTCCCAAGTGTTATAAAGAAATTAGTGAGCCCCAAAAAAACTTGCTGGCTGTGTGACGAGACACAGAAGATCACCTTAATTCCCAAGTGTTATAAAGAAATTAGTGAGCCCCAAAAAGATTTGCTGGCACAGTGACAAGACCCAGAAAATCACCTCAATTCACAAATGTTTTAAATAAAGTTGTAAACCCCCAAAAAACTTGCTGGCACAGTGACAAGACACACATCACCTAAATTCAATGATATTTGGTATAAATGAGACCCAAAAAGACTTGCTGGCACAGTGTGACAAGACCTTAAGACAAGAAGATCACAAGAAGATGTGTGACAAATTAGTGAGCTCCAAAAAAAATTGCTGGCTGTGTGACGAGACACAGAAGATCACCTTAATTCCCAAGTGTTTTAAAGAATTTAGTGAGCCCCAAAATACAGCGTGGTACTTTTTGTATGACGAGACACAGAAGATCACCTTAATTCACAAGTGTTTTAAAGAAATTAGTGAGCCCCAAAATACAGCGTGGTACTTTTTGTATGACGAGACACAGATCACCTTAATTACCAAGTGTTTTAAAGAAATTAGTGAGCCCCAAAAAAATTGCTGGCTGTGTGACGAGACACAGAAGATCACCTTAATTCACAAGTGTTTTAAAGAAATTAGTGAGCCCCAAAATACAGCGTGGTACTTTTTGTATGACGAGACACAGATCACCTTAATTCACAAGTGTTTTAAAGAATTAGTGAGCCCCAAAATACAGCGTGGTACTGTATGTATGACGAGACACAGATCGCCTTAATTCCCAAGTGTTTTAAAGAAATTAGTGAGCCCCAAAAAAAATTGCTGGCTGTGTGACGAGACACAGAAGATCACCTTAATTGCCAAGTGTTTTAAAGAAATTAGTGAGCCCCAAAATACAGCGTGCTACTTTTTGTATGACGAGACACAGATCACCTTAATTCCAAGTGTTATAAAGAAATTAGTGAGCCCCAAAAAAACTTGCTGGCTGTGTGACGAGACACAGAAGATCACCTTAATTCCCAAGTGTTATAAAGAAATTAGTGAGCCCCAAAAAGATTTGCTGGCACAGTGACAAGACCCAGAAAATCACCTCAATTCACAAATGTTTTAAATAAAGTTGTAAACCCCCAAAAAACTTGCTGGCACAGTGACAAGACACACATCACCTAAATTCAATGATATTTGGTATAAATGAGACCCAAAAAGACTTGCTGGCACAGTGTGACAAGACCTTAAGACAAGAAGATCACAAGAAGATGTGTGACAAATTAGTGAGCTCCAAAAAAAATTGCTGGCTGTGTGACGAGACACAGAAGATCACCTTAATTCCCAAGTGTTTTAAAGAATTTAGTGAGCCCCAAAATACAGCGTGGTACTTTTTGTATGACGAGACACAGATCACCTTAATTCCCAAGTGTTTTAAAGAAATTAGTGAGCCCCAAAAAAATTGCTGGCTGTGTGACAAGACACAGAAGATCACCTTAATTCACAAGTGTTTTAAAGAAATTAGTGAGCCCCAAAATACAGCGTGGTACTTTTTGTATGACGAGACACAGATCACCTTAATTCACAAGTGTTTTAAAGAAATTAGTGAGCCCCAAAATACAGCGTGGTACTTTTTGTATGACGAGACACAGATCACCTTAATTCCCAAGTGTTTTAAAGAAATTAGTGAGCCCCAAAAAAAATTGCTGGCTGTGTGACGAGACACAGAAGATCATCTTAATTCACAAGTGTTTTAAAGAAATTAGTGAGCCCCAAAATACAGAGTGGTACTTTTTGTATGACGAGACACAGATCACCTTAATTCCAAAGTGTTTTAAAGAAATTAGTGAGCCCCAAAAAAACTTGCTGGCTGTGTGACGAGACACAGAAGATCACCTTAATTCCCAAGTGTTTTAAAGAAATTAGTGAGCCCCAAGAAAAATTGCTGGCTGTGTGACGAGACACAGAAGATCACCTTAATTCACAAGTGTTTTAAAGAAATTAGTGAGCCCCAAAATACAGCGTGGTACTTTTTGTATGACGAGACACAGATCACCTTAATTCCCAAGTGTTTTAAAGAAATTAGTGAGCCCCCAAAAAAATTGCTGGCTGTGTGACGAGACACAGAAGATCACCTTAATTCACAAGTGTTTTAAAGAAATTAGTGAGCCCCAAAATACAGCGTGGTACTTTTTGTATGACGAGACACAGATCACCTTAATTCACAAGTGCTTTAAAGAATTAGTGAGCCCCAAAATACAGCGTGGTACTGTATGTATGACGAGACACAGATCGCCTTAATTCCCAAGTGTTTTAAAGAAATTAGTGAGCCCCAAAAAAAATTGCTGGCTGTGTGACGAGACACAGAAGATCACCTTAATTGCCAAGTGTTTTAAAGAAATTAGTGAGCCCCAAAATACAGCGTGCTACTTTTTGTATGACGAGACACAGATCACCTTAATTCCCAAGTGTTATAAAGAAATTAGTGAGCCCCAAAAAAACTTGCTGGCTGTGTGACGAGACACAGAAGATCACCTTAATTCCCAAGTGTTATAAAGAAATTAGTGAGCCCCAAAAAGATTTGCTGGCACAGTGACAAGACCCAGAAAATCACCTCAATTCACAAATGTTTTAAATAAAGTTGTAAACCCCCAAAAAACTTGCTGGCACAGTGACAAGACACACATCACCTAAATTCAATGATATTTGGTATAAATGAGACCCAAAAAGACTTGCTGGCACAGTGTGACAAGACCTTAAGACAAGAAGATCACAAGAAGATGTGTGACAAATTAGTGAGCTCCAAAAAAAATTGCTGGCTGTGTGACGAGACACAGAAGATCACCTTAATTCCCAAGTGTTTTAAAGAATTAGTGAGCCCCAAAATACAGCGTGGTACTTTTTGTATGACGAGACACAGATCACCTTAATTCCCAAGTGTTTTAAAGAAATTAGTGAGCCCCAAAAAAATTGCTGGCTGTGTGACAAGACACAGAAGATCACCTTAATTCACAAGTGTTTTAAAGAAATTAGTGAGCCCCAAAATACAGCGTGGTACTTTTTGTATGACGAGACACAGATCACCTTAATTCACAAGTGTTTTAAAGAAATTAGTGAGCCCCAAAATACAGCGTGGTACTTTTTGTATGACGAGACACAGATCACCTTAATTCCCAAGTGTTATAAAGAAATTAGTGAGCCCCAAAAAAACTTGCTGGCTGTGTGACGAGACACAGAAGATCACCTTAATTCCCAAGTGTTTTAAAGAAATTAGTGAGCCCCAAGAAAAATTGCTGGCTGTGTGACGAGACTCAGAAGATCACCTTAATTCCCAAGTGTTTTAAAGAAATTAGTGAGCCCCAAAATACAGCGTGGTACTTTTTGTATGACGAGACACAGATCACCGTAATTCACAAGTGTTTTACAGAAATTAGTGAGCCCCAAAAAGATTTGCTGGCACAGTGACAAGACCCAGAAAATCACCTCAATTCACAAATGTTTTAAATAAAGTTGTAAAACCCCAAAAAACTTGCTGGCACAGTGACAAGACACACATCACCTAAAATCCCTGATATTTGGTCAAAATGAGACTCACAAAGACCCCCCCAGTAGCGTGGCAGACCAGCAGTAACAACACACACAACTATCTTCTTTGAAATCTCCTCTGAAATGCGTGCAGAATCGGCGCTTTGAAACCTTATATAGTGTGCTGCGGGACTTAGCTCTGTGAGCCCATGATTGGGCAAAATTTGCCCAATCAGGACTCTGAGCGGTGATTGGCATAGTGTTCAACCAGTCTTGCACCAGACCTGTGGTCAGGTGCAAGGCTGTAGCCAATTACGAGCTTCAGGCAGTGGGAAAATGCATTGTGGTCCATTGTGGTCGAACATGCGGCGAACACCCGGAAATGTTCGGGGTTCGCGAGCCGCCCAAACGGGCAAAGTTCGGGTCAAACCCCGAACCGTCCGAACCCGAACAGCTCATCCCTAATAGTAGCGTGTCTGTGACTTACTCGTTTTCAACAAGCAGGCTTGTTCATTGCCTCTGCGTATGAGGGATCATTCAACAGAGATCAGAGACCTGTAATCGAGATGGGGGACACAAGGAGACCGCCAAAAAAGGAGAGACCTATCAGAGTCCATTATCGTGCTCTCTCCTTGGGTGATATTAGGCTGCAAGGCATATGCCATTTGTATGGTTGGTTTTGCAGGGCCCCTACAGACCTGTCCAGACATTGCAACCTCATCTTGAGAATCCAAAATGTCCTCTCGATCACTCTTCTGGAGCATTGATGGGCTGCATTATACGCCTCCTGCTCCAAACCTTCAAGCCTTCGTAAGCGGGTCACGATGAGCCATGGCGTGAGCAGGTATCCTGAATCACCTAATATGTGGTACATAAAACACAGTAAAATTATGTTACAGTAGGCAATAGTTTAACCCCTTCCCGACCATGGATGTATATAATACGTCCTGTGGGAAAATCCTCTTAACGACCACGGACGTAGAAGTGGGAAATAGGAAAGGAAAGGGAGGGGTGGCTCGTTTGGAGCCCTCTCCCTCCCACACTACTCAACTTAGAAAAAAATTAAAGGTACTGATGGAGAGGGCAGAGTCTGCCTTTTCCAGCGGTACCTCTCTTTAACCCCTCTGTTGTCGGATCGCGATTCGGCATCAATCAGCGCCAAATCACAATTCAAACCCGGACGTGGCTGACATCACTGCGCTTACAACTCTTACTGACGCTACAATGGGGCCGGTCATACTCTGTAACGTGCGCACGAATTGCGCGTGCTACAAGCGGACGTGCAGAAGGCCTCCCCGTCAAAACGCTAGATGCGCGTTGGACGGGGCTGCAAAGCGCAATCCTCCATAGGGGGAACGAGCCTTGCAGTGCTAAGCGCACTAACTGCGGTCAGCGAGGTGGCCAGACGGGCGTCAGAGTGGAAGGACGTCCACTCTCAAGGAAGTTCCTTCTGCTCTCAAAGCCCCTCGTCTGACCCTGGCTTTAAACTGATACTTTGTTGAAGCACCTTTTGATTTTATTCCAGCACTCAGTGTTTTTGGGTTTGAGTCTATCAGCATGGCACATCTTGACTTGCCAATATCTGCCCACTCTTCTTTGCAAAAACACTCCAAATCTATCAGATTGCAAGGGCATGGTTATATATTGTTTCAACATAGGTAACTTAGACGGTATTACGCTATAGAGGTGGATATAAATAGTGCAGTCAATCAGTTTATTTGTTGTATGATTGTCATTGTGTTTCATGGTGTGTGCACATTTATTTGAATGTGTCTCGTTTTGATTGGTGTTATCATTTTTTGATAAATGCTACGTTTTATATTGGTGCCACTTGCACGTTGCCCACCATGCAAAGGGGGCGGTTGTTGTAGAGAGGCCTCACTAATCCTAGAGACACGTATACCGGATAATTTTCATGTTTCCCTTTCTTCCGGCATACCACAAGCGTCACAGATAAGATCACTAGATTTTACTGCTTTTCCATCCTCTGTAAATTGCATCATCAGGGTCCAATTAACCTTTGCCGTTCACACAGCATGCGGCCACACCCCAAGTGGCCTCTTGTTCTGTTTCTCTGCTCGACCAGATGCTCCACCACCATGATCTGCAGACGTAAGACTCTCAGGTTGCTGTATTTTCTGTTCTTTATTGTCTCGTGTGCCGTTATTTTCAACTCTTACACCAAACAACAGACACAAAGAAATGTCTGTCTCGGGTGAGTACGTCTCACGATTATAATTTATTGTTGGAAAAATAATAAGGGGCGTCATTAATTAAAAATAGAACGAAAGCAGATCGTCAGGTGCAGACCGATAAAAGCTGAAAAACTCATGGATGAACCCGATCTGTATATATTATAGGAGGTTATGGTGGATTTGGATTCCGAGATGGGCTTATATGGGGTTATGGTGGGATTTTATGAGATGATGGGTTTATAGGGGGTTGTGGTGGTTTTGTATGAGCCGATGGCTTATATGGGTTATGGTGGAAATTTATGAGATGAGTTTATATGAGGTAATGGTGGGATTGGAGGAGAAGATGGGTTTATACGAGATTATGGTGGCATTTAATGAGATGGGCTTACATGCAAGCACCAGGCAGCCAGTCGACCCAGGCGAGCTACTGGTGGCCGGCAGTCCCAGGCCACCGCATGGCCTGAGCGAGCCCGAGGCTCAGGGCAAGTCAGGCGACCAGTCAAATAGGCCCACTGAGCCATCGGATTCCCCCGGTAGTCCAATAGCCAGTACATGTCTGGGTGAGATTGTATGAGACGATGGCTTATATGGGGTTATGCTGGCATTTTATGAGATGAGTTTATATGAGGTAATGGTGGGATTGGAGGAGAAGAAGGGCTTATATGGGGTTATGCTGGCATTTTATGATATGGGTTTATGTGGGGTTATGGTGGCATTTTATGAGTTGGATTGTGTGGGGTTATGGTGGCATTTTACGAGATGGATTTATGCGGGGTTATTGGCGGCATTTTATGAGATGGATTTATGCGGGTTACGGTGGCATTTTATGAGATGGATTTATGTGGGGTTATGTTGGCATTTTATCAGATGGATTTATGCGGGTTATGGTGGCATTTTATCAGATGGATTTATGCGGGTTATGGTGGCATTTTATGAGATATATTTATGTAGGTTTCTGGTGGCATTTTATCAGATGGATTTATGTGGGGTTATCGTGGCATTTTAACAGATGGATTTATGCCGGGTTATGGTGGCATTTTATCAGATGGATTTATGCGGGTTATGGTGGCATTTTATGACATGAATTTATGTGGGGTTATGGTTGTATTTGACCAGATGGATTTATGTAGGGTTATGGTGGCATTTTATGAGATGGATTTATGTGGGGTTATGGCGGCATTTTATGAGATGGTTTTATGTGGGGTTATGGTGGCATTTTATGACATGAATTTATGTGGGGTTATGGTTGTATTTTATCAGATGGATTTATGTGGGTTTATGGTGGCATTTATGACATGGAGTTATGTGGGGTTATGGTGGTATTTTATGAGATGGATTTATGTGGGGTTATGGTGGCATTTTATGAGTTGGATTGTGTGGGGTTAGGATTGCATTTTACAAGATGGAATTATGCGGGGTTATGGCAGCACTTATGAGATGGATTTATGCGGGTCATGGTTGTATTTTATGAGATGTTTTATGTGGGGTTATGGTGGCATTTTATGAGATGGATTTATGTGGGGTTATTGGCAGCATTTTATGAGATGGATTTATGCGGGTTACAGTGGCATTTTATGAGATGGATTTTTGTGGGGTTATGGTTGTATTTTATCAGATGGATTTATGTGGGTTTATGGTGGCATTTATGACATGGAGTTATGTGGGGTTATGGTGGTATTTTATGAGATGGATTTATGTGGGGTTATGGTGGCATTTTATGAGTTGGATTGTGTGGGGTTAGGATTGCATTTTACAAGATGGAATTATGCGGGGTTATGGCAGCACTTATGAGATGGATTTATGCGGGTCATGGTTGTATTTTATGAGATGTTTTATGTGGGGTTATGGTGGCATTTTATGAGATGGATTTATGTGGGGTTATTGGCAGCATTTTATGAGATGGATTTATGCGGGTTACAGTGGCATTTTATGAGATGGATTTTTGTGGGGTTATGGTTGTATTTGACCAGATGGATTTATGTACTGTTATGGTGGCATTTTATGAGATGGATTTATGTGGGGTTATGGCGGCATTTTATGAGATGGATTTATGTGGGGTTATGGTGGCATTTTATGAGATGGATTTATGTGGGGTTATGGTGGCATTTTATTAGATGATTTATGCCGGGTTATGGTGGCATTTTATCAGATGATTCATGCCGGGTTATGGTGGCATTTTATCAGATGGGTTTATGCCGGGATATGGCGACATTTTAAGAGATGGGTTTATGTGGGGTTATGGTGGCCTTTTAAGAGATGGGTTTATGTGGGGTTATGGTGGCATTTTGAGACATGGATTTATGTGAGGTTATGGTGACATTTTATGAGATTGATTTATGTGGGGTTATTGGTGGCATTTTTTCAGCAGATTGGGTATATGGGGTTATGAAGCGATATTATGAGTTGTGTTTATATGGAGTTATGGTGGGATTGTAGAAGACAATGAACTTTTATGGGGTGATGTAACGTGCGCTATGGCGCTCACCCCGGATCAGCGTTGTTAGGATCTTTATGGACAGATTTCGCTGATACGAAATTTCAAAGCAGAAAAGACTGTAATACCTATAATCTCAAGGCAGGGAGGTAATACAAAACCCTAGATACCACTCAGCCTCAAATGGTTTCGTGACCAAGAGAGCGAAAACACATTAACTATATTCAAATGGATACAGTGATTTGAGACGTGTACAACAAAAGCGTGATTATTAGTAGGTTACAGATCGGTACCAGTAATGGTTGTGGTACATGCAGGATTGATAACAGAGGTAATACTCTATATTGTCGAGATCAAGTATATGAGTAAATACTCACTGTATTCAGCAACCTGCAGGGCAGGCCTACAATCAGAGATTATGCTTTTGTACTTCGAGTTGGTATTAAATAACTTGTAGGACTGTTGTATTTAGCAACCTGCAGGGCAGGCCTGCAATCATAGATCGTGCGATATGCTTTAGAAACAGACCAGATCTAGTAACATGAAGGACAGACCCACATACTGAGACCGTACATGCTAAAGTAGAGCAAGGCCCGGTACTCGTTAGGCAGATCGATCGGTTGATGAAATTAGCAATCTGCAGGGCAGATCTCTCAAGTGAAACCATGCAGTACAACATATGCATGAAACACAAACATACACACAGGGGTTAAGTGTAAGAATCGTTGGTGGGTATTCCAGGTCAATCAACTAAACAAGGTCCTCATACAAGCATAAGATCGGCAACGAATGCAAGATGCACAGAAACAGTCACAAGAGTCAGCTGGGGATGCGGGAAAAATACTCCACGTCAGGGCAACGAGCAAACACTCGCGCCCTGTACTTAAGGCTGGTGGCTCTGCATCACCATGCCAGGCCCCGCCCCCTCAGACACCGATCGGCCATCTCTAACTCCTGGCACCCGGCCAGCCAGCGATGCCACCGGGCACCCAGACCCCCCAGGTAGCGCTGCGGGGGCTGAGGACGTAACAGGTGATGATGGCATATTATTAGCAGTATGCTTGTATCAGGTTATGATGGCTTTTTATGAGTTGAGTTTATATGGGGTTATGTTGGGATTGTTTGCCCAGATGGCTTATTTGGTAAAACAAAATCCTGACACTAATTACGCACCACTGCGTTAATCACAGCTGCTGATTCCACTTCTGCAGAATCAGTTAGCAGCAGCTGGAACCCCCAAAAATCAAATACTCACCTCTCATCCCGCTGAGAGAACAACGGCCCGATCCGCCTCTTCTGGCAACCAAGAGCAGAATGAGACTGGGGGAAAAAAGTCCCCAGTCTCCCTCTGCGAGTCAATCTGCGGACCCGGCAGCAGAAGCCTCCATGGTGTCTTATGGTCTCCTGGAGGGGATACTCACGGCGGCGCATTAGTGGGGCAGTCTGCTGAATCAGCGGCTGCCCTGTAATATGGAGCTAAAATGGGAATGCTAAGGGGAAACCTGCAGGCACACATTATCCACCTTAGTGTCCCTGTTTTAGCAGGCAGTATGTAATACAGCCCTATATGTCTATGTAAAATGAACCATCCCATTCCTCCCCCGTTGGGTGAGGGTTAACGACCTGTACGCCTCACTGCCAGGTGCTGTTGCAGGCCACTAATTTGGCCCAAACACGCAGCCGATGCGCAGCACACGACATAAGCTGCAGGGGGACGGCGGAGAGGGGCCGAGGCGGCCCATTGAAGACAGTGGAGTGCACCTGTACGCCCTACGTCTTCAAGGCCCACCTGCCGTACGGGCGGCATAAAACATCCTGCGGCGGGAAGGGGTTAATAATGACTTGTTTTTGCTTTGTGTATCCCAGAGTAAACTGTCCAACCTTAGTTAATAACTTACAGCTTGTGTTATCAGTTATTTTCTTATCTCTCCAAAGGTGATCGAAAACGTTTGACTGATACAGTATATACAGTGTGTATATATATATATTCACTAGTAACTGGTCATTAGTGTAATATGTGGCTTGTACGTGTAGAGGTGGGATCAGGGAGGGATATGGGTTTAATATTGGAGATTCTGTATGTATATTAATCAGAGATTTATGTTATTGTTTTTATTCACACAGAAGTGAAAGGGAGCCGCAGTTGTTACCAGCAGACGTCTGTCGGAATATTAAGGATAGAATCACTATTTCCGAAATAACAACGTAAGAAATTATTAGTAAAACTAATTAATAAAACCAAATCATAAATTATTACACTTATAATTATACCTATACTCATGTTTTATTTCGGTGTTAAGGAATGGAATTTTCAAATTATTGATGGTATGTCTCACAGTAATGTGCGGTGTGTATGAGCGTATCACAGAGCTCCACAGCAATAAAAAAATCCCAGTAATGTGCGGTGTGTATGAACATATCACAGAGCTCCACAGCAATAAAACTCACAGTAATGTGCTGTGTGTATGAGTGTATCACAGAGCTCCACAGCAATAAAAAATCACAGTAATGTGCGGTGTGTATGAACATATCACAGAGCTCCACAGCAATAAAACTCACAGTAATGTGCTGTGTGTATGAGTGTATCACAGAGCTCCACAGCAATAAAAAAATCACAGAAATGTGCGGTGTGTATGAACATATCACAAGGCTCCACAGCAGTAAAACTCACAGTAATGTGCGGTGTGTAGGAGTGTATCATGGAGCTCCACAGCAATAAAAATCACAGTAACGTGCGGTGTGTATGAACATATCACAAAGCTCCACAACAATAAAACTCACAGTAATGTGCGGTGTGTAGGAGTGTATCACAGAGCTCCACAGAAATAAAACAATTATATTTAAATTATTTTTTATCTAACTTTAGTTTAATAAGTACAGTATTTTATTAAAATATCTTAAATTAAAATAATTATACTATAAATAAAATCTTCTATATTAAAATTAAATATATTAAAATATATATGAAAGGATTAGTGATCAGCAAAAGTCAAAAGATTCGTATTGCGGAAGCACGTCTTAAATAACGTATAGGTTCTGTCCGAAATGGAACAAAAAAGAAACAGAATATAACAAATTGATTCTGTTTCTACGAATCAATTTGTTATTTTGGTTCACAGATTTAGCACCGCGTCCCTGTCTACTGGCTGTGGTGCTGAATCTGTTGTATACTGTTCCTTCTCTGGCTGCGTTCGGCATGTGCTGTCCTTGGTGCTGAAACCTATGTGTGCTGAGCTCATTTTTACTGCTTTCGCTCATCATGTTTAAACGCGATTTGAAGTAACATTTTATTATACAACCCAGAAATATTATATATCCTTTTTTTCGGCAGATTCATAATATATTACTATTATATGTATACGTCACGTCCTACCAGAATGCTATAACAAAAAATGCAATACAATTTGAGTTTTCAATCATCTACAGCGTGTAAAGTGTTTCTTTTCACATTTTATCATGCATGCCTTTGCGTTTATATTTTCTATGGGGTGCGCTTGTTAAAACAAATTGAAATGGGGTCTCGTTCAATTTTTTGGGGGGGAAATTACATGATTTTTTGCAAACCCCCATAGAAAAAATCATTAGTACAGCATCATTGTTCACATTATAATTGAAATGGGAACAATATTGCTGCATTAATAAAACAAAAAAGAAAAAAGTTTTTTTTCTTAATTTTTTTTATTTATATATATATATATATATTTTCCTTTGCAGATTACATGGTCATGTTTGGTATCATTGGAAAGGCCATGCTCTGGCCGTTCCAATTATATCATACATTAACCCCTAGCTACAAGTAATGGTTAATCTATTCAGAGAACACCGAACAGCACTGAAATGTCAGTGAAATGCCCGGATTTTCGGTAGTTTCATTCGACAGGTTTAAAAAGCCAAATCCCATAGGCTTCAATGTAAAAAATATTCCACGTTATATTCAGCTGTTTATTCTTTTCACTTGCAGCAAAAAGTCTCTTTATTTATTTTTTAGGATTTTTTTAGGCATTGGGTGATTTTTTTTTGGTGACATTTTTTAATTCCTAATTATTTTAAAATGTAGAATACAGTGGGGGTATTTTCTTTCTTTCTCTGGCTGCATTCGGCGGGTGCTGTCCTTGGTGCTGAAACCTATTCCGCAGCAAGGAAAGCAGCACCGCTGGACTCCGGAGCCCCGCAGAGCTGCTATTCTTGGTGCTAAATAGGTTTTACCACCAAGGACAAGGGGATCTTTTGCTCTGGAGCCCCGCGGAGATGCTGTTCTTGGTGCTGAATAGGTTTCAGCACCAAGAACAGGGGGATTAGGTATCTTTTTTTTTTTTTACCCTAATCTAAGTTATAAATTCATCCGTTTCACATTCCGAAATAACTAATACAAAACGAAATAACGAATCGATCTGAAATACGAATTACTAATAAAAACGAAATAACGAAATACGAATTACCGATCTCCTGAGATAACTAATCGATCCGAAATACGAATCACGGTAATGTAACGATCGCACTGAAACGTAAGGGATTGATACAAAATGAAATTTTTCATTTTCCACATGTCCAGCTTGTACTACAAATCATACACAAACATTGTGCCATATTACATACATAACGTTAACGCCCCCTGTGCGAGCGTTAACGTTAGCTCTGGTTGCCCTAGCGCAGGTGCACCATAATACAATCCAAACGCTGACGGGTTAAAAAAAAAAACCTTAGCGATTCAGATCTTGCGCTTTCCAGCTGCCTCTTCTGGCCATCGGGAGCACAGAGAGACTGGGGGAAAAAGTCCGCTAGTCTCCCTCCGCGATAACTTTGCCGACCTGCTGGAACTCACGAGGCACTGCTGCGAGCATCCCGAGGCGTAGCGCCGCGTTATATTTGAAATGGGAACAATATTGCTGCATTAATAAAACAAACAAAAATTTTTTTTCCCTTTTTTTAAATTTTTGATTTTTTTATTTATATATATTTTTTTCTTCTTTACAGATTACATGCTCATGTTTGGTATCATTGGAAAGGCCATGCTCTGACCATTCCAATTATAACAAATAGTAAACCCGAGCTGCCATGGATCAGAATATAGGGGGGTTATTGGACCCCTCTATCTCCACAATAGGTGGCAGCTAGGGGTTAAATACCGAACTGACTTCATCGCGTCCATGCATGATGACGCCCGTAGGTGGGGGGAGATCCTAGAGGCTTGGGACATCCAAGATGTTGGCCAGCTCTGGGAGAGGATCTATACTGCTTGATGTATCAGACATCTGCATTCCCTGGTAGGGATGAGCCGAACACCCCCGTGTTCAGTTCGCATTCGAACTCGAACAATTTCCAAAGTTCGAGTTCGAACGCGAACACGAACCGAACTCAATGCAAGTCAATGGGACTCGAAAAGTTCGATTTTTTTAGAGTGCCCTCCAAAAGGGCATACAGTGGCAAGAAAAAGTATGTGAACCCTTTGGGATTACGTGGAGTTTTGCATGAATTGGTCAGAAAATGTGCTCTGATCTTCATCTAAGGCTGGGGTCAGACGAGCGTAGTGTTCACGTCCGTGATTGCGCCTAAAAGTACGTCCGTGATAGCATGAAAGAAAGCCCATCGGAGCCTGATACATGAAGTACGTCCGCACTGAACTGCGGACGCACAACGGCCGAGACCCACGGACGCAAGGCAGGCAAGAACGTACAACCCCTAGAACGGCCGCACAAAGTGTGCTGCGTCCGCAACGTCCGCATAGCTTTGTGTGTGAGTGATGGAACGTGGTCAGGGCATTTATACGCCCAGCATTTTTCACAGACAAAATGGTTTTGCTTTTTATTTTATTTTCCCTCCTACATCCGTCAAAATATACATCAGTGAATAAATGGACTGTGTGGCCACTACTGTGTCTACCGTACTGACGTACGTCCGTGTGCACGGACGCACAGTCCGTAGAAATCACGCTCGTCTGACTCTAGCCTCAGTCACAATAATTAGAAAAACACAGTCTGCTTAAAATAATACAACACAAACATTATATTTTTTCAGGTGTTTATTGAACATAACATGTAAAAATTCACAGTGCAGGGTGGAAAAAGTATGTGAACCCCTAGCCTAATGACTTCTCCAAGAGCTAATTGGAGCCAGGAGTGAGCCAACCTTGAGTCCAATCAGTGTGATATTATTGGATGTGTTGCTGAAAGCTGTCCTGCCCTTTAAAAACACACACCAGTTTTGGGTTTACTGGTTTCAAGAAGCACTGCCTGATGTGAACCATGCCTCGCAGAAAAGAGCTCTGAGAAGACCTACAATCAAGAATTGTTGACTTGCATGAAGCTGGAAAGGGTTACAAAAGTATCTCCAAAAGCCTTGATGTTCAGGTGTCCACGGTAAGACAGACTGTCTACAAATGGAGAAAGTTCAGCACTGTTGCTACTCTCCCTAGGCGTCGTCGTCCTGTAAACATGACTGCAAGAGCACAGCGCAGAATGCTTAATGAGGTAAAGAAGAATCCTAGAGTGTCAGCTAAAGACTTACAGAAATCTCTGGCACATGCTAACATCTACAATAAGGAAAACATTAAACAAGAATGGAGTACATGGGAGGACACCACTGAGGAAGCCATTGCTGTCCAAAAAGAATATTGCAGCACGTTTGAAGTTTGCAAAAGAGCACCTGGATGTTCCACAGCACTACTGGCAAAATATTCTGTGGACAGATGAAACCAAAATTGAGTTGTTTGGAAAAAACACACAACACAAATCAAATCAAAATAAGCTATATGGGCAGGACCAAATACATTTTATCATTGCCAAAGCATATGGGGAGGAGGGGGGTAGTGGGACATATATATGGGGGGGAATGGGCAAGTCCATGGACATTATCAGGGGTAAGGGATAATGTGAAGGGGGATGGGGGCGAGTCCGTGTTGGGGATTTATAAGTCCAGGATCTCTCATGTTCCTCTCAGTCTGGGACATTCTGCAACGTATTGGGCAGATATTTTCACCGCCGGAAAAAAAGGCACAGCATACCAACATCAAAACCTCATCCCCACTGTAAAACATGGCGGAGGGAGCATCATGGTTTGGGGCTGCTTTGCTGCTTCAGGGCCTGGACGGATTGTTGTCATTGATGGAAAAATGAATTCCAGAGTTTATCAAGACATTTTGCAGGAAAACGTAAGACCATCTGTCCGCCAACTGAAGCTCCGCAGAGGATGGGTGATGCAACAGGACAATGACCCAAAGCATACAAGTAATTCAACAAAAGAATGGCTTCAACAAAACAAAATACGCCTTCTGGAGTGGCCCAGTCAGAGTCCTGACCTCAACCCCATTGAAATGCTGTGGCATGACCTTAAGAGAGCGATTCACACCAGACATCCCAAGAATATTGCTACACTGAAACAGTTTTGTGAAGAGGAGTGGTCCAAAATTACTCCAGATCGTTGTGCAGGTCTGATCTGCAACTACAGGAAACGTTTGGTTGAGGTTATTGCTGCCAAAGGAGGGTCAACCAGTTATTAAGTCCAAAGATTCACATACTTTTTCCACCCTGCACTGTGAATGTTTACATGTTCTGTTCAATAAAAACATGAAAACATATAATGTTTGTGTTGTATTATTTTAAGCAGACTGTGTTTTCAAATTGTTGTGACTTAGATGAAGATCAGAGCACATTTTATGACCAATTCATGCAAAACTCCACGTAATCCCAAAGGGTTCACATACTTTTTCTTGCCACTGTATATGCAAGATATTTGCCATAAAAGGTGTATGGGGGTCTGGGTAGTGCCCTGGGGGACAGGAAACAAGGAAAAAAGTTTTTTAAAAAAATGTTTTTAAAGGAACAGTGAGTTTTCCATGAAATAAAGGTTAAGAATAAAAATGAAAAATTCCTTCAAATATCGTGCCTAGGAGGTCCCCATGACCTGCCCGTGAAGTGGCGGATTTGTAGGATGTATAGTAACATTTAAAAACAAAAAAATTACATTTCAAATGACGGTATATGGTTTTCCTTTAATCTATTCATAAACAATTGCTTGGGGTAGCAGCCTGTAAGAAAAGAAGAGACATTTTAGGACACGCGGAACAAGTTTAGTGATTTTTTTCGGCTAAATTATGGTGAAACTTATGCAGGCTTTGGATGAAAGTAACAATAGGTGCTTTAAAATTGGGCCTTTAGTGTCAGCAACAGTGCCGTCACACCGTAACCCCTCTGTGGTATTGTGGAAGAGTGCAGGGTTGGACCTTGCGGTCCAATATTAAAATTATATGAATCTGGTATAGGCGTCAGTGGCAGTGCACCCAAATATTGTGCCTTTGGTGGCAGCAAGTGCCTTCACACCATAAGTAACCCCTCTGTGGTATTGTGGAAGAGTGCAGGGTTGGAACCTGCGGTCAAATATTAAAATGATATGAATCTGGTATAGGTGTCAGTGGCAGTGCACCCAAATATTTTACCTTTGGTGGCAGCAAGTGCCTTCACACTGTAACCCCTTTATGGTATTGTGGAAGAGTGCAGTGGTGGAGGTTTTGGGGATGCAGAAGAGATCCCGATCTATTCAGTTATGTCAGCATCAGGGGATTGATAGCTGCTGATCCAGGATTGATTCATTTTTATAAATGTCAGCCGGTCTACAGAGTCGGTGGACAGATGCACTCTTTTGTCTGTGACAAAACCTCCAGCGGCACTGAACGTCCTTTCAGAAAGCACGCTGGATGAAGGGCAACCTAGTAGCTGAATAGCATATTGGCTAAATTCTGGCCAGTGATCCAATCTCAACACCCAGTAAGCCAGTGGATCATCTGCTGTAAAGGTATGTAGGTCTGCCCTTGCCCCTAGGTAGTGTAACGGGGAGCCCCCTATAGGGTGAGGGGGAACCCCCAATCTGCAGAGATGAAGCCTTAAGGACAGGTATACAGCTTCCAGGGAACAAACCAAGATATTAACAGAAACTAGAAAGATCCCTAAACCCTGACTGAGATCCTTGAAAGATGGTCTCGAAATACTACCTAGGCTAGGTTTGCAAGATGAATAAAACATAAACCAGACAGACAATAAATGCAGGTATACAGATTCCAGGGAACAAACCCAGATATTAACAGAAACTAGAAAGATCCCTAAGCCCTGACTGAGATCCTTGAAAGGTGGTCTCGAGATACTAACTAGGCTAGGCCTGCAAGACGAACAAAACATAAACCAAACATACGATGAATGCAGACATACAGATTCCAGGGAACAAACCAAGATATTAACAGAAACTAGAAAGATCCCTAAGCCCTGACTGAGATCCTTGAAAGGTGGTCTCGAGATACTAACTAGGCTAGGCCTGCATGACGAACAAAACATAAACCAAACATACGATGAATGCAGACATACAGATTCCTAAGCACGGTACAGTACAGGGGACAGACAGAAGAGAGATCCAAATACAAGAGCCAAAGGTCATACACGGAATATCAAAACTAGAGGGGTCAGACAAGAGAGGGATCCTAAATACATGAGCCAGAGGTCATACACAGCAAATCAAAGTAAACCAGCAATACAGGGACTAGGCAAGAAAGACTATCCTGGTCCAAGGATCAAGGGGAGTCCTGGTCGTACTTATAGGGCAGAACAGGTCATGTGACCGCAGGCCAATAAGCCCAACAGATGGCCTGCAGGCTGAAAACAAAAATAAACAGGAATCCCTGCTACCACCAGCAGGGGGCAAGGCCAAGACGTGACATAACCCCCTCCCTTACGGGTGACCTCCTGGGCACCCAAGAAAGAAAACATGGATGGCATGAAAACGGACAAGACCAGTCACCAGTACCCATTGGAATCCCACTCAGACTCAGAGTAGTCAGCATGTGCCTGAGCAAGCAAAGCTCTTTCGTAAACCTCCAGGTCCTCTCTGCAGATCACTGCACCATTAGAGGCCCGTACACAACCCTCGGCAACCGGGCTAGGGTCTCGTACCCGAGGGTCCGACGGCATGAGTACCTTGGACCTTGAACGGAGTGAATCATCAGTCCCAGGCTGTTTATGGTTAGTCCTCTTGCGTCTCCTGGACCGTGATCTAGGAGTTCCGTCCACACCATGGGACATAGAGGTATTAGAGGTACTGCCAGATCCAGTGACGGTAGTCGTGCCCCGAGATTGTATATTACAACCCACAGTGGAACCACTAGACACAGTGGACTTACTGTCTACCCCAGAGACAATGACCTTGCCATTAAACGTGGCCCCGACCGATACAATACAGGGTGTGTGCATGACTGGTACACTCTCGGGATATGGGACATCACCAGGACATGGTACAGTTGGCGCCACAACAGTCTTACACCTCTCCCCAGGAGGAGTATATTGTGGATCATCTGAATCAGAGTCTTCCAACAGCCCTTTCAGAATGTCACGGTGTCTCTGGAGCACTACCCAGTGCCTCTCACGCATCCAAAAGCCAGAAGGCGTCCGTATATATTCCGTGGGAACACAATGTGATTTAGGGATCTCAATACCCTTTAAACCACCAGCTTGCTGAATTTCCCTGATTACTGTGCGGAGTAAGGCAACCTCGGACTTAGAGGGTGTAGTATCAATGGAACCAGAACAAAGTGTGGCAGTTTCAGAACCAGATTGGCTAGGGTTGATCACCTTTTCTTGTCTTCTCTTAGAGCAAGACATAGACTTTGTGACCACCTCACAAGGCTTGACAATGGTGGGGACACACTGGACTCACTGTGGGGCAAGGGCACAGTGGTCTCATGTGCCAATCCAGGCACATCGGCCTCATAACAAAACGTGGTCACAGCTGTCTCGTCTAACCTGGGTACAGCTGTCATTGCTGACGTACAGCTAGTCCCGGACACCACTGGCAAGGTACCAGCCTCAGGCATCACGAATGACATATTGTCAGTACCCGACATGGCTGGCTTCTCATTACCAGTACCCGACATGGCTGGCTTCGTGCCAGGGGAAGTAGACATGGCTGGCTTCGTGCCAGGGGAAGCAGACATGGCTGGCTTTTCATTGCCAGTGGGAACAGACATGGCTGGCTTCGTGCCAGTGGATACAGACATGGCTGGCTTCGTGCCAGAGGAAGCAGACATGGCTGGCTTCGTGCCAGTGGATACAGACATGGCTGGCTTCGTGCCAGTGGATACAGACATGGCTGGCTTCGTGCCAGAGGAAGCAGACATGGCTGGCTTCGTGCCAGTGGATACAGACATGGCTGGCTTCGTGCCAGGGGAAGCAGACATGGCTGGCTTTTTGCCAGGGGAAGCGGACATGGCTGGCTTTTCATTGCCAGTGGGAACAGACATGGCTGGCTTCGTGCCAGTAGCTACAGACATGGCTGGCATTTCATTACCAGTAAGAACAGGCATGGCTGGCAGCGTGCCAGTGGATACAGACATAGCTGGCTTCGTGCCAATAGATACAGACATGGCTGGCTTCATGCCAGTAGATACAGACATAGCTGGCTTTTTGCCAGGGGAAGCGGACATGGCTGGCTTTTCATTGCCAGTGGGAACAGACATGGCTGGCTTCGTGCCAGTAGCTACAGACATGGCTGGCATTTCATTACCAGTAAGAACAGGCATGGCTGGCAGCGTGCCAGTGGATACAGACATGGCTGGCATTTCACCGCCAGTGGGAACAGGCATGGCTGGCTTTTCATTACCAGTGATAACAGGCATGGCTGGCAGCGTGCCAGTGGATACAGACATGGCTGGCTTCGTGCCAGTAGAAACAGACATGGCTGGCATTTCATTGCCAGTGGGAACAGGCATGGCTGGCTTTTCATTACCAGTGAGAACAGGCATGGCTGGCAGCGTGCCAGTAGATACAGACATGGCTGGCATCGTGCCAATAGATACAGACATGGCTGGCATCTCATTGCCAGTGGGAACAGGCATGGCTGGCTTTTCATTACCAGTAAGAACAGGCATGGCTGGCATCGTGCCGGTGGATACAGACATGACTGGCTTCGTGCCAGTAGATACAGACATGGTTGGCATCGTGCCAGTAGATACAGACATGGCTGGCATCGTGCCAATAGATACAGACATGGCTGGCATCTCATTGCCAGTGGGAACAGGCATGGCTGGCTTTTCATTACCAGTGAGAACAGGCATGGCTGGCAGCGTGCCAGTGGATACAGACATGGCTGGCTTCGTGCCAGTAGATACAGACATGGCTGGCATTTCATTGCCAGTGGGAACAGGCATGGCTGGCTTTTCATTACCAGTGAGAACAGGCATGGCTGGCAGCGTGCCAGTGGATACAGACATGGCTGGCATCATGCCAGTGGATACAGACATGGCTGGCATCGTGCCGGTGGATACAGACATGGCTGGCATCGTGCCAGTAGATACAGACATGGCTGGCATCGTGCCAGTAGATACAGACATGGCTGGCAGCGTGCCAGTGGATACAGACATGGCTGGCATTTCATTGCCAGTGGGAACAGGCATGGCTGGCTTTTCATTACCAGTGAGAACAGGCATGGCTGGCAGCGTGCCAGTGGATACAGACATGGCTGGCATCATGCCAGTGGATACAGACATGGCTGGCATCGTGCCGGTGGATACAGACATGGCTGGCATCGTGCCAGTGGCTACAGACATGGCTGGCATCGTGCCAGTAGATACAGACATGGCTGGCATCGTGCCAGTAGATACAGACATGGCTGGCTTCGTGCCAGTAGATACAGACATGGCTGGCTTCGTGCCAGTAGATACAGACATGGCTGGCTTCGTGCCAGTGATACAGACATGGCTGGCATTGACCAGTAGATACAGACATGGCTGGCAGCGTGCCAGTGGATACAGACATGGCTGGCATTTCATTGCCAGTGGGAACAGGCATGGCTGGCTTTTCATTACCAGTGAGAACAGGCATGGCTGGCAGTGTGCCAGTGGATACAGACATGGCTGGCATCATGCCAGTGGATACAGACATGGCTGGCATCGTGCCAGTAGATACAGACATGGCTGGCATCGTGCCAGTAGATACAGACATGGCTGGCATCGTGCCAGTAGATACAGACATGGCTGGCATCGTGCCAGTAGATACAGACATGGCTGGCATCGTGCCAATAGATACAGATATGGCTGGCATTTCATTGCCAGTGGGAACAGGCATAGCTGGCAGCGTGCCAGTGGATATAGACCTGGCTGGCAGTGTTCCAGTGGATATAGACATGGCTGGCAGCGTGCCAGTGGATACAAACGTGGCTGGCAGCGTG
The DNA here is from genome assembly GCA_009667805.1 of Leptobrachium leishanense. Lineage (NCBI taxonomy): Eukaryota > Metazoa > Chordata > Amphibia > Anura > Megophryidae > Leptobrachium > Leptobrachium leishanense. The sequence goes on from CM019065.1 coordinate 17,267,276, forward strand.
CCAGTGGATACAGACATGGCTGGCAGCGTATTAGTGGATACAGACATGGCTGGCATAGCATTCCCAACCGGAGACACTGAAACCTCACTGGGAGACGAGGGCATAGTGATCCCATGATTCACCAGATTTGAGGTGGCTATTCTGCCAGTCTGGATGCCTATGGAGGACACACCAGTACCTCCATAGCGATACCTGGATATATGGTTCCCGCCATTGCTTAACAGGTTTTAATACACAATGCTCAATAGTGTGATTTGGATCTGCACAATAAAAACAGAGACCATACAACCTGCGTCTTTCCTTCTCATACGTGGATTTGCAAGTAGTGCAGGGTGGTGCTGCATCGTTAGCTGCAGCAGGTGATAGGCTCAGAGCCTCCATTAACCTCTGCAGCTCTTTCAGCATAGCAAGCACCAAGTTCAATATAGCTTCATACATATGAGACATACCTGCCAGCTTCTATTCTGGGACCAGGATAATGTAACGGGGAGCCCCCTATAGGGTGAGGGGGAACCCCCAATCTGCAGAGATGAAGCCTTAAGGACAGGTATACAGCTTCCAGGGAACAAACCAAGATATTAACAGAAACTAGAAAGATCCCTAAACCCTGACTGAGATCCTTGAAAGATGGTCTCGAAATACTACCTAGGCTAGGTTTGCAAGATGAATAAAACATAAACCAGACAGACAATAAATGCAGGTATACAGATTCCAGGGAACAAACCCAGATATTAACAGAAACTAGAAAGATCCCTAAGCCCTGACTGAGATCCTTGAAAGGTGGTCTCGAGATACTAACTAGGCTAGGCCTGCAAGACGAACAAAACATAAACCAAACATACGATGAATGCAGACATACAGATTCCAGGGAACAAACCAAGAATTTAACAGAAACTAGAAAGATCCCTAAGCCCTGACTGAGATCCTTGAAAGGTGGTCTCGAGATACTAACTAGGCTAGGCCTGCATGACGAACAAAACATAAACCAAACATACGATGAATGCAGACATACAGATTCCTAAGCACGGTACAGTACAGGGGACAGACAGAAGAGAGATCCAAATACAAGAGCCAAAGGTCATACACGGAATATCAAAACTAGAGGGGTCAGACAAGAAAGGGATCCTAAATACATGAGCCAGAGGTCATACACAGCAAATCAAAGTAAACCAGCAATACAGGGACTAGGCAAGAAAGACTATCCTGGTCCAAGGATCAAGGGGAGTCCTGGTCGTACTTATAGGGCAGAACAGGTCATGTGACCGCAGGCCAATAAGCCCAACAGATGGCCTGCAGGCTGAAAACAAAAATAAACAGGAATCCCTGCTACCACCAGCAGGGGGCAAGGCCAAGACGTGACAGGTAGTCCTGCACCATATTGTGAAGACGCTGGCAATGGGTGCCTACATTTGACGTCCCTGGGCGTCGTGGACTAAAAAATATTTAAAAAGGCATCAGTCAAGCGGCCCCGGCCTTCACCGCTCTTCCTCTGATCATCCACAGCCTCAGAAGCACCTGTGTCATCACTTGGTAACCTACCAGTGCCTGGAAAGGTGTTACCCAAGTGTCGCTTTATAGCTTACTCAAGTTGTTTCATCCTGTCCTCCCTCTGTGCGGGCAGGATGAGCTCTGTAACTTTACCCTTGTATCGTGGATCAAGAAGGCTTGCCAACTAGTAATGATCCCTCTCCTTGATAGCACGAATCCTGGGGTCCTTTAGCAGGCTTTGCAGGATAAGGGAGCCCATGCAGCATAGGTTGGAGGTGGCATTAGCTTCCGATTGTTCCTGGCCACTGAGGATGACTGTATTGTGCACTACCTCCTCCCAGCCACGTACTAGTCCTTGGGTTTCTGGAAACACAAAACCCTCCCTTGAGGAATCCCCACCTTCAATGCCCAAACTACTTAAATATTCCTCCTCATCCTCCTCGTGTCTGATCTGAGGACCCGCAGGAATGCTGTCTGTGTAAAGACTGGGGCCTTTGAGAGCTAGGGAAGGCCTCCCCTTTTTCCCTCTGCTCTGCCTCTAGTGCCACATCTATAATTCCTCACAGAGTGCGCTCCAGCAGGAACACTAAAGGAATTGTGTCACTGATGCATGCACTGTCCCTGCTCACCGTCCTCGTTGCCTCCTCAAATGGTGACAGTACAGTGCATGAATCCTTGATCATCAACCACTGCGGGGGGGAACCAAGTTGACCTGAACCTGTCCTTGTGCCATACTCACACAGGTACTCATTGATGGCCCTCTGCTGCTTGTTCAGACGCTGCAGCATTGCCAATGTCGAGATCCACCTGGTGGGCATGTCACAGATCAGACGGTTGTGGGAAGGTGGAATTCTCTTTGAATTTCTGCCAGGCGACCACTTGCTGGGAATGACCGTCTGAAGTGGCTGCAGACTTTTCTGGCCTGGCTGAGAAGCTCTGCCAGCCCTGGGTACCTGGTTAGGAAACGCTGTACCACCAGATTTAGGACGTGAGCTAGGCATGGTACATGCATCAACTTACCCTGGCGTAGGGCGGAGAGAAGGTTGCTGCCATTATCACAGACGACCATTCCCAGCTGAAGCTGGCATGGTGCTAACCATCTCTGCACCTGCCCCTGCAGAGCTGACAGAATTTCTGGCCCATTGTGGCTCCTGTCCCCTAAACAAACCAGCTCAAGCACAGTATGGCATCTTTTTGCTTGAGCCATTGCGTAGCCCCTGCCACGCGTAGGTTTAACTGCCACTTCTCCAGAGACAGAGATGGAGGAGGAGGAAGAGGAGGAAGAGGTGGTGGTGGAGCAGACAGACCTCATAAAAACAGCTTTCTGGAGGCATGGTGGATGAACAAGCTCCAGCACAGAGCCCCGTCTTGGATCCCTCCCAGCTGCAATCAGAGTTACCCAGTGTGCCATGAAGGAAATGTAACGACCCTGTCCATGCTTGCTGGACTATGTGTCTAAAGTCATGTGCACCTTGCTGCTGACTGCCTTTCCAAATGACTCCATAACATTGTCTTCCACGTGCTGGTATAGTGCTGGAATGGCCTTCCGTGAAAAGAAATGGCGTTCTGGAACGTGCCACTGTGGTACAGCACAGTCAGCAAATTCATGGAAGGAAGCACAGTCCACCAGCTGGAAAGGCAGCAGCTGTAATGCGAGTAATTTTGCTAAACTGGCATTTAGACACTGTGCTTGGGGTTGGTTGGGACTATATTTTTTCTTACGCTGCAGCAGCTGGGGCAACATAATCTGACTGCGTAAATCTTCAGCTGATGGGATGCCGTCACATTCTGAGGAAGGACCTGGTACACCCATTACTGTAGCATCATCCCTGTCAGTGGAGGTTGTAGGCAATGACATGGCAATGACAAGCACGTGGTATCCAAGCGTGGGATGTCTTTCCCACGCTTAATCCTCATCTGACACAGATTACAAATAGCAATGGTGCGGTCTGCTGCACATTCCTTAAAGAACTCCCATTTCACTGATATTTTTCACCAAAGACTATCTGAGGACACTTACTGAGGAAGCCGGTAGGTTAAAACGCGTTTTAAGTGATCCCTTTTACGATTACTTTTCAAATAACTTTTTTAATTATGCATACCATATGGTCTATTTTTATATGAATTTATATGAATAAATTTTTGAATATAGTAGCATATCGTCCTGCTGCATATTTATTACTTTAGCACCTGTCTATATAAGGTTTGCTCCCTCCCCTCCCTGGTATTTATATAGCACCTCCATATACCATCGAATGAGCTAATGAATAAACGAGTCACCATTGGGGGGAAAAAAGCTAACTCCAGAGGATTTGCCAAGGAGGAAAGGAGGAAGATAAACATACCATCATTACTAATATAAGTATCCTGATTTCTCTATTTTTTTTAATTTGTTTGAATTTTTTGAGTGTTTTCAGTGTTAGGAGGCAAAAAAAAAAACATACTCAATATTTTTTACCCACTGTTCACTTACAATTGTATCATACATATTGTATTTTAAAACAATGTTCTAATATACAAGGTGCGCCAGGAATTTATGTTTTGTTCCTTTTAAAGAACTCCCAGACAGCAGAGATCCTGGATGTGTGCTGCAAGACAACAGCTCTCTGCACCTGAGCCAGGGCTGTCTTTAAGGAGGGGCAAAAGGGGCAGCTGCCCCAGGCCCAGCCATTATTGAGGGGACCAATTTGGAAGCTCAGCAGTCCCACTCCCTTGAGCCCGCAGAAACCATGAGCTCGCAGGCTGCCTCCTCTCCGTGGTGACAGGTGACCACAGAGAGGAAGTGACACTATCCCAATGTGGGACATGGAGCTGCAGCTGTACCAGCAGCACGCTGCCACTGGTCTGGAGCTCTCCTTGAGGCCCCATGGGAGATGTGATTGGCTCCTCCCCTCCTCACCATGCGTGTCTACCCAGCAAGGAGAAGAGAATGCTCTGATTGCCTGCCTGTCTGAAAAATACAGCATTATGCAGGTAAGAAGCAGGGCCCTAAACAAGTCACTGTTTATAGGACCCCCCAGCTCCCCCACCCCCTCCATCACCCCTCCCTCCATCTCCCACTTAATTTTGTCACAATTTTATTTGTTAAGTGTATATATGATGTAGAAATGTGCATATGATGAATGTATAATGTGTATATGCTGCCTAAATGTGCATATATGATGTGGAAATGTATGTGTGTGTATATATATATTTTGGAAATGTGTGTGTATATATATATATGATGTTTAAATGTGTATAAATATATATATATATGATGTGGAAATGTGTATAATGTGGAAGTGTGTTGTGTGTATGTATATATATATACACACTCAATGTGGAAATGTGGTGTGTGAGTGTATATATTATATATATATATATACACAATGTGGAAATGTGGTGTGTATATACAGTTGTGTTCAAAATTATTCAACCCCCACTGAAATTGAGTGTTTTGGCCATTTTGACATTGATTTTGATCATTCAGTCATCTTGCTTACAATTAAATCAAAGAGGTCTGTAGGTCAGACAAATATAACATAACATTTATAATGAAATAACCACAAATGTCTTTTCTGTGCTCACATCATTATCAGTTTTATTCAACCCCCAAGTGACATTCAATCTTAGTACTTAGTACAACATCCTTTTACAGTTAGAACAGCTTTTAAACGTGAAGCATAGCTTGACACAAGTGTCTTGCAGCGATCTACTGGTATCTTCGCCCATTCATCATGGGCAAAAGCCTCCAGTTCAGTCCCATTCTTAGGCTTGCGCACTGCAACTGCTTTCTTTAAGTCCCACCAGAGGTTCTCAATCGGATTTAAGTCAGGTGACTGCGATGGCCACTCCAAAATGTTCCAGCCTTTAATCTGCAACCATGCTCTAGTGGACTTGGAGGTATGCTTGGGATCATTGTCCTGTTGAAAGGTCCAACGTCTCCCAAGCCTCAGGTTTGTGACGGACTGCATCACACTGTCATCCAATATCTCCTGGTACTGAAGAGAATTCATGGTACCTTGCACACGCTGAAGCTTCCCTGTACCTGCAGAAGCAAAACAGCCCCAAAGCATGATTGACCCCCCGCCATGCTTCACAGTAGGCAAGGTGTTCTTTTCTTCATAGGCCTTGTTCTTCCTCCTCCAAACATAGCGTTGATCCATGGGCCCAAGCAGTTCTAATTTTGTTTCATCAGTCCACAGAACACTATCCCAAAACTTCTGTGGTTTGTCCACATGACTTTTGGAATACTACAGTTGACTCTTCTTATTCTTTGGAGACAGCAAGGGGGTGCGCCTGGGAGTTCTGGCATGGAGGCCTTCATTACGCAGTGTGCGCCGTATTGTCTGAGCTGAAACGTCAGTACCCACATCTGACAAATCTTTTCTCAGTTCCTCAGCAGTCACACAGGGACTTTTCTCCACTCTACGCTTCAGGTAGCGCACAGCAGTCGAAGTCAGCATCTTCTTTCTGCCACAACCAGGTAGTGTTTCAACAGTGCCCTTTGCCTTGAATTTGCGAATGATGCTTCCTATGGTCTCTCTTGGTATGTTTAACATCTTTGTAATCTTCTTATAGCCATTGCCCTTCCTGTGAAGAGTAATCACCTCTTCTCTTGTCTTCCTGGACCATTCTCTTGACTTCACCATGTTTGTAACCACACCAGTAAATGTCTAGAAGGAGCTGAGTATCACAGTAATTTTAAAGCTGCCTAATTGGTGCTTATTATGCTTTATTGCAGCTCCGTGACATCCACAGGTGTTTTCAATACCTGATTAAAAACACTTGAATGAACCTCTGTTCTTCAGAGTGGTAGTCTTTAAGGGGTTGAATAATTGTGTCAATGAAGAATTCACAAAAGAAACATTTACTACCGTATTACAAAATCAATTGATGTCATTTTAGTTGCATATGGTTCTTTAAAAAGTCCTTGTAGGATTTCATTCTGAATACAATTACAAATGTACACTAAATTCCCTAAAACCCTTTACAGCATTGGGGTTGAATAATTTTGAACACAACTGTATATACACAATGTGGTGTGAGTGTAATATATATATGTGGAAATGTGTGTGTACAGTTGTGTTCAAAATTATTCAACCCCCACTGAAATTGAGTGTTTTGGCCAGTTTGACATTGATTTTGATCATTCAGTCATCTTGCTTACAATTAAATCAAAGAGGCACGTGTAGGTCAGACAAATATAACATAACATTTATAATGAAATAACCACAAATGTCTTTTCTGTGCTCACATCATTATCAGTTTTATTCAACCCCCAAGTGACATTCAATCTTAGTACTTAGTACAACATCCTTTTACAGTTATAACAGCTTTTAAACGTGAAGCATAGCTTGACACAAGTGTCTTGCAGCGATCTACGGGTATCTTCGCCCATTCGTCATGGGCAAAAGCCTCCAGTTCAGTCACATTCTTAGGCTTGCGCACTGCAACTGCTTTCTTTAAGTCCCACCAGAGGTTCTCAATCGGATTTAAGTCAGGTGACTGCGATGGCCACTCCAAAATGTTCCAGCCTTTAATCTGCAACCATGCTCTAGTGACTTGGAGGTATGCGGATCATTGTCTTGTTGAAAGGTCCAACGTCTCCCAAGTTTCAGGTTTGTGACGGACTGCATCACATTGTCATCCAATATCTCCTGGTACCGAAGAGAATTCATGGTACCTTGCACATGCTGAAGCTTCCCTGTACCTGCAGAAGCAAAACAGCCCCAAAGCATGATTGACCCCCCGCCATGCTTCACAGTAGGCAAGGTGTTCTTTTCTTCATAAGCCTTGTTCTTCCTCCTCCAAACATAGCGTTGATCCATGGGCACAAACAGTTCTAATTTTGTTTCATCAGTCCACAGAACACTATCCCAAAACTTCTGTGGTTTGTCCACATGACTTTTGGCATACTGCAGTCGATTCTTCTTATTCTTTGGAGACAGCAAGGGGGAGCGCCGGGGAGTTCTGGCATGGAGGCCTTCATTACGCAGTGTGCGCCGAATTGTCTGAGCTGAAACTTCAGTACCCACATCTGACAAATCGTTTCTCAGTTCCTCAGCAGTCACACGGGGACTTTTCTCCACACTACACTTCAGGTAGCGCACAGCAGTCGAAGTCAGCATCTTCTTTCTGCCATGACCAGGTAGCGTTTCAACAGTGCCCTTTGCCTTGAATTTACGAATGATGCTTCCTATGGTCTCTCTTGGTATGTTTTTTTTTTTTTTTTTTTTTAATTTAAGGTTTTTATTTCGAAAATATGTCATCAGTACATTCAACTGCAAAATATATGATAACATCAAAGTTACATCAACATCAGTAATGCGGTCAGGGGAGAGGGGGAAAAATATGGGGGAGTCGCATAGGAAAACTGCAAAATATCGGGAAGAAAAAGAGAAAAAAAAAAAAAAAAACAGCAGTAGAGTTCAAAAAGTCATCAAAAAAGTCAATGCGGACGGCACAAAAAGCATTGCAGGGGTGAGGGGGGGATAGACTCCCAACAAATGGTCTCGCGGGACCAAGAATAATCAGCAGGTAAACAGCTTGCAATAATAACAAAACAAGGCATAAAAGAAAAAGAAACGTCCTCCAAGAATAAGGGATTCTGCAGAAAATCAAGAGAAGAATATCCTCGTATAATGTCGCTGTGGAGTGCAGAAAAAAAGAGAACGGGGGAGGGATAGAGGAATCTCAGTTTTAGGGAGTAAAATATATATATATATATCGGCTAATATAGTAATACACTACGCTAGAGGGGGGTAAACGGTGAGAACAGGTAGGGGGCATCGTAGCCCACTCAATGGGAGACGGGGGGGTCAGCCCCACACGGGGGGGGTCTCGTCAGGATTGGAAAAAGTCAGTCATCAGGAGGTAAACCGGAGAGGAAACTCAGTGGGTCAGGGTACAGTAGACGAGCAACAGGTCGGCAAGACGGCCCCTTCAGCCTGTGTCCAGCGGGAACGTGTGGCAGGAATCTTCTCCAGGTCCATGGGGAGCTCGCGCGGCAGACATGTCGCCACATCTGAGGCCTGTTATCACTGCCTCAGCCAACTTGATGGCGCGGCATTCCCTCCATAGCTCCGACAGGCCTCCGGATCTCCAGGGAGACCAGGCATCGGCTTCCCAACAGTGAATCTCCATTTGCCACGTGGTGCTGCACCGCGCAGAAGGTCGGGGCAGCTTTGACCGTACAATCGTTGAGGAGGGGCCCTCAACTCCCTCCAAACCGCAATCCCAGCCTCTCGGTCGTATCAGCGCTCCACCCGGTGCCGCACGGATCAGCACTCCGGGTGCAGCCCGTGGACTGCTAACTCCTCGGGGCATCCGCTCCACCTCCAACTCGGGGACCAGCAGTGTCCGGGGCTCCGAGTCATCTCTCACCTTCCTCGGGCCTCCGGACTCCGATAAGCCTGCGCAGTCTCCCAGCGGCACCAGCGCGTCACCTCTCCCATCGCTCTCTTCGTGGCTCCCCGCAGCCTCCGTGACATGATCCTCAGAGGGGTGTCCCGCCGATGCAGTCCCATCCACCGCCAGACCCGGATCCGCCACCCTCCGGTAGCGCCGCAAGGTATGCGTCATCCGTCTCCACATGCCCCCGGTGAGAGGACCCGACAGATCCTCCCCGTCCAGGAGCTGCAAGCAGGCCTCCAAGCCTTCCAAGAAGCTGTCCATGCCTCCCCGGGGGGTGGGGGTCTATCCTGCCGCGCAGCAGCCGGTCCTTGCCTGTCTCTGACTCGATCTCCATCTCGGGCTGCCGAGAGACGCGGGCCCGTCGTCACCTCGGCCCCCAGCACAGGGTCAGACCGGGCCAAGGCAGCAGGACAGTCTGGCATAGAGGCCCCAGGGGCCAGGACGAAGGCCGCAAGATGGCCGCCAGCCCCTCGTGTCTTCATCATTTTGGCAGCTGCAGGGAATGTCTCTGGTCCGGAGGGGGGGACAGAACGGCCTCCGGACATCTCGAATCCAGTGGCCAGCTAGCTTGGGCCCCCAAATCTAAAATTGCTCAGCAAATCAAGCTGTATATTGGCCCCAAGAGCGGCAGACGTGCGGAGCTCCACAGAAACACGTCTGCTCCCTTCAGCAGCCGGCCACGCCCCCCCTCTTGGTATGTTTAACATCTTTGCAATCTTCTTATAGCCATTGCCCTTCCTGTGAAGAGTAATCACCTCTTCTCTTGTCTTCCTGGACCATTCTCTTGACTTCACCATGTTTGTAACCACACCAGTAAATGTCTAGAAGGAGCTGAGTATCACAGTCATTTTAAAGCTGCCTAATTGGTGCTTATTATGCTTTATTGCTGCTCCGTGACATCCACAGGTGTTTTCAATACCTGATTGAAAACACTTGAATGAACCTCTGTTCTTCAGAGTGGTAGTCTTTAAGGGGTTGAATAATTGTGTCAATGAAGAATTCACAAAAGAAACATTTACTACTGTATTACAAAACCAATTGATGTCATTTTAGTTGCATATGGTTCTTTAAAAAGTCCTTGTAGGATTTCATTCTGAATACAATTACAAATGTACACTAAATTCCCTAAAACCCTTTACAGCATTGGGGGTTGAATAATTTTGAACACAACTGTATATAAAAAATATACACACACAATGTGGTGTGTGTGTGTATATAAATATACACACACAATGTGGAAATGTGTGTGTATATGTATATATGTATATGATGTGGAACTGTGAATGAGGTGTGTATATATATATTGTAAAGCACTGGGGAAACTGTTGGCGCTACATAAATGATGATAATAATAATAATATAGTGCCTGTATATGATGTATATAAGATATGTATGTGTATACAGGTTGTGCCTACAATGGTACGTGTATATAGCATGTGTGTGCACAGAGATATAGTGTGTTGTATATTTTTTTACAGTACGTGTATATGATGTGTATGTGTATATGATGTGTAATTGTAAAAAAACATAAAATAAATAAATTGATTTAGTTTTTTTTGAGACAAGGCTCAGTGCGGCTTTTATTTATTTATTTTTTAGGATGTTGTAGTGGAGAGCAAAATTGCACGGAGGGGCCCTAGAAAATGTTTTCCCAGGGCCCAGTCAAAATTAAAGACGGCCCTGACCTGAGCAGCTCTGACATCTGATGCCTTGGACTGGCTACGGTTGGACATAGAGGATGTTATGCCTCGTGTTTGTTGTGCCTCCTCCTCCTCACTTGACTCCTCTGTTCGATCAGGCACCCAGGTGGAGTCAGTGACCTCATCATCGTCATCACCCCTTATCTCCTTTTCACAGGAGCCAACTTGGCAGTATGCTGAAGCTGCTGGGGCAACATGAGTGCCAGTTATTTGTGTGTCACTGGCACCCACTTCCTCTTAGGTTGATTATACTCCCTTCCTCAACCTCAGAGTTTGAATCAGAGCACTGTATTTGCTGCGTATCCTCAAGCAGCATGTCACTGTCATTGTAGTCAAACAATTCAGCTGACTCCTCCGTGTGTGATAGTGAGGCTACGGCAGGAGTAGCTGTGGACATGGAGGCTGAATTAGATGTTTTGGCAGCTGAGGTGGACTGTAAAGCACTACAAGCCTGGCTGGCAGAGTACTCGGAGGATGAGGATGGTCTGGTTAGCCAATCCTGCAAATCCCCTGTATGTTGCTGCTGCTTAAGACGGCCAGCACCAGTTAGAAAGGACAAGCGTGCCCCTTTAGAGGATGCACCACGTCCACGACGACCAGAGGCACACAGCCTTCCAACACAGAGGCTGCTTGCCCTCTTGTCTATGTCTGGGAGCATCTGCCTGTCCTTTTTGGTCTTTCTGACATGGTGAGTGATATATAGATTAAAGATATACAGAACTCTGATTCAACTCTGTTATAAAAAAAATTGGAGATATGCAGAACTCTGATTCAACTGTGTTATCTAGATTAAAGATTTCCAGAACTCTGGTATAACTCAGTGAGACACCCTGATAGCTGGCAGCCAGTGAAAAGACACAGATTAAAATTCCCATAAACCACCTATAAATCAGTGAGACCCCCTGATAGGACACCCTGATAGCTGGCAACAGTGACAAGACACAGATTACAATTCCCAGAAACCACCTATAAATCAGTGAGACCCCCTGATAGGACACCCTGATAGCTGGCAACAGTGACAAGACACAGATTACAATTCCAGATATCTGCTAGACATATGTGGGACCCCCTGATAGCTGGCAGTGAGAAGACACAGATTACAATTCCCAGGAACCTACTATAAATCAGTGAGACCCCCTGATGGGTGGTAGTGACAAGACACAAATTACAATTCCCAGGAACCTCCTATAAATCAGTGAGACTGTAACGTTCCCCAGGACAGACCTGATTGGATCCCTGGTAACAGACCTCTAGCCCTCCGATCCTTGGAATGGTTGGGACCGCTAACCCTAACCTCTAGCAGCCACAGAGGCCAGGGAAAAAGGCAACACTGAAAAGGAGTATACTGCACAACAGCATACAACAGAGATGCACACACCTTAATTGACAGGCAGTAGATAACCAGACAGGATCACAGAGCAAGGGTGGTTGTATAAACAGAACTTTGTAAGCAGCGTAGGGACACTTTGTACTGCACAGCAGTATATGACAGAGATATGCAACACACACCTTGCATGACAGGCAGCAGATAACCAGACAGGAACACAGAGCAAGGGTGGTTGTATAAACAGAACTTTGTAAGCAGCGTAGGGACACTTTGTACTGCGCAGCAGTATATGACAGAGATATGCAACACACACCTTGCATGACAGGCAGCAGATAACCAGACAGGAACACAGAGCAAGGGAGGTTGTATAAACAGAACTTTGTAAGCAGCGTAGGGACACTTTGTACTGCGCAGCAGTATATGACAGAGATATGCAACACACACCTTGAATGACAGGCAGCAGATAACCAGACAGGAACACAGAGCAAGGGTGGTTGTATGGACAGAACCTTACAAGCAGCGTAAGGACACTTAGTACTGCGGGACAGTATATGATAGCGATATGCAACTCACTAACAGCACCATGAGGCAATAGTACAGGCAGGGGAAAAGAGAGAGAGAGCAGTCGAAGTTCAGGCAAAAGGTCGGCAACAATTCGGGTCCTCAGAACAGCAGGGTCAATATCAGATAAACATACTTAATTATAACAGCAGCGATGCGGGAATGCAAGTTCACGACAAGGCAAGGGCTGATGCGCACGCTGCTCCTTTGAAGCTCGGCAGCGCCGCGTCATCAGGGTGAGCCCCACCCCCTGATTACATGGAAACATGCCAGGTGCAGCCGGAGTTCCTGGCACCCGGCCAGGCAGAACGACCCCTCCAGGGTCCTGTTGCCTGCCTCCTTGGACCCTGGACGTTACAGAGACCCCCTGATGGGTGGCAGTGACAAGACACAAATTACAATTCCCAGGAACCTCCTATAAATCAGTGAAACCCCCTGATGGGTGGCAGTAGTGAGAAGACACAGATTACAATTCCCAGGAACCTCCTATAAATCTGTGAGACCCCCTGATGGGTGGCAGTGACAAGACACAGATTACAATTCCCAGATATCTGCTAGAAGTGAGACCCTCCAACAGCTGCTGGCAGTGAGAACACACAGATTACAACAATTCCCAGATATCTTGTAGAAGTGAGACCCACACAATAGCTGCTGGCACTGAGAACACACACTAACAGAACAATCTCCTCTCAAAAAACACGTGCTGAGGGCTGTGTGAAGCCTTATATAGTGTGCTGCGGGATTTAGCTCTGTGAGCCTATGATTTGGCAAAATTTGCCCAATCAGGACTCTGAGCCGTGATTGGCATAGTCTTGCACCTGTCTTGCGCCTGATCTGTGGTCAGGTGCAAGGCTGTAGCCAATTACAAGATTCAGGTTAATGGAAAAGTGCATTGTGGTCCATTGTGGTGCATTGTGGGCAAACATGCGGCGAACACGCGGAAATGTTCGTAGTTCGCGAACAGCCGAACGGCCGATGTTCAATGCGAACTCCGAACAGATCGAACCGTACAGCTCATCCCTATTCCCTGGTTTCCTTTGCTTAAACCGCTGAGTTTGTTGGTCGTAAGCATTGTATAGCATGAGGAGCCCGTGAACTGTTTACCAAGAATCGGCCTGTGTGCCGGAAACACTGTCTATGTACTTTTATGTAAAAAATAATAATTTAATAATTTCATGGTATAAACAGGTGGAATAGGGATCACAGATAGGGATGGGCTGGCGGTTCGATCCGAACATGAGTTCGATTCGAACATTGGCCGTTCGAAAGTTCTCGAACACCGAACTTTTTGGGACGTTCGCCAAAAGTTTGAAAAAATTTTTTGGATTTTTTTTTTTAAAAATGCTAAAAAAATCCAAAAATAAAGAGACTCTTTACTGCAGAATATTATAAGCCATGGTTTATCAGATATTGAATTAAAACGGGAATATTTTTAACATTGAAGCCTATGGGATAAAACATTCTTGTTGCTAAAACATCAGGCAGATGAGGTCCTCTAATCAGGCACTGTAGAGGGCAGCCCACCGGGGCCTCCCAAGGACCCCTTGAGGAGCATGCGGCTGCAGGATGACAGAGCTGCGACTGTGCTGGCTGGCCGGCCGTGTGTATGTGGCAGAGACTGGTGGCACTGGGAGGGAGCCATGGCAGACCCCTCCCCCACAACCAGGATCCAGGGAGCCCCCACTGACCACCAGGCTAAGGTAAGGTGACACATTTTAAAAAAAAAAAAAAATCGAGGACATCTTTAAATGTCCCCTGGAACATAAAATAAAAGTTTTTTTTTTCTTTCTAATACTCGCCTGATTCCTAATAGCATATCTTCATGTTAAAGCTAGCATCAGACAGTAGAGGTGCTGCACGGCAGTGTGTGGAATCATATGCTGCATTAATTATTCTTCTTACAAATTTGGTTACTTAACCAGTTTGCGTTTGGATTGTAATATTGTGACACCCAGGGCCCCGGGGGGCGATCGGGGGGGGGCCCGGACGCATGGTGCCATCAGCTGGCCGAATGCCAGGAGCTCTGGCAACACCAAGCGCAGCTGTGAGTGATCAGGGGGCAGGGCGCGGTGTGATGAGGCAGAGCCACCGGGAACTTTAAATCAGAAGCGCGCGCTGTACACCTTGCCTTGCCGTGGAGTTTCATTCCCGCATCGCTAGCTTGCCGAATCAGTTTGTATACTTGTTACAGACACTGGATGTTCTGAGGACCCGATCTGTTGCCGGCTTTGCCTGCCATTTGACTATTCTCTCTGTGTACTCCCTGCCTGTTCTGTTTGCCTTCTGTTGCTACTGGTGTGCGACAATTCTCACCATATACAGTAGCGCAGCACTAGTGCCTAAACGTTGTTGACCCGGTTTTGTTATAACAACTACTCTCACTCTGCACTCCTGTCTGGTATATTCCGCTGCTTGTTACTGCTGGTGCTCTTCCATCCTGCCATATACTATAGCTCAGTAATATTTGGGTACATAAATATTTTAAACAGGATACCTATATCTTAAAAACAGAAGATGGTACAGACGTGAAAATCGGTATTTAGATTCATCTTGACAAATAAAAAAACACGTATTTTACCATTTTCTGAAAATTCCTTGGGGGGGCAAAAAGGGGGGTTGAATACTTTTTTCATAAATGCGAAAGTCCTGAATGACTGGCTGGCTCATCAACGCCCATCTGAAACCGTTTAACCTAGGAACGTGAAATTTTGAAGGTGCACTGTTTTTATGATGTGGGCACCCACTAAGGAAGGATTTTTGGAAAATCCACCCATAAGGGGGTGAAAAAGGGGGTTGAATATTTTAAACAGGATACCTATAGCTCAAAAACAGAAGATGATACAGATGTGAAAATCAGTATTTAAATTTGTCTTGAAAAATAAAAAAACACGTATTTTACCGTTTTTCAAAAATCCAAGTGGGGGGGCGAAAAAAGGAGGTTGAGTATTTTAAATGGGATACCTGTATCTACAAAACAGACGATGTAACAGTCCTGAAAATTGGTATTTAGATTAGTCTTGAAAAATAAAACAACACGTATTTTACCATGTTCTGAAAATTCCTTGGGGGGGCAAAAAGGGGGTTGAATACTTTTATCAGTATACCTATATTTCAAAAACCGAAGATGTTACGGGTGTGAAATTTGGTATTTACAATCTTCATGAAAAAAACCAAACATGTTTTTTGCCATTTTCCACAAATCCAATTTGGGGGGGTCAGGGGAAAGGGGTCTGAATATTTTTTATCATTATACCTATATTTCAAAAATCAAAGATGTTACAGACGTGAAATTTGGTATTTACAATCTTCTTGAAAAATAAAAACAGGTGTTTTACCATTTTCCAAAAATCCCAAGTGGGGGAGTGAAAAAAGGTGGGGCTGAATACTTTTATTCAGGATACCTATATCTCAAAAACAGAAGATGTTACATACGTGAAAATTGGTATTTAGATTCCTCTTGAGAAACAAAAAAACACCTATTTTACCATTTTCCAAAAATTCAGTAGGAGGGGCAAAAAGGGGGGGTTGAATACTTTTATCAGTATACCTATATTTCAAAAAACAAAGATGTTACAGGTGTGAAATTTGGTATTTACAATCTTTGTGAAAAAATCCATACATGTGTTTTGCCATTTTCCACAAATCCAAAAAAGGGGGAGTCGAGGGAAAGGGGTCTGAATACTTTTATCAGTATATCTATAGTTCAAAAACCAAGATGTTACAGGTGTGAAGTTTGGCAATTACAATCTTTTGAAAATAAAGAAACACGTGTTTTACCATTTTCCAAAAATCCAATTGGGGGGGGGTAAAAAAAAGGGGATGAATACTTTTAAACAGGATACCTACGTGTCAAAAACAGAAGATGTTACAGACGTGAAAATTGGTATTTAGATTTGTCTTGAGAAACAAAAAAACACCTATTTTACCATTTTCCAAAAATCCAGTGGGAGGGGGAAAAAGGGGGTTTGAATACGTTTATCAGTATACCTATATTTCAAAAACCAAAGATGTTACAGGTGTGAAATCTGGCACTTACAATCTTCTTGAAAAATAAAAAAACACATGTTTTACCATTTTCCAAGAATCCCACGTGGTGGGTGAAAAAAGGGGGGGGGGGGTGAATACTTTTAAACAGGATACCTATATCTCAAAAACAGAAGATGTTACAGACGTGAATATTGGTATTTAGCTTCGTCTTGAAAATAAAACCACACGTATTTTACCATTTTCCAAAAATCCAGTGGGGGGGCAAAAAGGGGGATGAATACCTTTATCACTATATCTATCACTTCCTTCAAACGCTCCCTTAAAACATTCCTATTTAGGGAAGGCTACCACCCAACTCACTGACGCAATCATCAATCACTCTCACCTTACAGTCCTCTCCTCCTGTTTCCAACCCCAACCCTCCCAGATTGTGAGTTCCTACGGGAATAGGGCCCTCATCTCCTCCTGTACTGTTTGACAAATGTTGTTCAATGTATTGTAACCCTGTCTATACTGTGCTTATTGTACAGCGCTGCGGAATATGCTGGCGCTTTATAAATAAAGAATAATAATAATAATAATCTATATTTCAAAAACCAATGATGTTACAGGTGTGAAATTCGATATTTACAATCTTCGTGCAAAAAAAAACATGTTTTACCATTTTCCGAAAATCCAGTTAAGGGGGTGGGGGAAAGGGATGTGAATACTTTTATCAGTATTCCTATATTTCAAAATCAAAAACCAATGATGTTACAGGTGTGAAATTTGGCACTTACATTCTTCTTGAAAAATAAAAAAACATGTGTTTTACAATTTTCCAAAAATCCCAAGTGGGGGGGAAAGGGGGGGTTCTACCAAAAAAAAACCTCAAGCTTCTTTTAAAAAATCAATTTTAACAAATCCTAAAATCCACGCGAGTGAAGCCGCGGGCAAAAGCTAGTATCTAATAAACTGTTTAGACTTTTTGCTGCAGATTAAAAGAATATTTATAGATTTTTTTAGGATCTTTTAGGCATTTTTTCGGCAAATTTTTGTTCCATTTTTTAAATTGTTTTTTAAAGTGTTTTTCCCTTTTCTTGTAACAGAGCTTTTTATTATCATTCAATGGATCTTATATGTAAATTCCAGGCATTTTCGTTCAGTGGTTTTTTGCAATCAGTTTTTCAATTTTGACACTTTCAATCATATTGTTTTTTTGTTGTTGTTTTTTTTACCCCATTCATCAGCTTGTCGGCTTTTCCGGCGGCTGGTCTGCGCTGTGATCGGGGGCTCATCGGCTTTTCCTGACGTGTTCAGTGTGTCTTTTGCGGCAGTTCCAGTGGGTTTTCGGCACACGTTCGGCAGGTTTACGGCAAGTATTCCCTGCACTCCGGGGACCCTGCGGTTAATGCTGAATTCACCGCAGGGTGGGGAACTTTGATTCCCCAAAGAGCAGAGGAAGTGCGGGGAACGAGAGAACACCAAAATGTCAGCATCTGAATAACCCCATGAGATTAACTCCATGTAGCACAATCTAATTCATCATTACTTTTTGTTTATAATAATGTTTTTATTTTAGGTTCAATCAAACTGAATTAAGGAAAGATGTCCAGTATCTGCAGAGATGTCCGTGGTCTAGGAATGCCAGCGCCCTATTGGCTGTACGGTGAGTATCAAAATGAAACCACTTGGACCTTCTCTATTTTAGTGTCGTACTATAAGTTGTTGAAACAATAACAGGGTTATTCAAAGAGATCCAAATGGCTGGAGAAAGGTAACCGAACGCTGAAAATCAGCGTTCGGTTATCTTTCCTGGCCATTCCGCTATCCAGAGAGCAGGCAATTTGCCAAATCCTGGCGAATTGCCTGCACATACGGTGCCTGTTCGGTGCCTGTTCGAGGGCAGTGAAATCCCCCATAGAGAAGCACTGCTTCGGCTATTCAGAGAACACAAACCAGCAGTGAAAGGTTCCCAGAATGCTCTGCCATTCAGTGGTTTCATTCGACAGGTTTATTCAGGAGAATCCCATAGGCTTCAATGTTAACAATATTCCCGTTTTAATTCAATATCTAATAAACCGTTCATTATAATATTCTGCAGCAAAAAATCTCTTTATTTATAGATTTATTTTGATATTTCAAGCATTTTTCTGGATTTTTTTTTAAAAAGTCAGATTTTTTTTAAGTTTACTTCTTTTTTCTGTAACAGCCCTTTTTATTATCATTAATTGGATCTTATATGTAAATTTCAGACATTTTCGCTCAGTAGTTTCTTTGCAAACAGCGTTTCACTTTTCAAACATTCAAACAAACAGTTTTTCTACTTTATTCACTCCATTCGTCTGCGGTGTCAGCTTTTTCCGGCGGCTTCGCTGCGTGTGATCGGCTCCTGCTTGGGTTTTTTCGGCGTCTTCGGCGGGTAATCCAGATGTTTTTGCGGGTTTCGACGTGCATTCGCTGGGTTTTTGCAGTGACTTTTCGTCTGGTTTGCGGCAGCTTTTCCCTGCGCTTCGACGGCCCTGTTGTGCTTGCTGAATGCTTGCTGTGGTCGCCGAAATGGGATTGCCGAATCGGCCCAAATTGAAGAGAACGAAAAGTCACCGAACGTGCGGTGACTTTTCGATTCTCTTTGAATAACCCTGTAAGACATTAAGATTATCCTGCCCATGTGTCTTGGTGGCCAATGTCCCTTCCTCATCTGTCTCTGTGGCCAATGTCCCTTCCTCATCTGTCTCTGTGGCCCATGTCCCTTCCTCATCTGTCTCTGTGGCCAATGTCCCTTCCTCATCTGTCTCTGTGGCCAATGTCCCTTCCTCATCTGTCTCTGTGGCCCATGTCCCTTCCTCATCTGTCTCTGTGGCCCATGTCGCTTCCTCATCTGTCTCTGTGGCCCATGTCCCTTCCTCATCTGTCTCTGTGGCCCATGTCGCTTCCCCATCTGTCTCTGTGGCCCATGTCCCTTCCTCATCTGTCTCTGTGGCCCATGTCCCTTCCTCATCTGTCTCTGTGGCCCATGTCGCTTCCTCATCTGTCTCTGTGGCCCATGTCCCTTCCTCATCTGTCTCTGTGGCCAATGTCCCTTCCTCATCTGTCTCTGTGGCCAATGTGCCTTCCTCATCTGTCTCTGTGGCCCATGTCGCTTCCTCATCTGTCTCTGTGGCCCATGTCCCTTCCTCATCTGTCTCTGTGGCCAATGTCCCTTCCTCATCTGTCTCTGTGGCCCATGTCGCTTCCCCATCTGTCTCTGTGGCCCATGTCCCTTCCTCATCTGTCTCTGTGGCCCATGTCCCTTCCTCATCTGTATCTGTGGCCCATGTCCTTTCCTCACCTTTCTCTGTGGCCCATGTCCCTTCCTCATCTGTCTCTGTGGCCCACGCAGAGTTGGTCGTTGGGAAGTGTGGCTGCACAGATTGCCATAGAAACACGGAGGGTGACATAGCTCGCAAGCAGTGCCATGTTACCATGAGTGTGTGTCTGTGGATGGTGGGGGTTCAAGATCTGTGCAGGTGTTAGTGTGTAAGGCCAGGGTATTTATTAGGGATGAGCCGAACAAAGCCGAGTTCGGTTCGCATTCAAACTCGAACTTTCCAAATGTTCGAATTCGAACTCGAACACGAACTCAATGCAAGTCAATGGGACTCAAAATTAGATGTTTAGAGTGTCCTCCAAGAGGGCATATATGCTAGATATTTGCCATGAAAGGTGTATGGGGGTCCGGATAGTGCCCTGGGGGACAGGAAACAAGGACAAAAAGTTTTAAACAAAACGTTTTTAAAGGGACAGTGAGTTTTCCATGACATACAGAGGCAACAGAGGGTTGTGGTAAATGGAGTTTATTCGGCGCAAGGTCTTGTTACCAGTGGGGTACCTCAGGGGTCAGTACTTGGACCCATTCTCTTTAATATTTTTATTAGTGATATTGCAGAAGGTATTAATGGAAAAGTATATCTTTTGCTGATGACACAAAGATTTGCAACAGGGTTGATGTTCCTGGAGGGATCAGCCAAATGACAAATGATTTAGGTAAACTAAAAAATGGTCGAAGCTGTGGCAATTGAGTTTTAATGTGGATAAGTGCAAGATAATGCACCTGGGACGTAAAAACCAAGGGCTGAATATAGAATATTTGATACAGTCCTAACCTCAACATCTGAGGAAAGGGATTTAGGGGTTATTATTTCAGAGAATCTAAGGATATAGACATCTTAGAGAGAGTTCAGAGAAGGGCTACTAAAATGGTGTACGGCTTGAAGGAGAAAAGTTACCAGGAAAGGCTTAATGATCTTAACATGTACAGCTTGAAAAAAGACGAGACAGAGGAGATATGATAGAAACATTTAAATACGTAAAGGGAATCCACAAGGTAGAGGAAGGGAGTATATTTAAAAGGAAACAAAGTAGCAAAACAAGAGGACATAGTCTTAGATTAGAGGGGCAAAGGTTTAAAAGTAACATCAGGAAGCATTATTTTACTGAGAGGGTGGTGGATACATGGAACAGTCTTCCAGTAGAAGTGGTAGAGGCCAAAACAGTAATTGAATTTAAGCAAGCATGGGATAGGCATAAGGCTATCCTAAACAAAAGATAAATCCAGGTAAAGTATCCATGTAATTGGGCAGACTAGATGGGCCGAAAGGTTCTTATCTGCCGACATTTTTCTATGTTTCTATGTTTCTATAAGGGTTAAAAATAAAAGCGAAAAATTCCTTCAAATATCGTGCCTAGGAGCACCCCATAACCTGCCCATGAAGTGGCAGATTTCTAGGATGGATAGAAACGTTTAAAAACAAAAAGATGACGTTTAAAATGACGGTAAATGCTTTTCCTTTAATCTATTCAGAAACAACTGCTTGGGGCGGCAGCCTGTATGAAAAGACATTTTAGGACGTGCAGAAAAAGTTTAGTGATTTTTTGGCTAAATTATGGTGTAGGGTTTGGATGAAAGTAACAATAGGTGCTTTAAAATTGGGCCTTTAGCGTCGGCAACAGTGCCGTCACACAGTAACTCCTCTGAGGATATGAATCTGGTACAGGCGTCACTGGCAGTGCACCCAAATATTGTGCTTTTGGTGCCAGGCCAGCAAGTGCATTCATACAGTAACCCCTCTGTAGTATTGTGGAAGAGTGCAGGGGTGGACCATGCGGTCCTATATTAAAAGATATGAATCTGGTAAAGGCGTCAGTGCACCCAGATATTGTGCTTTTGGTGCCAGGCCAGCAAGTGCATTCATACAGTATCCCCTCTGTGGTATTGTGGAAGAGTGCAGGGGTGGACCCTGCAGTTCAAAAAATTTAAATAATATAAATGTGGCACAGGCGTCAGTGCAGCCAAATATTGTGCCTTTCATGGCAGCAAGTGCCTTCACACCGTAACCCTTTTGTGGTATTGTGGAAGAGTTCAGTGGTGGAGGTTTTGTGAATGCAGAAGACATCCCCGATCTATTCCGTTACGTCAGCATCAGGGGATTGATAGCTGCTGATCCAGGACTGATTCATTTTTATAAATCTCAGCCGGTCTACAGAGTTGGTGGACAGACGCACTCTTTTGTCTGTGACAAAACCTCCAGCGGCACTGAACATCCTTTCAGAAAGCACGCTAGATGAAGGGCAACCTAGTAGCTGCATAGCATATTGGCTAAGTTCTGGCCAGTGATCCAATCTCAACACCCAGTAAGCCAGGGGATCATCTGCTGGAAAGTTATCCAGGTCTGCCCTTGCCCCTAGGTAGTCCTGCACCATATGGTGAAGACGCTGGCAATGGGTGCCTACATTTGACGTCCCTGGGCGTCGTGAACTAAAAAAAATTAAAAAGGCATCAGTCAAGCGGCCCCGGCCATCACCACTATTCCTCTGATCATCTGCAGCCTCAGAAGCAACTGTGTAATCACTTGGTAACCTACCAGTGCCTGGAAAGGTGTTACACAAGTGTCGCTTTAGAGCGTCTTCAATTTTTTTCATCCTGTGCTCCCTCTGTGGGGGCAGGATGAGCTCTGCAACTTTACCCTTGTATCGTGGATCAAGAAGGGTTACCAACCAGTAATGATCCCTCTCCTTAATAGCATGAATCCTGGGGTCCTTTAGCAGGCTTTGCATAATAGGGGAGCCCATGCAGCGTAGGTTGGAGGTGGCATTAGCTTCCGAGTCTTCCTGCTCAATGAGGAGGATGACCCCATCGTGCACTTCCTCCTCCCAGCCACGTACCAGTCCTTGTGTTTCTGGGCACACAAAACCCTCCCTTGAGGAATCCCCACCTTCAATGCCCCCACTACTCAAATATTCCTCCTCCTCATCCTCGTCCTGTCTGATCTGAGGAGGACCCGCTGGAATGCTGTCTGCAGAAAGACTGGGGCCTTCAGAGCTAGGGAAGACATCCTCTTCCTCCCGCTGCTCTGCCTCTAGAGCCACATATATAATTCCCTGCAGAGTGTGCTCCAGCAGGAACACTAAAGGAATTGTGTCACTGATGCATGCACTGTCCCTGCTCACCATCCTCGTTGCCTCCTCAAATGGTGACAGTACAGTGCATGCATCCTTGATCATCAGCCACTGCGGGGGGGGGGGAACCAAGTTGACCTAAACCTGTCCTTGTGCCATACTCACACAGGTACTCATTGATGGCCCTCTGCTGCTTGTGCAGATGCTGCAGCATTGCTAATGTCGAGTTCCACCTGGTGGGCATGTCACAGATCAGACGGTTTGTGGGAAGGTGGAATTCTCTTTGAATTTCTGCCAGGCGAACACTTGTTGGGAATGACCGTCTGAAATGGCTGCAGACTTTTCTGGCATGGCTGAGAAGCTCTGCCAGCCCTGGGTACTTGGTTAGGAAACGCTGTACCACTAGATTTAGGACGTATGCTAGGCATGGAACATGCATCAATTTACCCTTGTGTAGAGCGGAGAGAAGGTTGCTGCCATTATCACAGACGATCATTCCCAGCTGAAGCTGGCGTGGTGTTAACCATCTCTGCACCTGCCCCTGCAGAGCTGGCAGAATTTCTGGCCCGGTGTGGCTCCTGTCCCCTAAACAATCCAGCTCAAGCACAGTATGGCTTCTTTTTGCTTGAGACATAGCGTAGACCCTGTCAGGCGTCGGTTTAACTGCCACTTCACCAGAGACACAGAAGGAGGAGGAGGAGGAAGAGGGAGACGTGGTGGTGGAGCAGACAGACCTCATACAAGCAGCTTTCTGGAGGCGTGGTGGATGAACAAGCTCCAGCACAGAGCCCCGTCTTGGATCCCTCCCAGCTGCAATCAGAGTTACCCAGTGTGCCGTGAAGGAAATTTAACGACCCTGTCCATGCTTGCTGGACCACGTGTCTAAAGTCACATGCGCCTTGCTGCTGACTGCCTTTCCCAATGACTCGATAACATTGTCTTCCATGTGCTGGTATAGTGCTGGAATGGCCTTCCGTGAAAAGTAATGGCATTTTGGAACATGCCACTGTGGTACAGCACATTCAGCAAATTCACTGAAGGGAGCAGAGTCCACCAGCTGGAAAGGCAGCAGCTGCAATGCGAGTAATTTTGCTAATCTGGCATTTAGACACTGTGCTTGGGGATGGTTGGGACTATATTTTTTCTTACGCTGCAGCAGCTGGGGCAACGTAATCTGACTGTGTAAATCTTCAGCTGATGGGATGCCGTCACATTGTGAGTAAGGAGCTGGTACATCCATTACTGTAGCATGATCCCTGTCAGTGGAGGTTGTAGGCAATGACATGGCAGGACATACAGTGGGGGTAGAGACAGATGAGGAGGAGGAGGACCTACGCAAAGTTTTGCGCCAACGGGATGTGTGGCAGGTGGTCATATGTCGCCTCAAGCACTTGGTACCCAAGCGTCCGGTGTCTTTCCCACGCTTGAGCCTCTTCTGACATAGATTGCAAATTGCAACGGTGGGGTCTGCTGCACATTTCTTAAAGAACTCCCAGACAGCAGAGTTCCTGGATGTGTGCTTTGAGACAACAGCACTCTGCACCTGAGCAGCTCTGACATCTGATGCCTTGGACTGGCTAGTGCTACGGTTGGTCATAGAGGATGTTGTGCCTCGTGTTTCTTGTGCCTCCTCCTCCTCCTCACTTGACTCTTCTGTTCGATCAGGCACCCAGGTGGAGTCAGTGACCTCATCATCATTGTCATCATCACCTCCTATCTCCTCGTCACTGGAGCCAACTTGGCAGTATGCTGCAGCTGCTGAGGCAACATGAGTGCCAGTTATTTGTGTGTCATCACTGGCACCCCCTTCCTCTAGGTTGATTATACTCTCTTCCTCAACCTCAGAGATTGAATCAGAGCACTGTACTTGCTGCGCATCCTCAAGCGACATGTCACTGTCATTGTAGTCAAACAATTCAGCTGACTCCTCCGTGTGTGATAGCGAGGCTACGGCAGGAGTCGCTGTGGACATGGAGGCTGCATTAGATGCTTTTGCAGCTGAGGTGGACTGTAAAGCACTACAAGCCTGGCTGGCAGAGGACAGGGAGCATGAGGATGGCCTGGTTAGCCAATCCACCAAATCCTTTGTATGTTGCTGCTGCTTAAGGCGGCCAGCTCAAGTTAGAAAGGACAAGCGTGCCCCTGCAGAGGATGCACCACGTCCACCACGACCAGAGGCACAGCCTCCCGACACAGAGGCTGCTTACCCTCTTATCTGTGTCTGGGAGCGTCTGCCTGTCCTTTTTGGTCTTTCTGACATAGTGAGTGACATATAGATTAAATATATACAGAACTCTGATTCAACTCTGGTATAAAGATTAAAGATTTCCAGAACTCTTGTATAACTCAGTGAGACACCCTGATAGCTGGCAGCCAGTGACAAGACACCGATTACAATTCCCAGAAACCTCCTATAAATCAGTGAGACCCCCTGATGGGTGCCAGTGACAAGACACAAATTACAATTCTCAGAAAGCTGCTACAAGTCAGTGAGACCCCCTGATAGGACCCCCTGATAGCTGGCATCAGTGACAAGACACAGATTAATATTCGCAGAAATCTGCTAGAAGTATGTGGGACCCTCTGATAGCTGACAGTGAGAAGACACAGATTACAAGTCTCAGAAACCTCCTATAAACCAGTGAGACCCCCTGATGGGTGGCAGTGACAAGACACAGATTAGAACAATTCCCAAATATTTTGTAGAAATTACTGACGCCCAAAATACTTGCTGGCAGTGACAAGACACAGATCACCCCAATTCCCAAATTGCTGGGAGTGAGAACACAAAGATTACCTCAGATTACCTCAATTTCCAAATATTTTGTAGAAATTACTGACCCCCAAAATACTGCGTGGCACTGGCAGTGAGTCACAAGACACAGATCACCTCAATTCCCAAATATTTTGTAGAAATTACTGACCCCCAAAATACTGCGTGGCACTGGCAGTGAGTCACAAGACACAGATCACCTCAATTCCCAAATATTTTGTAGAAATTAGTGAGCCCCAAAATAGTTGCTGGGAATGAGAACACAACAGATGAGACCCCCCCCCCCAGTAGATGAGACCCCCCCAGTAGCTGGTGGCAGACTGGCAGTAAGAACACACACTAACACAACAACAATCTCTTCTGAAATCTCCTCTCAAACACGTGCTGAAGCGCTGTGTGAAGCTTTATATAGTGTGCTGCGGGACTTAGCTCTGTGAGCCCATGATTGGGCAAAATTTGCCCAATCAGGACTCTGAGCCGTGATTGGCATAGTCTTGAACCTGTCTTGCACCTGACCTGTGGTCAGGTGCAAGGCTGTAGCCAATTACAAGCTTCAGGCCAGTGGAAAAGTGCATTGTGGTCCATTGTGGTGCATTGTGGGCGAACACGCGGTGAACAGGCGGAAATGTTCGTAGTTCGCAAATATGCGAACAGGCTATGTTCGATGCGAACTCTGAACCGATCGAACCGAACAGCTCATCCCTAGTCTTTATAAGTGTGCATGGGAGGGTTCAGGCTCTGTGTCAGTGTGTGTGTGTGGTGTTCAGGGATTAAGGATCTAGGTCACTGTATGTGTATGAGAATATCATGGCCTCTTTTTGTGTTAGGGAGTCTCTGTGTGTGTCAGTGTCTCTGTGTTAGTCTCTGTCAGTGTCTTTGTCATTGCCTGCGTGTCTCTGTCGCCTTTGCCAGTAACTTTGTCCAGGTGTGCGTCTCTTTCAGTGTCTGTGTGCTCTTTGTGTCTATGTCTATTTGCCATTGTTTCTGCATGTCTTTGTCAGTATTTTTGTTTCTGTTAGTGTCTCTTGTGTAACTCTGCATCAATGTCTAGGTCTTTGTCATGTCTGCATGTCCCTTGCGGTCAGTGTCTTTCTCATCTGCATGTCCCTTTCAGAGTCTTTGAGTCTTTCCATGTATCTCAGTTTCTTAGAAGCTCTCTAGATGTCTGTATCTTTGTCAGTGTTTCGGCCATTGTTTGTGTATGTGTCCTTCAGTGTATCTTTCAGTCACTATCAGGGTTATTCAGAGAGCACCGATATGTCACCGACATTTGGGTGCTCTCTTGTTCCCTGCAGCATTCATCACAGGGTCCCAAAAATGCGGTGAATCGACTCGCGAATGAATTGAAAAATTGCCAAATCAATTCAAAAACCTGCCGAATGCATCAGACAATTCGCGGCAAAACTGCCAAATCGATCAGAAAAAAGCCGTCGACCCACCGAACAGACCGCTGACCAGCCACCGGAAAAAGCCGCCAAGCCGCCGAACGGGGTAAAACAAAACAAAAAAACACTGCAAGTTTCAAAAGGCATTTTAATAAAAAAGACTACAGCATAAAAATGCCGGGAAATGATATATAAATTCCTATGAATAACAATAAAAAGGTCTGTTACAGAAATTTAAAAGATGACATTTAAAAAAAAACAATTGGGGGAAAAAATAGTAAAAAAATGCCTAAAAAATCCTTTTTGAATAGCTGTATGGCCACGAAATTGCCTCGTACGGGGAAATTCACTGTTCGGTGCAATTTTAGGGCCGATTCGGCTCTCTTTGAATAACCCTGTATGTGAGCAGTCTCTTTGCTTTTTGTTACATGTCTTTGTCATTGTTTGTTTGCTTCTGTCACTGTCTATAGGGGTTATTCACTAAGTGGCAAACTTAGCCCAAAGAGGAAAAGGGTCATCCAAGCTGTTGGACCATCAGTGTCAGGTCCAAAAGTCAGAATCTGTCATGGCATAGGGGGTGTGCCAGTGCCCATGGCACAGGTAACATGCACATCCAGGCAACATTAATACAGAAACATATGTACACATTTTGGAGCAACATATGCTGCCGTTCAGATGTTGGGCCGTATTACATATGTAGCGCTGTTTAAAACTCTGTTGCTGCATTGCTCAGTTTTGGCCACCAGAGGGAGACAAGCAAAATGTAAACATACTGGACACAATGGGACTACGTTTTCCAGCATGCTTTGGGGCAGAGACAGGAAGTGGGTGGGGATTGAGGAGAGGACATCCGCAGCCTCGTGGAAGGAGAGCCAGTGTGAGCCGAGGAGTGAACCAAGTGAGACGCACGTGAGACTGTGAGTGATTATTACCAGGCCGGAGATCAGGCGCTGCCTTGCCGACGCTGGGATCGATACATTGACTTGCCAGAGACCTAGTAATCCACCGCGGAGAGGTTTGCACAGACGCAGAGTAGCAGATTGGACCCCGAGTAAGACCGCAATGATCCACAGGGAGTGCAGGCAGTAGGCCGTGACCTTGCTGTAAAGACTGACAAGCAGGAGAAGCGGATCCGGTGGCACAGAGTCCCAAGGAAATCCAGCGGAGAGACCTCCTTGATCGGGCAGCGGAACAGAGTGTCTGGCGGATGGGTGAGAGGCCTTCCAGGCCACAGTCAAACTATAACAAAGCACGCTGCAGCATTGCTTAAATCTACAGGGCCCCAACGTGACTAGTCAAAGATTTACCAAATCCTTTCACTGGCCAGTTGAAATATAGTACCCGGGTACCTGAGCTCACACACACACACCTTTTTGGGACATAACCTGCACGGGACTTACACTCCAGAAACGAAGGGGTTAAACTTTTATTTTACCGCTGCGCGTTTCTCGCATTACAAAATCCTGTTTTTCTATGCACTGTGTTTACATTATATATGCCGCTTTATTGGGACCAGTAAAGAATATAATTTATAAAATCCACAACAGTGCTGGTGTATATTTATTCCCTAGTCCGGAGAGACTAACCCGAGGTTAAATTTAGCGGCTCCTCCGGGAGTGAGCGCTACACATACATAACGCTAACGTTAGCGCTCAGCTGTGTGAGCATTAACGTTAGCTCTGGTTGCCCTAGGGCGGGCACACCATATTACAATCCGAACACTAACGGGTTCGGTATGTAATATTATTCTGAGCTTGCGCTTTTCAGCGCGAGGTTACTGTACTTTGCGCTCCCTATGCTTAACATGGGGAGCGCAAAGAGTTAATTAGCGTAAGGATTACAAAGTCATAACTAGGGATGGGCTGCCGGGTCGAATCAGTTCGAAGTTCGATTTGAAGATCGACTGTTCGAAAATTCACGAACTTCCAACTTTTCTGGATGTTCTAGGAAAGTTAGAAAGAAAAAAAAATTCTAAAAAATTCCAATAAATGCTTAAAAGATCCTAAAAAATCTAAAAATAAAGAGACTCTTTACTGCAGAATAAAATAATAAACGGTTTATTAGATATTGAATTAAACCGGGAATATTTCCCACTCATTGTTGGTCAAACATTTCCCACTCATTGTTGGTCAAACATTTCCCACTCATTGTTGGTCAAACATTTCCCACTCATTGGTGATAAAACATTTCCCATGGCATCAAATCGCGTTTAAACATGAGCAAAAGCGGTAAAAAATTAGCTTAGCGCACAGCAGTGAAAGGTTTAAAACCATTTTTTTAAAACTTTTTTTATTGTATCCTGTCCCCCAGGGCAGTACCCAGACCCCCAAACACCTTTTATGGCCAATATCTTGCATATATGCCCTCTTTGAGAGGACCTTAATTTTCGAACGTTCGAGCCCCATTGACTTACATTGTGTTCGCATCGTGTTCGAGTTCGCTGTCGAACTTTTTCAAGGTGTTTGAGTTCGAATGCGAACTGAACACGGACCCCCGGCACATCACTGGTCCTAACACTAATTACCGTCCTGCTTCGGTTAACTCCATAATTACCCACAGCTTGGAGCTGATGCTAACTGATACGGCTTCTGCAGAATCAAATACTCACCTCTCATCAAACCCAAAGATCAAATACTCACCTCTCATCCCACAGCAAGAACGGCAGCTCCATCCACTTCTTCTTGCTGCCAGAAACAGAGAGAGACTGGGGGGAAAAAGTCCCCCAGTCTTCCTCTGCGAATCAAACCGCCGACCGTCATGTGACTGGCAGCGGAAGCCTCAGTGGATTCCTATTGAGGCTGCTATGAGCATCCCGTAGCTTAGCGCCACGTTACAGTGCAGGCTGCTGGATAAGCGCCTGCGCCGTAATATCGCGCTAAAACCGTGAGAAACCTGCAGTCGCACATTAGCCACCTTAGCGTCCCCGTTTTAGTGCAATATATGTAATATGGCCCGTTGTCTTTTACAGGGACGTCCCTGCATCTTCCAGCATGACAACGCCAAACCACATTCTGACCAGATTACAAATACATGGTTGCATAAGCAGAGAGTGCGGGTGCTGGCATGGACTGCCTGCAGTCCTGACCTGTCTCTGATTGAGAATGTGTGATGTGTTATGAAGCGCGAAATAAGACACAGCCTTGTCGCCCATTTATCTCACTTTCCAAATCGGCTATTTGGTCTAGATTGTTCTCTTCTCCTGAGTTTCACCTTTCTTTGAATAGACCTGTATATGTGTACGTCCAAAATGGCGTGGCTCATCTTACTTCTGGGTTTCACTACCGTGTGTTCCACCGTGGGACGCATGGGCTCATCATCCAATTCTGCGCATGTGTCCTCACCGGTCGTTGATTGGAGCTGTTTACCAGTCCTCCTCCAGTCTTCGTTTTTACTTTCATTATCCCTCGTCTTGTGGATTAGACAATTTATGGGGATTCAGAACTTTTTATAAGTTCCCCATTGACTAAAGTGAATGAATCAAACAAAACTCTTGCTCTTCATAAATATCTTCTTTCCTAGTTCAGACGCCAACATTTAAGCTCTTCTCTGCTGGACTATGTATGTTGCACCTTATTTCTTGTTTACCGAGAGATGTTAAACAAATATACAGCTCACTAGTCACTACTAAACGTATAAACTAAAAATCCATTATGAAATAGATAAAATAATTTTAGGTAGTGGAGGAACGCAAAATAGAACATGATGGAAACCCGCAATGGATCACTTATTAAATAAGCGGAGAACATGAAGGGCAGTATTACAAAGCTGGCGCTAACTTAGCCTGATCTGTTGCAAATGTAGCAATTCCATAACCTACAATGGCTCTGGAAGGTTTACAACAGCTCTGGTTAAGTCAGCATCAACTTTATAATATAGCCCGTAGTGTATTAAAACCAGAAAAAAATATCTGGTCACCCTCCTCTTATTTCTCTGTACCACTTTGACTCCTCTCTCTTAGTCCTACGTCCCCTTTTCTGCGGGTTCCATTGCCCCATTCTGTGTCCTTCATGTGATATGCTGATTATTATTGTGTTTTCTGTTGCAACTCTATCGGACGTGATTAATCAAGAATGGAAGAAGTGGTTAAATAATGTGATTTGCTCATGAATGATTCATTTCATGTTTCTCAGGGCAGAGTTCCAGGAGTGCTGCAATGCTGGTAGATATTTCCTGGTCACGCAGGAAAACACTCACATAGGAGATAATATCACCTACGAAACTAGAAAGGATAAACACATCGAGGTGACTGAAAAAATTCATAAAATGTTTCCCAAGGTATGTCTAAGACACCCCTAAATATCTGTGCACCTCCCTATACACTGTGTCATAATGATCTATAAACATCTGAGGGGTCTTCACAGCCAAACTCTTCCTGCTTGACTTCTGTGGTCATTTAATTACAGTTATGCAGGTCCTGAGAACCTCAGCGGTTAAAAAGGGGATTTTGAGCTCCACTCAGAGACAAATAGTATGCCCCTTCTCCTCCAGGCTCATTGCTGCTAGTACAAAGCCACGTGGTTTGCACTACAATACAGGTATTATTATTATTATTTATTCATATTTATTTTATAAATATTTTATACATTTTGTACATTTATTATTTAATTTATATTATTATTTATTTATCATTATTATTCATGAACAAATCTACTGGTTGCTCTGTAAATGGATCACTCCAAGGTTTATACTGAGTACAGCCGAGACATTGCTGTTTGTGATGCTAAATTACAGCCTAAAGAAACCAAAACCGGGTGCCTACACTCCTAGTTGTTCTCTATTACTCAGTGTGACGGTAGTCACTTTGGGCTAGGGGTACATGGACCTAGAGATGAGTTTGGGAGGTGCGGGTATCCACTGATGTGACCCCCGAGGGACGATTATGCACTGTTGAAGGAGGATTGCCATGCGACGGTGGGCAAGACTGAGATCCCCACTTGCGATTTACTGGGGTACTGGGCAGCTGGCGCAGATAGCCACAGTGTGCTCCCAGCCAAAGATGGCTGAGGGAGCTTGAAGGCCTAGATTTGGTTGTGCCAGCCATGGGCATGATTGTAGGAAAGACTGAGCTACTGAGCATCTGGAACAGCAGGTAAAGGACAGAGATCATCGACTCTCTACCCCAATGCCAGCTGTTCTGATGGGGTGGTGGAAGCTCCTCCTGCTTCTCCACAAACAAAATGAGGTCCTCTACATCTGAGAGGTCTGCGTCTCGAGCTGGGGATCTGAGCCAGCTGCCCCACTGCACATGGAAAATGTGGGGCAGCTGGCCCAGATCCCCAGCTCGAGATGGCAGACCTCTCAGATGTAGAGGACCTAATTTTTTTCGTGGAGAAGCCGGAGGAGCTTCTGCCACCCATCAGAACAGCTGGCATTGAGTTAGAGAGTCGATGATCACTGTCCTCTACCTGCTGTTCCAGATGTCTGGGGAAAGGAGGAGAGACACATGCTCGCCGAGGAGTCCAAGGAGCCTACAGCCATCCCATCCATTCTCCAGCTACATAGAGAGCCTCATGGAGGGGACCCCCAGCAGAAGAGTGTACCTCAGGGTGAGAGTACAAGCCGTACTTCTCCCGAGCAGCAGATTAGTCTCCAGTGTGAGGGTGGCGATGGCCCTTTGTCCCAACAATGGTGTACTGCTGGCCCCTCTTCCTGGATGGTTTAGGGCACTTGCTGTGGGATTGTAGATGTGACTGTGGTTTCCAGGTGTGCACCCCAGGATACTAGGAAGTCGGCCCAGGTCCCCAAGCCCATGGTCAAGGAGACACCAACCAGCCCGCATTCTGTCCAGCAGCTGATGGGATTGCAGGGAGAAGGCACTGGTGCCACATCTTCCCAGCAGCAGATATGATCTAAGGGAGATGCCGGGGATGGCTCGGTGAGTAACTCGCTACCACCTGTATTTTGCCCTGGACAATGCTATTTTACTGGGAGAAATAAAAGCCCAATATCGACTAATATGGAAATCAACCCGCTCGGGGTCTTATTCCACGTTGGTCTCCCACGAAGGGGGGAGATATGTGATGGTAGTCACCTTGGGCTTGAGGTACAAGGACCTAAAGGTGCATGTGGGAGGTGCGGGCCTGATGTTGTTTCCTTGCCCTGTCCTATGTTAAAGACAACCTGTACCTAGAGTTGTAGTTGCAGGGTGTTTGTGTTTCTGCGCCCTATTCCCTGATGTCTGTCTTACATTATTATTCCCTTATGTATTTATTGTAGAGTGTCATGTTGTATATAATGTGCTGTCTCCCTTATGTATATCTGTAAGTAATGGATTCCTTTATTTCCACATGCTTCCATCTAACCCCCAGGGACTGGCTTAAACCAGATCTCTCTTCCACTTCCATTGACCTTTGTCTGTAGACCATGCCTTTTGTGTGGGAGGGGGGAAGCTATACAGTAATTTAATGCAGGGGCATGTTATATCCTGTTCATTTTACATCTTGGCCTCCCCTTGTCCACGGACGTCGTAGCGCATCAGTGCAATGATGTCAGAAAAAGAATTCCCCATGGCCCATAAGAGAATTCCCTACAGAAGAGATATGGGGCTCCTTTTGACACAAAAAATAAGGTTAGAATAGTGTCCATGGAATAGTTAACTCTGGGGTCTTCCCACACAAATCATTTGTGGGTCCAAAGGACCGTCAGCTACCCTTCCAGATTTTAAGATCTGGTCAGGCGTCGCACTATATATCAGAGGGCAAGCAGGGGTGCAGGATGGATCAGGGTTTGCAGGAGGGGGTAAAGCAACATTTCACTATAACAATATTACCCTGTACATAATTACTAGGAAAAGCAGAACCATTATTATATACTGTACTACGTGAAGGATTTTCATTCCCAAGGAACCGAACCATGAATTTAGGCCAATACGTATGTCCAGTCAAATCCATCAAACAGAACCTTAGCCCATGGGCTCTGGTTAAATTCTATTTATTTAACCTATTGATTTATTTAACCTAGTTTTAGTAAAAAAAATAAGCATTGATACTACTTGGCATGAGTCAGATCTTTATCTGTGTGTTTCCTTGCAATAAGATTCACTCTGCAAACTTCGTACAAACACCTGCTCACAGAAGATGCATTCTCATTCTTCTAATTCACTCTCTCAGCCTTATCTAAGGGGGTTATTGTAGACAAAATGAGGACACACAGGGTTATTCAAAGAGAATCGAAAAGTCACCGCACGTTCGGTGAATTTTCGTTCTCTTCAATTAGGTGCGATTCGGCGATCCCATTTCGGCGACCCTGTGGTGTATTCAGCAAGCACCACAGGGCTGTCGTAGTGCAGGGAAAAGCCGCCGCAAACCCGCCGAACACTCACCGCAAACCCGGCGAACGCACACCGAAACCCGCAAAAACATCTGGTTTAACCCCGCTGAACATGCCGGAGGAACCCAAGCAGCGCAGAGCAGCCACCGGAAAAAGCCGACACTGCAGACGAATGGAGTGAAAAAAACAAACAGTATGCTTGAATGTTTGAAATGTGAAATGCTGTTTGCAAAGAAACTACAGAACAAAAATGTCTGAAATTTACATATAAGATCCAATGATAAAAAGGGCTGTTACAGAAAAAAGAAAAAAAATTTTTTTTTAAAAATGGAAAAGGTTTTTCACAAAAAAATCTTGAAAAATGCCGAAATGATTCTAACAAATCTATACATAAAGAGACTTTTTACTGCAGAATATTATAATCAACGGTTTATTAGATATTGAATTAAAAAGGGAATATTTTTAACATTGAAGCCTATGGGATTCGTCTGAATAAACCTGTTGAATGAAACCACTGAACAGCAGGGCAATTCGGCAACTTTTCACTGCTGGTTTTTGTTCTCTGACTAGACGAAGCATTGCTTCTCTATGGGGATTTCACTGCCCTCAAACAGGCAATGAACAGGCACCGTATGTGCAGGAAATTCGCCAACATTTGGCGAAATGCCTGCTCTCTGGATAGTCGAGTGGCCAGGAAAGGTAACCGTATTCTGAATGTCACTGTTCGGTTACCTTTCGGCCACAATTCGGATCTCTTTGAATAACCCTGACAGTCTTATTGAAGAAAAAAGGAAACATATTGTTGTTTCCCAGTTTATGCGATTTTGAGTTTCAGAATGGAGTCTTTATCCATGGTGGATACTCAGTAGTCAGGAATAGGTGACATCAAACCAGCAGTGTGTCCTATTCTGTACTGTGTGGACAATCGGCTCTCAGCGACATCACATTGTGAGTTCATAATCAACACAGTTACAGTGTGTGTCATGGAAACGAGAGGACCTGAGCTCCCACTGGAACACCCTAGGTAGCGGTCTTTGTATGCTGTCCATGCATTATCTGTGATCTGTCCATGATCCACTCTGGACTCAGTCAGCAGGTACTTGTTGACTGTCAGGCTCTTGTAAAACCGATGATGATGAAAACAATGGAAAATGCCAACGTAAAATATGAAAAAATGTTGTGGGACAGGCTGAGAGTCGACAAGTATACAGATTGATTCATCTTGCACACAAACACAAAAATGCAACCGAGCCCAGCATTTTAGTGTAGCAAAAAGAAGCAAAGATTCTTTTCTATACACTAATAATTTGCCAAGGAGGACAATGGTCCATTCAAAAATAAAAACCCAAATCCCCCTCTGGGAGACATGGACCTCATGCAGCCTCTTTTGTATATAACCCACAGGGTCATACTACATCTGAGGCGGTTCATTATTGAAAAAGTATATGCGCAACTCTGGCCCAAAGACCAGCCATCATGCACTCCACACCTATTTAGCAACAAAATATTGTTATACACTCCTGTTCTTGTTTAGTGGTTAATTAAGCAAAACATTTCCAATAAAATAACATTTCATCTAAATATTCTGTAAATATAATCAGCAACCAAATAATTCACAATAAAACCAAATGAAATCTTCCTGCAATTCTTTCCTTTACACCTGGTTTATATCAAGAATTTAGTCATTTTAAGTGCAACATTAAAGGGGTTATTCAAAAAGCACTGTGATGTTGACGACATTTCGGTGCTCTCTCATTCCCTGACCCTGCTGTGAATTAAGCATTCACCACAGAGTCTACGAAGTGCAGGGAACGGATCCGAAAATCTGCTGATGGACCCGCCGATAACCCTGCCAATAAGCCACCGATACGATCCGAAATATCCGATTCGATCCGAAATGCCGCAGAAAACCTGCCTAACGTACCCGATGATCCACCGTAAACCCACTGAATGCATCCGAAAAAAGCCAACGATCCGCCGAACACAGCGCCTACCAGCCACAAGGAAAAAAGCCGATGAACAGGGTAAAAAAAAAAAAAAACTATTGAAACTTTCAAAATTTTAAACGCTGTTTGCAAAAAAGCTACAGTATGAAAATGTATGCAATTAGCATATAAGGTCTTATGAATAATAATAAAAAAGTCTGTTACAGGACAAAAAAAAAACGCTATTTAAAAATAGAAATCGGGGAAAAAAATTGCCAAAAAAATCCAGAAAAATGCCTAAAAAAATCTTAAAAAAGAAATGAAGAGACTTTTTGCTGCAGATTAAAAGAATAAACGGTTTAATAGATATTTAATAAAAATGGGAATATTTTAACATTGAAACCTATGGGATTCACCTGATTAAACCTGCCGAATGAAACCACCGAACATCAGGGCATTTCACTGACATTTCACTACTGTTCGGTTTTCTCTGTATAGATTACATTGCTTCTCTATGGGGACTTTCACTGCCACCGAACCTCACTGTATTTCGCTGGCAATTTGCCAAACAGGGTTATCCAAAGAGATTCGAAAAGTCACCGCACGTTCGGTGACTTTTCGTTCTCTTCAATTCGGTTCCTTTTGCCGATTGCATTTCGGTGACCCTGCGGTGTATTTAGCAAACACCACAGGGTCCCCGAATTGCAGGGAAAAGCTGCCGCAAACCTGACGAAAACTCACCGAATGCACGCTGAAAACAAGCAAAAACATCTGGATTAACCTTCGAAGAAGCCGAACAGGAGCCGAACAGGAGCCGAACAGGAGCCGAATCACACAGAGCCGAAGCAGCTGTGACGTAGAGGAGGCAGTGAATAAATTAGAAAAACCATTTGTATGAATCTGGGAAAATGAAACGCTGTTTGCAAAGAAACTACTGAGCGAAAATGTCTGAAATTTTCACAGGAGGTCCAGGGAATGATAATAAAGAGGGCTGTTACAAAAAAAATAAGCAAACTGAAAAAAAAAAAAAAAAAATCGGACTTTTATTTTTTTTTTTAAAAATTCAGAAAAATGCTTAAAGTATCCTAAAAAATCTATAAATAAAGAGACTTTTTGCTGCAGAATTTTATAATGAACGGTTTATTAGATATTGAATTAAAACGGGAATATTTTAACATTGAAGTCTATGGGATTCTCCTGAATAAATTTGCCGAATTAAACCACCGAATGGCAGGGCATTAGGGGAACCTTTCACTGCTGGTTTGTGTTCTCTGAATAGCCGAAGCAGTGCTTTTTCATGGGGATTTCACTGCCCTCGAACAGGCACCGAACAGGCACCGTATGTGCAGGCAATTCGACAGGATTTGGCGAATTGCCTGCTCTCTGGATAGACGAATGGCCAGGAAAGGTAACCGAACGCTGATTTTCAGCGTTCGATTACCTTTCTCAAGCAATTCGAATCTCTTTGGATAACCCTGAAAATTTTCAGTGCAGACTGCAGGACATTGCTGTGCTGTGTCTGTCAGGTGTCGGCTGAGCTGCAGGAGGGCAGACCCTGTACAGCAATGTTCTGGTGAGCGTGAGTGTAATGACCACAGCTTGTGATCCAGTGCATGCTCTGCCTGGCACAGTTACTGCCAACCAAACACCGGCTCTTAGCTATAATTAGTAGAGTGCCCCCCCCAAAACCTGTGTTTGGATCTGCCCCTGGTTCCATGCTTGTCATCCCTCTGTCCCTGTTCCAGCCTTGTCATCCCATTGTATCTGTCCCAGCCTTGTCACCCCCTTTGTGGCTAATCCAGGTTTTTCACTCCATTGTGTATGTTGTAAACTTGTCACCATCTAGTGAATATTTAGGCTTGTCGCCCCATTGTGTCTGTCCCAGCCTTGTGCAGTTGAGAGATTATCACAATCTAAATACGCAGGTGATGTCTGGTAGAAAGGTCTGCTTAATTCTGTTTGTTTTTTTAATAAAAAAAACTATGCAGTTACATAAATCACAGTAATAATAAAATGGTAAGATAATGGAGCCTGAATGTGTGGAGTGACAGTTTATAAATTGCATTGTTCCCTCCTCAGACCTCATTGTTCACTGATATGCCAATCAGAAGCTGCGCCGTGGTGGAGAGTGGTGGAATTTTGCGAAACAGCTGCTGTGGCGCTGAAATCGACCGAGCGGATTATATATTCAGGTAATTGATCCAAGAAAAAGTATTTAAGGTTCTGAGGGGACTAATACACTGCATCTGTGCAACAAATTTGTGCAGCCCTAAGAAACAAGCACAGAGAGAAAGCCCAAAACACCCGTCCTGCAGAGTACTAATCATTTTCCTGTGCAGCTTTAAGAATCCAGGTACTTCATAAGAATTCATCGGATACTTCCTTCGGTCAACTATTCGACTTTCCTACATCTGAGTATTATTTTTTTTTAATCCCTTATCTAACATTTTTTCTCTCTTTGATCATAATTTACTAGCCATTATTATCTTTTATTGGCCTTATGCCTGTACTTGTATGTTTTTCTTTTGTTTCCCCAAACCCCTGATTATCTGTCTCTGTCCCTCCCTTTAAATAGTGTATCACACCCTTTATTCCTAAATCCCTGGTCCTGCAAAGTGCCAGACTTTTCTAGCCCCCCCTTTCCTATCTCACCTGTGAAGTTCCCAAATGATGATGCACACACACCTGCAATCACTTGCCCATCCAACGTTCACCGCCACCCAGTAAGTACAATTGCTCAGCATTTCCCTTTCCGCCTGTGTTCCTATCACTCCAATCAATCAACGGAGGCTCCTATTGTCATCCTCTGCTATGACAACGATACTCCTTAGTAAAGTTACCGTAAACAAAGAAACTATCTATAAGGACTTCCATGTCTTTCCATCTACCCCCACCCCCACACTCCATTTTCATTTCTCCCTCACTGCTTCCATCCCCCTTCTCCCAAACCATGCATTTATCATTCACTTCTGCACCTCCTCCCCATCCACTTATAAACACAAACCCTTATCCCACAAACTCAAATCATATTCCCACCTTTTGTATTTATCACTCGCTTTTCTCCTTACAGCAGGGGATGTCTCCTCTAACCCTGGGCCTCCCAGGTCCCTAGGATTCCATTCAATCTCCAGCTCTAGAAACCCAACCAACCTCAAGATACATTAACACATTCCCCACTCCCAGCTTCCACTTGGGACTCTGGAACGCTAGTTCAGCGAGTAACAAGACGAAATCCCATCATGCCATCCATGACTTCTACATCTCACACTCCATTAATCTACTGGCTTTAACCGAAACCTGGGTCTCTCCATCTGATACTGCAACACCTGCATCTTGTACACATGACAGTCTCCAACTGCCACACACCCCTAGACCGAGTGACAAAAAAGGTGGGGCATTGGATTATTAATCTCTCCCCACTACTTCTTTCAGCCAATGTGCCCCTCTCTTAATTTTCTTATTTTTGAGGTCCTTAGTTTCCACCTGTTTAAACCATTAGCCATATGATTGCTGTTATCTATGGACCTCCCTGGAAACCTCTTCTCTTCCTTGACCATTTATTTTCTTGGCTCCCACACTTCATCTTCTCTGACATTCCATCTCTCGTTCTTGGTGAGTTTAACATCCCTGTTGACTCTCCACTCAGCTCAGCTGCCTCGCTATTTCTCTCCCTAACGTTCTCGTTCAGCCTCACTCAGTGGTCCGACTTCCCCATGTACACAGCTGGCACTACTCTGGATCTCATCTTCTACTACTCGTGTCTTTTCTCTAATCTTACCCATCATCTTCTGGTTTATTCTCCCTGCATTCCTCCGTCTGAACCCAAACGTTATAAGACTCGAAGAAATCTCCAATCTCTGGATCTGCAGCAGTTCTCTGCCGATACAGTATATCCGTATCGCTCTTGTCTGTGCTATCAACCGCTACAACTCTACTCTTTCCTCCTCCCTCGATAAGCTAGTACTGTCAAAACCCTGGTCAATGACGTGACAAAACCTGCAACCCTGGCAAAACAAACTAACCTGGTATCTCCAAAGATGTTCTCGCACTGCTGGACTCCATTAGAGGAAAAACTGCCTTACCTCAGACTTTCTTCACCATAAATGTATGCTCCAGTCCTACAGCTCTACTGTCTTCCTAGCCAAGCAATCATATTAGACTGCCCTCATACACACTCACTCTCAGGAACGGATATTCAGCACATTCAACTCCCTTCTCCGTCCTGCTGTGACTGTTCCTCACACTGACCTCAATGCCGAAGACCTAGCATGCTTTTTCACACCAAAAATAGAACAGATAAGATTCAAAATCTCAACAATGCCATTATCATCCATGCAAGAAGTTATTCATAGTGTCTACCCTCACATGTTTAACTCATTCTCTCCTGTGACTGAACAAGAGGTCTTTCTGCTATTTCGATTCACAAACCAAACCACCCGCCCCCTCAACCCAATTACCTCACATCATACCAAAACACTTTCCTTTTTTCTTGTACCGTCCTTGAACTACACCTTTAATCTGCCTTTATCCTCTGAGGTTTTCCTTTCACTCAAGCATGTCACTGTAGTGTCAATCCTAAAAAAGCCATCTCTGGATCCGACTGCTCTTACAAAACTGACCAATGACCTTGTAACTGCAAAATCCAATGGGTACTACTAACTACTGATACTTCTTGACCTCCTTGTCCATAGTTGACTGTGGTTGTACGATTAATCCCACAGCAAAGAAGAGATTCAAATGTAGAAAAACAGAAACAGAAGTTCCTTTCACACTTCTCCCTGAAAAGGTAATAATAAATTGATACAAAACCGCAGGGGCTTTTCAGTGCTCCCTCCTTTGCACTACACAGATCCAAAAACCATAAATAAAGAGCCCCCTACGGTATAGAAAAAGAAAACAATAGTGCATACTGCATTGAATAAACAATCCTGCAATGAATCATCTCTAAATGGGTGTCCTCCCGCTTCCTTAAACTCAATCTTGTCAAAACTGAAATTCTCATCATTCCTCCTTCCAAGAAGACTCCCTGCCATCTATCTCTCTGCAGGTAAATGGAACGCTTAGCCAGTGGCGACTCTAGGAACAATATATTGGGGGGCACATAAGATATCATAATCAAATCTGGGAGGGGGGCACTAATAATTTTCGCCACTCTATCATACCACTGAAAAAAATCTAAAAAGTATCTATAAACAAGATTGCATGATCCTAGAGTAATGTAAAGATACCTTATTGTTGTACTAACCCGATACTTAAATTCAATATTTTATTTGGCGCAATTCGGCGGTTTTCGCCGACATCCGATAAATGCTTCATTCGTAAATTACGGTAACCATTCGCTAAACAGGGAATTCACCATATTTTTTGCTAAAATGCCATAAACACAGGAAAATACAACAAAAATAACAGTGTGGCATGTAGCCTACCCTTTAACCCCTAAAATGCCATTAATCAAGGGAAAACATGAAATGTATACACTGTGACGCATGTAGCCTACCCATTAACCCCATAAATGAAAATTAATCAAGGAAAAAATAAGATGTATGCTGTGAGGGAGTAAGTCTGCCCATTAACCTTTAATACACAACTAAACCAAGGGGAAAATGAAAGCAATACATAATGTGATATTTACAGGTCTATTCAAAGAAAGGTGAACCTCAGGAGAATGACTGGAGAAGTGAAAAATCTAGGTAAAAATAGCCAAACCAGAAAAATTCTCCCATTTATCTTACTTTCCAAATCGGCTATTTGGTCTAGATTGTTCTCTTCTCCTGCCAGGCCTCCTGGTTTTCACCTTTCTCTGAATAACCCTGATAGCCTGACCATTAACCCCTTCACTGCTGAGCCATTTCAACCATGTGAAAAAAAAGAAAAAGTTAAGTTTAAATTTTGTTATTTATGATTTTTCCATTACTCAGAATATTGTCATGTTGGATATCATTGGAAAGTCCAGATTCTGCTCTTTCCAATGACACCTAGATGGACAATGTTTGATGCACGGGAACAGAGAAACAGCTGTCTGCATATCTGTGAAGCTGGATGCTGATTCCTGGCAGAAGGCTACACAGGGGGCCAGGAATAACCTGGGGGGGGGAATTACCCCCTGCCCCCTTGTAGAGATGCCTATGCACTTAGCCCAACACCTCAGGCTCGCTGCCTTGGTGTCACCTTCGATTCAAACCTAATGTTTTCTCCCCACGTCCAGAAAGTGACCAAATACTGTTATCAACTCAGAAACATTGCCTGTGCATGCCCCTCTCTGATATAACACTGCAAAAGTGATGGTTCATGCGAGTATTCTATCACGGCTTGATTATTGTAATTCTCTCCTTGTTGGCCTCCTCAAAGCCCGCATTGCCCCTTTTGCACTATGTATGGAAAGCAGCTGTGAGGCTTATATTTCTCACCAGACGCTCCTCATGCACCTCCCCTCTGCCGGTCCCTCCATTGACTTCCTGTAAATTTCAGGACACAGTTTAAAATACTGATGCTCACGTTCAAATCGCTTAATAACTTGACTCCTCCTTACATTGGTTAGTTACTCCGCAACATGTCCCTTATAGACCACTTTGGTAAGCGGGTGACTTCCAACTCTCGTCTCCAAGTCTTCTCAAAGGCAGGGCCTGTGAAATGACTTGCCTCGCCCTATGAAACTCTCCCCTAAACTTCAGGACTAATCCCTCAAAACCCATCTTTTCAGATTAGCGTATCACATTACTGATGCCAACCTATCTCTCTCCTCACCTACGTGCACATCATGATATATGCCATTTCCATGGTCCCCACCACTCCTGAACCACTGGTTCTAGTTACCCTGACAACCAATAAAACTCCTCTTGTCTTCCTCCACACCAATTGCTCTACATTGTAAACTCATCCAAGCAGGGTCTTTTACACCTCTTGTCCCCTTTTTCAAGTTTGTTCATTTGTGTCTCATTCTTTTAGTTATTAAAAACTGCAGAAACTGTTGGCTCTATATAAATAATGATAGTAATATTAAATGTCGCACCGTGCATATGCTAACGTTATGAGGTACACCTGCCTGTATCTTGTAATAGCGGAGGAATTTTGAGTCTTGATACATTGAATCCTTGATTGAATAGAAATGCATGTTTCCAGTTAATGATGTGGAGGTGGGTCAATGCAGATTGTTACAGGACACAAGAATGTGGGTTTGCATGACAATTCAGCGATCTATTGCTGTATTTTGCAACGTGGAAGAGAAATACAGGGTGCTCCTTTCTTGTCTGAGTCCTAATAACCTTAGGTCATCTGGTCCTCACAGGTGTAATTTGGCGCCCATGAATTATTCGGATGACATCGGAACAAAGACCAGTCTGGTTACGGCAAACCCAAGCATCCTGATTGAACGGTAAAAGCAAACAAACATATATCAGACATACACGTGATTAAGAGAAGACAATAGAAGCATGTGAACGGCGAATTTTCGGGTGGTGTGGTATGGGGTAATGGTTAGGGATGGGCTGCCGGTTCGATGCGAACGTGAGTTCGCATCAAACATTGGCCGTTCGACCATTCGCCGAACGGCAAACATTTCCATGCGTTCGCCGCGTGTTCGCCCACAATGGACCACAATGCACTTTTCCACTGGCCTTAAGCTTGTAATTGGCTACAGCCTTG
This sequence comes from Leptobrachium leishanense, assembly GCA_009667805.1. Classification (NCBI taxonomy): domain Eukaryota; kingdom Metazoa; phylum Chordata; class Amphibia; order Anura; family Megophryidae; genus Leptobrachium; species Leptobrachium leishanense. Next base: position 17,311,144 of record CM019065.1, read on the forward strand.
CACCTGACCACAGGTCAAGTGCAAGACTATGCCAATCAGGGCTCAGAGTCCTCAAATTTTGCCCAATCATGGGCTCACAGAGCCAAGTCCCGCAGCACACTATATAAGGCTTCCCCGCAGCCCCCAGCATGTTTGTTGCAGAAGTGAATCAGAGAGGAGTTTGTTCTATCACTGACTTATAGCAGAGTTCTGGAAAATTTGAATCTGTGTCTTGCCAGCTATCAGGGTGTATCACTGACTTATAGCAGAGTTCTAGAAAATCTGTATATCTTTAACTATAGATACCATAGAAAACTACAGTTGAATCAGAGTTCACGTTGTGAAGGCACTAGCTGGCACCAAAGGCCCAATATTTGGGTGCACTGACGCGTGTACCAGATTCATATAATTTTTAATATTTGACCGCAGGGTCCAACTCTGCACTCTTCCACAATACCTCAGAGGGGTTACGGTGTGAAGGCACTAACTGGCACCAAAGTTCCAATTTTAATGCACCTGTAGTTACTTTCATCCAAAGCCTGCATAAGTTTCACCATAATTTAGCCAAAAATCACTAAACTTGTTCTACGTGTCCTAAAACGTCTCCTCTTTTCATACAGGCTGCCCCAAGCAGTTGTTTATGAATAGATTAAAGGAAAACCATTTACCGTCATTTGAAATGTCATTTTCTTCTTTTTAAATGTTTCTATACATCCTACAAATCCGCCACTTCACGGGACCTCCTAGGCATGATATTTGAAGGAATTTTCGTTTTTATTCTTAACCTTTATGTCATGGAAAAATCACTGTTCCTTTAAAAACTTTTTTTTTTTTACTTTTTGTCCTTGTTTCCTGTCCCCCAGGGCACTATCCGGACCCCCCACACCTTTTATGGCAAATATCTTGCATATATGCCCTCTTGGAGGGCACTCTAAAATTCGAATGTTCGTGTCCCATTGACTTGCATTGAGTTCGAATCGTGTTCACGTTCGAATTCGAACTTTTTAAATTGTTCGAGTTCGAATGCAAACCGAACACGGGGGTGTTCGGCCCATCCCTAGTAATGGTTCTCCAGGGCGCTAGATGACACCAAGCGCTACTATTAGAGCTACTGTTATACAGAGGCTCAGGGTGGCACCAGGGTTCTGACATGGTGGCACCGGGGTAGCAAAGGTAAAGCTCATATGCAGTGGACTGCACAGTTGGGAGAGTTGAAAATAAGATGTTTTATTCAGATTTGCTTTGAACCAAGTACCGCAGGTACAGGTATTCATGTTTTCTTTTACATATGGTGAATTAAAAACTCCTATCATGCTATAGGTGGATGTATGTACACAGCATGTTGTTTTGAGTGGTAATTTTCTAAGTGCTTGTTCCACTCCATTTTTACACCAACCACTTCAGATTCATACCCAGGACATACTTGAAAACGAGAGAAATCTCAATGTATCCTTCCTGGTAAAATCCTTTATAAATAAATAAATAAATAAATATTGTCTCTATAGGGGTTACTCAAAGAGCCAAATTTTCCACCGAATAGCACGAACGGTGAATTTTTCCATACAGTTAAATTTTGTGGCCAGTCGGCTATTCATAAAGCTGGCAGAGTGACAAATATTGGCGAACCGAAAGCGAAATACGGTGCAATTTGCTGACCTTCGGCCACAGTGAAATCCCCATAGAGAGGTAATGGTTAATCTATTCAGAGAACGTCGATCAGCACCGAAAGTTGGCGAAATGCCCAGATTTTCGGTGGTTTCGTTCGACAGATTTAAACAGGCGCATCCTACAGGTTTCAATGTAAAAAACAAATGTTTTTTTAAATTATTTATTAAACTGTTTATTCTTTTCATTTGCAGCAAAAAGTCTCTTTGTTTTTTTAAAAAAAATCAACATTTTTTCTGGATTTTTTTCGGCAACATTTTTGATTTATTTATATATATATATGTATATATTTTTAATTGCTTTTTTTTCTGTAACAGACCTTTTTATTATTCATAGGACCTTTTATATATTGTTACCATGCATTTCTTTTGTTTTAAATGCCATTTAAAAATCACGGTGAGGGGTTTACCCCTGTTCGACGGCTGATCGGCTTTCTTCCGTGCAGTTTGGCGGTCTGTTCGGCGGGTTTATTGGCTACATTTGGAGGGTTTATCAGCTGTGTTCGGCAGTTTGCGGCTGCGTTCGGTGTGTTTATCGGCGGATCCATTCGACGCACTTTGGGGACCCTACAGCGAATACTGAATTCACCGTAGGGTCAGCAAACTCGAATCATCACATTGAACTGCGCTGAACGATAGAGCACCGAAATTTTGGTGAAATTTCGATGCTCGTTGAATAACCCCCTATATCATTGTTCACTATTAGTATAGTCAGGTCCAGAAATATTGGGACATCGACACAGTTCTAACATCTTTGGCTCTATACACCACCACAATGGAGATGGAATGAAACAAACACAATGTGCTTTAACTGCAGACTGTCAGCTTTAATTTGAGGGTATGTACATCCAACTCAGGTGAACGGTGTAGGACTTACAGCAGTTTGCAGATGTGCCTCCCACTTGTTAAGGGACCAAAGGTAATGGGACAATTGGCTTCTCAGCTGTTTCATGGCCAGGTGTGTGATATTCCCTCATTACCCCAATTACAATGTGCAGATTAAAGGCCCAGAGTTCATTTCAAGTGTGCTATCTGCATTTGGAATCTGTTGCTGTCAACTCTCAAGATGAGATCCAAAGAGCTGTCACTATCAGCGAAGCAAGCCATCATTAGGCTGAAGAAACAAAACAAAACCATCAGAGGAGAGATAGCAAGAACATTAGGTGTGGCCAAAACAACTGTTTGGAACATTCTCAAAAACCCACAGGAACGCACCGGTGAGCTCAGCAACACCAAAAGACCCGGGAGACCACGGAAAACAACTGTGGTGGATGATCGAAGAATTCTTTCCCTGGTGAAGAAAACACCCTTCACAACAGTTGGCCAGATCAAGAACACTCTCCAGGAGGTAGAGTTTGCCAAACAACACCTAACAAAGCCTTCACAGTTCTGGAACAAGATCCTATGGACACATGAGACTAAGATCAACTTGTACCAGAGTGATGGGAAGAGAAGAGTATGGAGAAGGAAAGGAACTGCTCATGATCCTAAGCATTCCACCTCATCAGTGAAGCATGGTGGTGGTAGTGTCATGGCGTGGGCATGTATGGCTGCCAATGGAACTGGTTCTCTTGTATTTATTGATGATGTGACGCTGACAAAAGCAGCAGGATGAATTCTGAAGTGTTTCGGGCAATATTATCTGCTCACATTCAGCCAAATGCTGCAGAACTCATTGGACGGCGCTTCACAGTGCAGATGGACAATGACTCAAAGCATACTGCAAAAGCAACCAAATAGTTTTTGAAGGGACAGAAGTGGAATGTTATGCAATGGCCAAGTCAATCACCTGACCTGAATCCCATTGAGCATGCATTTCACTTGCTGAAGACAAAACTGAAGGGAAAATGCCCCAAGAACAAGCAGGAACTAAAGACAGTTGCATTAGAGGCCTGGCAGAGCATCACTAGGGCGGAAACCCAGCGTCTGGTGATGTCTATGCATTCCAGACTTCAGGCTGTGATTGACTGCAAAGGATTTGCAACCAAGTATTAAGAAGGGAAAGATTGATTTATGATTATTATTCTGTCCCATTACCTTTGGTCCCTTAACAAGTGGGAGGCACATCTGCAAACTGCTGTAAGTCCTACACCGTTCACCTGAGTTGGATGTACATACCCTCAAATTAATGCTGACAGTCTGCAGTTAAAGCACATCGTGTTTGTTTCATTCCAACTCCATTGTGGTGGTGTATAGAGCCAACGATGTTACAATTGTGTCCATGTCCCAATATTTCTGGACCTGACTGTATATAGTATTGAGGGCCATTATGCTTACATCCACATTGCCTGGATTCTTTAAGGTTCAGAAGAACTTTAACTACAGTGGGGTAAAAAGTATTACTAGTTTATTATCATTGGCAAACCTTAGAGTATATATTGTGTTTATCCGTACCTGGGACTGTTAATGGTTACACAGCACAGTATAAAGTTCGTACCTACTGTATAACAAGATTTCGATTTCAGATATTCAAGTTTGATGGAGAGAAGAAAACCCTTTATGGACATGATAAAGACTTATGAGCCAGCGCCGGTCCTGATGGCAGCCTTCTCCTTTCTAAGCGTCACTGATTTGTCCTTTAGGACTTACTATACTTTGAAAGACTTTGGGGAAAACCAGACGGTAATCTTCTATAACCCAACCTACTTGTCCAATATTGAACTCTATTGGAAGAAGAAAGGTCTTGTGGTCCGGCGTCTCTCATCTGGCCTCATGATTGTCAGCACAGCACTGGAGATCTGCGACAAGGTCACGCTCTATGGCTTCTGGCCATTTGACAAAGACACCAATGGAAACCCAATCCCACATCACTATTATGATAACAGGCCACCGATAACTGGCGTATTTTCGATGCCCGATGAGTTCTTCCTCTACAGCCAAATGCACAGCAAAGGGATCCTTAAATTAAAGGTTGGGAAGTGTTTCTAAAAGGTCACTGCGAGGAAGCACAATGTCACAGCAACTGAACAATGTATGCATTGGACTGTATTTGGACAACTGGTGAAGCCTCACGTTGGGCCTTCTGTGAGACATACAGACCTGGAACTTAACACATGACAAATATACATGTTACTCCTCTCTGGTAGTTGTGATATGACCACTGGCCACAAGGATTCTGTAAAAAAGATCTGCTGTTTAAGGCAATTAGCGGAAAATAATGTGCGCCACCACTGTCAATAGATTCAAATGATATACAGCTGTTTGTACTTGGACTGGAAAAGCACAGAGTTACTTGACCTCGACTAGGTTGACTTATCGCTCTTTTGTGTAATTGTGTGATATGATTTCTGTGAGCCTGTTTCTAGAGATGTTAATTATATGATAACAGTGAATGGGATTGTTGTGTATGGCAGTAAATGTGAGGGCACTAGTATGGCTGCATGGGTGTCACATAGCGACTTCACTCCAGAAGGGCACGTGACTTTGCAAAGTGGGTGAAGGGTTAAAAATCACTATTCGACTGTGCTAGACCCAAAATGATGACTAACTGACCCCTTCATTGCGACCCACTTTACTTAATTAAATGCTGCCACCACAGGTCTTCACCTAATATGAAACGGAGGTGACCTGAAATTCCCCGTTCAATTAAACTCACTTAACACAGTTTAGTACACTGACCCCACCAAAACCAATTCAGTAGGTCATCCCGAAACTCAAGGCCTAAAGGCTTTTATGATAAATATCTCTTCAGGTGACGTGTTTCTTAGATCAGACAAAGGCAGATCTTAATAATGGGATATTTATTATGATGAAGAAAATTGGTCACAGTGCATATACAGGATAAAAAGATATTACAAGATTATTTATACCCACTCCTTTGGCCTCCCCAATGTCCGTATTGCCCCTTTGCAGGCAGTAATGATTGCAGGTGTCAGGCTTATTTTTCTCACCATACGCTCCTCGCATACCTCCACCCTCTGCCGGTCTCTCCATTGGCTTCCTGTACGTTTCAGGATACAGTTTAACCCTTTCGCTGCTGAGGCTTTTCCCGCCTCTGTGCTGAGGTCATTTTTACCGGTTTTGCTCATCATGTTTAAACGTGTTTTGAAGGCTTATTTTAGTATATGACCCAGACATATTATATATCGTTCTTTCCGTCAGACTCGGCAGATTAATAATATGTCATTATTATATGTATACGTCATGACCTGTCTGTATATTATAACAAAAAATGCAATAAAATATGAATTTTCAATAATTTACAGCGTGTAAAGTGTTTTTTTTCACATTTTAACATGCGAGCAATTGCGGTTATATTTTGTATGGGGTGCGCTTGTTAAAAAAATTAGAGATGGGGTCTCGTTACATTTTTTTTTGGGGAAAATTACACGATTTTTAACAAACGCACCGCATACAAAAATCGTTAGTGCAGCATCATTGTTCACATTCTAATTGAAATGGGAACAATATTGCTGCATTAACAAACCAAAAAAAAGAAAAAAAGGGTTTATTTTTTTTTATAATTTTTTTTAAAATATATATATATTTTTTTTTACAAACTTTTTTCACATTCGAGTTTGGTATCGTTGGAACGGCCATGCTCTGGCCGACCCAACAATACCAAACGTTAACCCCTAGCTGCCACGGATCGGGAGATAGGGAGTTCATTGGAACTCCCTATCTCCACCGTTGGTGGCAGTTAAGGGTTAACTCCAGGACTGGCGTCATCGTGCTATGCACGATGACGCCAGTCCTCAGGGGGAGTTCCCGGAGGCTTGGCCGACATCCAAGATGTCGGCCAGCTCCAGGAAAGGATCACGAACCGGCGCTTTTCAGCGCCAATTCGCGATCCAGCTCCCCAGGGGTTAATGCCAGGTACCATTTGGAAGGGCAGGCTGTGCCCTTCCAAATGGTGCCTGTGTTAACCCCCGCAATGCCGCCGATCGGGAGGGAGAGAGGTCCGAAGGACCTCCCCCCCTCCCTTTCAGGCGCCTCCTCCGCACATGCGGGGGGGCGCCTGAATTAGGTGTCATCGCGCTGCCGCGATGACACCTAATTTCACCGGCGGCGGTTCTGGATGCTGGGCTGACATCGAGGATGTCAGCCCGCACCGGGGGGGCCAGCGATCGGCCGGAACTCGGCCGAACGCTGACCCCAAAGTGAGGATGCGCTCAGCGCGTCCTCAGCACAGCAGGAGTCATGCGGAGGACGCGCTGAGCGCATCCTCCGCATCGAAGTGGTTAAAATACTGACACTCACGTTTAAATGGCTCAATAACTCGACCACCCACGCTTACATGTCTTTGTTACACCGCAAGCACGTCCCGTCTAGACAACTCCAGTCGGCGAGCGACCTCGGCCTGTCATCTGTCTACACCCATGCTGCCAACTCTCATCTCCAAGACTTCTCAAGGGCTGCTCTGGTCCCCTGGAATGACTTGCCTCGCCTTGTCAAATTCTCCCCTGATCTTCAGGCCTTCAAGAAATCCCTCAAAACTCATCTCTTTAGATTAGTGTACCACATCACTGATGCAACTCATCCTCTGCTCATCTACTCACACATGATTGAAGCTGATTCTATGGCCCCACCATTCCCAAACCACTGGCACTAATGATCTTGCCGTCCAGTAAAATTCCCCTTGTCTTCCTCAACCCCAATCCATCTAGACTGTAAGCCCATATGAGCAGGGCCCTCTACACCTAGTATTTCCATACTATGTCCATTTATCTTGTTCTCTTTGGTAATTGAAAAGCACTGCGGAAACTGTTGGCGCCATTGAAATGACCATAATAATATGTGATGTGTTTCATGTGAACATGTGGGACTCTATTCATAGGTCTATTTACTAAAGATGAAGAGAACAATCTAGACCAGTGATTGCCAACCGCGGTCCTCAAGAACCCCCAACAGGGCAGGTTTCAAAGATTACCTTGGGGAAATGCAGACTGAATCCTGCAATCACTGAGCAGAAAATCATATCACCTGTGCTGTGCTTCAGATATCTGGCAAACCTGGCCTATTGGCCAGGACCGCAGTTGGGAACCACTGATTTAGTCCAAAAAGCCAATTTGGAAAGTGAGAGAATTTTTCAGTTTTGGCTGTTTTGACCTGGAATTTTCACTTCTCCAGTCATTCTCCTGAATTTCACCTTTTAGTGAATAGGACTGTATGTCTCACCCTGACCAATCGAACCCTAGGGTCAATTTCAAGAACAAAAAGCCCAGAAAAACTTTCACCACTTGATATCTGACCAGCAAGACTATTTAAATATACACATCTGTTTGTATATGTCTGTTTATTTGTGTTTGTATGTGAATATGTGTGTTTCAGGGACGTGCGGTGAGGTCAGTGACTGGTGAGGCAATGGCTAGTATCAGAGAGCCAGATATTCACAGGTTACATAGTCACAATTTCTGCATTTGATTCTTGTTATATAGGAGAATAGAGTTTCAATATTTATACTCATGTAAAACCAATTAAAATATATATTACATGGTCTCACTGTGATATTTACAAATGCTGTCCCTTCAATATGTTTTTCGGTTACCCTTTTGTTGATTCTGCATTTTTACTGTCAATTATATTATATACCATTTTTCTCGCCATTAAATTGACTTTCTAAAGATACCATTATTTTCATCATATCATATACTTTACTATTTAAAAAAAAAAAAAAATGATATTTTATTTATTTTTCAATAGCAAAGTATATGATATGATGAAAGTAATTGTATCTTTTTGAAAATCCATTTAATGGCCGAGAAAAACGGTATATAATATGTGTGGGTACAGTAAACGAGTAAGAGTAAAATTACAGCTAAACACAAACCGCGCAGAAATGCTAAAAAATAGCCCGATCACTAAGGGGTTAAAAAAATAAAAGATGTCCATCAATAAATATATACAAGTGGTTGTTGTTAAAATAATAATTACTGACGTTTTAAGTTCTAATTTAATATGTATTTATTATTCTATTTAGTGTGAAATAATAGAAACATAGAAACATAGAAACATAGAAAAATGTCGGCAGATAAGAACCTTTCGGCCCATCTAGTCTGCCCAATTACATGGATACTTTACCTGGATTTATCTTTTGTTTAGGATAGCCTTATGCCTATCCCATGCCTGCTTAAATTCAATCACTGTTTTGGCCTCTACCACTTCAACTGGAAGACTGTTCCATGTATCCATCACCCTCTCAGTAAAATAATGCTTCCTGATGTTACTTTTAAACCTTTGCCCCTCTAATCTAAGACTATGTCCTCTTGTTTTGCTACTTTGTTTCCTTTTAAATATACTCCCTTCCTCTACCTTGTGGATTCCCTTTACGTATTTAAATGTTTCTATCATATCTCCTCTGTCTCGTCTTTTTTCCAAGCTGTACATGTTAAGATCATTAAGCCTTTCCTGGTAACTTTTCTCCTTCAAGCCGTACACCATTTTAGTAGCCCTTCTCTGAACTCTCTCTAAGATGTCTATATCCTTCTGGAGATACGGTCTCCAGTACTGCACACAGTACTCCAAGTGAGGTCTCACCAGTGCTCTGTACAGTGGCATGAGCACTTCCCTTTTCCTACTGCTAATACCTCTCCCTACACAACCAAGCATTCTGCCAGCATTTCCTGCTGCTCTATTACATTGACTACTTACCCTTAGATCCTCTGAAATAATAAACCCTAAATCCCAACCCTCAGATGTATCAAATATTCTATATTCAGCCCTTGGGTTTTTACGTCCCAGGTGCATTATCTTGCACTTATCCACATTAAAACTCAATTGCCACAACTCCGACCATTTTTTTAGTTTACCTAAATCATTTGTCATTTGGCTGATCCCTCCAGGAACGTCAACCCTGTTGCAAATCTTTGTGTCATCAGCAAAAAGATATACTTTTCCATTAATACCTTCTGCAATATCACTAATAAAAATATTAAAGAGAATGGGTCCAAGTACTGACCCCTGAGGTACCCCACTGGTAACAAGACCTTGCGCCGAATAAACTCCATTTACCACAACCCTCTGTTGTCTGTCACTCAGCCACTGCCTAATCCATTCAACAATATTGGAATCCAAGCTCAAAGATTGCAATTTATTGATAAGCCTTCTATGCGGAAATAATTACTGCCATTTGCAATTTTTGCATTAAATATACATATTCATTTGACTTTATAAAAAATACCTTGTCAGGGCAGAATAAATCTTGGCCACAACAGACTAGAGGCAAACTCCTCCTTCTGGTGTGACTGTGGCCAACATTTAATAGATATGCCCCTTCCTGTCAATGAGAGGCCAGCCTCCCATGCAGGTGTTATTTTTGAATGGCTTGGACCAATGTTGCTTTCCCATTGGTATAAGCTATTCCATTGCTCTCTCAGTGCCCTCTGAGGAGCAGTCTTCATGAAGTAGGCAGCGCTCATCCATTCCTATTTGACACACGCTGCAGACGTTTTGAGCAGTATACGAGATTAGCATAGCAGGGAAGTGTACCCAAATTGCGTAGGCTGTGAAAAGAATGCGCGCTACACATTTTTTTACTGACGGCTGTGCAGAAAGGAAGAAGGCAGAGACAGAGGATGGAGCCAACGGTGGGGGAGCGTGGAGTCGGTGAGTTTACTTTATTTTCCTTTATTAATTTATCGCTTAATGGCAGGAGAGGCTCTACCTCACCTGCCTCCCCTGACGGAATGTCACTGGTGTGCATGTGTCTAAATACTGTATCTTTACTTGGGTCCTACTCCTAAGTCAAAGTTTATATGTACTGTATGTCTTTCTGTGAAAGTAATACACAATACACAAGGGTTATTCAGAAAGAGCCGATCTGGCCCCGAAATGTTACCAAACGGTGAATTTCCCCATACAGTGACATTTCTGGGCCATTCCGCTATTGAGAGAGCAGACAGTTTACCAAATTTTGGCGAACTGCCAGCAAGTACGGTGCCTGTTCGACAGCAGTGAAATCCCCCATAGAGAAGCAATGGTTAATCTATTCAGAGACACCGAACAGCAGAGAAATGTCAGTGAAATGCCCTAATATTCGGTGGTTACATTCGGCAAGTTTAATCAGGCGTATCCCCTAGGCTTCAATGTTAAAAAATATTATTTTTTTTATTAAATATCTATTAAACCGTTTATTATTTTACTCTGCAGTAAAAAAATTCTTTATTTATAGATTGTTTAGGATCCTATAGGAATTTTTCGCGATTTTTTTTGTCAAAATGTTTTTCCGCTTTTATATTACAATTTTTTTTTCCAGTAACAGCCCTTTTTATTATCATTCATAGGATCTTATATGTAAATTCCAGACATTTTCATTCAGTAGTTTTTTTGCAAACAGCGTTTCAGTTTTGACACTTTCAATCGTATTGTTTGTTTTTACCCCATTCATCATGTTGTCGGCTTTTTCCGGCGGCTGGTCTGCGCTGTGATTGGCAGCTTTTTCCGACATGTTCAATGTGTTGTTTTGCAGCGGTTCCAGCGGGTGTTTGGCGAGCTTGCGACGGGTTTTCCCTGCACTCCGGGGACTCTGCGGTGAATGCTGACATCACCGCAGGGTGGGGAAATTTGATTCCCCGAAGTCCAGCGAATGAGAGAGCACCGAAAAGTCGGCGGCATTTCAGTGCTCTCTGAATAACCCTCAAAGATATGTTTAGTTACACAAGCAGTCACTCTATTACAGGTTCTCTTTCAAATACAGATAAAAGGAAAAAACATAACCAGGCAATCCTTAGCAGTAGATAATATGGTAAAGACGTATTGGATGAAACGCATCAATGTTTCAGTTCAGCCAGTATCCTTTAACAAGCTTGGAGATAGTTGTTGGCCAGTTTTAAATTCTGAAATATATCTATTAGTCTTCACTACAATTAATACTCATGATTTTTTTTTTCCCCCATAAATATTAATCGTGAATAATCAAAATATCTTAATAAACCTTGACTGAAAACCAAACACGTGTTTGAAATACTTTACAAATAAATACCTTTACAGCACAATTTATTTATTTTAAGGCATTATTTTACATGGTAACAAAGGCTGAAAAGAGCCGTGCGTCCATTGAGTTCAGTCATCACCTACTGCTGTTGATCCAAAAGAAGGCAAAAATCCTTGTAGCGCTCGCCAATATGCAACATACTGGAAAAAAATCCCTTCTTGACCCCAGATGGCGTCAGATTTCTCCTTGGATCAAACAGCTTTTACCAGGACCTCCTAGAGTGAATGTAAGTGCTGTCCCCTCCGTAGGGTTATGCATGGCTGAAAAATTTGATTTGTTTCGTTTCGTTACGTTTTTAAATCATTTCGTTTTCGGAATTTTGTAACTAATTTCGTTTTGTATTTCGGATCGATTTGAAATTTCATATAGCAATTCGATAGTTGATATCAATTCAAATTTTGGATCACTAGATAAAACCCCAATTAATCAAATTTTGCTGTTAAAAGAAAAGCTAGTGTTAAATTTTAAGCTGTGTCACAGATTTACAGGGTTATTCAAAGAGATCCGAATTGCTGGAGAAAAGTAACCAAACGCTGAAAATCAGCGTTCGGTTACCTTTCTTGGCCATTCGGCTATTCAGAGAGCAGACAATTCGTCAAATCCTGGCGAATTGCCTGCACATACGGTGCCTGTTCGGTGCCTGTTCGAGGGCAGTGAAATCCCCATGAAAAAATACTGCTTCGGCTAGTCAGAGAACACAAACCAGCAGTGAAAGGTTCCCGAAATGCCCTGCCATTTGGTGGTTTCATTCGGCAGGTTTATTCAGGAGAATCCCAATGTTAAAAATATTCCCATTTTAATTAATTCCCATATCTAATAAACCGTTCATTATAAAATTCTGCATTAAAAAGTCTCTTTATTTATAGATTTTTTAGGATATTTTAAGCATTTTTCTGGATTTTTTTAAGTTTATTTTTTCTGTAACAGCCCTTTTTATTATCATTCATTGGATCATATGTAAATTTCAGACATTTTCGCTCAGTAGTTTCTTTGCAAACAGCGTTTCACTTTTCAAACATTCAAGCAAACTGTTTTCCTAATTTATTCACCTCCTTCGTCTGCGGTGTCGGCTTTTGCATGCTCTGCATGTGATCGGCTCCTGCTCGGGTTTTTCCGACGTCTTCGACGGGTTAATCCAGATGTTTTTGCGGGTTTTCGGCTTGCATTCGCCAGGTTTTCGCCAGGTTTTCGCTGGGTTTTCGGCAGCTTTTCCCTGCACTTCGACAGCCCTGTGGGGCTTGCTGAATACACCGCAGGGTCGCTGAAGTGGGAAAGCCGATTTGCACCGAATTGAAGAGAACGAAAAGACACCGAACGTGCGGTGACTTTTCGAATCTCTTTGAATTACCCTGTTAGTATTTGAGTCAAATTAAACAGTGAAACCAAATTAATTTATTTCATAATGTCCTTTGCTGACTATTACTTGTATTGTAAGTTAAGATCAATTCGATAGTTGATATCAATTTGATAGTTCATTTCAAATTCAATAGTTGATATCAGTTATTCAAATATTTATTTTATGATGATGACACAGTGTAAAACGAAATAAATTCGTTATATCCCGTTTTGTTTCGTTTCAAATTCGTATCGTAACGATTCGTTATTCGGAAGTACTTCCGAATACGTATCATCAAATTTCGCTCCAAATTCCGAATTTTTCCAAAACAAATGCACATCTTTACTCCGTACCCTCGGTAGCAGTCTGCTGACGCCACCTTCAAAGAAGTTTAAAACAGTTCTCCCTGCCTGCAGTGTATGCCGTCACTCTAGAGCAGTGGTTCTCAACCACGGTCCTCAAGTACCACCAACAGGTCAGGTTTTCCTGATATATGAAGCAGAGCACAGGTGATATGATTTGCTGCTCAGTGATTCAGTCTGCATTTGCCCAAGGTGATCTGAAAAATCTGGCCTGTTATGGGTACTTGAGGACCACGGTTGGGAACCACTGCTCTAGAGGATCGGTCCAGGATCTCAGTCCATGCCTCTGGCCAGAGAGGTCCACCCAGATCCTCCTCCCACTTTGACAGGTAAGGGGAGCCTCAGGTAATGTTGCGGTCAATATGTGAGCTTATAGAGATTAGATCAGACCCTTCATTCTGTGGAGCTGAGTACAAGCATGCTCGAAAAAGGTAGGCAGACTAGAAGGGTCTCTGTGGAGATATTGGTGGGTAAATTGGAGCAGTTGTAACACCCTATAGTACTCTTGGGCCGGGAGACCCATCTGTACCCGCAATACTGGAAGGACAGCCGGGGACTCAGAGGAGGTCAAATGTCAAACCTCCAGCAGTCCCCATTCAATCCACCAGTTAAATGCTCTTGTAGGGAATCCATCCGGAAACTCAGGATTGTGGAACAGAGGTGTCAAGCTACAGGGCAGAGTTAGAAGCTTATCTCGCCATATGTGTCTGCGTCACAATGTAAGTGTAAAAGTTCACTTCTATACCATGGCCGAAAAAGGCAACCCAGCAGATCGGAAACTCTCTCCGTGCTTCTTTCGTTTCTCTGTTGTAAGGCGCGGCGCTCGCGAGCGGGAGGCAGTAAAACACATACACAAGTGTACGGAGTAAAACAGTTTAGGTTTTCTTTAATTGTCAGGGTCTTACAGTTTATAGGACATATTGCATGCTGGGTATTCACAATGCACAAGCCAATAGAATACATTTGTTACGTAGTCAGAGGTAACTAACATAGACAGTAACCTAGTGCCAGATCTGTCCTCTTCCACCATTCACGGAACCTTGTCCGATCATGCAGTAGTAGAGGCTCTGATGGAAAATGTGGGACTAAAGGGCACCTCCAGGTCCTGGCGGTTTAACGACTCCCTCGTCCTAGATGGAGGATTTCGTGATTCGTTGCTGACTGACTTGGAGGAATTCTATCGCAGTAACACACTGCCTGGCATGGTGTTGACCACCTTGTGGGACGCCCTGCTTCAGGAACACATTGCATATCACCCACCATGGATAAAGACCCAGGCCTGAGACCAGGCCCGTCTTTAATATTGATTGGACCCTGGGCAAACATTTTCTTGGGCCCCCCCCCTGAAAACCTGCCCACCGCATAATTTTGCTCCCCACCCCCAACATCCCAAAAAAAAAAAAAAAGCAACACATAAACGTCATGGACTTGTCTCAAAATCTTTAATAATGTAAACACAAAGAACTGGCTCACAAACAAACAAAGGTCCTTAGATTGATCTGTATCAGTAGATACATGCCAATTCTAGCTTCATCTTTTCTCGTCATATATTTCTATTAACAGTTCTATGCTCTTGGGAGAAAAAGGCATGTTAATATCTTAATAACTTTCAGTAATAAAGTGCAAATGAACATTTCCACACTAATGAAACTCACAGTAATGCACGGTGTGTATGAGTGCATCACAGAGCTCCGCAGCAATAAAACTCACAGTACTGTGCAGTGTGTATTTATGAGCGTATCACAGAGCTCCGCAGCGATAACTCACAGTAATGTGCAGTGTGTATGAGCGTATCACAGAGCTCCACAGTAATAACTCACAGTAATGTGCAGTATGTGAGCGTATCACAGAGCTCCGCAGCGATAACTCACAGTAATGTGCGGTGTGTATGAGTGCATCACAGAGCTCCACAGCGATAACTCACAGTAATGTGCAGTATGTGAGTGTATCACAGAGCTCCACAGTGATAAAACTCACAGTAATGTGCGGTGTGTATGAGAGTATCACAGAGCTCCGCAGCAATAATACTCACAGTACCGTGCAGTGTGTATGTATGAGTGAATCACAGAGCTCTGCAGCGATAACTCACAGTAATGTGCAGTGAGTGTATCACAGAGCTCCGCAGCAATAAAACTCACAGTAATGTGCAGTATGTGAGCGTATCACAGAGCTCCACAGCGATAAAACTCACAGTAATGTGCGGTGTGTATGAGTGCATCACAGAGCTCCACAGCGATAACTCACAGTAATGTGCAGTATGTGAGTGTATCACAGAGCTCCGCAGCGATAAAACTCACAGTAATGTGCAGTATGTGAGCGTATCACAGAGCTCCACAGCGATAAAACTCACAGTAATGTGCGGTGTGTATGAGTGCATCACAGAGCTCCACAGCGATAACTCACAGTAATGTGCAGTATGTGAGTGTATCACAGAGCTCCGCAGCGATAAAACTCACAGTACCGTGCAGTGTGTATGTATGAGTGTATCACAGAGCTCCGCAGCGATAACTCACAGTAATGTGCGATGTGTATCAGCGTATCACAGAGCTCTGCAGCGATAACTCACAGTAACGTGCGGTGTGTATGAGCGTATCACAGAGCTCCGCAGCGATAACTCACAGTAATGTGCGGTGTGTATGAGCGTATCACAGAGCTTGTCTAATTTAAAGGAACACTATTGAAAAGTAGTGTCCCTTTTGCCCTTAAATAATTGGGCAGAGGTTGCTGACAGCCTCTGCCCAATTATTTTTTTATTTTGCCCAGTTTTACTCACCTTTTGTCCTACGCCGGGCGCAGCACCTGCTCTTCGGCTCAGGGACTCCTGCACGTTCCTGAAGCTTTTCCATGAAGTTTTCGCTTCCTCCTCTACTTTTGTAGTGTAGGAAACACAAATTGCGCACTGCTACAAGACTTGCAAACTTTATGTACACAAGTCCCGTACCAACAGTGCAGAATGATGGATCAAAGCTGTGCGCAGGCGCAGTTGTGATCCATCGCAGCCTGTCTGAGACTGGTCGCTAATGAGACTGGTCCCAGTGAAAGTGACGTCAACATGTCCCTCTGTGCCGACGTCACTAGTAACTGAGTAGTAACTGGCAGCCAGGAAATTCTAATTACTGGCTACTGGTGAAGCTGGGTGGAGAAAACTCCTCCACTTCACCCAGCTTTATAGCAAAAATGGGGAGGGGGGAACTTCTCATATTCCGACCATTTAAAAAATATAAAGTGGTCAGGATGTCTAGAGTGTCCCTTTAACAAATACACTCGCCTGATACCATACATACTGTTAACACAACCTGTGATTAAAAGCAATTCAAGCTGCCTCAACTAAATTACTTAAAACAGCCACAAAACAAGCAGACAGGCATGACTATTATTTTTTAAATTTTTTCGTTTTTAGAAGAGGAGTCTCTTACTGTGCTGCTCCTGCTATCAATCAGCTGGGCCCAGCATCCTGCATGTGTAGGGGAGCTGTGATACCTTCCTTTATGCCTGTGCTCAGATCCCACAAGCTGTGTAGGTGAGGATGCGCTGACCTGGAACCATGAGGAATGCAGGGAGAGGGCTCTGCTCATAACTCTATGCAGAGCATGGACGCTCTGTGTCCGGCAAACAAGATTAACCCCATTACGCCTGATGGCTGAAGAGGGAAGCAGCTGTGACCCGTGTCTTATCTCCCTTACACTCTCTCTGCCGCCGGGTGTGGGGAGTGGAGGCAGCAGCGGTTCTGGCCAGGCTGAGGTAATGCTGTGAGCTGTGCGAGGGGGCAGCATGTGATGCACGCAGGCGCAGTAACACACGGACTCCTGACTGACCACCAGGCAACTTTCTCACGTGACCTGCACGCAGCTGCCCATACGTCAGCTCTTGAAATCCCGCGAGATGCTCGCACAGCGGCGGCAGCTGGAGGAAGGAGGAGAAACACGCTCCGTTTCCTCCACTCATTCGGGCTGCTGGCGTGTGATGTGTGGGTCGCCAGAAAGAAAAGCCCTGGATATCCACAGTTTACGGGGGCCCAAGTGGCAGCTGCTTTGGGCCCCTCAACAATGACTGGGCCCGGGGCAGCTGCCCCTTTTGCCCCGCTTTAAAGACGGCCCTGCCTGAGACTCAAAGAGAGCCGTTGTTTTTTGTTTTCTTCAATTCCCCATGACAAGTGCGAGAGAGGGTTGGATTTGGGAGAATGAGAATGCATCTCCTGAGAGTGTGTGTGAATGCAGGTGTGTACAACGTTTGTGAAAATGAATATGAACACAAAAAAATACACAGATATAGATCTGATTCATGATGATTACTAAATAGATGAAGTTAGAAATCTATTTATTATTTTTCTTGTTTGGTGGAATTCATTTGAGAAATGGGAGTTAATCGTTTATGCTCATAAAGGGCTTCCTCTCCTGTATTGGTAAATCCCTTCAATACACCATAAAGGTACTGAGGTATTTCATGATTATCTTTCCTGCCCCTGCACTTCGACCCCACCTCCTTTTTTTTCCCTCAAAGATTGTGGATATTTACTTTATTTATTTTAAAAATTTCTTTATTTAGAAGTTTTAAACAGGGTCACAAGTCAACCAGCCAAAAGGAGGCCTCGCAGGGCCATCACAGCATCTCTTGAATATAAATCATAAAAAGTAAACAAAAATACATGAAAAATAAAAGTCATGAGAGAAAGAAAAAGCTCGGCTGGAAAATAAAAATGTCAACAGCAAGCATCTAAAAAAAAGGGGGAGAAATACCTCAACAAGGGGAGACTCAAAAATTACTAAAATGCAAGCAGTCTGCTGAGAATTTACGTTAGGCATGGGGGGCGGGTCTCAGCGTGTCGGGTAGGCCAGGGTCAAAAAGAATGAGCGATATGGGTCACTTCAGCTCATGTCCAGCCTAAAATCAGGACGTAAGCCTCACAGGCCCACACATTCCAGCCACCAGGCTTCTCCGAAAGCCGCACTGGCCTCGGCCCTGGACTAAGACCGATATTGCCTCTCCTCAGTACACAATCCATCAGTCTCAAGCAGCACTCTCAGTGCAGGCTTCAAAAAAAGTAGGCAGACCTCTCGGTAAATTACATTTTATGCATTTTAGAATAGAAAGTAGAATCCATCTCCCCTGGATGTAATATTCGCCGTACATCATACAATTGGAAAGCAGAGAGTGTGTTATGATATTGCTGGATCCAGAAGCAGTCCTGTTTAGAAGACCTGGGGGATAAATCTAACGAAACATTAAAGTCCCCATAAGCGGCCCCGGTTAGCCGGAAAAAAGTGCATGGAAGGTTTTTCTAAGAAATTGGTCTTAACCCTTGTTGGGACAGTAAATATCGGCGAATGTGTATTCAACATGGTTAAGAGAATAAAGTAAAAATATAAAACGCCCAGAAGGTTCTTATCAGGGCCGTTGGGCTGCCGGCGATGTCTCCCCAGCACTACGGCCGGATTGATGGGATGCGGCTGCGCCAGCGACCGCTCGATCCGCCGGCACAACGGCAGCCTAACTCACCTCCTCAGTGTGGCTTCGGTCCCCGGGGTGGTCGGATGCTGGCTTCTTGGCCGGCAGTTGTGGGTGTTTGCCGGAGTTCCAGGCTGTTCAGCCTTGCTACGCAGCAGACGAGACTCGTGCATGTTGGGCTCCACCAATATGGCAGCTGGGCCCGCAGGGACGTCGATGATGTCAGCAGCTACCTAATAGCCGGGTGCGGCTAACTGAATAAGGCTAGGGTCAGACGAACGCATTTTTCACGTTGTCCGTGAAAAAGTGCGTTCGAACGAATGGACGTATTTTTTCACGGAATACGCGATAGCGGTCATACGATGCGCATTTTCATCTGTGATTTTGTACGGATCCTCAATAAAACCCTTTTTGCGTCTGGAAATTATGTTGGCCGGACGTGTGCAGCGTCTGATGTCTCCCAATCACGCAAACACGCCGCTATGCGGACGCAGCGCACTCTGTACGTCAGTAGTAGCTGTTTGACGTTCTAGAAAAAATGCGTTCGTTTGCCACTTGCGTTGCGCGGACGAACTTTCGTGCGGCCGTTCTTCGTATGTTACCCGGCATTGGACGTCATTTGCTGCTAGCACGGCCGTGATTTCGTGCGGTTAAACGCACGTTAAAAATGCTTTCGTCTGACCTTAGCCTTAAAGCCAGTCAGATCAGTTGCTCCTTGCTCCAGTATTGTCGCAATTTTCCTCTCTCCTTGCTACTTATCCCTATTTGTCCTAGGTAGGGATGAGTCGAACACTCCCCGAGTTCGGTTCGGAGCCGAACCTGAACTTTCCAAATGTTCGGATCCGAACCCGAACCCGAACTCGAGCTCAATACAAGTCAATGGGGCTGAAAATTCAGTTTTTAGAGTGTCCTCCAAGAGGGCATATTTGCTAGATATTTGCCATAAAAGGTGTATGGGGGTCCGGGTAGTGCCCTGGGGGACAGGAAACAAGGACAAAAAGTTTAAAAAAAAAGTTTTTAAAGGGACAGTGAGTTTTCCATGAAAAAATAGGATGTATAGAAATAAGTAAAGACCAAAAAATTACATTTCAAATGACGGTAAAGGCTTTTCCTTTAATCTATCCATAAACAACTGCTTGGGACGGCTGACTGTATGAAAAGAGGAGACATTTTTGGACACGCAGAAAAAGTTTACTGATTTTTTGGTGGTGAAAATCAGGAGAATGGAAAATTCTAGACCAAATAGACGATTTGGAAAGTGAGATAAATGGGAAAAAATTTCTGGTTCGGCTATTTTGACCTAGAATTTTCTCTTCAGTCATTCTCCTGAATTTCACCTTTCGCTGAATAACCCTGTCAGGGTTATTCAGAGAGCGGCGAAGAGCAGGAGAATGACTGGACAATGGAAGATTCTAGGTCAAAATAACCAAACCAGAAAAATTCTCCCATTTAGGCTAGGGTCAGACTAGCAAATTTTTAACGTGTATTTAGGCGTACTTAATCACGGCCGCACTAGCAGCAAATGACGGCCAATATACAAAGTACGGTCGCACGAAAGTCCGGCTGTGCAACGCAAGCGGCAAACAAACGCATTTTTTCGAGAACGCAGAACCGCTAGTACGGACGTACAGAGTGCGCTGCGTCCACTAGCGGCATGTGTGCGTGATTTGGAGACGTCAGACCCTGCTCATGTCCGGCCAACATAACGTCCAGACACCCAAAGTTTCCTGGTTTGGATCTGTAAAAAATCACGCACAAAAATGCGCATTGTATGACCGTTTTCGCGCATTCTGTGAAAAAATACGGCAATGCGTTCGGACGCACTTTCGGTCGCTGTGAAAAATGCATTAGTCTGACCCTAGCCTTATCTCACTTTCCTAATCGGCTATTTGGTCCAGATTGTTCTCTTTTCCTGCCATTCTCCTGGTTTTCACCTTTCTCTGAACAACCCTGAGAGAGAGGTGAAAGCCAGGAGAACTGGCAGGAGAAGAGAACAATCTAGACCAAATAGCCAATTTGGAAAGTGAGTTAAATGGGAGAATTTTTCTGGTTTGGCTATTTTGACCTAGAATTTTCACTTCTCCAGTTATTCTCCTGCTTTTCACCACTCTCTGAATAACCCTGTGAATGTTTAATCCCAAGGTGAAAAATAACATTGCTTCATTCATCCGAAAACCAGTGGATACAATTACTATTGCAGTGGCTTCTCAGAGGGCTGAGATCGCTGCTTGTTACAGTATCTCTCACTCTCAGCACACTATGGGCCATATTACATAGTTGGTGCTAACTTAACCAGAGCTGTTGTAAACTTCCCAGTGCCATTATAGCCTATGGAGGTTTTCAGTTTACATCAGCTCTGGTTAAGTTAGCACCAACAGCCCCGTGTCAGGCAAAGCTGTTACAGTAACTGACTGCTGCTCACTGCTCATCACAGCGCTCAGAGTTTCAGTAAACTAGTAAATAATATTTTTATATATAAGAGGTTAGAACAATATTATTTCCTTGTTTTACTGAAACTCTGAGCGCTGTTACAGTCAGTTACTGTAACAGCTGAGCCTGATACAATGTACTGAGAGATAATGTAACAAGCAGCCGATCTCAGCGCTCACAGCCACTGGATTTAAAGGGCTGAAAAAAAAGGCTCCTCTCTGTATAATGTTTAGAACATTCTCCTGCATTAATTAATACCCCTCTCTGTATAATATATAGAACATCCCCCTGATTTAATTAATGTCCCTCTCTGTATAGAACATCCTCCTCAATTTATACCTTTCTCTGTATAATGTATATAACATCCTCCTGCATTAATACCCCTCTCTGTATAATGTATAGAACATCCTCCTGCATTAATTAATGTCCCTCTCTGTATAGAACATCCTACTGCATTGGCATGTGGAGGGTGCAGAACTTCAGATGTTGCGATGTTGCGCTCCTCATTGCTGGTCTCCTTCACTCATCAATGTAATATCACAAAAAGGACTGAAACTAAAATGTAGTGCATTTTATTTTAGTTTCTTTCGTTTTTTGTATTGAGCAGTTTCGTTTCTCTTGAGTCATACGAAAACTAAACTATCCCAAAATTCGGACTAAATCGTTTTAGTACTAAAACTAATGCACATGTCTACTGACAACACAAAGAAACTTTCTAGATTCTGCCCGGTTACAGAGTTTTGCATTCTTTCTATTTTTGCTTGGTAACAAGAACTATACAGGATGTATGCTTTTAATTAACATTCCATTCCTTCAAGAAGCTATGTGGCTATGTGCACATAGTATGAAAACTTAAAAAGGGCACATTGACTAAAATATGTATTTGAATCACAGTGTATATATATATATATATATATATATATAAAGAAGAAAACGGTGGCGGCACTCCAGGACTTTAAACAAACAATGATTTTAATCCATAGAAGTCATAGAAGTTCTATGACTTCTATGGATTAAAATCCTTGTTTGTTTAAAGTCCTGGAGTGCTGCCACCAATTTCTTCTTTGCATAATATTCAGCTGAACGGCAGGCACCGGGCGCATGTGGATCGTGGAAGTCGGAGTGCTCAGTTTCTGTCGATATATATATATATATATATATATATATTCATACAGGAAATTATAAGAATAATTTTTTTTCACAATCCAAATATAATAAAATGTTTTATTGCAAATAAAATATATCATAAAATGGTAAAAGCCTGGCGCATTTTGTCTATTGCTAGACTTTTTCAAGGGCATTGGTAATATATAATCAGACAAAAATCATATAACATTACATTTCCCATCATTCTTTAAATAGTCTTAAACGTTTTTTGATTGGTTCCCATTCTCACTGCCGTGTCTTCTTTGTAAGGCAATTTCCTGCTGTTTTCTCCTTTCCATAATTCCAAGCTCCATGTCCCAAGGGCTGCTTGCATCCAGTTGTCAGTAGCAACCTTGATTCTGTTTGGTACGCAGCTGTTTCCCTTATGCACCATCCCATTGGTTAAATCCGGTTTCATTTTCTCCTATTTCCAGGTCCCATTTGTGATGCATCAATGAAATTATGTAGCAGGTTATTTTCACTGGTAAAAGTCAGGACACAGAGCTAAATTTTTACCCAACCTGAAAAAAATTGGTGTTTATTAATTCTCTTTATGTACATTGAAACCACCACATAGCCCGGTGCAGACATTGTGTTATGCTGTCACATTCCGAGCCATTCTGAAACACGCCACCACCACAAGGAGGCCCAAACCTGTGCTGCTCCACCTTGACCCCCATGGCAGCACCTTTCCCGCTATGCCTATGACCTTCTGGGCTTCTTGCAAGTACCTCAGGTTTTTCATGCTCCAGCTCTCACAGCCCACATGACCAATTAAGCACTAGCTGTCCACAATAAAAGGCTATGCCTCTAATCAGCCAGTTCTCCAACATTGTAGCTTTAACCTCATTGAGTTAAGACCTGTGTTTATCTACTCTTGAGATCTGCTATTACCCTGCTTACCTACAAGTTCTCTCAGCCTGCTCCTCTGCCGCTCCTGGTTCCAAGCTTCCACATTTCGTTGTGCTCTCCAAGCATCCTGGTACCCTTCAAGTCTTCTTGTGCCTTACCAAGATCCTCATGCCTTACCAAGTTTCCTCGCGCATCTTCAAGGATTCTCGTGTCTCCTGCATCCCTTGTGGTCAGTTTCCAAAGACTGTTTTCCCATTATCCTCAGTGCTCCCACCGGTATCCCAGTCAGCCCTCTTTGTATCCTGCCCCTTGTCTTCAGTTTACTTCCTTCAATCCTGCTTCACCCTTCCCCGTGTGCACGCAATACTGCATATTGGGCTCACTAATCTGCTTAGCCAGTACCCAAATGTTACATATACTTATACATTGACACATGAAGCCAATAAATCCTACTTGACCTCTCAGCTGCTTTTTGACACTGTTGATCACCCCCTTCTTCTACAGATTCTCAACTCTCTCGGTCTCTGTCACACTGCGCTCTCTTGGATTCACTCATATCTGTCTAACAGGTCTTTCTCTGTATCATTTGCTGTTAACTCCTCCTCTTCAATGCCTTTATCAGTAGGTGTACCTCAAGACTCTGTCCTTTGCCCCCTGCTCTTCTCTATCTACACCTCCTTCCTGGGCAAAATCAATAACAGCTTTGGCTTTAATTACCACCTTTATGCTGATGATACTCAGATCTACCTCTCCAACCCTGATCTCTCTCCTCCTGTCCTTTCCAAAGTCAGCGACTGTTTATCTGGCATCTCCTCCTGGATTGCCTCTCACCACCTAAAGATTAACATGTCCAAGACTGAGCTCCTACTAATTCCTTCCTCTAAAACCTCCCCACCCCCTGTCGTGGTCGAGGGTATCACACTATCTCCCCATCAAGCCAGGTTCGCTGCCTCATAGTTACACTTGACCCTGCTCTTTCCTTCACCCCCCACATCCAGTCTCTTTCCTCCTCCTGCCGCTACCAGTTGCGTAATATCTCCAGAAACCGGCCATTTCTTACCACTGACACCACGAAGCAACTCATCCACGCTCTTGTAATCTCCCGACTCGACTATTGTAATAATCTTCTAGCTGGCCTCCCTCTCTCCTGGCTCACTTCCCTACAATCCATTCTAAACGCCTGTGCCAGGCTCATCCACCTCACCTGCCGCTGTGTCTCTGCCGCTCTGCGAGTCCCTTCACTGGCTCCCCATCCACTGCAAAATTAAATTCAAAATCCTTACCCTGACCTACAAAGCTCTCACTAACTCAGCTCCCCACTACCTGTCCTCACTAATCTCCAAATACACACCAGCTCACTCCCTAAGATCAAACAGCGACCTGCACCTAGCGTCTCCCTGCATCACCTCTTCCCATGATAGACTGCAGGATTTCTCCCACGCAGCCCCCATTCTCTGAAACACTCTCCCTCGTACGGTCAGACTTTCCCCTAGTTTCTCTTCCTTCAAACGCTCCCTTAAGACATTCCTATTTAGGGAAGCCTACCACCCGACTCACTAATACACCTCACTGCCCAAACAGTCCATCACTCTCACCTTGCAGTTCATCACTCTCACCTTGTAGTCCTCTCCTCCTGTTTCAACCTCCAACCCTTCTAGGTTGTAAGTTCCCATGGGAATAGGGCCTTGGTTTCGTCCTGTACTGGTTTATCAAATGTTGTTCAGTCTCAGTGTATTGTAGCCCTGTCTATAATGTGCCCATTGTTAAGCACTGCGGAATATGCTGGCGCTATATAAATAAAGTATAATAATAATAATAAATACCATGCAATAAAATATGTATTTGAAAAGGTAAACATGCACATTTCCTTTTTTTTTAAATTCTTTATTTTTGAATATAACACAAAGACATAATATCCACATAAGAAGGTAGGAACATCAGCAAAAATCACACCAAGTAATACAAGAAAATAAAGACAGCGAATGACGGAAAGCAAAAGAAAAAAGGAGGGGGCATAAACAAACAAACCTAGGACATCAATACAGGGGAGCCGGCTGAGTCTACAGACAATCATCAGGTGTGGCATACAGACAGGTGAAAGTAAAGATAAGAAGGGGATGGGGTAGAAAAGGAGAGAGATCATCCCTAATATCCTGGTTCATTCCAGTGTCTTCGCAGGAAACCAGAGGCCAAGGAAGAGGCCGGGCCAGAGGCCAAACCAGACCAGAGGAAACGAGAGGTCATGGCTGGGTGACCTTGGTTCAAAATAAGCGGTCAAAGCTATGGTACCCACTCTAGTGGCTCACCCAGAGCAATCAATGGCACGCACCCCAAAAATAAAAAATGAATAAAAACAAATCACTTTGTTGTGCGGGATGTTTCGTGTCGTTTCCTTCCAGGTTCTGCCAGGGAAAGATGCTGTAAGGATATTTACTGAGATTAACTAATCTGTTATGTTCTGGCTCAATATAATATTATTTGCTTTGCATCAAACCAGTCGTTCGTTACTGCCATTTTCCACAACATATTTTCTATCCATCAGTGTGAAAAACAGCAAAATAGCAAACAATAAACACAATTTAGAATGCAGCCTAACCTTTGTCCAATGAACATAAAAACATCTTTGGTCTAACCTCCTTTCTGCTTTATCCAGATACGTTCACTTACTGCGCTTTGTCACACATGTATTGACTTTTCATGCTCCAGAGTTCCCGCAGCACTGTTCAGTCTAGGTCGCTTCCACGTAGATGATTGATGAGTGCAAGACAGAAAAAAAAATTGTTTCCAAAAAATACATCTAAAAATAAATTTGTTCTGTTATCGATTGGTTTGGCTTTATTATTTTGTATCAATTAGATATGTATCAATTCGGATGCTGTAAAACAATAAATACTGTTTAATTACTTGTAGATTAGGGTTAAAAGCTAGGGTTACAAATCAGTGTTAGGGTTAGATGATTAGGGTTAGAAATTAGATATAATAGTAATATATAGTGATAATAGCCTTAGAAATTCAGGCTAGAAGCTATAGGGTTAGATTAGGTTTAGAAGACAAAAATTAGGGTTAGGAATTGCGGTTAGAATAGCGAGATTAAGGTTAGAAATTAGTGTTAATAGTGATAGACAATGACATTAGCACGAGAATAGAAATTAGGGTTTGAAATTAGGGTTAGAGGCTAAGGTTAGAAATTAGGGTTAGAAACTAGGGTTAGAAGCTATGGTTAGAAGCTAGGGATAGATTAAGGTTAGAAATTAGGGTCAGATGCTAGGGTTAGATTAAGGTTAGAAATTAGGGCCAGATGCTAGGGTTAGATTAAGGTTAGAAATTAGGGTTAGAAACTAGGGTTAGAAACTATAGGGTTAGATTAAGGTTAGAAATTAGGGTTAGAAGCTAGGGTTAGATTAGAGATAGAAATTAGGGTTCGGAGCTACGGTTAGAAATTAGGGTTAGATTAGAATTTGAAATTAGTGTTACAAGCTAGGGATAAAATAGAGTTAGAAAGTAGGGTTAGAAATTAGGGATAGAAGCTAGGCTTAGATTACAGATAGAAATTAGGGTTACAGATTAGGGTTAGATTAGAGTTAGAAGATAGGGTTAGAAATTAGGGTTAGAAGCTAGGTTTAGATTAAAATTAGAAATTAGGGTTTGAAGTTAAAGGTTTAGAATAGAGTTAGAAATTAGTGTTAGGTTAGGGTTAGGAATTAGGGTTAGATTAGGATTAGAAATTAGAGTTAGAAGTTATAGAGTTAGAAGTCATAGGGTTAGAAGCTAGGGTTAGATTAGAGTTAGAAGCTAGGGTTTGAAATTTGAGCTAGATTAGGGTTAGAAATTAGGGTCCGAAGTTATAGGTTTAGAATAAAGATGAGCCGAACACCCCCGAGTTCGGTTCGCATTCGAACTCAAACTTTTCAAATGTTCGAATTCGAACTCGAACTCAAACTCAATACAAGTCAATGGGAATCCAAGAGGGCATATATGATAGATATTTGCCATAAAAGGTGTATGGGGGTCCGGGTAGTGCCCTGGGGGACAGGAGACATGGACAAAAAGTTTTAAAAAAACGTTTTTAAAGGTGCAGTGAGTTTTCCATGAAATAAGGGTTAAAAATAAAAACCAAAAATTCCTTCAGATATCGTGCCTAGGAGGTCCCCATAACCTGCCCGTGAAGTGGCGGATTTCTAGGATGTATAGAAACATTTAAAAACAAAAAAATGAAGTTTCAAATGACAGTAAATGCTTTTCCTTTAATCTGTTCATAAACTACTGCTTGGGGCGGCAGCCTGTATGAAAAGACATTTTAGGACGCGCAGAAAAGGTTTAGTGATTTTTTGGGCTAAATTATGGTGAAATTTATGCAGGCTTTGGATTAAAGTAACAATAGGTGCTTTAAAATTGGGCCATTAGCGTCGGCAACAGTGCCGTCACACAGTAACCCCTCTGAGGATATGAATCTGGTACAGGCGTCAGTGGCAGTGAACCCAGATATTGTGCTTTTGGTGCCAGGCCAGCAAGTGCATTCATACAGTAACCCCTCTGTGGTTATGTGGAAGAGTGCAGGGGTGGACCATGCGGTCCTATATTAAAAAGATATGAATCTGGTAAAGGCGTCAGTGCACCCAGATATTGTGCTTTTGGCGCCAGGCCAGCAAGTGCATTCATACAGTAACCCCTCTGTGGTATTGTGGAAGAGTGCAGGGTTGGACCCTGCGGTTCAAAAAATTAAAATGATATAAATGTGGCACAGGCGTCAGTGCAGCCAAATATTGTGCCTTTCATGGCAGCAAGTGCCTTCACACCGTAACCCTTTTGTGGTATTGTGGAAGAGTTCAGTGCTGGAGGTTTTGTGAATGCAGAAGACATACTCGATCTATTCCGTTACGTCAGCCTCAGGGGATTGATATCTGCCGATCCAGGACTGATTCATTTTTATAACTGTCAGCCGGTCTACAGAGTCGGTGGACAGACGCACTCTTTTGTCTGTGACAAAACCTCCAGCGGCACTGAACGTCCTTTCAGAAAGCACGCTAGATGAAGGGCAACCTAGTAGCTGCATACTGTAGCATATTGGCTAAATT